>OY787628.1:7811110-9011110 GCA_963678935.1 Umbilicus rupestris | reverse complement strand
TTTTGATCACTTTGCTGGGGGTAAGACGGAACAAGCTTGTTTCTTCTTAAAAACTCTTTCATAAGTTTCATCTACAATGTTTTTGGTGAATATGGCGGTTGAGTTTACCGGATGCATGACATCATGCAGGTGCTGAGAAAGAACAGCGGCAAATATGGGGTTGCTGGGATTTGTAACGGAGGAGGAGGAGCATCTTCGCTCGTGTTGGAGCACATGTAAGGCTACCCCTCAACTTTATTCCCTTCCGGGCAATAGGATGCCCGCAATAGTAACTTTTTTTTCAAGAGATAGCTCAAACTTGAAACTAGGCGTAGCCTATATTCTGTGAAAAACAATTTCAATAATCATTCCCTCTTGTTCAAATTGATCACTTGACCTTGGAAAGTGCCCTTTGATCATTTGTACGATTTTTGTATGTAGGCCAAGACCCAGAATGGCACGCTCAGCTTTGTGAGATAGAGATGGCGCTTATATTCCGCATATGATGTAGCAGGAGCTGCAAAAATAGCCTCATGACTTTTACAGTCATATCAGAAGTCTCCATAAACTGAACCTCAAGTCCATCCTGTTTCTGAATTTCTAATGTTACTGCTTGATTCCTTTCGTTTTCTATGTGCTTGATATGCACAGCTATGTCGAGGAGGCTTGATAATTATTGTTGCCGGATGATTGTAAGTTGTCTAGGCATAATCAAAATTCAAGGCTTCCAATATTCCTGTTATTTCCTCAGGTGCATAAGGCTCATAGAAATCCCTCAGTTTTTGTTTTTGAGGAAAACTACCCTGAAAGATTCTTTCCCATCTCACTTCAAGGAATTTTAAGTTTGTGCTTTGGCTTCTTCAAAATGCTGGAGCCATCAGGGGGTTAAATACTTGTAGATATCTGATACTTGACTCGTATAATATTCAGGTTGGATTTGATTTGATGCGTCTTGGAGAGTAGACTGATCTGTACAACCTGCGAGCAGATGATTTACATTAGCTTAAAAATTAAGGTAAAAAAAGCACCATAGAACAAATAAACCACACCTGAAAGAACTAGTAGAGTTCTGCAACCAGCATTTTGTCCGAACAAAATATCTGTGTCTAGTCTGTCACCTACCATGAACATCCGAGAAGGGCTAATCTGATACCTTGAGAATAAAACATTCAAACGTTGTAGTTGCTCAATCTTTGGTTTTGCATATGTCTGAGGTGAATATCACAGTTCTGTCTCTCTCGTAAAATTTGGAAGAGTTGATGAAGCATGACTTACTTCTGCAGCAAGAACTGCATCATGAAAGTTGATGGTTTTCCAACCACAATGGGTTCCCTTTGCGTGGCCCCGCAAACAGCAGCAACCATACATCCAGCTCCTGTAGTTCAAAACTGCTATCAGTTCAAGAAAGTACACTCAAACTAAATGTCCTGCGGAAAATAGAGAACACACCAGGCCACTCTTGTAAATTTGTCATATGTCCAACTGCATCACGGTTAGTAGCTATAAAGAGGCAACCAGGATTTTCCCGAATGCATAAAGTTCCGTACCTGCCATTAGTACATTGTCATCTGTGAGCTTGCAACTTATTTTAAGCCGATCAAGTGATAGCAAATAAAATTACCCTTTGCAAGGATTTCAAAGAAAAACTGTTTGTTCCCGATAATTCAGACAAACAAGATAATTATCAATGATCATATGACCTGGTACACTATGTAAATAAGCTTAGGTAGCTTCCTTACTGAAGTTTGTAATAATTGATGTACTGATCCAATCCAACTACAACAGCTCCAACCTGACAAAATAGATATCGCTCAATCAGGAAAATCTTATTGATCCGCGTCTGGAATTTTTTTGGGCGAGATATCCTATCTTACACTTTTATCATGCTCGAATAGTTGATTTGCTTTGAGCTCCAACGTCTTTTTCCCATCTTCCTGTGATGTCATAGAAGAGGGAAAATGTTACCAAATAAAACCAAAGTCATCTTAAAACTTAACGATTTCTAAGACTAGCAGCATAATCCTCAAGCTACCCGTCAAGTTATCAAGCACTAACCACAATTAAAATTGAGTATTCTTCAATCTAAACAGTTAGAATCACAACTTACAGGGCCACCGAGACCTGTAAAACCAGCAAGCTTGAGCTCTTCCAATATTCCTTCTTCACCAATCACATAAACCTGCACCAATGTCCAAGCAGCCCAACTAAGCAGACATCGTGCTCCCAAATTTAACATCACCATAAGGCGTACAAGCGTGTATTTCATTTCAACATACATCCAACTCAAAAAGTACACTGATGCTTTAAAAGCAGTAATCGGAGGGGAACAAATTTAAAAGCGAAAAAATAAACCAGACCTTCTTCTCCTGAGGAAAGTGATTAACCTTCAAGTACATCGCCGCAGCAAAAGAAGAGGAAAATATCTCATCCTGCAAACAAGTACTATTTCATCCATGAAGCCCAAACAAACATATGTAAAATTTTAACAAGTACCTCGTGGACAGTGATCCCAAGTGACAGAAACTTTTTGGCATATTGCTTCCTGGACTTCCTCGAGTTGTTGGTTACAAACACCAGCTTCTTCCCCTTCAAAAAAATCACCAACTCAAAATTCAGAAATCCAAATTTATTTATGAAAAAAATACAAGAAATTTTATTTTGAATAACACAAATTGAAAGTTTCGTTTCACATCTGCCATCTTTTTGAAGTTTGTTTCCGAAATACCATAATTTTGACAAACCGCTATTGGGGTTTGTCAAAAATTTTAATTTTCCTAGCACATATCAGTGCTGATATGGTACTGAAAGTAGCGGTTTATGACTGGATTTTCTCACAAACAGCTACTCCCAATAGCGATTTGTAAAAAACAAAACACATAAGCCCTGATAGAGGCACACTAGCAATTTGTGAAAACGGTCTCATTTCCGAAACAAACTTCAAAAAAATGTCATTTGGGTAATAAAACTTTAAATTGACAAAATTTTTTCAAAATATAAAGCCAAGTAGTCAAATAGAAACAAGAAATAATCAACCTCGGATCGGAGCATTTCTAGGGTTTCAGGAACTCCATCGATCAACTTATCACCCTTCCAGATGACACCTGAGCTTACATCAGCACAGCCAAAATTGAAATGAGAGAAACGCGATGAGCAGATGGATGAGAGACTCGGAGATGTGCCTGACCATCGCAATCGAAGAGAAAAGCGTCCACGGAGCCGACCAGATCCCGTACGTTGTCGGGAGTGAGAAGCGTAGCAGAAGGTGCTGACTTGGCGTCGGGGCTGATTCCGACTTGGCAGCTCATTGCTCTCCGATCACAAAATTTGGTGTAGAGGTACGCGTGTAGTCGAGTCTTTGGCCAAAGCTCTTCGCTTTTGGGTTTTGTCGTTTTGCAGGAATTCTTGTCTTTTGTTTTGTTCTATGTTTTGTTGGTCGAATAATTTTCAAACTTCCCATGTTTTGGAACTTTGTTCTGTCACAATTTTAAATTTATTTTTTAAAATATTTTTTTTTCATAAATCATTATTCTGAGTAGCTATTAGGTGCTTAAAATGATGATTGGATGTTGAAATATAATATAATTATACAAATTGTTATTCGTAGTAGCGGTTTGTTATGTATCTGCAAATTAAATACACAACAAATCGCTACCGTAGTAGCGATTTGTGTAATTATATACCTCTCAATGTCAAATCATCACTTTAGACCTCCAGTCAATATTTTTTAATTTTTAAAAATACACAAACCGTTACTGAATATTATAAAATGGCATTTTAGAAAGTAAGTTCGTCACAATTTTGAAACATGACAAATTTGAAAATTTTTGTTGTTGGTCTCGGTGGCAATGCTTCATGGGCTCTGCATTGGGGTCGGCCCATATGGCCCTCCAGAATGATTATAGAAATAAATTTTAATTAATTTCCTTTTCTTTATTTTTAATACAATTTTTTTTTTCATGAAATTTTTTGAAAAGCGTCAGCTCCTGATTTCGTGAATGGCTCGGGCAACGGCTCCGTGAGACACTCTACGAATACCTGTAGCGTTTAAAGGACTTGGAGGAAAACTGTCCAACTTCGGGGTATCGCAGCATATACTGATTGAGAATATTATTGATAATTCGATCCCGTTGGAGCTAAGAATGTTAGATCGCAGTTGCCGGAAGGTCCATGATAAATCAATACTTCGAAAAAGTTTGAGATTTGATATGGATGTTGTCCAGAACTCGAGATACATGGAGACTATGGAATATGGTATGCAGAAGCTAGTCGTAAAGTTTGACAGCTCCCATGAACTGCAGGAGGTGAAGAACTTACTCAACAATTTCGTGTTCACTCATGCACCAACATGGAAATCATGTGGATTATGCATGTCAGTAGAGCACAGAACGAACGCATGCCATCAATTGTAGGAGGAGACGGAAGATATCAACGTGGTTGGAGGGTACCATAACGATAAACGGTTGAATTAAGGTTAGTACCACTACGAGTTACAGAACAACTAGTGTAGTCGGAGGAACGAAAACACCAAAGAAGTCCGATTGAACCTTCTAATTCGCACCGACAAAAGAGTAAAGCGTACCGACCACCCTTCCATTAATAATATAACAATTATATATAATTAAACTTTTTTTAATAAGATAACACGCAATGTTAATAGGAGAGGGTAAAATTATACCATTAAGGGCATCCGCACCGGTGACGAGATCTATACCCAGGAGAGAACGTTCTATCTCAATTTGAGAACGTTCTCTCCACTTTCAAATGCAGCGGTTGAGAAGAAGAGGAAGAACGATCCGGAGGAGGAAGATCGATCTCGAGGAGCAAGCCGAGGAGATCGAAGCTCGGAGGAGAGAGAAGCTGCAGAGGAGACAGTAAGCTCCACGTGACTTGCAATCCAACGGCAGATTTTGTAACGGAAAAAAAATCTGGTCCGTTGGATCAGCTCTAAATTTGATCAAACGGCCCAGATAGATTCCCAACGGGATTTCACTCAAAAATAATTTACAAAATCAAAAAAAATTATGAAAAAGTAATTTTTTCCTATCTAAAAAACTACTATAAATCTACTACTCTTCTACATCAAATTTCACACAAAATATTCAATATTTCACTCTTATCTCTTATTTCAATTCACATATTTCATCTCTTCTCTCATATTTTCAATATGTCGGGTAATTGGTCTATGTCCGAAGACGTGCAATTGTACATTTCGTATTGTCGTCAATCGATCGATTCAATTACCGGCAATAGACAAAGAACCGACAAGTTGTGGGAAAAAGTTCACGCCGATTTTCAATCAAATTGGGTTATGCGTGACGATGAGGTAATTACTACTGATTCAAGATCTCAAACCGCCATTATTTCTCGATTTGCTAAGTTGAAACCGAATTTATCTTATTGGACGTCATGCATTGCATATGCAATAAGAAATCCGGAATCCGACGGTAATGTGCAAGATGTGGTAAATTATTTAATTAGCTTACGCAACATCATTATTGTTAATTAATATTTCTTTAAATCTAATATATTTTATTGTTCGAATGGATATGTACGAAAAGCTCAAACTATGTATGTCGCAAAAAAGAAAAAAACATTCATACATTTTGAATGTTGGGAACAAGTTAAGTCACATCCAACATTCGCACATATGGAAACAATTCCTCCACCGACTTATGGAGGTGGTGCATCATTGCAAGCAACTTCTCCATCGACGTATAACCATGATGGTAGTCCGATTATGGAAGAAGTCCATTAAGAACCGATATTTTCTACACCCGAAAGTAATCATATGAGTCCTTCTAGTCCGGTGAGACCTGCCGGGGTGAAGGCGGCGAAAGAGGCAAGGAGAAAGGGTAAGAAAATCGCAAATTCATCTAATAATTATAGTGACGCTTTACATGCCATTGCCGAAAATCAGAAAAAAGTATTGGCTATCCAACAAATGCAAGTGGAGCTTGCTCAAAAGCAAATGGAACATACTCACCAAATGCAAGAAAATGCTGAAGAGTAAATGATTATGGAAATGAACACAGAAATGATGACCCCAAAATCTAAGAAATATTTTTCAAAGAGAAAGACGAGTATTTTGCAACGTTATGAGGAAGAGGATGCCAACAACGACAATGAAATGGATTCGTACTTTTCAGATTATTTCCGTCCTCAACAAGATGATTAGATTATGAACTTTATTTAAATTTTAAAGTAATGTCATTTTAATTTTAATTTGTGTTCGAAAAACTTAAGTTGTCCTTAATTTTAATTTTAATTTACATTTAACACTTGATTTACAAATAACAAAATTTAACTGAAAATCTTATCAGAAATCCGATCAATAATTCATCAATACTTTTTAAAAAAATATTTATCAAAATTAAATATTATTAAAAAAATGTGAATAGTAATAGAAATATCTCATCGAGATAATTATGGATGCACAAAATGTCCAGATTGCTATTGCTGTTTAATGAATAGTAATAGGAATTGCTTCTCGAGATATTCCTCAACGAGATATAATTTCCTCACCTGATGCGGATGACGCAAGATGTTATGTGTGACGTCATATTGAAATCGATGGGAATTGAATAGGACGATATATTCCAAATTTCAACAAACCTCCATTTTTGTGACAACCCTACCCCTAATAGTCCTTGCATTTCTAGTCTTCATACTTCGGATTTTCCTCCTCCGAGGCCGGTGCTGGAAACTGCGGACTTCCTTCCTCGGCGCCGGAACAACATCTCGACAAATCTAATACGACCGACGAATCATTTCGCAAGGGGATATTTTGCTTCTACAAACGGGTATCTTCAATTTCGATGTTTTCTTCTTGTCAGATCTCTCCGCTCTCCCCTTACTCCATGCTGCGAGCCTCATCTTCATCCCTACCGACGCCTGCTATTTTTATTTTTTTTGTATGCAGTTGAATCGCACTATCACTTACCTGCCCTTGCTTCAAGTTCCATTTTGTGAGGAGATTCGAACTGTGAACGAAATTAGGGCAAATTTACGGTCATTAGGGTTGGTTTTTGTTTTTTAAATATTTATCTTTTGCTGTTGAGTTCAAGAAATGGTTTTAGCTCATGCTGTTCTATAAATTTTCAACATTGGCTCTAGATCTACACTGTCTCAGTTCAGTTTTGGTGTTTGATGGAACTGTAGCTGCAGCCTGAATCGCTTGGCTAGGTGTGGCGTTGATGTGGATTTTAGCTCATTGCATATGCTTTTTTAGGTCATAGGTCTGATCAGTAATGGGTGTTTAGTCTTGTCACATTTTATATAAGTTAGACTATTGAATAACAGTGGACGCTGAATTATTCAAAAAGGTCATCAGCACAGTGGGTTTAATGCTATTCATTTGTGTAGTTCCCATGTTGTTCTTTGATTATGCATTTGTGTCAGAACTACAGAACTTTTTTAATTCATTTTTAATATTAGCATTCACATTGAGGTTTCAGCAAGATGGATCCCCTTGGCGGTGGGACCAATAGCCCCAGTGTGTCTTCAAAGCAAAGGTTACGCTGGACTCATGAGCTTCATGAACGATTTGTTGATTCTGTTGCACAACTTGGCGGGCCAGATAGTGAGTTCTCCAATTTGTAGTTCTATATCTATATATATTTTTCTCTTAATGGATATTTGAGTACCAAATTAACTACCTTTTTACGACAGCATCTTCATAATTTCATGAAGAATCCAAAAAACCTTTTTTAGTTAACGTTAATATTCTCTACGCTTGATTGTTTCTTTATACATTGCATGTCTGCTTCTCGGGTGTGACACTGATGTATAAAACAGTTTCTTGAATGGTGAAGTCTCATCCCGCTTAAATTGCTTTCTGGATACATGGTGCAGCATATAAGTGATTTTTTTCTAATCAGATAACATTGTTTCTTATGTGTTCTCTATGCTCTTTTTTCTTACCAATATAAGGAATATATCATTACAGGGGCTACTCCCAAAGGTGTCCTCAGAGCTATGGGGGTCAAAGAGTTAACAATATACCATGTGAAGAGCCATTTACAGGTAGTTGCTCATCGAGTCTGTTGGCTACAATTTCCACATCCGGTATCATTCTCATACTGTTCCAATATTACTCACTGGGATATATGTACGTGATGCTTCAGAAATACCGACTGGCAAAATACCTACCCGATTCATCATCTGATGGTTGGTAAAACTTTTACTTTGCGGAACACAGAGCATTCTACTATACCTCTGTTCACCATTTATATTATAGCTGTATATAAATTGGATTCTGTTGATACTCTTACTGTCCTGTTAGGAAATAAAGTTGATAAGAAAGAACCTGGTGATATGCACTCTGGCTTGGAAGATTCATCGTAAGTATATGAGAATCTTGCTATTATTTGCATCACGTGGAAGCATACAATCAGAAAGATGTGAATTTAGGAACTCTTTCAAGAGGCAGTTAGGCACTCTCCTCATCACCAACTACGACGTGTAATTGTTTCAATAGGAAATTCTCTGTATAACTAGTAATTTATTGGTTGCATCTCTGCTCATCGTGAATAACTTGTCTAACAAATCTTTTGCTCTTGTAGTGGGATGCAGATTACTGAAGCGCTTAAGCTGCAGATGGAGGTGCAGAAACGCTTGCATGAACAGCTAGAGGCATGTTTTTTTTCTGAATCTGTTATTATTTTATTGACGTCTTTTTATAAATAAAAAAAAGATTGTTGTGTTGCTTTCGTAGTAGAGTCCATTAGTTATGTGCAAGTGATTGCATCTCACCATCTTTGGATACATATGTATCGTGTAATGTATACTAGTACTTGAATCATATAGTCAAGATTATCTAAAGCTTTACATAATCCCATCACATTGTAATTGACCCTGAACAGTTGCTGCATCATTTTGAAGTAGCAGCTTCCTGTGAGCTTTAGAAGCTTGAGATACGGTGGTGTTGGCCAAAAAACACGAAAGAATGTGTTAATTTGGATAGTTTCAGACATGGATGTTTAATTAGGATGAATAGTACCACCTTCTTCCCTTCTCTGGAGTAGGTTCGATTGGGATATGAGCCAAGGTTGTTCTGACTTTGTACCTTACTAAAGTTCTATATATTTTAGAGAAGAAGATTTTGCGATTAAGAGGTATATTTAGAAGATTATTTCAGTTCTTCCGCCTCTTCTGTATTTAGTAGGTGATTCTAATATGTGTGCGAGCCATTTCAGGTTCAGAAACAGTTGCAGTTACGAATTGAGGCTCAAGGCAAGTACTTAAAGAAGATTATAGAGGAACAACAACGGCTGAGTGGAGTTCTTGCTGGTTCATCAGTCACCGATCACGCGTCGGGTAACTTGGACTCTGACAAGATTGATCCTCCCACTCCAGCTCCGACATCTGAGTTACCACTCCAGGAGAACTCCCCAAAAGATAGAGCCCCAATTAAGAGCATTTCTTTGGATGAATCTCTGTCTTCACCCCATGAGCCTCAAACACCTGATTCCGGGTGCAATGTCAATTCGCCACTCAGTAGCCCACATAATGAGAGATCGACAAAGAAGCGACGCGTAAACATGGATACACCTTTTGCCATGCCAGGTCTGGAAACCTCGCACCACATCTTGGAATCAAGTCTAAGCTCATCTTACCTGCATCCAGGCCTTCCATCAGCCCACGAGCAGTTTGATCTTCCATCCGGGGCATCCACCGGCACCAGCAATCATCAAGAGTAAGATTCAGGTAGTCATTCATGAGATCGGTTGCTGAATACATGAAAACTTCTATGACTCGGTAGATGCTCTTATCAGTTCCATAACAATAAGTTAGTGCTCAGGTTTGATTTACTATGAGATATGTGTGTGATGTAGGAGATGCCTAATGCTTCCCAACTGGAACAATTCTTGTGAATTGTATCCTATGGATCAATTGCTTTGGGTTTGACAAGTTTACTTTTAATCTCTTCTTATATCAAGTTTGAAGATGAATGTTGTCAAAAAAATTTATATATTGAGAAGTCTAAGTTGTTCCAAGGAAGTAATATAAGTACTTGTACTAAGTAAGACGTTGTTTCGATTTAGTTATTCTAATTAGAATAATAAAATATGTAATTTAAAAATTAATATAATTCGAAATTTTATAGTATTTCCTTACCAATTCAAGACAATATTTTAATGTTCCTACTTCACCTATATGTATAATGGGAAATAGACTGTGTAGGTATCCGAGTAAATACTAACTGTCGTTGCCTCTATCCTTCAAACATTCACCTTAAATGCGAACCCTTTCTGTCGAGGTATACACTCAATTATTTTTAGCTCGTTTAATCACCAAATATGTTACTCGATTAATCGAGATATAAATCAATAAGTTTTAGTCTTCTAAACTAAAATATCAACTTCCCAAATAAAATTGTAAGCCACCGTCGTGGTCACTACTATTGATTCAATCGTTAGTATGAGTTTTATATTTCATCCTGTCGGTTTATTGGTGTTAAACTTATGTGTTCGTAGTATAATCATGAGTTGAGTACAAGTAGGATTCGTACAACTCTGTAACAAGGGTCGCTACTCACACATCAAGCTATTAAACATAACATACACCATATAAGATGAATTGCCCGTATCACGTGTCGATACGAGCTTCGTAGGGGCGGTTTTGATAGTTTTGGTCGTATCAGCGTATCGCTTGGTCGAGACCGATACAGGTAATAAGGCTACAGTTCGCTCTACACTATATTTCTGAGGTTTCTCGCCTATTTAATCCTTTATACCTTCGAATTTTATCTCGATGGAAGCTCAAAAATTGTACCTTTTTGAGTTAGCTTTCCAACAAGCTATGACACGTTGAAATCGGACAATTATCGTACACTCGGAAAGCTTTTGAAGATAAATAGGTCAATCTTCTCATATTTGGTCTGTTTTCGTGTGAATATTTATATTTTGTCTTTATTTGTTAAAATGACACTAAAAAGTGCGGGAAACGAACAAAATTCTAGTATAAATTAGGTGAATAATCAATCTTGGACCGATCAATATTTGAGAAAAATTCAGATATATAAATATTCAAAAAATAGAATATGAGATTGAGAAAATATAATATGAGATAAATTTAGTCGAATATAGGATTTCATACTTATTTGGTATTATAATAAACATTTATTTTTAATTATGAAACAACAAAAGGATAAAAAATAGCGTGAGCGGCCACAAGAAGGAAAAACCTGAAAAATTAGGGTTCAACTTTCAATTACCCAAAACCTGTCGCCAGATTTCGCAATTCTCCGATTCTCCATCGGTCCCGGTAAAACAATCTCTCCTCCATGCACAACTCAATTCTTCCTTTCCCATTTCTCTGTGTGTCTCACTCACGCATCAATCGATTCTCCGCATCCCTTCTTCGTTGGATTCTAGTTCCACATTCTGCGTATCCATGTATGCCTTTTGGTTCATTCGATTTGGACACTGAGCGCGGATTTGGCGGCGGTTGATTGTTTGGTGTCGGATTGAATGTGTTGGGGTTTGAGATGGGTCGGCGTTGGTTTGTGCGGTTTTGGATATGACTTGAATAATGCTGTTACTCACTAACTGGCTTTTGAGTTGGATAAGTTTTGTGTTGGAAAGCTTGTGTTTTTTTAGGTGTTTGATGACTTCTGTTGCTTGCTTTGATTTTAGGGTAGGAGGCTATGGCGTCCAGGAAAGTTATAGCCATTTGTCAGTTTGGAGGGGAGTTTTTGACTGATGAAGATGGGTCCATGGTGTACAATGGAGGAGAGGCCTATGCCATTGATTTAGATGAGCAGACCAATTTGAATGACTTTAGAAGGGAGATTTCCGAGACGTTTGACTTGGATGTTAGCTCATTGTCGCTCAAGTATTTCCTTCCTGGAAACAAGAAGACCCTCATCACCGTTTCCAAACACAAAGACCTTAGTCGAATGATAAGTTTTGTTTCAGACACCGGGACAGTTGATGTCTTTGTTTCGAAGGACGAAGTTCTTTCTCAAGTTGTCTCCAACAATCCTATAATGTATGCTAGGATTACGCACTTCTTCATATGCTTTTTGTGGTTTTTTTTTGTTGCGCGGTACTAATTATATCTGGTATAATTTTTCTCTTTTCTTCACAGGTCAAGTAAGACGACGGTTTCTGAATCAATAGTTCATGTAGATTCTTCTTTAGCAGCAGAAGCTGGAATCGATATGAACTGCAATAATGAGATGGTGGAGTTGGATTGTGTCTTCGATACTCCTCTATCATCATGTATGCCTATACCTACTTCTTTGTTGGGCGAGTGCAGGCCGCGGAAAGCTGTGTCTCAGTGGGAAAACACTATCACCGGTATAGATCAAAGGTTTAACAGTTTTAAAGATTTTCGGGAAGCCTTGCACAAGTATTCAATAGCACATGGCTTTGCATATAAGTATAAGAAAAATGACAGCCATCGTGTGAGTGTTAAGTGCAAGCATCCGAGCTGTCCATGGCGTATTTATGCGTCCAAGTTGTCTACCACCCAACTGGTTTGTATCAAAAAAATGATCCCGGAGCATACCTGTGACGGGTCTCCTGCGAAAGCTGGATATCGTGCTACTAGAGGTTGGATCGGAAACATTATCAAGGAAAAGTTGAAAGAAAACCCTAATTATAAACCAAAAGACATTGTTGAAGACATCAAACGTGAGTATGGAATTCAGCTGAACTACTCGCAGGCATGGCGGGCTAAAGAGATTGCGAGAGAGCAGTTGCAAGGCTCGTACAAAGAAGCATATAGTCAGTTACCATTTTTCTGTGAGAAGATTGTAGAGACTAATCCTGGTAGCATTGCAACATTTACCACCAAAGAGGACTCGAGCTTCCATCGTCTCTTTGTTTCATTTGGTGCATCAATTGTTGGCTTTCAGCTAGGTTGCCGACCTCTTATTTTCTTAGATAATTATCCCTTAAACTCAAAGTACCAAGGAGTTCTTCTGACAGCAACAGCTGCTGATGCGAATGATGGCATATTCCCAGTCGCATTTGCTGTCGTTGATGTTGAGAATCATGACAACTGGCACTGGTTTCTAGAGGAACTGAAATCTGCACTATTGCCATCTCAGCCAATTACATTTGTTGCTGATTTTCAGAATGGTCTAAAAGAGGCAATAAATGACGTGTTCGAAAACAACTGTCACCATGCTTATTGCTTGCGGTACCTCTCCATGAAACTCGATAAAGACTTGAAGGGACAGTTTTCCCATGAGGCAAGACGTTTCCTGAATTCTGATTTTGAAGCTGCTGCCTATGCAAGCAAACTTGAAATATTCGACCAATATGTCCAGAACATCAAGGCCATTTCACCCACAGCTTATGACTGGGTCATAGAAAGTGAACCTAAACAATGGTCGAATGTTTTCTTCGAAGGAGCCAGGTATAACCTAATGACATCAAACTTTGGGCAAGCATTTTACAGCTGGGTGTCGGAGGCAAATGAATTTCCTATAACACAGCTTGTTGATGTTTTGCGAAACAAAATTATGGAAGGGATCTGTGCTCGCCGTTTAGAATTTGCTCATTGGATGACCGTGCTAACTCCAGCAATTGAGGAAAGGTTACAAAAGGAGATGTCACTGATACAATCATTTCAAGTGTTGCATTCGCACGAGAATACATACGAGGTTCAAGGTGAAACTACTGAGCACGTAGATGTTAATGTTTGGAACTGTACCTGCAGGATGTGGCAGCTAACTGGTTTGCCTTGCTGCCATGCTCTTGCCGTGCTACAATGCACTGGCCGCAACATCTCTGAGTACTGCTCTAGGTACTTCACTGTTGAGAGTTACCGGTTAACTTATGCAGAGTCGATCCACCCTGTTCCAAATTTGGGCAGGCCAGCTGGGGCTCTAACTAGTCAGCTACCCGTTGTTGTTACCCCTCCCCCAACAAAACGGCTGCCAGGCAGACCAAAGATGAACCAGGTAGAGTCTCTGCAGATTAATAAGCGCCAACTTCAGTGTAGCAGATGCAAGGGACTTGGCCACAATAAGAAGACTTGCAAAGACTCGGGTATGCGCTATTTTAGTATGTTACTTAATAAATTCTATGTCAGTCCTTACAACATCTGTGAACGTACTACACGAATAGTTTCTAACATTACAACTCTTCAGTCTATTTCACGAGGTTTTTATTCCCTGTCAAATTTGGAATCATTGACATTATTGTTCTTCTCATTCAAATGCAATTCGGCGTTGTCTTACTCCTTGCGATTTGGTTTCTCATACCTTCTTTTTTTAACAGAGTTACCGTTAACAGAAGATCAGCTGGTGCTTGAAAATGGACAGGTCATCAATGATTACAAGATCGAGTCCGTTGAATTAATGGCTCGTACATGAAGAACCTCGTGCAGCAGCATC
The DNA here is from genome assembly GCA_963678935.1 of Umbilicus rupestris. Taxonomy (NCBI): domain Eukaryota; kingdom Viridiplantae; phylum Streptophyta; class Magnoliopsida; order Saxifragales; family Crassulaceae; genus Umbilicus; species Umbilicus rupestris. The sequence goes on along the minus strand of OY787628.1, from coordinate 8,996,781 downwards.
TTACATGCTCAGAGTTTCTCGTCTTCAACAAATGTTTCTCTTCCCTGACAGTTATCTATCATCTGCCATCATATGCTCTTTCTGCGGCTAGTTGGGGAACACCGGCAGGTATTTATAACCAGTCTTTTGCTACAACTTTCCTTCAAATCTTAGGGCAGTTTTCTTTCTTTCCTTTCCTTTTTACTTGTGAATTTCCAAGACCTGTTTTGTCTCCTCTCATCTTCCTAGACCTTGTGAATCCTCTGTTTTGTCTTGTGAATCTTTATTATAAGTTATTTGTCCTTTGTCTTCCCTTACCTTTAAATTCAATACGCGGTATTGATACATGCTCGCCAATTTAATTTGAAGCTTTCCATTGCAACTAGTCCATGTTTATATATACAGCAAATACATTAATATTAAAATATTAGGTAGTTTGAATTCGATATTTTTTCGTATTAATGAAGAAAATTTAGAATTGTCCCGTCTCTCAAAACATATATCTCAAATGCTCGGTCCGATAAATTTATTTCTGAAATATCCTGTCTTATAACTATCAACTTTTGTTATGAGCGGACTCATTAAGAGATTAGTCATTTCAGAATTGAATTTATCAGACCAATCATTGGAGACATCTATTTTGGGAGATTGGGCGGTTCGAAAAAATTTCGGGTATTTTATTTGACTTATTTTATAAATAAGGACACGTCAAGCCCGAGCCAGAAAGTTGTTCTCGTGTTTCATTCATCACTTCGCCGAAGCAACCGTCCACGGCGTCGTCTTCTTCTTTATCGGTCAACGGTCCAATTTCCCGTCGCAAACCCTTATTTATTTCCACCAACACCTTCACAACTTCTTCTTCTTGTTACACTATTTCTCCTCATCCTCCAACGCGCCACCAGCCATACCGCCGCGAATTTACTGATCGGGAGGTGATCGTTGAACCTTTTCCAGGCGCGGATTGTGCCGGAGTGATTCTTGTTGTTGATACTATTCGGCGTACATGTTCGTAGCGGGATTAGGCGTTCAGAAGTGGAAGAGTGAGGGGAAAAAGGAGGCGGAGGGAATGCGATTGGGAGGGAAGTACGAGCTCGGGAGGATTTTAGGCGAAGGTAATTTCGGAAAGGTTAAGTATGCTACCGATTTGGAGACCGGAAACGTTTTTGCTGTCAAGGTTTTGGAGAAGGAGAGAATCGTGCAGTTGAAAATCACCGAGCAGGTTCTTCATCTTCTTTTTCTTTTTAAAGAAAGTATTTGATTCATTTTTTATGTTGTTGATTCAGTTGCTGATTTTCTAGTTTCGCGATATTGGAATTCATTATGTATAAATATTTGTGTGTATTTTCCTTTGGGTGCTGATGGATATCTTTGGAACTCATGATTTGCAGATAAAAAGGGAAATAAGCATTTTGAAGTTACTCAAGCATCCCAACGTTGTCCGACTATATGAGGTGAGCAATCGAGTTCATCCTTCTTTTGTAATCCAAGTGCCTTCGTGTGGCCTTTGATGGTGGATGCTTAAAGTTAAAGCAAACTACGTGAATTGATAGGAATATTTTAGGACATTGTTTTGAACTTTGGCTCATTTTATCATTTCCCTAATCGTTGTAGACAGTATATGTCAAAAGTTTATGGCACCGAAATTCGGTATGTACTAATTGGAATGTGTTACTTTGACTTTTAGACTGAGTTTTTATGGTTTTAAGAATTGGATCAGACAAGTAACTAAGGTGGATACTGGGACCAGTCATTTTAGCTAAGCGGAATTTGTATAATCTTTCTTTTTCAACATTATTAGTACTGAGTGAGCTACTGGCGAAAGAAGTGGAAGTGCTAAGTCCACATCCGCTATATTGCATCATTTAGTGGGTGCATCTTCATATATGTTGTTCTGTCATCGTTATGTGTATGTGAGAATTTTGTGAATCGTTTGTATTGTGATGGGTAGTTACGCTCAATGAATGCGATTGAGGCCAAATGAAGATTCTACTTTCAAATGGGAACCATATGTTCCTGATTGGGTGTAGGTGATGACAATGATGCTGACATTTGCCAACGCAAACTAGTCTTTGGTCATTGAAAATGCATGAAGGAGGGTCATCTATGATTGCTAATGACCTTGTAAAGGGTGGTTGTATCATGTGTACTAAATATGTAGTTTTGGAAGGACAAAGTTACTAACTAGGGCCACTGAGTTATCTCTAATATAAGAACCGCAACCAGTTAAATACTTTGTAGCATGTCGAACTTGGATTTGAGTCCTCGGGTGCTGTGGACTTGCTTGCCTTATTTGGGAAGTGAAGTGATTTGGTTACTTAAATATTTCACAGTATAAGATGTTGGGTGGATAATAATTTTCGACGAGTTTGTTTCCACTCAATCATAAGGAGGGTGTTTGCAGGTGATAGCTAGCAAAACTAAGATCTACATGGTCCTGGAATATGTCAATGCAGGCGAGTTGTTTGATATAATTGTAAGGAGCTTTTGCAGTTGATAATTCTTTCATGTGGACATTACTTTTATTAAATTCTTCAGTTTTATGTCAATTTTTCAATTTGGCAGGAATCCAGAGGGAGACTTTCAGAAGCCAGAGGACGAAGGCTCTTCCAACAGCTTATTGATGCTGTGAGTTACTGCCATGACAGAGGCGTTTACCATAGGGATCTTAAGGTGTGGGACTGTGGGTGGGGGAGCACAAATGTCAACATTTTGTTGATCTTTTTCGGTTTCCCTTTTTTCATGAAATACCAAAATTCATTTATCCTTGTGTATGTTTCAGCTAGAGAATGTTCTCATTGACAAAAAAGGAAACTTGAAGATTTCTGATTTTGGTTTGAGTGCTCTGCCTCAGCATTTCGGGGTATGCGCTTGCAACTACCTCTGTTTAGAATACAGTTATGACTGGGCATTTCTCTTCATACTAACAACCCCAAAATACTGTAATTTTAGAAAGATGGGTTGCTGCATACGACTTGTGGAAGCCCGAACTATGTTGCACCGGAGATTATTTGTAATAGAGGGTACAGCGGTGCTACTGCTGATATCTGGTCATGTGGAGTGATTTTGTATATCATTCTTACCGGTGATCTCCCTTTCGACGATACAAATATAGCAGTTCTCTATCAGAAGGTAAAATAGCTATGACTGTCTTATTTATTTACCCTACCTATACTACAATAACTTGAAAAGCTGACATTGTATATATCTTTGGGAGAATAGATTTTCAAAGGGGATGCTCTAATGCCAAAATGGCTGTCACCAGCAGCCAAAAATTTAATGAAGAGAATTCTTGATCCCAATCCTGCTACTCGAATAACAATGGCAGGAATTAAAACAGATGATTGGTTCAAACAATATTATACACCTGCATCTACCGATGAAGATGAAGAGGAAGGAACCTTGATCGTCGATGAAACATTTTCAATAAACGAAGCTGTATGACCTGTTTGATACTTCAAACTCTTTTCTTGTGCTGTATAATAGTTCGATTTTATTCTGACATTAGAGAACAATGCAGCCAACAGAAGCGGAAGACCGCCCAGAGTCACTTGAACTCATTAATGCCTTCCAGCTAATTGGAATGTCATCGTATCTTGACCTCTCTGGTTTTTTTGAGAATGAGGTGAGAGATATCAAAAGTGTGTTAATTTATGTACATGTCTCTTTCATTGTTATTGCTGTTTAGAAATTTTACGCATTTCATGTGAATCTAATAGGAGGTTTCAGAAAGGAAGGTCAGATTTACTTCACCTCGCTCCCGTAAGGACTTGATAGAAAGAACTGTACAGCTAGCGACTGACATGGGTTGTCTTGTTCAAAAGCGAACTTCAAATTCCGGTGTTAAGGTAAAATCAAATGTTCTGTTATACACCACAGCCTCAACTCCCTTTATACGACTCCAAGTGGTATTAACTTCTGTTTATAACTTGCCTCAAATAGTGACATGCTTCTAGGCAAAAATTTAACTTGCTCATATTCAATGCAGCAAAGAACAAAGATCATATGAAAATTAACGATTGTGTTTCCTTTTTTCAGTTGGAGGTGATGCAAGAACACAAGAACCACCGTAGCCTTTCAGTTATTGCAGAAGTATGTATATTGCTAATTTAAACACATTTCCACAATCTCATTGACCGACCATTATCTTACCATGTTATAACCGCATTCCTCACTGCAGGTGTTCGAGATAAGCACATCTATGTGCGTAGTGGAGCTGAGAAAATTGCATGGTGATTCCACAATATACAAACAGGTACGCTTCTCATCACCCCTCAACTAGAAGAGCTAACTCGTTATTGGCTCTCTTTCTGATTTTATTTTTTTCGCTATGGAAATTACAACTTCTTCATTTGAAATAAACTTGCAGTTGTGCCAAAGGTTGTCGGGCGAGTTGGACAGGCTCACAACACCGGATTTGTCGGCCACGTAATTATACACTTGGACGATAATGTTGGATCGGTTTGCTATGGCCCTGAGGGTTTAGCCGGATGAACTTCTTTTCATCCATGTAATCCATTCTTTGTATTTATTCTTTTAGCATATCCATATGTATAGAAGATGAAGATGTATGCTCTTCAAGTGTGCAGTAAACGACGCCGTTTTTCATATATGTATATAAAATATTCTTAAATTGAATAATGAAAATTAATTTGAAAAGAAAAGTTAAGAATAAAAGAAATAAAAACTATGTCCCCGGGCCGGGTTGGGTTCGAGTGGTCCGATTGAATTCGGACCCCCGGTTTCTTATACTTGAAATCGAAACCATTTCAGCAGCTCAAAAACCCTACGAAGCACTTTCCTCGCTTCATCGCTCTGACGTCATCACAGGCCATGTAGCAGTTCCTCATCATCTTCTTCGACGTCCAGCTTTCACCTTCCCATTAACAACATCCTCCTGTCATTCATCTTATCAGCCAGCGTTCATGTCAGCTGCATCGAGAGGTCTCTTGCAAGGCCTCCGGCGGCTGGTAGCCAACTCTGCTTTAACGTCCTCAGCTGAAAATGTGTACTTGGTTAGGAAGTTTAACACTGAGGCTGTTGTTGAGCAGTACCATCCCCGAATTATTGAAGCGAGGCAGCGGGTGATGACTCCTAATTCGAAGAGGACGGGCTGCATTGCGATCAAATGTGGTATGACTGCGCTGTGGGATAAATGGGGTGCTAGGGTTCCTATTTCTGTTCTTTGGATGGACGATAATATTGTTTCGCAGGTTAAGACTGTTGAGAAGGAAGGAATTACTGCCTTGCAGGTATGCTGCGATTTTGATGTAGATCATACTAGCTGTTTAGGGTTTTTTCAGGTTTTTGTTCGATTAGGTTATGTTATCGCTTATCAGATTGTTTTATAATAGAGTAAAATTTTGTACTGGATTGAAATGGAAACTTCAAATGTTTGGTCTTATGATACTTGACGGTTTGCTGCATGGCTGCATAAGTCGGATAGAGGTTCAGAAAAGCGGATAAAGTTGTTGACAAAACAGAATATGACAATTAAGATTGTAATTGATGATTTAGTGGATTTACTCCTGTGCTAATGGTTTGCTATCTGCATCAGCTTGGCTGTTCCCAGAAGAAGGAAAAACATTTGACGAAAGCAGAAGTAGGTCATTTTAGAGCACAAGGTGTACCTATGAAGAGGAAACTGAGGGAGTTTCCCATAACTGAGGACGCGCTACTCCCAGTTGGTACATCAATTGGTGTACGCCATTTTGTACCAGGCCAGTATGTAGATGTCACAGGAATCACTCGGGGGCATGGTTTTCAGGTTTGTTAATTGTTAAAACTGGGCTTCACCAAGTTTCAGGTTTTTGGATTTCGTGCTTCAAGTCGTCATTGAACATTGCAATGTGTTTGTGGAAACCTACTGAATTCAAATCTAGGTTTTCTTTCTTGATGTTTTCTTAAAAGAAAAAGTTCATGATTTTGAGCTATTTCATATTATTAGTATCTGGGAGTCTGCTTACCTGAATCAACTCCCATTGATATGAAGCCGAAGAGTAGACTTTCTCTTAAGTTTGTTTTTAGAGTGGAGTCAAAGATAACAGAGATACTTCATGTCACCTGCTTGTATTGAAGAATCTTTCCACTTTATGGCTTTCTATTTTTATGGCTAGATTAGAGTAGCATTGATTGCTTCTGCCCTATGTTATGACGTCAAGAAGGCTTTTTTTTTTCACCGTACAGTAGCATCATAATCTCTTAGAGCAAGATGATCACTTTTCAGTTTTCATTTTCCTTGTTTCACCTAAAACATTCGTACTGTAAGTCCACACTTCTGAAAATAGTAATGCAGTGGGGCCATTCAGAAAACACTTACCTAAATAGAATTTCTGTACAGGGTGTGATGAAAAGATATGGCTTCAGTGGAGGACCCGCCTCTCATGGTGCATCTCTGTCTCATAGATCTGGTGGCTCAACTGGTCAGAGGGATACTCCTGGCAGGGTACTAGTATCACATAAACTAGTTTCCATTAATGTAGATTTTGTCCAAATTACTCTGGACATGACGAGTATCGATATTTTACCAGAATGCCTTTTGAACAGGTATTCAAAGGTCGAAAAATGGCTGGTCGTATGGGTGGGAAACAGCGAACTGTTAAAAATGTATGGATCTACAAGATTGATCCGGCAAGGAATCTGATATGGGTTAGAGGCCAAGTATGATATCTTTTGCATGTATTTTTTGTTTGTTTGTTTGTTTTGTTGAAGAATTGTCTGTAGGTAATCCCATTTCTAAGCTGGGTAGAATTCCTTAAAAATATTCATATGACTTTTCAACTAATCGTCAATACATTTACATTTTAAAGTATTCCCTGTTTCATAGAAGCATGAGTTGTGGCCCCAAATTTTATCTGTTCTCTCTCTGGCCATGCATTGCATCTCCCTTATCATTTAGATCAAATGATGGCATATGAAAGCAATATATTCTTGTGGTATGAGAAGTGTTGGATCTAGATGCTTATGCTAGTTGGGATTTCATTATCTATAAACTCCTTTTACTGCAGGTCCCAGGGGCTGAAGGAAATTTTGTGTTCATAAGAGATGCTTTTTACAAAAAACCCGATGTCTCAACTCTTCCATTCCCTACATACCTGCCTCCTGAAGACGAGGATACATCCCAGTTAGAGCCTTTAGTGGCCGATCTTGGCGAAGCAGATCCTTTTTTGGCAACTGATTAAGTTACTGCATACGTGTACAATTTTGCCAAACATTGGTTCAGCTTTTAATTGTTCAGTTTGCAGTGATGTACTGGTGAAAGGCTATACCTGCCCAGAATGTGTTGTCATATTTATTTGCTTCTCTGAATAGTGTTGGTGTATAATAAAAGTTTTAGTGCCCTGGATTACTTTTCCTGGAAAGGAAACCATGTTCTTAGAAATTGAATGCTTTTTGTATAACAGTGGAATAAAAATTTAGTAGTGTTTACAGTGTTATTTCTAAAGTAGAAATGTTTGATGGGATGAACTTCATGTCCATCTCCTGGTATTCTGAGATCCATTCTGGACAGAATAGTATGTGATCTCTATCTACTTGCTCATGTTTCAGGTCTTAATTTTTGAAGCCCAGAAAGTATGGCGCACCAGTGTTCCTCAGCCACAAGTTTCCTTGTAAGAAAGGACCAGCAGTAAACTGTAAGGCCTCGTTTCGGTTGGTAATTACCTTATACCCCTTCCATTTGACCCTGTTCTTGGTTGCAGCTCCCGGTCCTCGGTTTGCGTACTCAGCATAGTAAAGGGTGTCCAACGCAAAGTTTCCATCCCAAGGCATCCATCCTGCTGGTTGGATCAAGTCTCCAATTGTGGTTTCCATGATAACTGTCCTGGAATATTGCTTCCAAGGCCTCCCAAGGAATGATGGGATCTTCAGCCTGACCGGGTACAGTTTCTGCTCTGGGACAATTCTGCAGTTCTGTATTACCAAACCTGTGCTTTCATGCTTATCTGCTCTTCCATGTGCTGTTACAGTGTTTTGCTGGCTGTCCATGGGCTTCCTGACTATGATCAAACTGTTTTGGATCACTGTGGAAGAGTCTCCGAATATGAAATCAACTGTCCCAGATATGACACAGTTTCGGTAGAATTGTCTATGAGTTTGGGCATACAGTGTGTCTTGGTATCCATCCATCCTGCAGTTGTAGAATGCTGACATGTCTGACTGCACTCTCAGCGCCACGGCTTGATGACCCTGAGCCCCGGCCGTGTTCTGGAACCCCATTGATTTTGCTATAAACCCATTCCCAATAGCAGCTGCACAAAATATTACTCCACATTGTCAGCACAAGTTCAGAGAGAGAAGCTATGAAAATCTTGGCTTACAGAAAGATGCAGTTTTGAAAGTGGAGAAGCCTTTTGTATTGCATTTGCTTCCAGTGACCATCGTCTTTCGAGGTCCGTCTCCATACATAAATACATTCACCTGATCTTTCTCAACTGTGATATACTCGTCATAGATTCCTGCTTTCACATATATGACATACCTCCCTTTGTTGTTTTTAGGATAGGCTGCCAGAGCTGCACCTATGGTTTTATACTGCCCACTTCCGTCTTTCGCCACCACCGCATTAGGCTTCACTTGGGCATTCCCCGATGCAAGTAACTTCCGGTCCCCGGCCTCCATCCATGATGGGAAATGCCCATCATCTTGGCTCTCAGTTGTGGCTTCTAGAAGCCTCCTGGAGCTTGCAGTTGAATTATATGGTATGTTGAATGCAGTCAGTATCTGAGAAATGGCTGAAACAATGGCAAGTGCATTGCTGGTGAGCTGAGTAGCATTCAGCATTCCATTGGACACTTCATTCTTCAAATCGGCCTGAGTCACTCCATCCATACAAGTCTGCTGATATGAAACCACAGCACTCAGCCAGTTCTTAAGCTCAGCCTCTCTGTCTGATATATCGTGCATCGAGGAATCCCCCACCATGGAAAATGAAGCTTGCAGCTCTGCAATGGCAAACTGCAGTAAATCCTGACAATCCTCGAATCCCATTTTCGTGACCGGCTCCGTTGCCCCTTGGCCTATTGTTGAGGTTTTCTTCATTGCAGCATCCACTTCCTGCATTGTGACATCTATGGCCGCTTTGAGAAAATCCATGGGAGTGGCACTCTGATTATTCGCAACTGAGCTGAGGGTATCAACGCAGGTTTTCTTGTAATCTGTGGGACTGCATAATGCAGCAACCGCCTTTCCGGAGGTGGACAGATCAACATCTTGCTCCGACGAGCCACCATTGCTGCTGCTGCTACCTGTCTTGTTTACCCCTACAATGACACCAATCACAGCTCCCACGACCAATATGGCCGACACACCAATCACAACCAGTTTCTTCATTATGAAATGGGGAATCTGTGCAGGACTGAAATGCTGGTTTCACAGATTTTATACAAGGGGAATGGAGCATCCTAAATTTGATTGTGAATCTCGGGACATTGCTTTTTAAGGTAAATTGATGCATGCCTCAGGTGGTAACAACAGGTTCAGAGCCTTTGAAGGTTCATCTCTGTTGTGTTTTTGCCCTCACCATGGACTCCCATTGCATGTTTTTCTCCTTATATAGTAAATCACTAGGACGCCCGCCCACCCATTTTTATCGGTTCCGGACACAACACATTCTCATATACGTAATAACACGTCCATCGAAAGAACTGAAGAATTTCGATAGAAATAGACACCCCTTAAAAAAAATCAAATTCTTTCATTCTAGTTTATACGAGTTTAATTCAGTTAAATTTTGAAATTTTAATATAAAATTTATGAAATTGGGCCCTTGGGCTGTCGAAGGGCTTCGAGCCCAGCCCAAAGATGCGGCTAAAACCACACCACCTACGGCGCAAGAACTTCTTCCTTGTTCAACCTCGAAGCGCAGCTTCCGAACTCAGCCATCATCTTCTTCTTCGTCGTTGGCCTTCAGGTCGCTACTCCATACGCCTCCACTCTAATTATGAGCCAGAGAAAGGCACTGATAGGCCTTTCGTGGGAGCCGAAATTGCCTTCGTTTTCGTCCAAGCCGCCTAGCTCTCAGAACAATGAGAAGCCGGAAGCGGCAACGAGTGCTCTATGGAAGCCTAAAACGGACCTAATCGATGGCCTGTTCGTTCCTCCCAACGACCCTAAGAAAGTTAATAAGTTACTCAGAAAGCAGATCAAGGATACGGCCGGAACCAACTGGTTTGTTGCATGTTGCCTGTTGATTTTTTTTGTTCTCTTTGTTATTGAATTCGATTGGTTGTTGATGTATCCAGCTTTTTCTTTTTTTTGTTATTTAGGTTTGACATGCCTGCTCAGACCATAACTCCTGAATTGAAGAAGGATCTGCAGCTTCTCAAGGTATTTGGTCTTGAATGTTTGATGCACTGTTCATCTGTTGAAGGAAACTACTGACTGGTTGACCTAGGGAAATATTGCATGTGTCAAATTAGTTACTGGAGCTGATTCAACTTGACATGTATACTCACCTTGCTCATATATGCAAGATTGAGATGGGATGTGTTTGCTGTTTTTATGCTGCAAGAAAGAAATTATGCGCATCTAGGAACGGAACTGGTTGTTATAGGGGGATTTATTTTCATGCATGCTTGCGTAGTCTTGAAAAGGACTCATTGGATTTACTTTGTAATTACTTCCTTTACTGTTGTTTTACATGTTTTATGTGTTTCTTATGCTGCAGCTGAGGAATGTTATTGACCCCAAAAGGCATTATAAAAAGGGTGATACCAAATTGAAAAATCTTCCCAAATATTTCCAGGCAAGCTTATCGCCCAATATTTTAGCAGGGGCGGAGTGTATAGAAATTATTCTTCCCATCTCACCTTTGCTTCCCATTCTCTTATTTAACATATGTACCTTGAAAATCTTCCAGGTTGGTACTGTGCTCGAATCTGCATCTGACTTTTACACTGGCAGACTTACTAAGAAGGAGAGAAAGGCATCCATTGCTGATGAATTGTTGTCTGACAAGCATCTTGCTGACTACAGGTGAGTTTGTTAATGGTTACTCGAGACATTTTTTTCACCAAGCACTCAGTTTGTTACTAATTGATATGTAATCTAGCTGCTTAAACATGCTTACAACATTATCACTTATCTTTTTTGAAATCTCATTTTTGTCGGCCTGTGCGTTGGCCACGCCTGTATAACCGTGTAGGAATTGATTCAATAGTGCATCTGAGTGTGACTAAAAGTGTGGCAAATGATCAAATAGTCAGACTTTGTGTTATTAATTTGATAATGCACATATTATATTACAATGAAGGTCAGGGCAGACTATGCTTTGTTAACAAGAGAATGAAGACATGTTCATTTGGTTTATCATCTCCATATACTAAATTGTTTATCATGTATCTATCTTGTGCAGAAAACGTAAAGTTAGGGAAATAGAAGAGCTAAACCGGCCAGGCGGAGTTGATAAGTGGAAGAATAAGGGTAAGCAGACATGGAAACGCGCAAAGGAGAGAAGGCACTAAATTATCTACGCATGAATATGGAGGAAGGAATCCTTGTGTGAACCAAAGCTGCTACATCCTTTTAGGCACTGCCATGTTCAATTTCGGGTAGCATGTGTAATGAGAGACTTGCATATATGTCTTTATTGTTGATCCTTTTAATGACTGCAAGCAAGACAGACTGATTTAAATGATATAAGCATTCTGCACGGCTCCTCAAATATCTCCTTTTCCATTCTTTTTTTTACCCGTAGTAACTACAGTTAATCTAATTTTTATTCTTCTTCAATTTTAGCAATGTCAAACCTCTGTTCAGATTTTGGAAAATATCTTACCTTTTATAATTATAGAATTATAAATGAGAAATGGTTAAAAAGTCAATACATATTTAGTATGACGCAGATGGTAAATGTGATATCTTATGATAAGAAAAACAGTTAAATAATTAATTTTTAACAATAAAAAACAGAATTTAAAATCATTACTTAATATATATATATATATATATATATATAATGATATTCCGTGGGGTCGTTTTTCGTCTGTCAACTTTTTTTTTTTCTCTTTCCTCACGAGCCAAACCCTAAGATTCCTCCCTCCCTCTCTCTCCATATCCCCTTCTGGCCCTATGATGATGATGATGTAGAGAGCAAACGGTTTACAATTCGTTGACCTCTCCTCAAATCTTCACGTTAGGGTTAGGGTTCCTGATATTATCGAATTCCTCCCTCGGACCTGACCCTGATTCTCAAATTGGCCGTCGTCGTAATGCGTTGAAGCTTTCGCACCAGGGATTGCGTTTGTCCACAGCTTCAATTTCTCTCCTGTAATTCGAGATGACCACCGGGTTGAAAATGAGCCCTCGGCTCGAGCAGATCCACGGCGAAATTCGAGATCACTTCCGAGCCCTCGCGTATGTTTTTCTCTCTGTTCCTCTCATGTGTTGCTTTTTTATCCTTTTTCAAATGTACTCCACATTGAGTGTGTGTAGCTAGCTATCTGTGTTTTGGGTCGGCACCAATTTGAAATATGCAAATTTGAGCTTTGTTGAGTGCCTGTCTTCAATTCGCTAGGTTTTTACATTTTTCAGTTCACTTTAGCCATTGGTTTGTTCTTTTTTGTCTATTGTATTGTATTGATTTTTTTTTTTTTTTTGTTGCTCCAGCAATGGCTTTCAGAAGCTGGATAAGATCAGAGATGCAAACAGACAAAGTAAACAGTTGGAGGAACTCACTGGGAAAATGAGAGAGTGTAAAAGGTTATCTTATTGACCATGCTTGCATTTTGCTCAGACATGCCATTTTGTTAATAAGCATATTTGATTTTACTTGTTATTGTGCAAATTATATGTTTTCCTTTTTACAGTAGGAAACTAAGAGTTTGCCCAGGGCGTACATTTTACTAGGTTGCTACTGTAGAGATAGCTCATCAAGTTACCTTTATTAGGGTTTGTATGGAAATAAAATTCATCATCAATATATATGTCAAGTGTGAGTGACTTGGTTTTTAAGTTAAACTGCCTATCTCGTTTTCTATATCACACACTTGCAAAGTGTTGGATGGTTGTGTAGCCCATGTTCCTGAAATGAGTATTGCTATGCTATTGAAGACCTCACCTGTCATGCTCTCATGCAGGCTAATCAAAGAGTATGACCGTGAACTGAAAGAGGAAGAACATGGAAACCCACCTGAAGTTAATAAACATCTCAATGATGAGAAACAATCGATGGTCAGTATAAGAAATCTTATCGTTTAAGTCAAATACACCTGTCTTTTATATTTATGGTGAACATGTGATATGTTTAGGATCGAATAATTGGTTATAGCCATTACACTTAGCTCTTTAAGAGATTTTGTTGCTCGTGATGATGCTTGATGTAACCTCAAAACATTGTTTTTGTGCTCTTTTCTTATTGTCCTCTGTTTCCATTTAAGATAATCTTGATAAGTTATTTTAGATATGTTTTGGTACGGATCTAGTACGCAATTATGGGTCACCACTTTGTTATTGTTGGCACCAGTTTTCAGTCTATAGCATACGCCTAGAAAATTAACTGCTTAATCGGAAACCTGTCATGGAGTAACTTCCTAATTAGTGGTTAAACCCCCTTATTTTTGAATAATTTATTATAGTTTATTGAGAGAGCTAACCCTAAAGGCGACTTTGTTATTAGTGAGCTATATTTGGCTGCTACTTTTAGCAATTATCAGTTATGCGATAGACTTTTAAATTCGCGTGTAAGTCTTATGCCCAAAACTTTTTTATGCTTTGTTTGGTTAACATTTTCATCTCCTTTCGCTAAATGTTTTGATCTCTTGGTATAGGGTGCTTGTGAACTTCTTTTTGCTTGCATTTTAAAATAATTTTCAGCAAGTGACTATGAATCTTCATTTTTGTCTTGATTGCAGATAAAAGAACTGAATTCTTATGTGGCCTTGAGGAAGACGTAAGCCATCTTTGCCTCACATGATATATACACTATATCTCCCATTTGAATATGATGTGCCTCCCTTAACATGTCTGAAACCTTTTGAAAATCGGTAATTAGGATCACCTGGTGTGTACTATTGACAAGTGAGTTAATTATATTGGCTCTTTTCAGCTTTTGTATGGATTCGGACTACGTTCTTTGTTAAATATTCATTCATGCTCAGAGAAATATATTTTAGTGAGTGGCTTAGTGAAAATTATCATGTACATTCAAGTGCAAACCACTTAAGATTTCTAGTGGGCTGGGTTTGTATAGAAACAACATGATTTGTTTTTTTATGAAAGCAGGTGGTGCTAGGTTTTTACTCAATAGATAATCACCTCATTCCTCTTTACAACTATCTTTTTAGTTATCTTGTTGGCTAAATGTCTTAAAAATATATTTGCTGCAGACACCAAAGTAGCCTCGACACTAAGAGGGTTGACCTATTTGATATGGGAGCAGGTGCTAGTGAGCCTACTGCGGAGGATAATGTTCAAATGACTTCTAGTGAGTTCGTCTGTTTGAACTATTTCATTATGTTTGTTGTCAATACATGGACCACACAACTATTCTCATTACGTTATTTTTTCTTAACCAGAAGATGTAGTATAAGGGGTTTTTGATTACATATTTCGTATGTTTTAAATTTCACTTTAAACACTGGATGTTTAAGCCGTGCCACTTATTCATTTTTTCACTCACAGTCGCATGATTTTTCTGTAGCAATGACCAATCAAGAGCTTATCAACCACGGGCACAAGGCCATGGATGAGACTGACCAAGCCATTGAACGTTCTAAACAGGTTTTTCTTCATTTCTTCTACACAATGCATATGTATGTTGCTTGCATGGCCGGCTTATGTGTATTATTGATTTTCAGGTCGTCCAACAAACAATTGAAGTGGGAACACAAACTAGTGCTGCGTTGAAGGGCCAAGTTAGTATGCAATGTTTTTTAGACTTTCTAATAGTTGCGTCCTTTCTTTGAAATTGTACATTACTCATTAAAACTATGAAACTGCAGACTGACCAAATGGGACGCATTGTAAATGACCTGGATACAATTCAGTTCTCAATAAAAAAAGCTTCGCAGCTGGTGAAAGAGATTGGTAGGCAGGTTGGTGTAACTCTACATGCCATGGGGAACTAATTACT
Organism: Umbilicus rupestris; assembly: GCA_963678935.1. Lineage (NCBI taxonomy): Eukaryota > Viridiplantae > Streptophyta > Magnoliopsida > Saxifragales > Crassulaceae > Umbilicus > Umbilicus rupestris. Next base: position 8,981,735 of record OY787628.1, on the reverse strand, counting down.
CTTCTTTAGTATTCTTGTTAGTGCTGAGAGCCGACTTTTTCATGTTTCTAGGTGGCAACTGATAAGTGCATCATGATGTTTCTTTTTCTTATTGTTTGTGGGGTGATTGCCATCATTGTCGTGAAGGTACATTGTCAAATGTCTTTAGTAAATTGGTACATTCTTCTTCTCCCAGTTTTGGCTCGTAATGGTTGTGAACTGCAGATCGTACACCCTAACAACAAAAACATCAGAGACATCCCAGGACTGGCACCACCAGCGCCTACTTCAAGAAGGTTGTTGTCTCTTAAGAACCATGTCCCATTTTGACAATTAAACAAGTCGCTCCATCCTCGAAAGCTTTGGAGATTCTTAATGAAAGATGAGCTGCGGTGTGCGAGAACGATGCTGTCTGTCCGTTGGTTTTTATTTGGTCTCGGTTTTAGTCTGTCCATTGTTGTTTGAGTTTTGCATACCCTGATTTGTTGTAAATGCCTCTGTTGTGCGAGAAAGACCCATGCCTCTGTTGTAAATGAAGATTGCAGATATCATCCTGAGAATTTGGCACCGCTGATTTTACCTACTACCTGGCCATTTGTACTCCTATCTGGAAATCACTGAAATATAACTGAAACCCTTTTCATTCATTTTAAGCAAATGTTTGTTTAACACTGTCAAGGATGTTCCTACAAGAAGTTCTCTAACAGCAACTTCCAAAATACCTCTTGCTTGAGATCCATTTTACTAGAGTGATCCAGCCCTGTGGGATTGATGTTCATTTCAATTGTGTTCTCCCAATGTGAGACAGCCTGGATGTAGTAATTAAAGGTGCTTCTTCGTCAAATTCTTTACTTGAGCTGTTTCCGTTCTTTTCCACATTGTGTAGATTAATACTATCAGGTATGCGGATGTCTGATGACTTCTTCTCCAGTTTCCAGTCCTGAAGCAAAATGGAAGCCAAAAATAAGTATCATAATCCGTAAGGTCTCAATAAAATAAGAGTTTGATTTAAGCCAATAATCATCGTCTCAAATTGTCATCTAGTAAAACAACTACATGTTTTCACATCATAGGAAAAAAGTAACAAGGGTAATTTTTTGTGTATTCCAATTTCTTGAGTTAAGATTAAATCGTTCATGCACAAAAGCAGGGTTTGTTTCTGTAGAGGGTAGGGGGTCTGGGTCGAGTAGTGAATAAGAACTATAGCAAAATGATAGAAAAGAAGTAAATTTTTGTGCATTAGGAAACAGACCTTTATAGACCTTTCAGACATAATTTCAATTGAAGGTTGAGGTGAGCGGGCCTCCTTAATTTTCAAGTAGTTGTACATGACAACACCACAAAGAGCTGCACGAGGAAGAAATTACTTGCTACTTCTTATGCAGTAGAGCAGAATTTTTATACAAAACTCTACAGGCTTACGGAATTAAAACATACCAATTGCATAACCAGTGATGTTAAGTGTAGTGATAGCAGATTCAGGAAAGATGACAGTTGAAAGGGCTATCAATATCCAGTCTTTTAGGACACCAGCGACACGAATTGTAACTGCTCCAGTTCTGCCGATGACTAAGAAGATTGAGAAATTCAAGGCTAGAGCACAAAGCGCATTGGTGAAAAAGATCCAGAAATTAAACTGGATTTGTGATACTTCCATCACCGGCTTTTCCAGAAAATACCATGGCACAAATAGGAACAGAAAGCTGTGAAAATCAAATGAAGCCAATGAGTATGCTATGCTATTCATTTCACACTACAATAAGGAAAACATCAGGGGTATTAAAATTTATAGTAATAAAAATATCGGAATGTCCATGCACTTCAACATTGATCCCAAATAGAAATAAAAATGGCCTCTAAAATGTGAATGAGCATGCAGACGTCCTCAACCTTTAGTAACTGCAGCTTCTCTGTTAAAGACTTCACAATTCCAAGTAACATCAACATCACTTTCATTTTTTCTTCCTTTTAATAACTCTAATTAACAAAGGTGTCTGTGAATCATATGTGTATATGTAGCAAGTATAAGATGAAGGAAGTTGCATCAATTGCATGGGAACTCATAGATCTGGGCTTGTCTAACAATTAGAAGCTGGAAAAATATTACTAATAGGGAACAAAGTTCTTACCTGCATGGTGCAATGTAATATAAACTGGTGATGGGATTTAAAGTTAAGCCTTTCTTCTGGAGAAGGACTTGAGTCAAGACAAGTCTTAAAGCTTCAGCGAATATACCAGTAACTTGGTAAAGCGTACCGACTACATTGAAATGGATCTCTCCATACGAAGAAACAACAACTCCTACACTGACCAGCAACATGTTCAAGAAGATGTCACACCTAGATTTGTCAGTGCCACAAACAACAGCCATCGTATACGTGGCAACTGGCACTGTAACATAAAAGAACACATAGTGAGCAAGCTTTCGCAAAATTTGTTAGGATTATACTAACGACAGATGTTTTCATTGTCACGCACTTAGAGCTTTAAGCATCTGTATGAAGGCGACTGAAATGTATAAGTAAGCAGTATTCCCAAACCTGTCATAAACAACAGAACGGTAACTATTAGATCCCCACCCTTTCTATGAAAAAGATTTTCATTAATGATAAAAATTGAGCTGATAGATACTTTGAGATTCTGTTTTTCCTATAAAAAAATACACCAAGGCACTTTTTCCAAAAGGGTGCTAGTTATGGATTTCAAGCACCACTGAAATCTGTGTACTTTCAAAACAACTTCTGGACATGAAACTTGATTTGAGTAGAGAGGATGCCCAAATAAATCTTGTATTTTCTACATAAACAACTTACCAAAGACTTGATGCGAAGAAGGCACTTATTGGGATCACACATGTTGCATAACTGCAATAATGTAAGAATTCGTTCAACATGGATATACAAAAACAAAAAGGTTGCAATGATACTGAAAGGAAATGGACGACTCACATTTCAAAGGTCATCTTGACTGGGGTCACAACCTGCGAAAGGATTTTTCAAGATGTGAAAGTCAGATTACGTTGCTAAAGGGAGACGAAACCTTGCAAAACAACAGAATCATGAAATGCATACGATGGACCAAACAGAAAAATTACACACTATTGGCCGTATGTTCACTGTCAACCAAACTTATCAAACAGAGAGCCACTTTAGGCATATTACCAAAACTGATCATACGATAAAAGATGATATGATAAATAGTTTTGGTATCTGTATCTTCCTAAGCCTTTAAATTCAAATGCAAAAAGAGACAAGATAGTATGCTTGCCACATTTGGAAACTGTAACTTGTTTAATCTATTTATGTCGGTTGGGCACTTAACGTAAAATAATAGGCTGAGAGAAACTCAAGTCACAGATGTCGATTCTAGGGAATAAATATAGGCAAAGATGGTTGATATGCATCCGAGTTCCAAACTCCATCTCAGTAAGATTGAGAAAGGCACAAGTCCGGAGTGGAGTTTAACAACAGCTTGCAAGTCATATTTGCGGAGTGAACGAAAAAGATACCACAACAATAGAACCAAAATGATAAATACTATTGCAAGGTCGGGTTTGGTTTCACATCAATATTATAGAACCAAAATGATAAATATAAGTTAGAAAATTACAGGACACCAACAATCTTTGAGTAGATAATGATTCAAGAATTCGATACCTTGAAAACACGAACCAGGAGGAATGCTACCATACCAGAAAATCCCATATGGATCATGGTAAGGGTGATGGGTAAAGGAAAATTGAAGTACTTGGGAGAGAGAACCCACTGCAAGAAATTATATCATAACACATTAATCAAACAGTCATTTGTTTTGTAAATAAGGAAAAGTTGTCACTCCCCGTTAATATACTAAACCAAATTTCAATAATTTCTAAAAATACGCCAGTAATCATTTACTGACCAGTATAAGGGCGGGAGATGAAGGCAAAATATCCCAACCCAATACACATCATACTTGTATTGACAATAAGGTCTATCAGGTTTTTCCAAAAACGGTTGACATAAAGAGGATAAAACGGAAAGTATGCGCCAGCGAGTTTATTAAAGAAACGAAGGGGCAGGGCTGAAAATTGCATTTGTTCCACATCCCATACCCTCGCATCTTATGAAATGGAAGGAGGCACAAATCTCTGTTAGCTATGTATATCTTTCATTTATTTAAAACCCACAGCAGAAAAAAAATTAATTTACACCGCCCCTTCTTTACCTTCCAACGGTTTTCTTGATTGAAAATCTTTTAGAAAATGAAGTAAAAATTAAATTGAGAAGTATAATTAATTCATATAAATCGGTAATCAGCCTCGAGTTACGTGAATAGCAATAGTCTGAAGAGTTAAGAAATTGATGCAAACCAGATATATCATGATTGAGACTACAAGCAAAATGTAAATTACTTTTTTTAACATACTCCAGAGAAAAGAAAATAAAATGAAGGATTGGGGATCCTGACAAATTGTAATTTACCTTGTTATATAATATCACTCCAGAGGAAAGCAAAATGTACATCAACAGGTACAAATAAGTCAGAACAAGTGGCCGGTTGATCATTTTGCCAGCTCAATGTTTAATACACTCCAGGTATTATATCTTGAAGCCTATAACATGTGAGCAGGTGTTCTTGGATCCAAGAGCCAAAATAATGTGAAGCAAGCAACACTCGGAGGAAGAATCCTTCACATCGCTATGTGAAACACATCCCAGTATAACTCCATGTGTGCTGAGACCACCACTTATAACCAGAAAAACTGTTTTTTTTTTATTACTCTACAACTTCAAGGGTGCCTGAGAATGAGGATAAAATAAGTATTGAAGGGGTAATCGGCATATATTCCATGGATCATGAGCTGAACTGAACATCCAAATACAAAAAAATTTACATATGTCATTAGAATCAAACAATATATCAGTTCTGATATAAACAATATACAACTTGCCCAAGAAGGTAATCAAATACCAATCCCTTCAAAAGGGACAAGTAAGATCCAGTGAGATCAACCTTCTCATATGATAAATGTTTATCTAACTAAGCTGATAAACATAACATGAATGAACCCGACATTGTCATTAGCATTGATTTTTCAAGCCCAAAAATTGTCATTAAGAAAAAGAAAACATTAAATCTTCCATTGACTTGTAGTTTGCTAAGAATCAGATTGCGTATTAAGCTCACAACCTCATTACACAATCAGATTTCAGCCAAAAAGTAACATGATCCGTGACACAAAAATAACCTCACAGTCGGCTCAGATCTACCACTCCGGCACCAAAAATACAACTTGCGGTGCAGCTCAACAACTTGCATCTCCTCAAGAAGGCTTACCTAAACTCGCCAGAAAAGCTAACTCAACCTTAAACCATGGCGGGGATCACAGCAACAGTCCAAAATCTTAAAGAAATCAGAGACGTCAGATATCGGGGTTGAGGATAAAGAAGCGGCGAGTGGCGACTGAGAGAGAGAAATGACGGCCGCAAGGAAAACTCGAAACTCAAATCCAAAGCGGAGGGAGTCGAAGAGGAGGGAAGCTGAAGCTGACGATGCGGAGTCGAGTTTCCGATCGGATCGCGGGAATCGAGTTTTGCGAAGTGGAGATTTGCTCGGCTTGGCTTGGCTTGCCTTTGCTCGATTCCCAGAAAGCAGTGTATGTGTAATTGTTGTGTACGGCTCGGTCCACGCAACTATATCCTGGACCCGCGGAAATTCATCATAATTAATGGGCCGTTGGAGTTTATGGGCCGGCCCATTCCCGCTTAAAGTGCTACTCGACATGTCCCGTTTTACTATGCAGGAATCCACTTGCCTGCAAATGGTATCCATGAATTTGAATACGCGTAAAATCATGACGATCTCTTTAAAATATTATTTTTTTTCATTAGATGTTACGTGAAGAATACGATAATTATTTTTTATGATACAATAATTTGATGAATTATTTATTATTCTAAAATAAACTTTTTATTATAACTGTTCTGGCATCATCAGGAATCAAACGTATGAGCTAAAAGCTTCAACTTGAGGAAACGGAAGTAGTAAATGTTTTTCTTTTAAGTATTTTAGTAAATGTTTTTAGTTTATCAGTTAAAGATATTCTAAACCTTTTCGACCTAGCGTGCCGCGCACGTGACCATGTTGAACCAAGATAAGAGGACAACCTAGTAAATTCTCTTTTAAGCATAATTACTATTTTCACCGTCAATCACATAGTGACCGTCCGATAATTAGCCACGTCATCGATCCATGCCCCTCCAAATTTGGACGGCTGAGATCATATCTGCGGAACAACTGGTTAGAACAACCGGAAGAACCAACTTCTGTGCTTCTTCTCCCCACTCCTCTGCTGCAGGTTTACGGTTCTCGTTTTGAATATATTTCTGCGAACTTTTTCGGTGAAAAGTATCGTAAGGATGAAGTTGTTGATCGATCTGGAAGCAGCGGCGGCGGAGGGATTCGAGTTTTTGAAAGGTACTGAAATCGTTGAGGAGGAAGTTGATGTAGTCGAGGAACAAGACGGAGAGGACGATGAAGATGATGAGGGAGAGGAGGAAGAGGAAGAGGAAGATGATGATGTTCAGGAGGTCTCGCACACGTCTCGCGGACCTCCAATTCACACCATCGAGGACGATGATGACGAGGAGGTGGACGACGACGAGGAAGATGGCGGAGACGACGACGACGATGATGATGACGACGACGACGACGACAGCGACGAGGAAGAAGATGAAGAAGAAGCTGATGCTAAGGTTCAGTTGCTTAAGTTTGTGTATACAATTTCTGATTAATTTATCTGCTAGGGTTACTTAGATTCCAGATCTGCTGCAGAATCATGTTGCTGATGTTGATTCATTCATATCGATTTAATTATTATTTTTTCTCAGATCTGTTTAACCTGATTATGCTTAGATGTGAAATTCCCACTGAAAAAATCTCTGTTGCAAATAACACACATGTTAGAACTAGTGCTGGTCTCTGATGCTGGCTGCTGTTGTGGATAGCTTTTCGGATCTAGGGTTTTATTAGTCCACTTCTATTTCGGGTATTCGAGTTGTGAATGAGTCAAATATTTAGCCTTTTACTTGAATTGTATTCATCTGTTTGTTGGAAACCTCCTCTTGAGTTTGTAGTCGATTGGACGTAATTGTGTGTATCTAAGTTTTTTTTTTTTTCCTACCGTATCATATCATATCAGCCTTGCGCGTGAGTTTTAGTGATTTGATTCGTGTGGACTGAGTATGTTTTTTTATGCTCAAGTTACAACTTGTAGAGTTCATGGTTTTTTGAATCATGTTCTGTTTGTAATAGTCTGGTTATAGTATTGATATCGGTAAGATTTGTTTTCATGCTGGTCACCCGAATTATGTTGCTTGCTATTTTTAATGGTAGCTTGAAATTCAATGCTGATAATCAGTTTAAGTAAGTATCTCAATTATGCGCAGGATATGGGCACTGAGTACCTTGTTCGGCCAGTAGGACGTGCTGAGGATGAGGAAGATGCTAGTGATTTTGAACCAGAAGAAAATGGAGAGGATGAAGAGCTTGATGATGAAGAAGAGGACGAAGACACCCCGGCTGGAAAGGTTGAAGCTCCTCCTAAACGAAAGAGGCCTGATGAGGGTGATTCTGATGATGATGACGGCGGAGAGGATGATGATAGGCCATCCAAGCGGTAGCCTCAGTTTCTTCCGAGTGGAATGAGGACTAACCATTGACAATGCTCAGGTCTTATTCTGAAATTATTTTCGCCGAAAATTAGACTTGTATTTTGGGAATGAGACTGGTCAGCTTGTATGTGTTTTTCCATACAACCTACAGGCAGGGCTCCGTTTAACTTTAGGATTGAGATGAATTCGAGTGTTGTTACTTTCATAAAACTTGTTGTCGGTGACTTGTGGAACTCATAACCAGTGGTTCCTCCAGTCCTATGGCCTTCGTAAGATGACCAGTAGGCCCTAACCTACGTTTGAAATCAAACGTCGTACCTTGGTCCAGGTTTGTGGTCGGATGATTGAAATAATATTATTAAAATCTTACATATTCAAAACTCAACCTTAACGGTCGACTGCAGGCTTGCTATAAACTACTTGCTGCAGCACCTATTATAGAAAAATAGCATTTCTCCTTCAGTAGTACACGTGTCGACATCCCAGCAGATCCGATGGCACGATTTTCTAAACAGAACGTGTCAGCTCATACGTCATTAGATGACAACAAGCACATACGTATGAATCGAGTTTTGCCACCTCTTTTCCACTTATTTGACAATCAAGCTTTTATACTCATTATACCCTTTTTGACCTTTTAATTCCAGACAAATCGACCCATGGTTTCATTTTAAGGTTCAGACCCACAAACTTTAATCCACACGAATTATTGCAATGATTTAATCCACACAAACTTGCATTTAGTGCTTCTTCTGCCAATTATCTGCATCTCACTTTTGCCTTCAAACTCCACATTATTACTCTAAGAAAAACCCTAAGCCCTAAATTAGATACGTCATTACAATTTGAGGCACTCAAAATAAAGTAATCAAACTCAAGCACACAAGAACAAAAAGAAGAAAATTTTAAAAACAATTTCTGCATAATTATCAGAAATTATTGCTGGTGAATTGTTGTTGTTGGTACTGAAGCTGCTCTGAACCATTGAACCAAAAATCATCAACATTGTCGACTCCATTTTGCATCATCATCATCATCCACTCATCATAACCATTAAACCCTAGTTGCTGGCCGTACAGATTGGTGCACTCATACTCCATAGGGTTAATAACTCCCAAACTAGTGTCACCATACCCACTAATATTTTGGTACTCAGAGCTCAGATCATGGCAGCTACTGGCTGCTGAGAAATCCGTATCGTCGCGGTTATCGTCAATCGAGCCAGAAATGGGTGAAACCTGGCTGCTGAAAGGACCATAGGGTTCATACCCTCCCATGCTTGTAAAATTTATGCAACCATGTTGAGTTTGGTCAGTTGTTGGAACTGCAGTAATTTGAGCACTGCCATGGAAGGTGTTGTTGTTAGTATCCGCCGCCGAGGCGGCCTGAATCCTTTCTACCAATCTAGGCATCCAAACATGCCTCATGCTGTCCTTGAACTGCTGGCTATTCACATCGCATTTGAGTTGCTTGGCCTGTTTTTGCACTCGTGTCCTCCAGTAATTTTTAATTTCATTGTCTGTTCTGCCAGGTAAATGTTTGACAATCTTTGACCACCTGAATTCAATGAAACACTGATCATTAAAACTATACAAAAAAAACATTGTTTAGGGTTTTGTTCATATGAATCTAATTACTTGATGATGTATACGTACCTGTTTCCCCAAAGGGAGTGGAGCTCAAGGATGAGAAGCTGTTCTTCTAGAGAGATGTTTCCACGCCGAACATCTGGCCGGAGATAGTTCAGCCATCGCAATCTGCAACTCTTGCCGGTTCGATTCAGTCCTGTAATTGCACAAAAATTACTAACATTTCCTTTTGCTCATCTTGTGAATCAAGTCTATGCAATGCTTCTGACAGAGATAAGTACTTGAGGAATTGTCCCACATCGCTATTTTGAATGATAGTTTGTTATGATACATTTGATAATAAAAACTATGACTGTTGAACTTAAGCTTTTGAGTCACATGAGAATTTATAAAATATGTGTCATACCTGCGCAGCGTGCAAGAGAGTTCCATCTCCCTTCCCCATGTTTGGATATGTAGGACGAAAGTGTATGATCTTCCTCGTCCGTCCAAGGGCCTCTCCTCAAGTCCTCCATCGTCGCGTTCATGTCATCGTCTTGGCTTTGCTTGCTCGACGACGATGACGGCGAGGATGACAAGCTCTTCTTCTTCACATGATGATCCATTTCTTACCCAAGTTGACCCTTGTGGTTTAACAAGACCAAAACAGATGTAGGAGTTTCCTTCTCAAAAGCTTTGTTGATCAATAAGGAAGCACTACGCAAGAGATTAGGGTTCTTTAGGTAAAGAAAAAGATTGTGTAGGATGGGTGTTTGATTGATTGGAATGGCAAAGAATTTTAGGGTTTTTATAGATAGAGATTTGATGAGGGTTTAGGGCTACACGGCCAAAAGGAGAAGTGGGAATCATTAATTAATTTATGCAAAGCGAAAGGGCCGCATTAAGAACTTCAACTACTCGAGTCTTCTTTCCATCAATTGTTTAAAGAGTTTAAGTGCTTATTCATTAACTAGATTTTTGATGAAAGTGAACTAGATAAATCGAGTATAATTAAGATGGTTAGGATAGTTCATCAAGGCGTGATCTAGTGGGAAAAGAGACGTCAAACATTTCAACGATCAGGATGATGGTAGGGATTTGAGGTAGAACAGTAAAAAAAAAAGACCAGGCTAGAGTTTTTCAAACATTGACTATTTGACTTCTCACTTTTGGGCGCATTCAAATTGAATCACACTATTAGGTTAAATAGTGTCATGTTATTCAAATTCCATAAAATCTTGTTACTGAACTGACACAACTATAAATTCGATCCCAAGTCACATACTATTTATGTAACGAATAACTCTCTTTTTCAGGAATCGAAACTTTGTAATTGTTTTCATACATGTGGATACTAATGCCATGTTTTAAACATGAAAGTATACACTAATTGTAAGATGTATGAATAATGTTAAAGGTCATACATAAATTTATACACACAGTTTATACAAATGTGTCACTCACAGGAAGTACTCAATTCCACAGCATCTGAAAGGTTCCTACATAACATTAATCAATTGGGATGTTTCTAGAAGAAAAAAATGTGCCACACCGGCCACAATTGAATAATAAAGACCGCGTGCCACATAGAATAAACCTCAAAAGGGAATCACACATTATTTTACTAACTTCATGTTTTTGTTAGTTTGCTTATTAATTGGGTAGTTCATAAGCCGTATACCGAAAAAGGAAAATGTTCTCGCGTCAGCTTTTTAAGCCATGTTTTCATTATCCATCTATGTTGTTCGCTAACTGGAAATAGCGGCTTGTGAAAAAAATGGTGTTCTGGGAATGAAATGAATTGAATTTATGCTTTATAATTTATGGAAAATGTGATAAGATTGTTGAAGAGAGAGATGACTTTACAAAGAGGATAATAGCCCACAAGAGACGGATGGCAAAGGCAAGAACAATCAATAAGAGGAACAAAAATAGTTATGAGTAACATAGTCAATTAATTTATACATGTTTAAGTAAATACTACTCCACCATCTCATCAACCAGCTTCCTTTTTGGAAGCCCTTTGTTGTGGGACTCAAACTCCATCAAATGCTTGAGGAAGCATATAGTACTGACCATCAGTGCGTGGTCTAGTATCAAAAAAAACGCCAAACATATCATCGACTAGGGTTCGATTCCTGATGGGGCCAGAGTAGAGACTCTGATGAGGGTTTGAGGTAGAAAAGAAAAAAATGGAACCACCTTGGAGAAAGTATATATATGATCAAACACTAGATATCATTTTGGTCTTCTGTGTATGCATTCAGTTTGATTTTCCGAAATTGGACTTAGGGTTTAGGGTTTTCTATGTAGAATCCAAGAATTGAAGATAGGTTATTTAAGTAGTCTATGATTAAAGGATATCTATAGCCTTTGGTTCCCACTTTTAGATTTGATTGCTGCCTTGTGGTTCCATTTTTTCCTGCATAATTCTTAGTTGTATATATATATGATGCTTTATATGTTGTTTGTAGAGAGTGAGAGAATATGGAAAGGAGCATAGAAAGATTTTAAGAAAAATATTACAAGTGGAAAGTCACGAAACTAGTTAAGTAATATAATAAGCCAAGGAACAATTGAAGTCCACAATACATAGCTAGAGCAATGAATAAATAACAAGTTTTCCAAATGAGAGGGTGTCACCCATTTCAAAACGCATATGTATTTGTCAAAAGGCAAGCGGGTTTTGTGGATTCAAGTCATTCATTATTCATTATCATTCAAGTTTACACATTGCAATGGATATGAGCATTTTAGGGAAAATACTAACTTTACATATCAGGATGGCCTCATGCCAGACCCGTTCCTGACTTTTTATGAATTTTTGAACAAAATATACAGGTAGGGCTCCTAATAAAATAATATCATTCTATAAATATAATTTTAATGTATTTTTTCGCAAACCTGAAAAAAAAAGTGAGCTTCTGAAAAAAGTGTACCCTTGAGACGAGTGGGGCACGAGCCGCCGCCCCTACCTGTCACCCCTCATGGCCGAGCCTGCCTCAAACAATGCTGTATTACACGGTCCCCAAACATGAATAGATCATGCAACATCACCTCAACTGTTTGGTCATGCCCCGAGGCCTGATCAGCTATAGATTATTGTATAATCTAATACTTGTATTTCTATATAATTATAAATGAAGATTTCAAAAAAAAAGGAAATGACAGATTAATCGGACCATCTCGATCCGAATCTGATACAACTTTTAATTATAAGGCTCCATTTTTTTCAACTACACTAGTTAAAATAGAAAGCTTAATTGGCTGAAGCGTCTTTGACTCAAACTCATAACATGCGGATGTGTACATGTGAATGTAATTCTGTGGGTACTTTTGACCAAAGACTGACTGCACTGAGAATAATTAGGACTGATAAAAATGAAGGACCAAACCAACCAGGACACTCTTAGGGTATATGTGTGTCCCAATCACTCGGTGAAAGGCCTAACAAAAGGGTATGATCATCTTTCTCTACTGGTCAATCTGATGATGTTTTAGGGAGACGAGGACATGTTTTGAGTGCCTTCTCTATCATCTTTCTACTGATCAACATCTATTAGGAATCAAATTCTAATCACTCAAATATTTAACGTTCTTTTTACAATTAGATCACATACTCATGAACGCAATTTTAAAATTGGAAGTAAAACTAATAAACTTATTATACTTTTTTTTTTTTTTTTTACATTCGTTTAAGATAATATTATTTATCCAATAATGCATGTGGGAAAACAAATTGAAAATATTTCAATTAGTTAATTAAATTAATATTTACTACACCCTAAATTTATATCAAAGTTGTAGATAATTTTGTCTCTTACACTCTGATTGATTTGACATGCAAAATTTTTTAAAAAGTAAAAGTACATAATAAACTTTTGCCAATACTATTCCATCCATTTATTTTTTATTTCATTTCTTTCACTGAAAATTTTGAGATAGAAAGGGAGCATTTAAATAATGTTATTATTTTCTTCTTATTTTCACATTAAAGTTGACACTCTCCTTGAAAATTTCGAGAAAATGAAGTTACATGTTTAATTTACTATGAAAAATTAAAAAATATAGAAATTCTAAAGTTTATTTGGGAAAACCACTTTCCCATTTATTTTCCAATAAATTTTTAAAAATTCAAACGAAGCGTGAATGCCAATATTGTATTATGAAGGTTTGAAAATAGCTTTGCTTATTAGGAGTATTAATTTTTCTTGGTGAAATTATGCGCGCTGTTGTTTTTTTTGATCTAATAGGTTGCTATAGCAATTTCCAGATCACTTGCGGAAGTAATGCGAAGGCCGAACCTAGAAGATTCAAACATTTTGGTTATTCAGTTCGACAATTGCCTACGTCGGGGGAAGATTTCTCTCCACTCCTCGAGATTCCACTATGCACGGTTAAAGTACAATGATACCAGAACTCAGCATACGCTAGTCCAACCTTTACTTCTAACCTAACCTAATGCTCAGTCTCATCACACATACTAGCTTACACTGTCAACACAATTCAGTAAAAGAATGCTACAACTCAGATCACACAGACTTAGACTATTCTAAAACAATGTGTTACGACAAAATGCTATAACAACTTACTAACACAAGCTGCTCTACCTCAGATTCTCCGAGCTCTCCCACCTGCTCCAATCTGACTTCTGCGAGTTTTCACAACTCCAGTGACGCTCCCCCTTGATCAAGTGACCTTTTCTCAGCTTCCGGGAATTTGCTTTGCTCTTCGATCGTCTCTGACTAGCTCACTCGTGATGATTCTTCAATGGTTATGTACTTGATCATCAACGAGACTCTGCTCCAATTGAACTCAATGATCAAACATCGATAAGACTGATCCAGTTCTGATCTCTTTCTGCTTTAGCCTTGACAGCACACAAGCTCTTTGCTCTTACTTATTGCTCTTTATTTTTCTGTCTGTGTGTGTCCATCTCATGCTGCTCTTATATACTGACAGCCTTCGGGCAATATAAAACCTAGCCTCCCTAGGATTGTATCAGATTTAGAACACTTTCTAAATCTCCTTTAGCGATCCCAATCTTTTCCTAGATTTTAGCAAGTTGTAGAGATTTGATTGTAACAACCTCTTTCCTAAAAGCAATTTGGGAACCATATCTTCTCCTCGATCTTTATAAGTTGTTAACAATTCTATTGTTCATGCAATTTCCTAACACAGTTTAGAAAACTTCCTCCGATCAGTAACTTTTGACCACCCGCTTGTTGGCTACAAGTTGACTATGAAATTTGACGCGTTGCTGGTGTCTTGATCAGATACGATGCTATAACATCCTCTTATGACACTTGCAGAATAATCTTGCTAAGTCCAAACCTAAAAAATCAAGCACTTTGGTTAATCAGTTCGGCCAGTGCCTACCTCTACGGGGACTACTCTCTAGTCCCCAAGATTCCACTATTACCAGTTAAAGTACAAAGGCTCCAGTTCCCAGCTTATGCTAGAACAACTTCTACTTCTAATCTAGCAAGAATCTTCGCTCAGTCTGATCACACAGACTAGCATACACTGCTCAACGATTCAACACAATGCAGTAACAAAATGCTAAAACTCTGATCACACAGACTTAGCCTATTCTATGATAATGTGTTATGACATGATACTACATCAACTTACTGAAACGAGCTGCTCTTCCTTAACATCTACCTCAGATTCTCCGAGCTCTCTCGACTGCTTTAATCTGACTTCAGCGAGTTAACACAACTTCGGAAAAGCTCCCCCTTGATCAGTGACCTCCACTTAGTGTTTGGCGACGTTAATTTACTCTTCGATCGTTCGTGACTGGCTCATCCGTGAGGATTTCTCAACGGCTTATACTTGATCTTCAACGAGTCTCCGCTCCAGTTGAACTTGCTGATCAAGCGCCAATCAGACTATCCCAGTCGTGACCTCTCTCTGCTTCATTCGTGACAGCACACTCTCTTCGCTCTTGTTTATCGCTCTTTCTTTGTGCGTGTGTGTGTCCTTGTGTGCGACGATGCACTTATATACTGACAATCCTCGAAGGATTATAGAAATCCTAGTCCCACTAGGATTTACAACACTTTCTAAATTCCTTTTAGTAATCCCAATCTTTTCCTAGATCTTATAAAGTTGTTGAGATTTGATTATAACACCTTCCTAAAAAACTTTTTAAGAATCATATCTTCTCCACGATCTTTGTAGGTTGTTAGCAATTCTTTTGCAGCAACTATTTCCTAAATATATTTAGAAAACTTACTCTAATCAACCTTTGACCAGCCGCTGGTTGTCTTCAGGTTACTCCAGCTACTTGTTTTACAGGTTGCTGCAGCAACTGCTAGATGATCATCTTTCATAAATTTTGTCAAGGATGTCACAAACCTTAATACTTGGAATCTTAGTTTTCCCTACCTTCTAATTACCTAATAATAAAATAGATTGCTCGCGGTAATTGATTATTACTTCTCATATAACCATCAAATTATTATACAATACTTACGAATTTCCAATCCGGTTGACAATTTCAACCCTCTTATGATGAGCATTCAAATATACGCCTCATATTTTCATGTCCTCATACTCGATCAGAATGATTAAAGGTTCAAGCATAACCTGAGATTCGTAATTTTCCAGTTAGTCAGTCATAATATATATAATCTTTTGGGCCAAAACTAGATAAAATATTGTATGAATCCATATGCATTTGAATGATTACAAATTATGTGGTTGCGTGCCACCCAAGTAAAGCAAATTATTAGACTTTCACTGGTTTTATGAAGACAAGTGTATGGAGAGGTAATGATTGTTTGGGTAACAAGAATCCATTCTTGATCATCATCATCACAAATTGGAAATGCTTTGAGTTATGGAATTGATCATCTCATAATCAAAGTGGCTGATGACGATAAAGATGAAACAAGTTTTGATCTACAAAAATTGCCTTAACCTGAACTTGTAGTACACATATGGTTGATTTGGAGAGGATGGGGGCAGCCATGAAAGTTCCATTTTGTTCCCCTAAGCCCAGAATTTAACTAGGTCTTGCCGGTTAATCGATTATGCATGTCTGCAATGAGATGATTACTTCTTATAACTAAATATGAGACAATTACAAATGAAAGATTGCAATTGGCGTGTACAAAGCTGCTGTCATGCACAATATAATTATTTCAATTCAGGTGCTCTTCAAACAAAAACAACGTCGTTTTGCTGAAAACGAATATTTGCTCTCTCTCGCTAGTGGCAAAATACATCAGATCCCAATTCATTTTCTCTAAGAAACGACTACAATTATCCCTTCCGCAAATCGAGATGGTCCGGCTAGTCCGTTATTTCCTCTTTTGTTTAAGATTCTCATTTATAATCGTTTCATATTAAATTATAAAAATGAATATATTTTCTCTAATACCAAACTGAGCTTGTCTTTTAATAGACAGGAAAACATAGACCAACTCATTTGGTTTTTGTGCACGTTCATGAATCTCAAAAGGCCGCATTACTAATCCAAAAAATGAAAAGAGTCGCATTTGGAACAAGGAAAATACATTCATGTCTAGATTGGGCGAGGCATTGTGCTGGGACAGCCAAAACATCATCATTTAGTATGTCGCAGAAAGTACATTTTTATGTTTCATACACACCGATAAACTCGTGAGCTGCTTGCGAACGTATTCGATCAAAAATTCATTCGATAATATGAAAGCTTCACATGATCACACTTAAGTTATGGTTTATTAATTAGGGTGGGGTTCTTCTCATGTTGTTCCAATCACAATTATTATTTAAATTTGTAAAGATATGAATTGATGAGTGGTATTTGTACAACCGTCTAATTATCTTAATACATGCATTTTTTATATATTTATATGCACAAGATTATTCGTTTCGTGTAATTTTGAGTATGTTTATGTCTAGCTAAATCATTTGTTTTAATTTAGCGCATGAACTTGTGACAACAAGTTTTGAGGCTTATTCTAAATGCATATTTTATTTGCTCTGTTAGTAGTTCTCTATGCTTATTTCTATGAATTAAATCGGTAGGCTAAGTGGAAAATTTATCTTAAAATTTTTCTATTTTTTAATTCTTACCGTTAACACTTAATGAAAACTTTATCGTAAAGGTAAGTAGTAACTACTATGTTAATTATTGAAATTGCCTAGAAGAACTAGAATGTGTTACATTTGCTGAGATGCATTAACTAGTGTACACTACCTTTGTCGGAGTAAACTACAAGATTTTATGACATATAGTTAGTTCCAATGATAAACATTAATAACAAGTGATTGTTCTGGATTGATAGTTCTCATAATTAGATATCTTCCTCTTGTTTCTTGCGTTCAATTTTTTTTACTCACAACTTCTTTCTTCATTATTGTTGCAGGAAAACTTTAAAAGAACAGTTCTTTGTGAGATCGAGTTTACTTACCACTGCAGTAATGTCAGAGTAGGAATTAATCTAATTTGATACGTAGGATAATGCGCGTCATGAACTCATCTATCATAATAGAGTGATTATGAAAATACTAATTGAACTCAAAACCACGTGAAAGTGGTGTTGGATGGATTGGGGTGGTTGTGGTGGTGAGTAATGTTGTTATGGTGGTGCGATTAGAGTGGGTGGTGTGATTGGATGAGATTTAGATGGTGGGATAGGGGTGGTTGGTGTCATTTGGGATTGGCGTGAGATTGCGGTGGGTGGTGTTGTGGGATTGAGGTGGATGATATGATTTGGGATTGGGGTTAAATTTGGATGGATGGTGGTGGTGGGATTGAGGTATGTTGTTGTGATGGGATTTTGCTGAGGTGGTGGAAGTGAGGTGTGTGATTATGGTGGTGATAGATGAGTAATGGAAATAGATAATGAATAATGATTAAATATTTAAGTTAAAATAAATGCGATTAAATTAAATTAAAGATTTCAGTAAATAAGTTCATCTTAAAAAATAGATAGTAAACTAGCTTTTGAAGTTGATTGCTTAATGTGATAGATTGCATGCTTAGGAAGGTGAGAGTGGTAAACACTAATCGGTCCGGCTTATGATTATAATTATGCGGCATTCACATCAAATAGAAAGCACATACATATAACTGTCGGTCCGTTGAAGTTAAATTAAAGTGATCTGAAATTAAGAAAACAAGATAAAAAAATTTAACTGTTAAACATACCTTTTCCAAAATCATAGCAAGATTTTAAGAATGTCCAACACTGTTGTGAAGAAAACCAAAATCACATAAATGCATGATTTGCGTTGTGTATTTGTCCCAAACAAAAACAATTGTTGCATTGTTCCCTGCAAATCTTTTCTTATTCCAAAACCATGCATGGTTTGCTGAAGAGGAGGATTGACCCAAAAACTTCCATGTGGTGTTGTTATTCCCTATGACTTGGGCACATAAACCTGAACATAAATTCAAAATCCAAGGCGATTAGATGTGGATGGCCTTGTCATATGTAGCCATCGCCGCTTCCTTCAATGCTTCACTCATTGTTGGGTGCGCATGGCATGTTCGTGCAATGTCTTCACTTGATGCGCCATATTGTAATGCCAGCACAGCCTCGTGAATTAGTTCGCCTGCATTGGGAGCCATGATATGGACTCCCAGGATCCTGTCAGTCTCCTTTTCAGCAATGACCTTAACAATGCCTTCAGCATCATCAATAGCCTTCGCCCTGCTGTTGGCCAAGAAAGGGAACTTGCCAACACGATACTCAACCCCGAGCTCCTTCACTTGCTCCTCAGTTTTCCCAACTGATGCAACCTCAGGGTGTGTATAAACAACTCCCGGTACCAAATCATAGTCTACATGACCATGCTTTCCAGCTATAAACTCTACACAAGCAACACCATCCTCTTCAGCCTTGTGGGCAAGCATTGGCCCAGGTATGACATCGCCAATGGCATGAACACCAGGCACATTAGTTGTAAATCTCTCATTGACTAGAATTCTTCCCAATTTGTCAGTTTCAACTCCTATCTTGTCCAAATCAAGTCCGGAGGTGAATGGAACCCTACCAGCAGAGACAAGGACGACATCAGTTTCGAGAGTTGTCGGCTCCCCACCGGCTGCCGGTTCAAGGGTTAACTTCACACCACTGCCAGAAGTGTCAACTCCAACAACTTTTGTTTTCAACATGAATTTCATCTTCTGCTTCTCGAGAGCACGATGAAACTGCTTCCTGACTTCACCATCCATAGCTGGGACAATATCAGGCCCAAACTCAATTACGGTAACCTCAGAACCTAGACGACCCCACACTGAGCCCATCTCCAGACCAATATATCCAGCTCCAATTACCACAAGCCTTTTGGGGATCTCCTTTAAAGATAAAGCTCCAGTTGAGGAGACAATTTTTTCTTCATCAATGGTAATCCCAGCAAGGTTTTTGACATCAGAGCCTGTAGCTATTATTATGTTTTTTCCCTTGACAACAACATTTTCACCTTCAGTAGTGTCCACAGAAATTTCAGAGGGGGAGATGAATTTCCCATATCCTTTTACATAGTTTACTTTGTTCTTCTTAAATAGACCCTCAATTCCTTTGGTAAGATTAGTAACAGCTTTGTCTTTCTGGCCCAACATAGCTGGTAGATCGACCTCCACAGATGAGACCTTCACACCATGGTTGGCAAACGAATGCTTTGCTTCATGATACATATGTGAAGAATGCAAAAGTGCCTGGAAATTAAAAAGAAGATTTTATGAATATGAGAGCACAGCACCGTTGTGTACACTTCAATCCTAGTATCAATAATGTTGACTATAACCAAGAAAGAGGGACTTCATAATGCACACACTTTGTAGATAAATTAGACAGGCTAACAATCCATAAAGAAAAGAGCAGATAAGAAGTTAACTAAATAACTAACTGAAAGAGAAAGTTCCAAAAACCGGCAAGCATTGACACGAACTTTGCAACATCTTACTGATTTTTTTGGGTATTGATGTTGCAGATGCCCCTAAAAGTTAGGTGGAGAACTACGAACCCAATAAAAGGCAGGTCAAGGGAGGCAATCCACTACAAGATTTACTAATATCCTTGCATGTATTAAATAAAAAGGGTCAAAATGGGGAAGATCCTTGAATACAAGGTGCATAAAAGAAGAACCTAACCCAACAAAGATAAGAAAGGGGTCCCCAAGACCCACATTTAAGAAAAATCATAGAGCCAGTAATATGGGGATAAATTGAGCACCCAATCAAAATCATTAAACAACACCACAGATTTATCAAAAATTACTTTTACCAATAAAAAAAATGGGATCATGAACGAAGATGTGCAATGCTATCCGGTCCACCACAAGCAGTTATGTATGATGAGCCATAATATTGTGACATATGATAAAGAAGGAACAATGATAATGAGAGGATGGGCAAATATATTAAGTAGAGCAACAAATCATGAAGAACACAAATAGAGGCTTTAACCTGACTGACAGGATATAATAAAAAGTGACGGTGGCAAAAAAGAAGAAGCTAGACACATACCAGTAAAGTTGACACATATGTAATTACAAATTAATACTGGAAGCGGGAAGCTTTGCAGCCCTGTGAATACGAACCCAAAGAAACTGATTCTAAGATATAATCTATTTGACTTACAACAAGTGGCAACATATTACAACAATCAAAACTTAAAGACCACTAAACTTAGAATATAAATTGGAAAGACATGTGGTATTTCGAGGTCCGGTCGTCCGGAAGCTCAAAATCACCACAAACCCCTTCACAGGTAAGTAGTATCTTAAAGTTCACAAAAACTACATCAGTTCCAAAAAACAGTTTTTGAAAATTACTGCAAATTTATCAAAATCCTTTCAAATCAGACAAGTTAAAATTCGGGGAATTCCTTAACTGAGCAAGAAAGCTCCAATCTTCATCATACCAAAACTTAAACCATAAAATTATGCGACAAAAAATCTACAATTTTAATCACAAATCACACAAACAGGTGAGGAACACGGATTTGAAGCAATCCAGATATCGGTACCCAGCAAAAAATTAAAATAAAATAAAAGCACGATGTATCAAACGGATCACAGATTTGAAACAAGCCCTATCCCAAATGTTTTTCCCCAACCTACCTTGGAAGGAATACATCCGACGTTGAGGCAAGTACCACCGAGAGTCCCGCGCTTCTCGATACACGTGGTCTTGAGGCCCAACTGAGCGGCTTTAATAGCAGCAACGTACCCGCCGGGGCCTCCACCGATGATGACGACGTCATTTTCGTCAGATCCGGAAGCTGCGAAACCACGCGCGAAGGAGGTCAAGGAAAGGGAGTATTTGAGGGCATCCGATGACGCCAGCAGATGAGCCTTTCGTCTCGCCAAACTCGCCATCGCCATTTTCAGTTTCCCTACGCAGCTTCTCGCTCTCTGCTTTTTTTTAGGGGTTTACTTTTCGCTCGTCGCTGCTGATGCTCCGCCACTTTGTTTTGATCGTACTTTTGTTTTTTCCCCATTTTGTAATTTTGCAAGTGGTAGACTCAAACACTGCCACGTGTACAAAGTTAGCCAAAAATAAGGCGAGCCAACTAGTAGTTCAATTTTGAATCCACAACCCTACAAAAGTGGCTCAATCCGACACCGGCGAGACTCAACTCTAACGTCACTAAGTCAAACATCTCAGCGACTAGCGTTTAAATTTTGAATCGGCCAGAGTAAGGACTCCAGTGGACAATTTATGATAAAAAAACTCAAACAACACTGTACATGATGGTACCTGCTCATCGTGATGCAGCATTGCCTGTCGAAGAAGCTAAATGCTCCAACAAGGAGGAGGACAGTCTTAGGCAAACTTTGCGGACCGGAGAACTATCATCTTGATAAAGTTTACAGTCCTGTTGTTGGTGAATCTTGATGACTTGAGCAAAAGCTTACGAGCAATAATCAGCAAGGCCATGTGTGCAAATGAAGTAATACTAGACATATGGCCTCTTTAGCCATACTTTATTTCGCTCGTTGTCAACCTTCTTTTCTTGACCCTTCCAAGAAACAAAAAAACATAAATCAAAAAGTGGACTACCCAAGTGTACAATAAATAGATCAGGTAATTAATTTTTGACAGATTATTATCTTTTTTTCTGATTACATATTAGTCTAAGAAACTTATGAGACAAGCAATTATGATCTCACCTAGCTAAAATAATCCTTTTTCAACCCACCGTCTCTCAGATTATTTACTTCCAAGCTATTTTCAGATGAAAAAAATATCAATGATGAGGAAAATCCAAACCAGTTGAAATGCATTAATTTGCCAGGAAGAAATCTGCCTTAGTGGCAAAAAATACCACCATAGATGAGCCAAAACTTTGATGCATTTCAAAATTTCTAGAGGAGGCTTTAACATCAGTATTCAACAAATTCTCACACACTCTGTAGTCAGAACCCTGGTAAAGTAGAGGCTCCTGCCAAATGCGCCACCAGTAATTGTGATCCAATGGTTCCACCCTTGAACTTATTTAACACTGTGACTATTAAATCACTGCAATGTATTGACTAATTCAGCAATATCCTCATGCCCCTCTGATTAATCTTTGAATTCTTTTTTTTTTTACTAAAACTTGTCTGATTTTACGGTTTCACCATTTCAGATCAAAGGTTCCACTGGCTGGCAAAATGATGTTTGATGAATTATCTAGACGTACCTTTTATTTTCTTTTTCTATTCACTTAAAGAGTGACAGTCAAATTCTGATCTTTAAAAAGGTCACTTCTTTCTTAATTCATGACGGGTAATTTAGACAATTTCAAGATATATAGTTTGCAATACATCGGAAGGCAGTGGTGTCAATATTCAATACTAGTTTTAGCAAGTGGCTCAAAAGAAAGTGCTATCAATTACTTTTTTCTATTTGTAGCACAAAGAGACCTTATATTTCAACTTTTATAACATGTTCATGCCTCTAAGTTGTCAACTCAAATAAGAAGTGCAAAAAAAGTATGAATATAAGAAACAGAGTGAGATGATTTCAATATGTATTATCATTTGGTTGTAAATTACATTTTAAAGTTGAAACCTTGATGTAGTGCATGTGTTATATAAAAAAACACTGCAGTAAATCACATCTTAATGTCATCAGTCTTGCCAATCTTACTGCCTCCATATGTTGGTAAGTATAGTTAACTAGACTTCCATGTGCCAACATGTATGCATCAAAGGCACAGTATAATAAAGTAAACTAAAAAGAGCAAAAGAAGAAGAGATAATACCTGGTAAACAGATATAATGGAAAGGACCAAAAGGCAGAAAAAGAGTCCAGCGAAGATATCATGTTTCCATGGTAAATGGAGCTGATGCCAGTCCAGAAGTTCCCAGTCTGTAAGAAGCATCGTAACTTTAATAAATGAAATGCTAACCCAGTTCTAAGACTCCAAAAAAAAAATGTTACTTGCAATAATTCGTAGATGTGAGATGTTTCTTCCATAGTTTCCCATAATGTTTCAATCATAACTTAACACTCAGTTAACTACCTATTAACATCATGTCATTGTGTTACTTCAGCCTAAATTCTTATTAGCATTTAGTAGAGTGCTACAGTATTGAAAAGCACAAAATGGACTATGATAAACTGTAACACACACACACACAAAGAAGAAGAAGATTGATAAATAACAAAGGTTACTCGAAACTATAAGCGGTAATAATCATGCAGTAGACGGTGACCTGCATTGTTCTCTAAAAATATGATTCACTTTATCCATCCCGTATGACCTCGCACTTTCCAGCTGCAAGCTTCCAGACCAACACTGATTAAGCCTCTGTCATCTACATGATTCCAAAATCAGTTTTAACGTTTAAGTGTCTTTCAAATCACTTTTTCTGATTAGGCCTCTCTCATCTGCATGATCCCAAAAGCAGTCCATGGTGTTTTTATCATTTGCATAAGATGCACTTAAGCATCTATAAAGCTGGGGTCTAACCATCAACCTCTTCTTATACATCTCATCTAATATATCTAAAGCAGCAGATGTATCTCCCATTTTGAAGTAAGCAAGTGCCAGAGTAGTGTACACCACGCTATCTCCTGCTATACCTCGTTCATGCATAAGAACAAATAGCCTTTGAGCATATTCAACTTTTTCATTCTTACAAAACCTCCCAATCAATGCCCTGTAAATGGATAGGCTAACACAGATATTCCTTGTCACGAACTCATCCAGCAGAGTAATTACTGCATCGGGTTTAGACTGCTTGCAATAACCATCCACGATCCACGAATACGTGCATGAATTAGGGGAAAACCCAGCATCAATCATGTTAAATAAAACCTCTTCCGCAGTACCCATCTCTTTTGCCTTGCATAAACCATGAATCAGTGCCTTGTAAGTAAACTGATCAAGTTTTAGTCCAGCCTCCAACATCCTCTTTTTCACCTTCAGTGCAGATGCCATATCTCCAATCTTACAATAAGCATTAATAAGCGTGTTGCATGTGACGTTATCAGGCTCCACCTTTTTCTCACTCATTTCTTTCAATAACTTATTAGCATCTCTTATCTTGCCTAACTCGCACAGTTTGCGCAGAAGCGTATTGTAAGTAACAATTCCAGGGAAAATACCTTTAACCTCCATTATTTGACGAAGCCTCAGGGCTTCCTCGAGTTCATTGACCCTGCAATACCCATCAATTAAAGTAGTGTATGTTATATGATTAGGCACAACACCTTGAATTTCCCTAAACATCCTTATAGCTTCTCTCATTCTACCTTGTTTACAAAAACCATGAATAAGAGTATTATGTGTCACTATATCAGGACTTATCCCTTCACTCTCCATTCTATGCTGAATACCCAAAGCTTCATGATGCATGCCATGCTTGCAGTACAAGCTAATCATCGTATTATAAGTGAACAAATCAGGAAGAATTCCCTTCTCCTCCATCTGACCCAAAATCTCTTCTGCCTTCCCCACATTCCCCGACTTGCAAAAGGAATGAATCAACACATTGCAAACATGAATATTAGGAACAACCCCCATCTTCTCCATCTTCTTGTAACTCTTACACACCATATTATTCATACCCATCTTGACCAAGGAGCTGAGAAATGCGGTACAAGAATGCAAATGGGGGGTCAATCTATGAGCCCTCATATGTTCAAACACTTGAATTGCCTCGTTGGTCATCTTGGAATTTGAATAAAATATCAGAAGCCAGCTGAACGCATGCGAATTAAGTCTAGAATCATTGCAAGTAGCAACAAGAGCATTCAAAACAGATGGGGTCCACATAAAATCTCTCAGAGCAATTTTCTCAAGCAGGTTCTGTGCAGTGCGGAATTTGTTTTGTTTGGTGAGCGAGAGAATGGTGGCCCAGGAAGACTGAAGGGATTGATGCACCGAAGACATCTTCCGATCACGATTCGATTCCAGATTACACGATGGCTAACCGACTCGACGTGGCTGCTTGAGCGTAGAAGATGCGTTTCGTCTTCCTGGAACTCGGTGGGAAGCCTGAGAATGTATTTGAGCTTCAAATGTTGGGTTTGGTTCGACGATGGAATTCAATAATTGATACTTAAATGAAAATGAAAAAAAAATGAACTTTTTTTTTTTAACCCACCCCGTTAGAGCAATCCTAACACCCACCAAAAATAGAACCTGTGACATGAAATTTATAATACACCACCACATGAATTTCGACCACGTAATCGTTGAAAAAATACATGAATTTTGTATAAAACATTATACCATTTGAAATTATACACTTAAATCGTAGAAATGAAATAGAAAATACCACGACCAAGATGAAGACATGTGAAATATTAAATTATGAACGTCGTTAAGAGTTATGATAGGTTCATTTTAATTTTTAAAATTTTCATTATTGAATTTGTCGGCATTGTTGAATGAAAAAGTTAACATTCAATCATCTTTTATAAAATATATTTAAAACATGAAATCTTTATGTAACTTTAGTTAATTGAAGTTTAGTGAATTTAACTTACTTATTAAAATTTTAAGTGAAGCAAAATGAGTTAGCTCGTTCAATTGTTTGCTTGCATACAAGTCCAACCTTTAGGGCATCTGCACCCGTTCAAGGAATTCTTTAATTTGAGAACGTTCCATCTCACTTTGAGAGTTTTCGACAGATTGAAATGCAGCGATTGAAAGGAAGAGCTGGGGAAGGAAGAACGTCCTCGAAGTCGATCTCGACTGGATCGTCCAGGAGATCGATCCAGGAGAGAGAAGGCCAGTGGGAAAGGAAGAATTGTCACGTGCAAATCACGTAGCAAGTTGATTTTTTTAATCCAATCGGCTGATCTGGTCCGTTAGATCAGATCTAAATTTGATCTAACGGCTCAAATTTATTTTCAACGGAATGTAAGCCAAAAAAATATGGAAAAATAAGGAAAAAATATGGAAAAAATATTTTTTTATTATCTAAAAAAACTATATTAAAAAATTATTAAAAAATATGAATAGTAATAGAAATATCTCCTCGAGATAGTTATGATTGCATAAATTGTGTAGATTGCTATTACTGTTTGTTGGATATTAACATGAATTGCTTCTCGAGATATTCGTCAACGAGATAGAACTTCCTCAACGGGTGCGAATACCCTTAACATGAACTAGAGGAGCATCAGCTCACGGCTCTTCCTAACCGAAGGGAGGAAAATTCAAGACCTATTTTACTAGTCAAAGGCAAAACACTTTAGTTTAAATTCTTTTTTTTATTTTTAAGCTTATGATCAGCTGATCAAGGGCCAAAATACTAAATTCTGTTTATTATATTAAACAATTTAAGTTAAAATCATCATAGAAATAAATATTAGTACAATTTAGAGTTTACTCCTAAGAATACCAACAAAAGGGGCTGAAATTGTTTTCGCCCAAGCCTACAAATGTATAGGATTGAGGCTGCCTGTACGTATTAGTTCGGTTCAATTATTTGCTAGATTTTAATTGTAAATTTTATTTCAGTTAAAATTTTATTAGTACATGATTTTCGCTCGAGGGTTTTATATGTTTTTCAAGTTCAATCCTGCTAACTTTATAATTTCAACAAAACGCGACTCGACTGACAGTAGCAGTTATTGATTTTCGCCAGGTAGGATGGTAGTTAGGTGCTTTAAAAATCCAAAATTGGAATGAAGACTTGTCAAAAAGAAGTCATAAATGTATTTTCTAAAAAAAAAAATTAATTAGAGAAAAGTGTGAATTTGTTTCATCATTTGACTGCACTTGATCGGTTAACAACAGTTATTTTACATTCAATGTCAAACTAAATTGTTGGACATGGTTCAGGGAATTGCAGGTCGTGTGGAGGAGGTTCAGTTACGGGAGTTTTACAGCTCATGATGCGCATATGCTTAGTAGGAGAGTGCCTCTAGGTTTGGCTCCTCTTCTTTCTTATGAGTGCTCCTATCATCCTCTTGTTAACTTGTGGGAGTTCAATCGGTCGCACTAGTAGAGGTTTGGTGTCGTCTTACATCGAGAGTGGTTGTGAATGCTGTTAGAGCTTCAACAATGGCTTATTTGTTGCCTTTTCAGTTGGATGTGGGAGTGAGAGGTGCAACAGGGGCTATTACACATTCCTTGAACCACTTGGTGGCGAAACATTCAGTTTATGAGGGGTTGGGTTTCAAAGGTAGATCTCACGAATGCTTTTAATTTGATCAGCTGAGAGGTTCCATTGAGGGAGTGGGCGTCATTTCCCATCTCTTAGTGCTTGGGTTAAGTATTGTTATGGATCTCAGGTGTTGCTCTTTATTAGAGAGACAACCATTAGTAATTGTCGCGGGATGCAAACAAGAGCACAAATTAGTAGGTCTCGGCGACCCGTTAGAATATTGTTGAAACATTCACTAGCATTTATCGTCATAGATCTCAAATTCTACAACCCTCATCATATGCCAAATACCACTTTCACCAAGGAACAATATCCAACCAATTTACAACTTGTGGTTTATCGATCAACTCTTTGTATTCCCTATTAAATTTGATATACTATCTTTGATGCGCCACATGCCCTAGTTTTTTTTTTTCAACGTAGAATCCTTCACTTTCAGTTTGAAGTTGCTCTACAAATGTCTAATACATACGTGGTATGATTCCCTTGGGCCGATCCAAAACTACGCACAACTCATCAAAAACTATCACAACTCATTCAGGTTCTTGCATTACATGTCCGATTCTCTTGTGCCGATCCAAAACTACGCATAGCTCATCACAATCTGTCACACTATCTCGCAGACACTTCATAAATCATTTCCAACTTGAGTATTCTCGCTCCCCACTAAAGTAAATGCAATACTAATATGTGGTTATGGGCATTAGTGCAACAACGAGAAGTAATTTCCATAAAAATGAGTTCCATCAATAAATCACACTGATTTATTATCCTAACTCTTATACAAATAAATCGGAAAATAATTCAAACTAAACTAAATTAAATACATTGAAATCAACTGAAAAATATAAAACACATAACTTAAAAAAGAGAAGGATGCTTGCAAGAAAGCCGTTGGAGGGATGCATTTCCCTTCATGTAAGGCTCCCTTATATAATGCGATTTGAGGAACACATATCCAATTTTTTCATGGAGTTTTTCTCATTACTTATTGCAGTACATAAATTGTTGTCAGAATGAGAAAATGTAAGAAAGCTGCTAAAACAGCCGTTATGGACATAAGTTGTGTTCACATGTCAATAATGTGATCACAAAAAGTTTCGTTACATTTTCTCATCGTTTGTCCCTCTATTGGATTTTTCATTTGCTGATCCCCAATCGGTTTAATTTTTAAAGAAATTGTGTACGCAATGAACCGACCAATTGAAATGACATAAAAGACCCCACACTTAGGAAATTAGAAAAAAATTCAATTTTGCGCATTCATTTGAACTGAACTGATATGAACCGAACGAACAGAAATAAATATTAATTTTAAATATTTAAAACGCATCTGAACCACTAAAATTTTAAGTTTTTTTTTTTTCACATATTCTACCCCCATTCCCCTAGCAAGCCGGTGCCCGTGTGTTTGTCGACTGAAATTTTAAGTTCAAATACCATCCTTTTTTGAGATTTTAGCGGATTTATGGTAAAAACAAAAAATCATAGTGAAAAATGAAGTTGACTATTTAAAATTTTTATGAGAATTGTCAACTTACTGAGCTTGAACAGTATGATACTCGACTCGACCGCATTTTGGCATCTCCTTCCTTCCTGCTGTTATGGACTGAGACTAGTTTTTATCAAGGCATAGAAGAAGAACCACTGGAGAAGATTTAACCGCTAGGAGGCCAACTCAGAAATGTACATAGAGGGGCTCTTAACTCTTTTTTTCCAACATATTCCGAACACGCTGAATGACGCGGACAAACTCATAGAAAAGCGGGAAGTCAAAGGCGCCGGAAGAATCACCATCTGCAGATATTCTGATACATTTTGCTGAGTTTGTGCATGGATGTTGGCACACTACTAAGTCAAATCCACCTAGCATTTCCATAAGAACTTCTAGCTTGGTTGTTGTTAGCTTTTCAATACCTTCCATCTGTACCAGTTCTCCTGTCTGCTTAGTGTCCTGCCACCACTTCCTCAGAATCTTGCGTTTGATGGGACATGTTTCCACTGAGACAACGCCTTTCAAGCGAATGCCTAGCCGGTGCAAAGCGATCTCTGTCCCCCCTATCCCGCTAAATATTGACAACACTACCAGCCCATTAGGGAACAAGGGCCTCATTACTGACAAATGATATGCCAGAGTATCAATCTGGAAGCAGTGTTTGAGGGCTTGGAGTCTTTCGGCTAAATTCCATTCAGAAACTTGAGTGTGTCGCAAAGGGTATCCTAATATGCGCTCCAGGTGCTCAGGCTCTAATGGTCCTAGCCTGTTTTGGCCAAACCAGAAAAGACCCAATTCGTGACATTGCTGAAGAATTTCTTTTTGTTGCATAGGTGAAGGTAACCCGTTTGAGTTGATGAGTGTCTTACCAAGCCGGTCACATAGCTCATGTACTCCTGCTGTTTCACAGCTTATGTTGGTCAACTGTTTCCTTGAGTCCCACGACGGCCGCCATTTATTACTTTGGGGTATTGCGTCTTCTATAGTCATAGGCGATTTGGGCACTAGATGAAGCCTATTAGCAGTTGGCAGGTTGTGCACATATCCTTCTTTTCTATTCAAGGCAGAAAATAATAAGGTATTCACAAATTCTGGCTTGACGGCATAAAGGAACTGCGACACCTTTGTCCAGGATTCGGATGATAGGTCCACAACAGTCCCGTACAGGAAATATGGAGACTTGAAAACAACCTTATCACGACTGCTGCCTGAACTGGGCTTCATTAGGCAAGGAGGTCCTGGTCTATGGAAACGATTTGGGACCTTAGAATTAACCTTAGTTCTCATCCATGATGGATCTGAAGGACTGCTAGACACGTGAAAATAATCCTCTTCTTGTTTAACCCTTTTTCCTTTGCGGTCTCCGTCCTGACCTATGCCCCCCAATGGGAAATCATGAAATGGTTCCTCTTTCTTTTCAGTAAGTTCATGGGTGGAGCTGCGCTTAAGGTGATTTGGAGCTCCCACGCCATTAGATCCATGCCCATTTTCAAAGTGGAAACCAATATCGTTGTGAGATGTTGGCAACTGAAAATCAAGAAAGCCCATCATTTGAGGTCAATAGAATGTTTCACTACCGCAGAGCTACACATATATTGGGGTATATGAAAAGGTTCAATTGCTCATCATAAGAAAGGATGAGAACCTTGCCCATTCCATTACTGGAGTTGGAGATTTGACCTGAAACAATTGATTCAGCTAGTTCTGAAATTGGCATCTCCGAACCTAGTAAGATGTAAAATAAGATAAATCAGCTAAAAAATGACTTTATAGGCTGCCAACAAAAATAACGGTACTCCAAGGACTCTAGGGTTAATCACATAAAATTGATGAACCAAGGAGTTTCAGCTTCCAAGATGCAGTAGTTTACATTACTCACCGAACTTTTCAATAGCTGCTGAAACCTCATTCTCAGAAAATCCCATGTCAAGCAAACGAACTGTTGTATCCATAGTCTGATACAAGGATTCAACATTCATTTCCTGATAATTATTAGTCAATATTGTAGACATTTTTAAAATGTTTTAAGTAACTGAAATGCAAATGAGATGCACTGCCCATAATTCCACTGTTTCCACATTCCTTCTATCCATACAAAAGTGTCTTGCATGCCTATGCACGATACAAAAAAAAATATCATTTGGTCCATCTATTTTTATTCCTTTTGCAGATATTATTCTTCCATAAAACTGGCATGCATATTACCTCGCCCGTTAGGACGTGGATGAGATGGTCAGAGGTGGTGAGCATACAAAGTAAATAAATTTAAGAGAGGAGTATAGTCATAAATTTAAGTCACCATATAGGGTCCGGGATGGAAAGAAAATTTGGGAAAAACGTAGTATGTTTAGTTTACTACGGAAAATTTAAACAAAACAGAAGATACAAAATTTTCCCTAAAATTGGAAAATTATTTTCTCATCAATTTTTATTTTACATTTTTCCATCAATATTTCCACGATCCAAACAAAGGTATAAAGTAAGATGAAATTGCAGGAATTCTTTTTAGTAAATGCATGATAAGATAAGAGAGATAGGCACCTCATTGGTTTCTTCTTCACATTTCACATTATCTGCAGGATCCTTATCTAAAGAGTCAGCCACCCGAGCAGCAAAGATAAAGTCCACTATTTCATGAACAAGAGCCTCCGCACCTAATGATGTCAGGCAATGAGCAGTTCATATATAAATCAAATAACTCTCATGTCATTACCGGTAACTAATTTTAAAGTAACAAACATTAAATCCAGGAATCCTAATGCCATACCGTAACACAATAGCCTATTTTTGTGCGGGCCATATTGGCTGTCAATACAAGATTATGAATCAGAAAACAATAGAACTAACATAACTAAATGTATTTATTACAATGTTGTCTTAGAGGTGCACAAATTACAATTAGCAATTAAGCATAAACTCTGGACTGTTTAGTTACTTTGTCAGACTTTCGTAAATTTCACTGACATAGTAGCTACTGTAAATTTATATTAAAGGTGTCAACTAGTATTATATATCCATGTCATACTCTATAATACAGAAAAGAATTGTAGACTGAAGGACAACAGTCAAGTAACATGTCTCCAATTTTAATTATCTAAGCGTATAGCATTTATCAGATTGAAATAGACCTGCCAAAAATAGCTTATTTTATTTTTACTTTCAGCAACCATAAAAGACTCTCATGCATGGGTGCATGGGTAAAACATGCACCTAAGTATGAATTATAACTCAAAACAGACTCTTAGTTATAAGAAACTGGATTTTTAAACATACCAAGTTTATCTACAGCAAACTTCACTTCAGGAAGAGAGAAATCCATGGATAGTAGTGTCGCTTTCTTTTCCTCAACAATTCTGTCTAGTAGATCTGGCTCCTTGAAAATTTAATGATGGGACTGGAACTATGAGTAGTAATAAATGAAAGCAATATGTGCATACAATGGCAAGGAGATCATACATATTCAGGCATGAAAATTTCTATTGTACGATATAAGTGGCACAGTAACAGTCATACACATTACTGTAACTTAATTTTGAACATGTTGATGATTTATGCAGATGCCATTTATAAAAAGAATACATTCATAATCATAAGCTCTAACAATTACCTCTTTGGGGTGAATATCTGGTATAGTAGTATTGCTTGCATCATCTTTTTCATCAAAAGAGTCATCTGCAGAATCTGACGAATTCAACTTTTTCTCTGGAAGGCTCTGTCATCCAAAATACGATAAAGATTCAGAAGTCGTAGTAAGAGTTAAATGGAGTACAACAAAAAAGACAGTAAACAAAGACATCAAGAGAAGAAATTGGAGTTCTACCATGTTCTTCAGGATCTGATGATGCCTAAGGTGATTTCCTATTTTCTCTATACATGCTTATGATGGGAATGAAAACAAAATGCGAGAAAACACACTGTTCATCTAAAGTCCTATGGAAAACTCTGTATCACAACTACATGCTTAGTCTGAATCATTGCAATTGGTTTCTTGATTTTACATTTGCATCCCTGTACCAGTTAATATTTAACTTAGTCATCAACATTACACATGACAACTTATGTCAAGCTGTGCACATACTTAAGTGAATGAAAAAACCAGCTCATTCGTGAAAACATAAATAAGACTGTGCAAGACAGCATCCAACAACTCTGCCCCTATACTATTTAGGAATTCATAAGACAATACTTCACAAAAACTCCATAAATATTAATCTAATCAGGAAGAATATAGTATTATAGTAGCAATGTGTCCACAAATGATTAATGGAAAAGCTAGACGCCCAAGCACAAACATATAATTATGAATCTTGCATGACGTCATTTTTGTGTAAACAAGATTGACTTGCATATTCAATTGCTACATTTCAAACAGAATCAAATGAAAGGCTAAGCTGATCTTTTTATTCACTATACTGTTAAAAAAAAACCATTTAACCAGCATTTGTTACCGCTAAGTGAGTTTTCACTTACCGATGAAGCAAATAGAGTTTCCAACAGCAGATCAATGTCGGTGTCACCTTTACACAGGACAATTCATCAATTATCCAAAAGAGGTAGAACACTCAATACAAAAATACATAATCCAATGTATAAGGGCATCATTTAAAGTTAGAGTTCAGCTGCAGGTAACTCGTGTCTGCTTCGAAAAGTTTTCATTTTTTATATGAATGGAAAGTATATAATTTCCTTGAGCAGTGCATCACTTAAAACCAAACATGGTTAATTTCTTTTATATCAAACTGAATCCCATCACTAAAATTGATAGAAAGTTCGCGTACCCTTTTCTTCGATAACTTTGTCAACGAGAGAGGGTGAAAATCCCATCCCTATAAGGGAAGACCGTACATTGCTCCCTGCTGAGCTTGATCCATTATCCTAAAACCAAAGAACAACATTTTTAAGTATGCAGTCCAAAAAGAGTAATAGGAGCAAATAAAAGTACGAGTGAGTGAGTTGAACATCATGGTAAAGATCGTCAGACTGAAATTCCACATCCACGGGCTCATTCTTGGCTACAATTGCTTCCTCCAACTCGCCACTATCATCAGAAAGATAAGAATCCTCACCCTATCAACATCAGCAATAAACAGATCAGAAAACAGTCAAACCGGCCAAACAATATTATTAATCAACCTTTCAAAGACAAATATTTACCATCTCCACACCAGCCCCAGTGCAGCAAGAATGGGTAAGGAAGTACACTTCAGGGAACTTCACATACAAACAGTCTCCTCGATATCTCTGCATCAAACTCATCATCAACCACATCATTGCCAAAAGGGATAGAAAAAGAATACATCATTTTTAACTGCAAAAATCACTGTTTATTCTATCATCAATTAAATATACAACAAACAA
The DNA here is from genome assembly GCA_963678935.1 of Umbilicus rupestris. Taxonomy (NCBI): domain Eukaryota; kingdom Viridiplantae; phylum Streptophyta; class Magnoliopsida; order Saxifragales; family Crassulaceae; genus Umbilicus; species Umbilicus rupestris. The sequence goes on along the minus strand of OY787628.1, from coordinate 8,947,125 downwards.
ACCAAAGGGCGCAACTTTAGCTGAAATGTATTACGACGAGCATGCATCATGAGTCGATTTAAAAAGCACAATCCAATTCCAAACACAATCTAATCGAGTAATCGACACACGTTCCGATTCCATTTCAGCGAACACAACCAAAATTGAACAAACTCAAAGTAGAGAGGAGACAGAGAAGCGGCGCGCACTGAACGAGCGGGCGGCGTCGCTCTCGGTCAAAGTCGGAATGTTGACTCGGCAGAAGCGGAAGTTCTGCAAATGAATCAGAATTGAGCGAGTGAAAGGGGGAGAGAGCAATTGAATTGAACTTAGTTTGATTCTCAATTAATATTAACCAAACAAATGTACAAAAAATTCAAAAAAAAAATTTTATTTATTTTTTTTCAATTCTACCGATACACCCGTGTTCAATATTTGACATCATTTTTACCACTAGACCAAGTACTGGTGAACTGTCTATATAATTTAATACTTGTATTAAAAAAAATTAATTCCCGAATTGAATATATAGATAGTTCAGAACTTGATTTGAAATAAAGCAATAATCGAAGATATTTTGATATTTTTTCCTTATTAGTTAATAATTAAATGAGAATCAAACATTGAAAATGAAGATAGCATCTGTTACGTACAACAATATTGAAACGGTATAATATTAGGATTAAAACGACTCAATTTTATTCGAAGAAAAACTTTATTTTAAAAAAATAATAATACAAACACAGAACACAAATCTATTGCAGTGGACATAATTATAATTATTAATTGTTTCAGTAATAATTCTATCATAAAACAAACCAGGCCACAGCTCTAAATGAAACATGGATGAAATTAAAGCCATTACAAAAGCTTGAAAGGAAGCTACAGCTACGAGACTTGCTGCACATAAACAACAAACCATATGGATTACAAGTGCCCAAAAGCAAAAACTGATGCACACAGATGCTTTGATTATTCAACCAACCGAACAATGGCTCAACCCACAAACAACACTCATCTTACATATAACAAAGACCGCAAGACATGACGAAAAGGGTTTCTTTCACAAGATCGTTACCCAAGACAATGACTAGAACCAACCGAAAAGAAAGCTTCCCCGCTGCCTTTGCTGGGACAGAATGGACGGTGCCTCCAACCATTATAGCCTGATTACTTATTACTTTTCTTTTTTAACCCCTTGATGTCTGCAGGAAGGGACCCAAAGGTTAATGGTCCTGGAGACCCGGTAAATCCATTAACCTTCACGGGCATGGAACCAATAGTCACAATTTCCACTGGTTTTGGATGAACTGTAGCTGGAGGACCATTTGTTGGCTTCAGTTCAACTCCTTTTGAGTCGATTGTCATTGATCCGATCATTAATGTTGATACAATTTCAGCCTTCAGATTAGTCTCATTTTGCTCGTCATGTCTGATCGAGCCAATCATATATATATCTTCGGCAGGACTTGAGGAAACCATAAAGATACCTTTTTCAGAGATATTTTGTGGGCTGGCTAATACAGTATGGTTGGTAGGCTTCTCATTTTCAGCCGAAGGATACCCAGCTACACTGTCTAGCTTTCGAGGGGGATCCAATGCGGTCACATACACGGAAGTACCATAATTATTTGTATTTGACCTTGTTCTTCCTTCCTGGAAGACCCTCTGCCGATTTTCATAGTACATGAAATCATCAAGTATTGATGTCTTCAGTTTGTTATTCTTAAATATCTTCAACATCTCCCGCCCAGGAATGAATGAAATCTGTTGTAGAGAGATAGCATCAGTACGAAATGAATTATCTAGGTTAGAAAGATGCAGTACAACAAATGATGTTCACTTACTTTTAGCAAGCTCATGACCTACTAAATCAAACAAGCTGTATACCATTGTATTTAATTACAGTACGAGAGCATTAGTTTATAACATCTTGAAGGACTCCCCAAATAATTCACAAACAAGGCAACCATCATTTGAACAAGCAATATCGTTGGAACACAAAGAAGAAAGGACAAATCAGTACCTCCTGTGTATCTCTGCTATTAGTAACAGGCTTATTTTCATTATTCGCCAGGGTGATGTGCCGGAAGTTGGAATTTGGTACATCTTTTACAATGTGCCACTTGACAGGGAAACTTCCACTCCACTTATCTTGCTGCCAAAAGTCCATGTCTTGGTGAAAGTCAACTCTACCAACCATCTCAGCGACACCACAGAACTGTCCACTAGCATTGACCTGTACGAGGGAAGGGCTACCTTGTAAGAGTCGAAAATGATGAGGTCATACCTCAAGTAATAAATGAAGTCCTAATTGAATTAACAGAAGTGGAATATAAACATGTCCGTAGAACACTCACCGAGAAGAACAAGAATATCGGGCAGCTTCCCGGTATTCCTCCTGATAAGCTTTGAGCATCCTCATAAGCATTACTAAGTTTTTTGTTGCCATTGGGTGTAGATGACCAAACATTATATTTAATACTCTTGTGCACATCATCTTCACTGTACGACTTAATGACAAAGAATTTAGCGTTTATATAATCCACAGGCAAGTCCTCCTTGTTGTAAAGATCAGCATGGATGGTAATATTTCCCTCAGCATCTGCATTCCCAATCCTTGATGTATAGGCCTTTACAATAAATCTATTTCTTAAAGTTAAACATTTTGAGTTTTGGTCATTTGGAATTTTTGTATTTGCCTTTACACCAAAGCCTTTGCCCTGATCAGATTCCTGAACAAGTTTGTCCGCAGAAGACTGTTCATCAATAACCGACTCTGTTCCAACAGGATCGCTGCCAAGTGGCGTAGCACCTTTCAGTTGGTTATCGTATGAACGACCCTTTTCATTTAGCACATCAACTGTAGGAGTGGAGCCATGATTGCTTCTTCCCTGTACATAAGAAAAGCCTATAAATGAATGCCGAAGTCAATAAATATCTGTGAAATTGTCATACGGATATTTGAAATAAACCCCTCATGTTACACAATAAGTTATGATATGCAGGGCTTTGGCATATCCCCATTTTATGTAAATATGTGGGATTGCATGAAAATTGAGAAGACATACATAAACTGGAGGCTGCAGCTGTCTGCCATTGGCTCGTGTCCCATCTGTTATCTTTGTAAAATGTTTTGGATGATTTAAGGAGTATTTAGAAGCAGTCATTGTAAACGGAGCTGATGATGAAGAAAGATTATGCTTGGGATAATGGCTGTTGGGTCTATTTCCCGAAGTCGAATTGTGATCAGCCAACGGTTCTGCGGGACTGTTTAGCAAAAATTCTGGCCTAGATTGTCCATCAGCCAGAAGGTAATATGGGGATGGTGCATAATCTTGATATTGGGAGTTGGTAATGAACTGTTGCGGCCCCGTGAAGGATCCATCCAGTCCAACCATAGCACCAGGTATATAAGGATTATACGGGTTAAATGGAGACTGTGTGTACCCATAGCTAGGAGTATAATACACATAAGGTGAATTGTCAATTTCTGCTCCCTGCAAAAGTAATGATATATTACAATATATAAAGTATATTGAGAGGCTATTGTAAACCTTTCTTAGCGAAGCTGCCAAATTAAGTTTATATCTACCTGGAGTTGGACCTCTGGACCATCCACAGTAAAAACTCTATGTTGGTCACCCCAATCACCAGGTGATTCAAATCCTAGGAAAATCAATAAACAAGAAAAAATTATAATATATCACATGCTAGATTACGGTTGTAAAAAACATGCAGTCTCAAGACATACCTGTACAGTAATACCCATAACTTGCTGCAGTAGGGTAGTACATCCCATGATCTATAGCAAACTCTGGAGCTCCTTCGTTATACATAGTTTCAATATGTTCAATAAGCGATGTAGTTGAGATTGGAGCTGGCTGGGACCCTTGGATCTACAGAAAAATAATGGTATTAGGCTTCATTCAGCAAGGAAACACAAGACATCAGACTCTACCATGTTGCATGCGTCAATAGAAATTAGATCAAAAATAAAGTTGTTGTCCAATATCCTTAAAAACACTATAAAATTCGAATCTTGGGATAAATAATAGACGAACTAAATCACTAGATCCACACACACTAAAAGTGAAACTTCTGGTTAACAAGAAATAGAATAAAGAATGAACTTGAATTAAATTTGCTCAAACTTCACAATGAAAAAGACATGTTTACACAGACTACAGGACCAGGGGCATTTGAATTTGGCAGTGAAGTGTTATATAAATTAAATATTGTATTTAAAAGTTTACCCATAATGAACCTTGAGTATAATTTACAAAAAAAATTAGCTCCTCCTCTAAAGTGGGACTGGATAAAGTCATTCTTGCAGAAACTCCGTGAATTTCTTTCATGTTTCTCAGTCAGCCAACCAACAATATTTTCAGAAATTCCTCATAACTGTTGTGAGCAGCAATCTTAGAATTCTAGTCCTTGTTTCTGACTCCGAAATCCAAATTCTAGCTATACTCTAGTGATTTCAGCACTGTAGCATCGTGAAAAGTTTTGCATTGATGCTTTTCAAAATCTTAGAATTAGAAAGTACCATGTAAGTTTCAGTGTTCCCGTGGTCAGAAAAACCATACATTTCCATCCCGAAAAAGTAATCCTGAAACATGAGGATGACAAACAGATTTAGGGAAACATGAAAATGTTTACGCAACTACAGCCCTAGTAGACTAAGTAGATGATCTTCATGCACTGAATAAAAGCTCACAACGATTCAAGCATAATCAAATCAGAATAGTTACATTAGCAAACAATTATACAGCAATTACAACAATTACCGCCTGGCCTAACAATTGTACAAAACTTATTGGCCTAAACATTGTTCCATTTTTATCTCTAATTTCCTCCTCCTGATTCACAGTTCCAGGCTAACGATACACAGTTAAAAATTAGAAGAAATCTGGCTACCATGTGTCGTTGATAGGACTCTCACAATACTAACAAGATATATCAGATTCCACTCCAAACTGAAGAAAAAGAATTCAAATATTTCAACTTTAAAACTAATCCCAAGCTCTACAGCTGCACCGAGTTCCACAAGGAAACAAACTGTACACAACGCACCACCTTTCCGGCTTTCCCTATGTCATCTCAAACACAACTACTCCAAGAGTTACTAACCAAAACCAACAACATCCCTTCATCACTTCACTGACAACCTAATAAAACAACACAAAAAGTTGTTTTTTTCATTTTCTATCAATACACTAAGAATGATGACACCCCATACACCAGATACGAATCGATAAAGCCATAGCAAAAATGTCAGAACAACACATGGATCAGCGCTAAGCATGTTGACATCAGAGGCGAACATATGAGTTAGAAATGAACTCCATAGTTACCGGGAGATGCAGATTCAAGCGAGGGCTGATCGGGCGAGTGGCTGGGAATACAAAGAGGAGAGAGAAATTGGGGATTTCTGCAGCATGCTCTTCAAACCCAAAACCCTAACGGATGGGACCGAGCAGAAAACAGAGAGAGAGAATCAGAGGAAAAGAGAGATTCGTGGGGGAATCCGAGCGAATTCTCCCGATGATGGGCAGTAAATTTTATGACCGAAATATCCCTGCGGGAACGCGAAACTACTGAATTGTGCCATTCGCGTTGTCTTGGGCGACAAGCCTCGTCCTTGAATTAAGGCTTTTGTTTTATTTATAATTTACTTAGTTGAATTAATTATTTATACGGTAAGGCATAATCAAATCAAATATAGTGATATTAAAATAGTATAATTTTAATGTTAAAGTAATGTAATTTTATAGGAAGAAGAATTCTAAAAATAACAAATTATGTTTTATTAAGTATAAAATGATATCAAATGATAATAGATTGTATTTTGATGCATTGTTTTAAATGAGTATTATATTAATGGGTCGTGTTTTTATTGTAAATAAATTGAATTTAATAAGCTATTATGATGTTAACGGAAGTGATAGTTGATTTGAACTGAATTTAAATTAAATAATCATAATTTGATATAAAACTCATAAACTTGTACATATTTGTTGTGTTTAAACCTACAACATTAGAAGGATTACCTGAAACTTTTATAGCAATTTTGAGATGGCAAAAATCTTAATTGGAAACAATTATTAATGAGAATAATTGAATTTAGTGATCCGTGTATTTTGATATTTACCCAAATCTACTATTGGCATTAACGATGCAAATATTTTAGATGCCTTAACATAGTAAGTATTAATGACATCAGGTTCCTCATTTATAATTGTAGAGGAATAAGATTGAGTGGAAGAATTTTCGTGAGAAGTCGATCGGTTATTACCTTCCTTCTTTCTTTTATATTCCATAAATTCTTGAAATTCATTGTTTACTTCTTCCTCATTTGTAAGAGGGGGATCCGCTCCCTCCTCTATAAGAGGAAGGCCCTCTGCTTTGAAAATATATTTCAACAAATTTATGTATATATTTTCGAGTTAGAAAGTTAGGGTGACTACTATCTTTCTTTTTTTATAAATAATTTCGAAATTAAATGGGGCTAAGTGAATTTGCATCCTGCAAACATTTGTTTGGAGTCATCATGTTGTAAACTTTGCAGATTTTGAAATCAATTTTTATGATAAATTCTTGATTATATAAATCATCTTAAAATTTTAGAACATATTTAACAATAGCAAATAATTTGTGGTTATTATTCCATTTACCATAATCAAACATATTAAGACGTTAGTAGAAGTGATAGTTGATTTGAACTGAATTTAAAGAATATTTAATTCATGCTTCATAAATTTTGGCTCAGCACATGAGTTAGGGTCTGTTCTTTAGACCTTAACTTATGTTTAACTTAACTTAACTGAATTTAGCTTAACTTAACTTAAGTGCTGAAAATTTAATGGCTAAAGAACAGGGAGTCAGTAGGTCTTTTTATCACATACCAAACACGTCCAAGGAAGAGACGAATAATAATTTCACACCATTCGTGAAAATAGATGTCTTCAAGGGGAATCAAACTCCTTCCATCTTGGTTGCAAATCAAAAATTTAGCAAGTTGATTTATTAACCCTTAGAGCATCTCTAAGGCTGTTCTCTAAACAAGCCCATTTAATAGTCCAATTTATATAAAAAATATACATTTCTCCTTCTCCCACGGAGATCTCACATTTTGTATAGTTTTAGAGAATCGTTCCTTCGATCGACATCCATTTTCCGTTCGCTATCTGGTTTTTATTGTTGTTGGAGCCGAGGATTTAGAGCATCAGACGATTTTCAGCAGCAGCAACAGCATCGAAAACGGCTCATTCGCTTCCTCCCGGGCTCAGCTTCATCGGTTCCTGAGAAGTTACAAATTTGTGATCTTCGGTGGAAGGCGAAGGAATGAGAGATCGTCTTCCGGATGATGATCGGGTATTTTTTTCGTTACTCTACTTGTCTTTGATTTACCGATTAATAGCTCGTTGATTTGTATTTAGGTGCATAGTTTTGATTTTGTTATTTTTGTTATGTCGTGGCATAAATGAGATGTGAAATAGCGGTCAGGGTTTTGGATGGGTGAAGGAGAGGAGAGGGGAGGAGTGTTGAATTTGGATTGAGGTTTTTTGTATAAGACTTCTGAGTAGTGGAGTAAAATGAAGGTTATGAAGAGACGTAGTTGGTTAGTTGTTTTGGTGGTGACTTTGGGAGTTGTTGGGAGTTCTGTTGAGAAATGTGAGGCCGAGGGATTTTCGCGGTGGCTTATTGTGGATACTTATGTTGACAGCGATGATTTCTTTGCTATATTGCACCTCTTGAAGCTGAACAGATCGTAATTTGACTGGCAGGTTTGGCTATCCTTATGGTCACTTATTGCGATGGTCTGCTTTCCTTATGGTCACTTATCTTTGCTATCCTTATGTTCCTTATTGTGTTTGATTTCAGTGATGTAACGTCTTTGTATTTAAGTTGGTTGGTATTTTTGTATATGGTCTGCTTCAACTCAAAACTAGATTATGTGCTTGGGTAAGTTGGGGCTATCCTTTAAGGTCGCTCAGCAAATTTTTGGTCCATCTCTCTTATAGCCTATTCTTATATAAGTCTCTCACTAGATACATGTCCTCTTCAAACTTGCAGACTGCAGTGATCAATTCATTATTTTTCCCATAGCCATGTACTTCCAGTCTTAGCTTATCATCATTTAAAGCCTAGCTATTGGCAAAATGAAGGGCAGCATCTGCTGGCTTGTGATAGTACCAGCAGCATCATTGCTGCAAATGATGAGTTGGGTTTCTGCCACCAGCAGATCTTATCTTCCTTCTGCTCCAGCTCTTCAACCAGGTATCAGCTGCTGGTGCTTCTTTACTTTGTTCAGTCTTTGCAATCCTACAAGTTATAGTTTATGAGTTTCTCATTACTTTGATCCTCTGGCATCAAATTGCAGGCTCAAAATCTACTCTTTTTCCCCAAACAACAATGTCACAAGAGGTATTATATCACCCAAGTACTCTTTTTGAAATTTAAAGGAATGATTAAGCAAGTTATATGGATGGTTTGAAACTTTTGTCATAGGAACTATTTTTTTAGTAAGTCTAATGACTGATTCTAGCAATTCACACTTTTTTGACACCTATTTTTTAACTTATTTCAGATACATTTGTACAGAATGAACACACCATTCACACAATTTTTTAATGAAGGTCTATGCGAAGACAGTGAAGATATGGGTTCTCAAGCATATTTACCGCAGAAAAAAGGACGTTCAAAGAATTTCTCCATACATCGAATCTTTTTGTTGTCTTGATTTGGAATTTTTTTTTTTTGGGTATAGATGATTGCTGAATTTATAGCCAACGAGATTTGATTTCTAAATATACATAACCATTATGCATAATGGCATTGGAGCAAAAACTATTTTTCATCGTCTAAATTATACATAACGAGTATAATATAATATTTTAATGACATCTTCCAATGGACAAAACTTCAGATGTTAATATTCCAAATTTGTACGTGTGTTTTCGGATATCGATTAGAAATTGTGTATATATAAACTTGAAAATTGTCGGATATGGATCAACTATTCTTTTTCAATAGAGATCAATAAAAACAGTCATCCCAAACGCTACGCTACAACTTAGTAATTCCTTTGGGAAATTTTATTTTGAATGCCACAAATTGAAAGTTTGGTTTTCTATCTGTCATCTTTTTGAAGTTTGTTTCCGAAATGTAATATTTTTGACAAACCGCTACTCCCAGTAGCAGTTTGTCAAAAGTTTTAATTTTCATAGTACACATCAACGCTGATATGGCGCTAATGTGTCATGAATTTTGACATACCGCTACTGGGAGTAGCGGTTTGTTACTTTGTAGAACTTGGGTTTTCCCACAAACCGCTACTGGGAGTAGCTGTTTGTAAGGAAAAAAAAAATAGATCAGCGCTGAAGAGGCACAAACCGCTACTGGAAGTAGCGATTTGTGAAAACTGTGGCATTTCGGAAACAAACTTGAAAAAGATGGCAGACGGGGAACAAGACTTTAAATTGATGGTATTGAGAAAAAAAATTTCTTCCTTTGGAGCCTCTACTCTCTTATCGTTCTCTGTGTAATTCAATTCAATTTGAATTTTTTTCCGAAATTATTTGTATGAGTGTTTTCATTCAAGTAATAAATTAGAGTGTTTTCTTTTAGTTAACTCACTATAAAGTAGTATTGCATGCATATATAGATGAGATTAGGTTTAGGGTTATCATACGAGGCTGACTTTAAAGGTATTTATATCAGTACATATCAATAAATATTAGTAAATATTTATATATCAATAAATATTAGTAAAGTAATAAACATACCCAAAAATTTTCACTGGAGAAAAAAGCCTCAAATTTAATATTTGACATTAAAATATTATATTTATTTAAATAATTAAAATTATAATATAAATCTCTTCATCTTCCTCCATATCTTCTACTTCATTTTAAATATTTGATTGCATAATTTCAAATGGTATCATATTTCGTACATGATTCATGTGTTCTTGTCTACTTGCATCGAATAGATTAGAATCATTTGTACCCTGCACCAATTCGTGTGATAAAATAAGTATTTATAGTGTATGCATGTGAATAAAGTTCTCGAAATATCTTACAAGTGTTTTTCAAAACACCCAATGATCTTTCAATAGTTGTACATAAAGATGAATGACGATAGTGAACGTTTCATAAATTTCAGTAGGTGAATGACTATTTCGGAACGCTAACATATTATATTGAACTTCCTTATCTTTGTAAGGAGCAAATGTCACAGTATATTTGAATAATCAGGATCGACCAAATAATATTTCCCTATAAAAAGTAAAATAATGTGTAATTGTATGAAAATGTTATAGTTTTGTGACCATAAAATTTTTTTGCATGTCATTTCATACATGAGGTGGGTGTAGAAAATAATATTTTGATTGCATTAACGAATCTCTATATAGTTTGATCGTGAAAACATTTCGTTCTGACCCAATATGTATATAAGTGAACAACATATCGAACCAACAACAAACAAACAAATTCCTCATATAAATAAATATCAATATATATCAGTCCAAAATAATAAAACATGAGTAACTTTTTCGACCGACAAAGAAGAGACCCTAACTAACTTTTTGCAGCGGTAAGTTGAGATCATTACAATTTTATAAAATAATATTTGGATTTTTCTAATCATCGTCTTCATCTTCTCTTCAGATCATTCCTTTTTCTGATCGAAGACTCAGCTTCTGTATTGCTGAACTGGAGGAGCAGGGGATTGAGCCAGGCAGGACGAATATGGATACTGTGCTCCTTGCTGCTTCTCAGATTCATGGATTCCGCACCATGGCTGGTATCCGCAATCGACTCCTTTTCCCTTGCTGCTTCCGTTACTCATCTCCTTGTTATGAATCATCAACAAACAGCAACTTAACTGAGTCCATTTTGGTCAGCTAGGGTTTGGTTTTCAGTTATTTATTAGTTCCTTTCTTTTATTTGAAGAGTCAGTTCAAATTCAAATAGTTGCAAGCAAAATTGCTGAAAAGAATCTCTCTCTATCTCTGAATATGCTTGATTGAATGGTATTATATTGTTTGAAACTAGATTGGAGTATAGGTTTAGCTAAAGTAAAGGTTGCAAAGCAAAATTGGTTTTTGGATTGATCTAATTTGCAGCTTTAGCGTCTGTTCACATTTTATTTTACCTTTAACAATTCTCCTCACTCAAATGACAGATCTGGATATTGCAAATATGCTAGAGGAAGCCAAATCGAGATGGCTCAGGCCTAATGAGATTCATGCATTGCTTTGCAACTACAAGTACTTCAACATTCGCGTTAAACCATTACAGTTGCCTAAAAGTAATGACCCTTTAATTACTGGACTGTATATTTTCCCGAATCGCCAATTTTCATAGTCAAGCCTTGATAGTCTCAACTCTCAAAAGAAAAAGGGAATTCTTGTATTTTACATGTGTTTTACTAATATATTGTCAATCTATCGAGTTTTAAGTTTTGTAAAATCTTGATATCGTCAGGCGGCACAGTCGTTATTTATGACCGTAAAATGCTTAGGAACTTTCGGAGAGATGGTCATAACTGGAAGAAGAAGAACGATGGAAAGACCATAAAAGAAGCTCATGAGCACCTAAAGGTGAGAACTGCTATTATATTAGCTGATTCATACTACCTAAAAACCTCTTACCAATATAGACCACCTTCGCCGTGTGTAAGACATGATCTATCCAATTAATTTTTTTATCTGCAGAATCTAGGATCATAAAATTGTTGATTATGGTACAGGTTGGCAACGAAGAAAGAATTCATGTTTACTATGCTCATGGACATGACAATTCGACGTTTGTTCGTCGATGTTACTGGCTACTTGATAAGTAGGTTATAATTAGGAGTGACATGAATCATTTATTTGCTTATATAGCTTACTTAATCTGGGTTCTGTCATCTGTTTTGCTATAGGAGCTTGGAACACATAGTTCTTGTTCATTACCGTGAAACGCAGGAGGTATGTACATGCTTAACTTCATCATCGCGCTTTTTTTGCAACCCTTTTGAAGTACCAAAAGACTAACTACTTTTACGCGTTTGAACTTCAATACTAGAAGCTCAAAACTGATCAAACCTAATGTTCCTAGTCATGTGTATACAAAGCAAGATATTTTTAGTCATGTCAAAGCAGGGAAGATTTTTGTTTTTGAAAACAAATAATCACTGTGCTCAATGCAGAACATTTAAGTTACACTTGACCATTATTTTCTGTTGGACTTAGATTGGGAGTTTCTTGTTATAGTTGATAGTAAAAGGAAGCATATTACTGTCATTTTGTTAGGGATTTTGGTTCCATTTAATTATTGAAAGGACAGACCGCTGCAAGTGTTCATTTTGAGTGTTTCTTCATTTCTAATAACATGCACATTCTGAAACCGTGTCTCTGATATGCCAGCAGATACAACACAGAACATGAAACTGGAATTTAGAAACATATAAACTAGAGATCTTTAAAGCGACATGAATCAAATTCTACTGTATATATTGCAGCAATACATTGTCATCTTACTGTCATGGTGTTCCCTCTGCAGGCTGCTCCAGATACACCATTGAATTCAAGTTCTAGTTCGGGAAACTCAGCATTATCTGTTCATCAGCTTGTCCCAGATGGAAATGATTCAGGCCATGTCGAGTCACAATATACTGGCCAGAACTTGTATTTAGGTGATCTTCATAAACATTCTTGATAATGTGTGATTGAGCAATCTTGCAGTTCGAGAGGGCTTTTACCCAATGCGGATCAGTATATGCTCCGATGACACGAACTGGCCATTTTGTGTCCATGATCCAATTTGATCATTTCACGTTGGAAGCCGTTAATTTTGATTGAAACCAACTATGTAAATATTGACCTGACCTCTTTTGAACTATCAACAAAACTAGGTGAAAGACTTATAGAGGGTATTCATGAGAAAACGCTGCATGAGATCAATACTCTTGAATGGGATGAACTCTTAGTGACTAACGATTCAACCAATTTCATTGCACTAAATGAAGGTAAGAGGTCGATGTTTATTCTTTGAAATAAACCAGTTTTACGGAATTTTTTGAGCTTGTTGCAAGGATGTCAACTTGCAGGTGCTCAGAGTTCGAGCCAATCTATTACAAGCATTAACGATAATGTGAGTATTATCGTGTAATGGTTAATTTTTATAGCCAAACACTATATTATGATTTATTCTGTTTAATTTCAGCCTGTTGGATTTGATCTTTTGCGGAGGTGGTAGATATTTTGGAAATTTTGTGGACCCTGTCCTGTAAGTTATTGTAGTCTAGTCCAAAACTAGAGTATGACTCTTGTTATGGGAGCTGGCCTACTTGAGGATTGGGGCCTGACACAGACAAACAATAAAAACTCAGATTTGGTTGTCGAAGACTGATTTGCTGTTGTCAGTCTGTAAAATGACTTGGGCACTGATCTCCTAAATTTTTTGTTATTTTTAATCTAACATTGATAGCTTAACACGATATGTTGAAGATTTTGAGATTAAACTTGGACTTAAAATTTCAATTTACTTGATAAAGGCTTTACCTGCTCAGCTGGTTAGGCACTTTTTAGTATCGTTCTTCCTGGTCATCTTCCTAATTCATTGTTTATCCATATATTTCTTGTTCCTTTTTTAGTGTGCTAGACTGAACTTGTTTATGCTTTCCACCTGTAGTTAGTAACACTTTTGGCTAGCCAATACTTTTTGTTTGACTAGGTGGTTGACTTTTTTTTCCTTGTCCCACTTGCTATTTTATTTATGGATGGCATCATAAGTGATGTTTTCATTTCCAACTTTTATTGGACATTCATTTAGCACGGAGCCTCATCCTAGTTGTACTATAATTTTTCACAAATTTACTACCTATGTACTACATTATTGGACTTTTTAGCATGTTCTATTTTCTTCTGTTATTAACTACTCTTGGTTCGTTTTCTCAGGAAAGCTTTCTGTTACTCAACCACCCATCTTCTTACTTTGATCCTTACTGGGAGTACAGTAGTCGTAATGCTGCTAGCGATGCTGTTGATGCTAAAGTTTTTAATGCTGCTGGTCTCCAGAATATCGGCAGTCAATTGAATACCCGTGTATCGGGAAAAAACGATGCCTCAGTCAATTCGTCTAATTTTATTTTAAAAGAAAATCTCCAAAATCAGGACAGTTATGGTAGATGGATGAATGTTATCATTGCTGGCTCTCCTGAATCAACTGAAAATTCAATACTAGAGCACTCTTTATCTCCAAGTCAAGCTCCTTCGAGTTCTCCTGTGTTGGAGCAATCACTGTCGTCCTTTCCAGACCAAATCTTCACCATTACAGAGATATCACCTGGATGGGCTTTCTCAACGGAGAATACAAAGGTTAATAACTTATTTTTTAATAGACTAGAGTACCTAGAATTAATTCATTGTTACTGTGTTACACTTTGTCAACTTGATGTGTCCCTTGAATATATTGACCAACCTGAACTGGAAGTGAATTCACATTGTCCGAGACCCAGAATGGTGGTTGATTATAGCAGGAGATCCTGCTGGGAAATTTTCTTAAGGTTGCCATTGGCATGGTCTATGGCAAAATGTATTTAACAATACAGCTCACTCACTTCATATGGGGGCCTATTTTGGACTTTCTAGATGTTGCATGAAAGATTGTGAGCACATTTCACCCTGTCAAAGGGATTTCTAGGAGATTTTTAAACCCATATGGGTAGGATTGGTATGATTAGCAATACAGAATTGTAATGCTTCTATCTGGAACTATCATGATAGGAACAGGGAAAGGAATATGTGATTATATGCTTTTTTTAATAATTGCGGTAAGCATCATCGTCATCGTCATGTGGTATTTTAAAAATTATTGCTTGGTCCATATATCACCACCTTGGTTAATACTTCAACAGTTCAACTACACTTAGCAAGTCTTGCGAGTATACATAACTTTAATACAGCTATGCTGAAATTTCCTTAGTCGCACTATTACTGTAGGATCATAAAGTGATGTTCTTATTAGGAATTAAGGAAATAGATAGCTAGACATTGAGTAGTATACATGCCTCAAATTCATCCACATGGAAACAAATTCTCATCATATGAACAAAGGAAAGAATGCATGTGAACTGGAATAGCCGTTATTATTATTGTCGTTCTTGTTATTAGCTTCGTCGTAATCATCATGCCATTTTTTAAGAATTATCTTTGGTTCATATATTATCGCTGTTGTTGAAGTATCTATTGATGGTTGCAACATTGAAAAAAAAAAATCAGAGGGCATGTTAGGGGGCAAATGCTAGTAATTTTTTTTTTTTTTCAGTAAGTAGATAATTGCAACCTATTTGAAGTGAATTAAACTGGTGATGGTACTCAGATGGTTTATTTTTATATGTCATTATTTTTCTTAACATCCATATTAGATTGTTTTTTAGTCTTCTTTAAATCCTACATATTTCAAAGAGTTGACCTTATAATTCACTTTGCAGATATTATTAACTGGGGTTTTTCACAAAGAGTACGCACATCTAGCAAACTCCAATATAGTTTGTGTTTGTGGTAATGCGTCGATCTCTGCAGAAATTATTCAAGTTGGGGTCTTTCGTTGCATTATATCCCCCCACAAACCTGGATTTGTAAATATTTTTCTGAGCCTAGACGGTGTAAAACCGATAAGCCAACTTATGACGTTTGAGTACCGTTCTTCATTATCAACTGCTACACTAGTGTCTTCTGAAGACATACACAAGTGGATGGAGTTCCGGATGAAGATGAGGCTTGCTCGTTTACTTTTTTCGAAATCAAAAGGCATGGATATTCTATCATCCAAATTATCACAGAATTCCGTTAAAGAAGCCAAAATATTTTCTTTAAAGACCACCCACATTGCTAACAGATGGGCTTATCTCATGGAGTCAGTTGAACACAGAACATTTTCATTGCAAGATGCGCAAGATGACCTACTTGAGCTAGCTTTGAGGAATAGACTCCGAGAATGGTTATTGGAAAGCATAATTCAGGGAATTAAAATTGCTGATCTTGATGATGAAGGGTTGGGAGCTCTCCATTTGTGTGCCATGTTGGATTATACATGGGCTGTGTATCTATATTCAAAGTCAGGTTTGTCTTTGGATTTCCGAGACAAAAATGGATGGACAGCCCTCCATTGGGCTGCTTATTATGGCAGGTATGGTCTTTTTGTTAATCATAACATTGTGTAGCCGGCCTTTCTAAATAAAATATCACGTGGAAGTTGCTTAATATTCTTTGTTGCTGTTTTTGATTGGATACTCAAATCGATTGGTAGGCCAAGAATGGTTGTGGAATTCACACCGAGGGACCTGGATGTTTAGGTAGCCAAGAGTGTCCAAATGGTGCACTCTGATACAGTTTTTTTGTCCTTTGTATTGATGTAGGAGCTGCCTTGGCTGGAACTAATTACCATAAGTCATTGATAAAGTCAAATATTAAGCCTATAAGATCCAAGGAGAAAAGTTTCGATGCTGAAAACATTTATGCCATGGACTGGCCGAAAGGTGATGCCAATGATAGAGGGTTTTCTTATGACATGCGGAATAGATTAAGATAAGATGTCAGATAGCGACCAGTTCAAAATCTTAATGCATAAATCCTGATAGAAAGACCCATGTATAACTTTGTGTATCCTATGAGCAATTTTGAACAAAGATTTGTCATGTCACTAGTGTGAGGACATTTGGGTATCTGACGCCAATGAACTTGGACGGTCTAAACAGTGAACACATAACCTAAGTAATTTATCTATTCAAGCCTTGGGATGTATTTAATTCCTACTGAGACTGCAAATTTGATGGAGATCATATTTGTTAAACAACTTCTTACCTTGCTACATGATCGGATCACTGCCCATGCCCCTGCTCGTGATACAGCATATATTTTGATTTGGTGGTTTGGTTACTTGTCTATCAATTCTCAGTCATTTTAATTGCTACAATCTTCGTATTTTGGTAGCCATTATGTCAGGTTTATACCATACAGCTTTTTTACTTGAAAAAAGTGATGCCTTAATGTTGAAAGTCCTTATAATATTTCCTTTAAACCACTCAGGGAGAAAATGACTGCAGCTCTCTTATCCGCTGGAGCCAAACCCAATTTAGTCACCGATCCTACCCCGGAACACCCTGGTGGATGCACTGCAGCTGATCTGGCATCTAAACAAGGATATGAAGGTCTGGCTGCATATCTTGCAGAAAAGAGTTTGGTAGGACATTTCAATGATATGTCAATAGCTGGAAATGTCAGCGGTTCACTTCAAACATACACAACCCATCCGACAGAAACAAGCACCCTCAATGAGGAGGAGCAATATTTGAAGGAATCATTGGCAGCATATCGAACAGCAGCTGATGCAGCTGCTCGTATACAAACTGCCATGAGAGAGCACGCTCTTAAGGTTAAAGCAAAAGCAGTGGAACTTGCCAATCCAGAGGCTGAGGCAAAGGCTATTGTGGCGGCCATGAAAATTCAACATGCTTTTCGGAACTTTGAAACAAGGAAAAAGATAGTGGCTGCTGGCCGAATTCAGCTGAGATTCCGTACATGGAAAATCCGAAAAGATTTTCTCCAAAAACGACGTCAAACTATTAAGATTCAGGTGAATTTCTCATTTACTTTTCTGGCTACTGGCTGTGTTGCTAAAGACGTTAAACATGTTTGGTACTCTTATGTTTAATAGTACTGATACTATTTATCATGCTTAAGTCATCTAGTACCTGCTCCCATGTGTAAGCTAAGCTTGTGACATAAATATCAATCCTTCACTGTACATATTTCTCCAATGCAGGCTGTTTTCCGCGGCCACCAAGTGCGCAGACAGTACTGTAAGATTCTGTGGTCAGTCGGGGTTCTTGAGAAAGCAATTCTACGCTGGCGGTTAAAAAGAAAGGGATTCCGAGGCCTTCAGGTAGACCCTGATCAGGCACTTACTAAGGAGAGACAAGGGCCCGGTGAGGAGGAAGATTTCTTCGAGGCTGGCCGAAAGCAGGCTGAAGAACGTGTTGAGAGATCAGTGATAAAGGTTCAAGCAATGTTCCGCTCAAAGCAAGCACAACATGAATACCAAAGGATGAAACTAGCCCACAATCAGGCAAAGGTGATGCGATTTCGGTACTTTTTCCTTGTCGTCGTCAATGGTGTGGCTTTTGAGTTTAAATTGGAACTAACATAAACTTCCTTTCCTTGATACCAATCTGTTCAGCTTGAATACGAAGAGCTCATTGACCCTGAAATGGATACAGGCAGCTGAGCTCATGGAAATCTCCCCCTCAGTACTAGTCTGGTTATTTTCTATGTATGTGTTATTCTTGGTTTGTTTATAGATGCATCTATCTATACATGTAAATCCAAGTATTTGTAGGTCGCCACTATTTATTTTTATCTCTTGAGCTCTTCTGATTTGTACATTAGAGCTTCATGTGGCCTGTATCATCCCACTCTACTCGAGCTCTGTGTTTTATCCCTTGAAATTTAATAAACAGATTAAGTTAAAGTAAATTTAACTCGATTATTTTATTCTCATAATACTTTTACAGTGCAGTGCTAAAATTGAATATGAAAATATTGAATTGTAAGTAAATCATTTTAGTTTAAAATAACGTATCCACAATAGCAAGTGAGATTTTTTATAATTTTCTCGTCCAGTCAGCACTTGGATCAATCAAAATGTTGAGTGCTGCACTCAAATCAGGCTTTCATTACTTTCTGTATGGAACTTAAAAAATTTAGAATTTGATCGAAACGAAATGAAATGGAAAATAACTTTTATATTATAAATAATAAGGAAAATTGATGGTAGAGAAATTTTTTACTGTCCTTTTATTTTTATGATAAATTGAATATAAAATTTAATTTGTAATTTGTAGCTGACAGTTGGGATCAATCCATTGATTCTATAAAATATAAAAATTCTCGCTTCTATTCAGTGTGTGTCATTTTGGTAAATTCGTATAACCTCCAGGGGTATTTTAGGGATCAATTTATAGGAATTATTATTCTTTCTTGGACTTCGCCCAATCGAAGGTCGGAACGGACACTTGACGAAGCGAGTTTTAGAGAGAGAAAGAGAAAGCAAGTGGTAGTCGGGCGCCAGCTTAGATTCCCCTTCGACGATACAAGCCAAGCCTTTTACGTCAATGGCGTTTTAGGGTTTTCTCCCTTTCTTATCGAATCGGTCGTTTGTTTTTGCCTCTGACGAAGCCCTAATTCCTCGGTTGTATCGGTCATTGCATCGTTGCTGGGCAGTGATTTGGGGTTTGCCTGGAGAGGAGTGATGGGCGAGGAGGAGAAGCCACCTGCCGCAACCAATTCGATGCAGGTGAGTTGTTGTTTTCTTATTATGTGTTTGTTGGGTGTGCCCTAAAGTTGAAGTGAAGTTATGTTAGTTATTGGTGTTGAGGAAATTCATATATACGAATTGTTCTTGCAATCATAAAATTCTGCTGTTTGATCATGTTTACTGTTTTATTTGGTGGTCCCACCTTTAAGCTTGGATGAAGCTCGATTGAAATGCAAATGTGTTACTTTTTTTTTCCGGGGTTGTTTTTACTTGCCTTAATGAGTTTCCAGAATGAAAAGGCGTGAACCTTTTTGTCAAATGGAGGTAGTGAAGGAAATTCAAAGAATTTTGTGCATCTCTTAGGTTGAAAAGAGGTTAGGTCTTCAATTGCTACTGTATAATGATGTTATGCCCATTGGTCAATGAGTTACCTGGATAATTGATTCCGCATCCTTTGCCTACATATAAAAGCTCAAAAATTCGTTGAAGAACCCATCAATTATGAGAAACACTCTGGTGAAGAGTATAACAACACAGTAGAGGCAAAGCAGTCCAATTTTCGTTAGTTAAACTCAGTTCTGCATTCTTTACCTCACAAAACCCTTCACATCTTCTGTACAATCTGAAACCCTTACTCCTCCTTAGTAATAGGATTTTCTGTAGAGTTAAGTTAGACGTGCATGACCTGAGTAAATTATTTATCATGGTTCATCAACATCAGTACCCTATCTTTGTGTACACTCATAAACACTGAGATATCTGTGTATGCGGAGACGAAAAACACCAGTCTATCTATTAAGAAATTTACAATATACATGTGCTCTTGTGTTTAAAATTTCCGACACGCCATTGATTTGGTAACTGTCATGTGAGCAGTCTTGGGAGATCCCATTACACTTACTCATCTCTTGTAAGACAATCGTAAGGTGATTGTTGATTCCTGTATAAACACTTTTGAAAAATTATAGATGAAAAATTATAAACACTCATGAACATTGATGTATCCGTCAATCTACTACCTGAGTACCAAGGAGAATACTCTATGGCTAGGCAATAGGGTTCCAGCATCATATTCTTTTATATGTGGGCTAAAATCAGTTTTAGGGTTGCTATCTTAAGCCAGACTAGAAACCTTCCAAGTTTTTTCTCTAGGTGGTGTCAGGTTATTAAGCTTTCTGGTGTTGCACTGATTGATAATTGGTTTTTGAATGAGTTAAGTGTATTCTCTCGAGCATATTTTTTGAGTAATTACTGTTCATAAATTTAGTTCAGTTCAACTTGACTCATCATTTATTAACTGCCTATGGTTTCGAGTTGAGTTCAGTTCAGCTAATTTCAATTGGGTTTTTCGATGATTTGTTCTAATCTCATAAATAAATATCGGGCATTTGAACTTCAGCGTGTAAAGGTGTATCGTCTGAATGATGATGGAAAATGGGATGATCAAGGGACGGGACATGTTGCACTCGACTATGTAGAGGTTCATTTTTTGTTCCCATTTTGTTTGGATTTCTAATTTGTGCTCTCAGTAGAATATTTTCATTAAAGTAATTCAGTTATGAAGTTCCCATCTTTAATTTTCTGAAAGTTAATATGCATGTACATGAAAACAATTTTTTTATCACACAGCACTCAGAGGACCTAGGTCTAATCGTTTTTCATGAAGAAGACAATGAAACCTTACTTGTGCACCGCATAAGCTCTGAAGATATATACCGGAAGCAAGAAGGTTTCTCTCATGAACTATAAGCTACACCTGTTAGCTTTCTTTGATAGTCATATTTTATTAATATGTAATGATTATGCTTCTACATTCCTTGGTTGCTGCTATCCACAGATACTATAATATCATGGCGAGAGACAACACAATTGTCAAATGAAACGGCCCTTAGCTTTCAAGAGGCTTCAGGCTGTTCCTTCATATGGTAGGTGCATAGTCTTCAGTAAATGTCAGTAAGTGTATGTACAAATTTGATTCTTATTTTTTGGTATGTACTTCGCAGGGATCACATTGGTAACGTACAAAGGAATCTGCAATTTACTTCTATAAATAGTAAGTAAACCAGCGTGACTATAACTCGAAATGTCATATGTTGTATTCACATTGATTTACTTATGGAATTAAAGCTAGTTCTTGTACAGGTGCTTGGGCAATATTTCTTTTATATCTGATTTAATGACCCATACTATCAACGTTTTGCCTTTCCTCTGCTATGCTCTTTGATGATGTTACTGTCATTCAGTTTCCAACTTTAGATGCGGTATGCAACATAATAATGGGATTGTGGAACTACCAAATGTCAGATTAGTTAATTTTGCAGTTATTTCTTTTAACTAATGCTTTATTCACTGGGCTATAACACTTGTTTGCATGAATTTCAACTATCTTAAGTGTCACTTTTTGGTATGAGTAGTGGCATATAAGTAATAAACGGCAGGCAGTAATACTCACACTGGTTAAGTTGCTGGTGACCTCTGTAAGTAGCACTATATGTATATCGTCTAGAGCATGCCAATGATGCAAACACTTAGATTTTGAGCTTTATGCGCTCTTTACTGAATGTTCTAATGTATGAGACCAACATGGGAGAATGTTTTGATGGAAAGTAGTCATCTTGAGTAGTCTCCTCTGTAAGGTGCTCAATACAAATCGTTTGAGATTGTAAATATGGTATTGAACCAGGAATGGATAGTTCTAATGAGGCTCCTTTGTCGACACTGTTACTTCCCTGTATTTGCAGCTGATTCCATACTGTTCTCTCTCACTTGTTCATCTATGCAGCGGAGTCATTTCATAGCATCAATAGCGAATTACGGGAATTGCCAGCAGTTGAGCTTTCAACTCTACCTATGATAGTGAAGGTTCTCCTTCGCTTCTTCTTTTTGTGTGTTGCCTTTAGTCTGTTCTTCTGTGTTTGATGATATCACATTGCTTAATTTTTGCGGGGTATTTTCACTTTCAAATTACTTAACTTCCTCATATGTGTTGCTGCATGCGGTGATTGACGAATCTCGTCATATCTATAACTGAAGTGTACTGCATAACATGAAATTGTTGCACCCAAAAACATTTCAATTTTTCTTATTCTGCGGAATCTTGACTTTGCAACGACTGCTAACACTATTAACGAGCTTGCTTTTTTTTTTTTTTTACCATGTACACTATCACATATAAATTATTGCATATCTTTGGACTTTCCATCAGACATTCGCTGAAAGTGGAATTGCTGATCAGATGCGTTTGGCTGAGCTTATACAGAATGATGTAAGTTTTAAAAATATCGAAGCTGATTGTCAGTGTATGGCATGGCCAATTTATATCATAGTAGTTAGCTAACAAGATTCAAAGTTAACATGACATAAACCATTATATTATGTTATCCACCTCTGGAATTAATTATTCTTCTGCTCTTTTTTGTTCTTTTATTTTAAGGAATTCTCAAACAGTAACAACTTTTGCTCACCAATCGCTGAGCCATGTGCTCCCTCATTTCCACAATATAAGAACAATTTGACTTTCGTGGTAGTCCTATGTTAGTTGTCTCTCTTTTTATATCAACTATTTTCAAGCAACTATTAATTTTACTCTTCTTCTTTTTCATATTTGGTTTTGTCGAACTAACAAAATGAATGATACATATTTCATTTTTTACAAGCCAGTTGAACTTACAGTGTGTTCGTTTTTCAAATCCGTCCACTAATAAATTTTAATTTTCTGTTTAGTTCAGCTCCTTTTTGTGTTACAAAAATGTAAGTTCAGAACAGCTAATATAATGTTCTTGACCTTTTTGTTATACCACCATCTTCAGTTCAGATCTGTTTAGTCAAATTCTTTTCAGCTCGGCTCAATTTAATGAAAAGAACACACCTTATTCAGTTTTTCAATATTTGTGATATCCTAAAGAGGACTTATGAGATGGAGGGAGAACAACCTTATGTACTGCACAACTTATTTCCATAATAGATTACTTTTATATTTACCTGATTGTTAGCCACTAAATACTGACCATCACTCTTGAAGTGTTATGTGATAAATTTTTAGGTGCTTGTTTCAGTGGGGACTAACTTTGGAGTTCCTCTAAATTACGGTTCTACGTATTTGTGTTATTGCAGCAAGGTTTTCTTCAAAAACTTATGGATCTTTTTAGAATGTGTGAAGACTTGGAGAACAATGATGCTCTGCACTTGATACATAAAATTGTCAAAGGCATAAGTAAGTATCTACCTCTGCTCATATTATAATGTATCTATTAAGCACTCGTTTAATTGGAAACTAATATTCCATGAAATATACAAGATATGTGACGTCTCACTTCTGTTTTATGGTTTCCTGTATATTGAAACTAACTTTTATCATTAATGTAACTAGTTGTACTAAACAAACACATTTTAATTCCTGTCACGGTCGTTTGAAGACATTTTAACTTCTTTTTATCGTTCTACCTGCAGTCATGCTCAACAGTCCTCAGATATTTGACAAGATATTCAGTGATGAGTTCTTCATGGATATTATCGGTTCGCTTGAATGTAGGTTATATCTTCTGCTATTGTTGACATCCATCTTCTGTTTTGCTTACCTCTTGGTCTTATTTTTCTGTTGCAATCACGAGACGATATTACAATTTGGAGTTTTTGTTCTATAGGATATCCCACTTTCTCAGAATGTTGTTTTGAAATATCATATTGGTATGTTAATGTTAAAGTGATTGGGGATTTAGAGGTATATGAGTGTAGAAACTCTCACAAAGACTTGCTAGAGGACGTTTAGCCTACTATCACATGATATAATACCTTGCTAAAGTATCTTACAGCCCCTTAAGTGCCCACACTAGGTTATACATAATAAAGAGTTGCTTGTAACTGAATAGATGTCAGCATTTAGTTGTTCGAGGAGTACTTGCTCTTGTCAATCCAATAAATGGTACCCATAGTAGATTCCTAAAGGCGATTGAAAACAGATGCTTACACATGGGATTTAATCTTTTAATTTACATATTAAATCATCAGTGCAACATTAAGTACAAGGGTTGTGAAGGAAAGTGAAGCAGCATCAAAATATCTCTTAATTGCATCTAACAAGTGATTCAGCTGAGCCCATATTTGGTTTAACTAGTGTGTTGACTTTTCAAGTTAAACCAAAATAGAATGTTAAGGGGTTAGACAAATTAAGCCAACAGAACCATGCTAATTGTACTTGATCTATTAGAAAAAGGTGCAAGGGTTTTTTATGTTCATGAGTAGGTCTGAATATCCGAACTTGACATGGGCACTTTATCAAACAGGAATGTTCAGCATGTGTGAAACTTGCCCGAGCCCTAGCTAATAATAGTACAGATTGGATATCATTGTCAAACTGAACACAATACTAGCTAATGCATCCCGAATTTCTGCAAGCTTGATCTGGACACCATATGCTAGGTGAAGATGATTACGACATTTCTTGTTTTGAATATCAGTACGATGAAATTGTTGGATGATAAAGGGACCCAATTTCTGTTATTAAATTCCTGCGCTGGAAATGATGTCTGTGAATCCACTGTTGAGAAGGATAATATTTGATATAAAAGCTTACATGAGGAATCATGCGAAGAGCTTTTTAGCAGCTAATCAAACACATTCCTGTGATAGTTTTATATAACTTCATATCCGTCTATCTGTATGTTATTTTCTTTTCAGACCATAACTATTGTGGTGGGGTTTTTTATTATTATTTGCTAAAATATAATTTGCAGATGATCCTGCAAATCCAAAGATCCATCATCATCGAACTTTTTTAAAGGATCACGTGGTTTTCAAGGAGGTAAAAAGTTACAATGACTTCATTGATACACTGAAGTAGCATCAAGTAAAAAGGGTTATAATTTTGTTTTTGTAGGTTACCATAATTCCTTTTACACTATCAAAAAAAGTAGAAAGGGTTGTGTGCAAAAGTTAAGAGTAGTCCTTGTGTTTCGGGCTACAGTCTAAAGTGCTTTGTTTTCCCTATAAGCGGAGTTGTCTTCTTTTACTGTAATTACTAAATTATTCTACTGTGGATAGGCCATCCCCATCAAAGATCCAGTTGTTTTATCGAAGATACACCAAACATACAGAGTTGGTTACGTAAAGGTTGATCCTGAAAGCCGGCCTTGCTTTTACGGTCGTACTTTCCTGGTAGATTCTTATTTTTATATTTTTTTAGGATGTCATTTTGCCCAGAGCCTTGGATGACGGCACGGTTGCAAATCTGAATTCCATAATACATTCGAATAATGCCCTCGTAAGATTCTGAACAATAGCTTATTTGAATAATTTCATATATGATTTATTGAATTTCCATTCACTTCTTGTACCAGGTAGTATCCTTGTTGAAGGACGATAACACATTCATTCAGGAACTTTTTGCAAGGTTGAAATCTTCTTCGGTTTCTACGGAATCAAAGAAAAACATGGTAAATGCGATTTTTTTTGTTATTTTGGCCTATTTAGTTATGAAGTCTCATAATTGGACGTTGATATCTTTTGGCATTGCTTGCTTACTGGTTATATCTGGCATTTTTTTCCAGCCGGCTGTCATGTTTCAATTACTCTTGTAGTGCTGGTTTTAGTGACATCTTTAGAAAAGTTTCTGGTGTAATGTGTTTCTTTCGGCACTTGTGTATTTGATAACAACTCATTAAAATTCTTGCTGTTTACCCAAGTTTGTTGACTATATATGTACGACAAAGCAGTGTTCAAGAAATCGGCCGCCTAGCCCTCTTATTTCTAGAATCCAATCTATTTTTGTGCAAATTGGTTGATAAATCGGTCGCCTGATTTTAGGCTGTTTAGTTCAAGAAATTGGCTGCCTAGACGGGGAATTTCTCAAACACTAACAAAAAAAATTGATTTTTTTTTTAAAAAAAATAGAATGTTTAATAGAATTAAAGATTTGTTTTAATGTTGTCAGCAACGATTTTTAAGGATAATCTATTATCTGTTTACTTTTTTTAGATATTATAATACATGTTATATTTTTTAATGATATATATATATATATATATATATATATATATTAATAAAAATACAAAAACACAGAACCAATTAATCCCCGAGGACCCTTTCCGCCTGACTAGTGCCTAGCATTTTTCATAACCTTGCTAGAAAGTGAGTCAGAAAATAACTATCTGCTGACATGTTTTGTTTCTACATTTTAACTTGCTATTTTATCCTCAAACAGGTTTCTTTCGTGTACGAGTTCTGCAGTTTAAGCAAAAGCTTACCCATGGTCCAGCAGATTCGTTTGTTTAGGTTAGAATGTTCGAATCACCTGTGTTTATAATTACATCCGAAGAACATACGCACATCATATACTCCGTAATTTTCTATATCTGTTACAATTTTTGATCATCTGGCTTGATCATCAGATACTGTACTTAGTTTTAATGGCTGCAGGGATCTAATAAATGAAGGTATTTATGATATTATCTCTGATGCTTTGCAAAGTGCAGACAAGAGGCTCATGCTCACTGGGTAAAGACATCTCTCAAGCACCTGAGGATTATTTGTCTCGATACTTTATCCCTAAATTGGAACATTTCTCTAATGAAAAATTCTGATTTATGCAGGACAGATATCCTTATTCTTTTCTTGAACCAGGATGCAGGTCTTCTTCGTAATTATGTTATACGGCAGGAAGGAAGTCATCTTATTGGGCTTCTCGTGCGTACTTTATTAACAGCCTCTGAAATTCTTTGTGCTTTCTTTTTCTTAAGATCGTTGACTTATGAATACATTTGCATTAGAACCACACCCATCATTCTTTGACCCTTTTGTAGAACCGTGAGTTCTCCCCCTTTGTAAGATTTTCTGATAGGTGTTATACTGTTTTTTGCATGGCAAACAAAGCAAATGTTGACTATTTAAGGTGATATCATTTGTCTATATGTATTAAGAGTTGTAAATTAGGCCATAATAACTGAACAGCACATGACTTAACCTATGTTGAGCGTTTCACTCGAATGAAGGGGAAATGAAATGAAAACTCCGAGAAGTGAGGCCTACAGAAGCAAGCATCGTAATTCCATACATGGATTCTGTAAGGTGTTTTTCAAAGTTTGGTACTGGGTCCTTCTTTCTATGTAGGTTTTGCCACCTCATTTCTCTTTTTGTTTTGTCAGTTCCTTGTGAAATTAATGTTTCTCTGAAGGTCAGGATTTACAGGTCCTAGTGATCATCAGGCTTGATATGATTCATTTAAAGTAGTGAAATAACCCAAATATATTTCTCTAGAGCATTGTCCTTTGTGCCAACTCGGGACTGTGTCGATTAAAAGATCCCCCAAAATTTTATTTATTATTATTGAACCATTCTAAATTATCGGTTACAATCACCAATCAAAAAGAGAGATGAGGTACCTTGCATGTGGTGAATATATGTCTTTTTTATTTGTGACTTGAATCCATAAGCTTGCCTTTCGCTCAATTGTGAATCTGATACTTAGTTGTAATCAGCATGTTAGCAAGAAAAGAACCAGAAAAAGGAGAAACTAGATAGACCTCCTTGTAGGTACCAATTTTAATGTTATTCATTGAAGAGTGGGCATGTATTATGCCAATTTCTCACAGAATACCTGTCTTTGATGCTTCCAGCTTTTGATTTGGTAACTGAGATAGCTATTTTTTTTAGAAGACGCCTGTGCATAGAAGATTGTGAAGTCCCTCTCAGAACGTGTTTAAACTCACTTATTTTTTATGAAATTTAATTAAAATAAGGGTTTATATAGCTCCTAATTTTTAATAAATTTAATTTTCGTTGGGTCATACTTAATATTATGTGTTGATGATAATGTTATGAATACTAAGGTAAAATGACAAATAAAAAGAAATGGAGGGTGTAGGTATATCATATTGGGTTGGATCAGGATAAATGCCGTTCGACGTGGCTTCTTGATATATAACTTGGTCATTCTTCAAGGGGAGTTTAGTTGCAAATGTTAGTTTTGCTATGATTAAGCTGTTTGTTTCAGCCTAAATTTAGTTGAACTGAAATGAACATGAATTGTTAGACAATCAAATTTTGAACCGAACTGAAATTATTAGTAGCAATTAGTGTCAATTTTAGTTGAAAGGAACATACCATTAGTTTACTTCTTAGACTCCCCTTTATTTCTGTCATTGTGGTTAGGAATCTGGCCGTGAAAAATGATGAGTCTGGTTCCTTCAATAACAAAAATCATCTACCTGCATTTGCCTACATCATTTGCAGTATGTTTACTTATCTCTGTGTTCTCTCAGGTGGAAGGTATGGTGACTGATTTTGGAGAGGACATGCACTGTCAGTTCCTTGAAATTCTTCGTAGTTTACTGGATTCTTATGCCGTAACAGGTTCTCAGGTGATTACTTCTGTCATATACATGCCATTTGACTTTTTAGTCCCTTGCAGTTTGTTATGTTCTCTAGTAAATTACTGCTGGCTATCATAGAGAGAGGATATTGAATTGTAAATTGTAATTGTGGCGATGGCTTTCAATATTCACTTGAAGATGAAGACATACTTAAGTTGTGATATTCAGTTTGTCCGGTGTGTTTGTATCCAACAAGCTTGAACCAAACCTGTTGCATGATGTAATCTGTTTCATTTCATCCAGTGACCTAATACTCAAAGGAATAGATTATACCTTTTTGATTTTCCATACCACATTATACTTCCTTCCAATTTTTGGAGCTTTGTATTTTATATTGGTTGACTAGGTGGGTTTATGAACCTTTATTTTCACTTATAGAGGTGGATATCAGGGTTTATTTTCTGTTTGGGTTTTCAAGCTTTTACGTAAAGTTAAATCGTGTTTATATGCATCTTGTGTACACTGGTTTTGTCTCCATTTGGCGAGTGCCCACATGCTTAATGCGATAGAGATTTATCTTTGTGAAAGGACCTCACTATTCTGATTTTTAAGGTCTCTTTTGTTCACAGCTCATCTTTGTGAAACTCGCATGCTAGATATAAAGTTATCTTATAACCACTGCTATCTATACTATTTTTCTTGCAGCGAGACATTATCACTGAGGTTTTCTATGAGAAACATCTGAGCCAGTTAATAGATGTTATTGTTTCATCATGCCCCATACAAGAAAGTGCTCCGCCATTCAACCGATCTGCTATTTCTAATGAACGTGATGAAAGTAACTGTGGAAAACCGGAAATACTGTCCAATGTGTGTGAACTATTATGTTTCTGTGTTCTTCACCATCCATATAGAATTAAGTAAGTTTCGTAGTGGTGATAACATTGTCTAATATCTTATAACTTTTCATTGTTCTTGCTGACCCAAATTGTATTCTGACTTCAGATGCAACTTTCTCCTCAATAATGTTATAGAGAAAATCTTATATCTGACGCGAAGAAGAGAACAATATCTGGTTGTTGCTGCGATGCGATTTGTTCGGACGATTCTTTCACGCCATGTGAGCTTCATTCCCTTTCACCATTTCTAAGCAATATATTATTTCTAATTTGCTCTATATTTGTTTGTTAAGAGTTTTTTTTTTTTTTTGTTTTGCTTTATAAGTTTGTTATAGTCAGTACCAAGTAGTATGTTACGTGCCAAAAATCCCAAGGTGTAAATTTTTTTTAAAATAATAAAAATTTAAATCATTTTGCTACTATAATCCCGAAGCGTCCCGTTATAATTCCTAAAAGGAATTACTTAAGAAAGTGTAAACCAATAATAACCAAAGCTAAGCTTCATATTATATTATTCAAAAGAATGATGTTTTATTCATCTGAGATATAAGCAAACATCTCTGTGTTGTCTCCAACCCATTTCTCAGAATTTCTTGTAAATATATAGGAGTGAATTTATTAACTCAGTAGGTAAACTTGATTTTAACTGTTAGTTCTTTAGATTTTATATCCATGAAAGTATGTATGTATTATGCACGTGAAATGTGAATACATGATGCTCTTTGTAAACAATATTACTAAGGGATGATGGCATTTCCGACCTCGGAAAGCCATCCGCCGCATTTTCCACGGGCCTGACCTCAACCATCATACCTTTTGCGGGATCATCCTCGAGGGTTTAGGACTTTAACACAAGGATAACTCGTATCCTGATTTGATGATGTACATCTTTTCTTTCTTGATTTTCTTTTTCAAGCATATGAATGACATCTATTAATGACCATGTCATATGGTGTAATGTGTATGCACAATGAAATAGTATAAATAATGAGATAAGGAATATAATTCATGAACCAAGATCTCACAAAATAATAACAAGGCTAATATCATATTTGATTAAATGATAAAGTTTCCCACGTAAATCCACTAAATAAGAAACAATAAATCACAAGATAAACATTCATCCTTAAGTTAAAGACTTTGTTTTTCTTTTGGACGTTGAAGGTGCTTTTGTTATTTTGTTGGCACCTGTTGATCATATAGAGGCTTACATATGAAGCGAAGTTCTTTTATGCATTTTTGTATACCTTCATCATCTTTTTTTTCCCCTTGAGATTTCTTGTGTTGCTTTATATTAGTTAATCATATCATTTTGTACCAATGTTTTTATCAGACAACATAAAAATGAAATGAAACACTTCTCAAGCTTGGAAACGAGAATACAAACCTGATGACGATCCCATGCTAATTTAGATGACTGTAACGTTCTTTTTTGTAAGCTATTTGTTCACGGCCCATATTAAAATTGAGCATAATGTGTTTCATGAAAAGCTGTACCCTTGTCCAGGGATGTATCTTTTTATTTGCATCATCATATAATAGTACTTGGAAATTTGCAGGATGAGAATATGGTTATTCATTTTGTCAAGCACAACCTCCTAAAACCTATTGTGGAAGCTTTTGTTGCTAATGGCAACCGTTACAATTTGCTGAACTCCACAGTTCTGGATCTTTTCGAGTACATCCGCAAGGTGGTTATTGTTATCTATCTGTTTCCTATCCTTGATGGATTTTTGGAAGCTGTCTGTATGACCCACCTTTGTTTGTTGCAGGAGAACATGAAACCACTATTAAAGTATCTAGTAGATTCCTTTTGGGATAAATTAGTCAAGTTTGAGCATTTTGCATCTGTTCACTCTCTTAAAATGAGATATGACCAGGTACTTTTCAATCCTTGGATGCCCCATGATTCTAGTCCTGATGTTGACTAAGAGTTTGGTGTCTGGCAGTTGTTAGAGAAAGGAGAAACGATGGACGACACTAATTCATTAAACACTAGAAAACGAGTAGATGAGCGTGCCCTAGAGAGGGAGGAAGAGGAGTATTTCAACGAAGATAGGTTAGACATTTAGATTCATCATCTAGCTCAATTTTATTTTATTTGGATTTTTTAAACTTGTCCAATATTTTAATTAACTAGTGACGAAGAAGACACGGAATCTGTACGAATGCCTACTCCCCATAAAACACAGGCCCGTCCTTGTTTACTCAATAGCACGCCTGCGACTTCCCCATCGTTAAGGTAACTTCAGTTACATCAATCATTACTTTAAGTTGGAATTTTGTTAGATGCTCTTTTATAACTTTTTTTTAATTTTCGCACTTTGTGGCATATATTCTTTTATTTTTTAACATATCAACTAATTTTGTGTTCTTTTAGTACGAAATCTGGTGGATTGGTTGATTATGATGATGAGGATGATGAAGATTACAGACCACCGCCTAGGAAACAGCCAGATCCCTCTGAAGCTGATGATAATATAGTTGAATCCATTAGATTGAAAAGGAAGCTGCTATCTACGGAAAAGGATCCTGTTCTTGTAAAGAAACAGCGTATGGGAAAAAACATGAAGTCTAAAGATAGTGTATTTGCTGCTCTGTGTTCGACTTTAAGCCAGGCAGTATTACCGGGCAAGAAAACTGTTCTCAACAGTGAAAATAAAGGTGGAAATCCCAAGGAAGAAATCAAACTTCAAGAAGGGGGAGAATCAGCAAATGGTACAACCTCCCCTGACAATGACCGAAGATTGCTGCTTATGGAAAACGACAATGAAAAGGAGTTACCAGCTTCAAAAAAGACTGGTCAGGCCAGTGAGGATCAACGAGGAGTTGGTGTAGACGAATGCGTCTCAGTTTCACGTAGAACTTCTCCCGACATGGTCATAAATGGATCTTAAGTAGAGTCTGTGCATAGAATTAAGTCCATATTGAACTTGCACTTGGATACAACAAGTGGAGGCCTGAATTATAAAGATCATGCAGCAGGAGTTTGCTTAGCACTTTCCTGGATGCACAAGGAAGGAAGATTAAGATTTGACCAACTCACCTGAAGCTTCCTTCATCTTCACATGATGATTCCCCACCACTTTCCACAGAATTGGATTTTAGAGATTGCACACTCAATTTTATTTTCCTTTATAATTTTCCATTATCTTTGGAGTGCTTTTATCAAGTTAAATTATGTACTCAACTGAGCCCGAAGGGATCGGATAGACAGAAATTATGTACTTAAAAAGCCTAAGCCTACCTTACCTAGTAGTGTTCATCTTCAGCTTCAGTTTTGTTGGGTGATGATGACATGTATCTGTCATATTCATTAACTTAGTTATCACGCATATATAATATTTATAAATGACGTTATTTGCTATGTGAGCCGCTTATTAGAGTACGTGTGGGTTATTTCCTCACGTATCTCCCCTTTATTAACCTTGGACGTTAGTTGCTCAATGATTTATTTATCTTTGACGAGAGAGCTTATTCCTTGTCAGCTATTGTTCTTTCCTTCATTTTGTTTAGAGTTTGGTGCCGTTGTATCAGGCTTAGTTGGTTAATTCATTACCATTAATATTTTAAATCTGAATTTCATATAAGACTTTATTTTTATAACATTATCATATACAAGACTTGTTTGGTTGTTGGTTAAGGGCCAATCTCAACCTGGATTTTTGGCCATGTCAGTTTCATAATCAAACCTTAGTGTATTACTTTACTCTTGGCTAGCTACTGCTAGTTGTATTATAAACTTAACGGCCTCATAATCATCACATTTAATTTACAATATCAAAAAAATGATCAATTGATTTAGTTTCAATCAATCAATCGATAATCAAATTTATTACAATTCAATAAAATACAGTCGATCATGATATACAACGTTTTGAATTACATCAGTACGACATTCAAGAAGGGCGAACTGGAATGGGAGCTCAAAACTCGAGATGTCCATATTACATCATGATGATCATCTGCCGTTGTCCGTTTGGCGGCAGTCAATTATGATACAACGTGGCCAATATTTTTGTCCGATGAAGTGAGTTATTAATGCTAGAATTCAATTAAAGCGAATGAATATGAATAACTACCGACGCCAACATTTCATGACTTTTACTGCGAAGAAGAAGAAAAAAGACAGCGCAACGGCACCGTTCTGCTCTGCAATCATCGGATTTCACAGGCCGAAAACTTCACTTCAATGGAACTTCACGAGGGAAGAGACGGCAAGACAGTTGCTGGCCATGTGAGTCAGCTTCGCATCAAAGTCCGACATGGGCGATGTTTCACCCCAATCATCCTCGTACGCTCCAAAGTCATCCAACGCAGCGCTGAGATTAATATTCACCGTCGCGATGTCGCGCGCGTTGATGGCGTTCGCCGCATCCTGCAAATTATCCAGCGCGTCCTCGTAATACTCTGCAATGTCGTTAAACCGGGACTTGATCCTCGCAAAAGCGGGAGACTCGGACACTTTCTTGGCCGCGGCCATTGCCAGTTGCGTGTACTGCACGCAAACCTTGATCACAATCTCGAGCATGGCGACCGGATCGTGCCGGCCGTCGACGAAATGCGCGACGGTGGATTCGCAGAGGTCGGCGTAATCGGTGGCCTCGCACATTTTCCTGATCTCCGGATCGGTCACGGTGGCCTTTGGGATGTCCAAGATCGGGGAGTTGGTGTCTATTTGTTCCACGGCTTGCTTCAGCATGCCTCCGAACATGGACTTAAATTCCGGTCCCCCGGACGTTGATTTTGGATCAGAGGCGGAAACAGTACTACTCGATGCTGCAGACTCGGAAGTCTCCTTTTCTTCTTTCTTGGAAGAAGAAGAAGGAGGAGGTTGCGCATTGGGAGTTTGAGGCTTGTCGGAGGGAGTTGGGTATTTGAAGCTCCGCTTGACGCATTCCGACGCCGCTTCCGGGACGTGGGAAAATGCGAGGGCGGCGATGAAGAGGAGGAGGAGGAGAGGTGAGGTGGGCTTAGGATTTTCCATTCTTGAGGGCTTGAAAAATGTGGTGTTTGGGGAGGAAGAGTTGTGTATTTATGGGCAGATGGGAGATTTGTGGCCACACTTGTGAGGACTGGCCATCCGCAAAGTGGGGTGACTTTGGCTGTGTT
Organism: Umbilicus rupestris; assembly: GCA_963678935.1. Classification (NCBI taxonomy): domain Eukaryota; kingdom Viridiplantae; phylum Streptophyta; class Magnoliopsida; order Saxifragales; family Crassulaceae; genus Umbilicus; species Umbilicus rupestris. Next base: position 8,912,520 of record OY787628.1, on the reverse strand, counting down.
TTAAGTTTTGGTTTAGAGGCTAAAAGTTCGATCTTTCAAGTGTTGGTAGATGTTTGAATGTGAATGTGTAAACATTCATTCTCAAAATGGCTTACAAATCTCCTAAATTTAAACTATATATATATCACAAGTGATCATTTGGGGCTGAAATCTGAATAATACAGTCATCGAGGTCCATAGTGACTCAAAGTTCTCCTACTCTCCCAAAATTTGAAATTTTGTTGGTCCCATTCTTAATAAGTTTCGAAAAATACCAACGCTAAAAGTGACAGTTTGTTTAAAAATTCGATTCAAATGTCAGTACGAATAAAATGGGCTTAAATAGCCATTTTCAGCGTTGGTATTTTCAAAACTTATGAAAGAATGAGATCAAACTGTAACGAACTAGGAAAAATTTTGTTACAATTCAACAAATAGATCATTAAGTGTGAGATGAGATGGATGGTCCACTAGCAAAAGAGCGTGAAACATTCCAATCACTTGAGTGCAAGGTAAGAGTTGGGATTTGAGGTAAAAAAATTTCCCAAATTGATGTTTTCTTACGGTCCCGTTTGGTTCTTGAGACATGAAAAGTAAATTTTTTTTTTTTTTTCTATTTATCTCAGTCCCGCCAAGCTTTAACCTATCAGGAATCAACTACAACTATTTTAATGGTTGAGATATTTTAGATCCATGGATAAGAAACCGGTCTCTCTTAAAAACAAAGCCTAACTATTATCGGTTTCTTTGGGAGGAAAACTGTACGGAGAAGAAGGAAGATATTACGATTTACGAGAGAGTGCGTGCGTGCGTTTTTATGTGTGGTAGGGTTAGCCTGTTGAAGGGCTGCAACTGCAATGGCCATGAGTCTTTCCTGCGCAGCTTCATTGAAAGGTGAGTGTTTTATTATTCTCACTCGCTCATACTTCTTATGATTATCTGCTGCGGCTGCGCTTTTCAATTTACTAGGGTTTTATCGGTGTACATGTCAGGGAGACTCAGTACTGGCAACACCAGCAGCAGGAGCAAATGCCTTAAAAATGTTCGATCTTTGGTTGCAAACAAAGTCTCCATCCCTGCTACGTGTCCGCTTCAATCCCTTCGAGTTGGAAACTGGGTGAAGCTCATCTGTGGTGCCAGTTTTGAGGTAGTTTATTTGCAATCACTTAAATTTTGATATTAATTTGTGACTGCTGATTTGCTACCGTGTTTAGGATGTGGTTGACATTAGGAATCTCTCCCTGGTTTACACGCTAGCTGGAGGTGAGACGATAATGACATCCGCTTATAGTTTTCGTGTTTTATCTGATTTGATTATGATTGTTTTATTTTTAGCGCAAAGATTTGATTCGGTTATGCCCCCTTTGTTATTTTCAGTTGATTGTATCGACTGCGCTGCTGACGCATCAGTTGTGAGTGCTGTGAACGAAGGCATTGAGGCAGCACGCGATATTTCAGCAATTCGGAGGCCTTGGGTCATGATCAGTGTCAATGACAATGAAGATCTCCATTTTCGTAAAGCTGGTAATTGCGCTTATAGGCTTCCATTTAGTTTTTCTGTTGGTAGGCATTTCCATAGTAATCAGGTTGAGTTCCATGTAACATTAAGGAATAGTTGTAACGTTCTATGCTTGTGGTTTCGTTCTTCAACAGAATTTGATCCAAAGGAATGTCCTGTTGATTGTTCACGACCTTGTGAAAAAGTTTGTCCAGCTGATGCAATATCGGTACAAATACAAATTCTTGAGTTTTTTATGCATTTTCATTTCTTTTTTGGTCAAGCAGTGTGAAGTTTCTACCTAATAATATAATGCCATTTTGTAACAATCATCCATTGTAATCGAAACTGACATACAGGAAGGTGTGTTGACAGAGCGTTGTTATGGTTGCGGCCGATGCTTCCCAGTATGTCCCTATGACAAAATTAGTGAGCGTCTCCAATTATGCTTTAGTTTCTACTTTCTATTCCAAACTGCCCTCATTGTTTTGTTTTCTGAACCTTTGAGGGAGTCCATCCCGTTGACATTCTGGTTTTGTGTTTTTGATTTGATATTTACATGGACGTGTTTGTTCAGGGGAGATTACATATGTGAGAGATATACTTGCTACTACTGAACTTCTCAGAAGAGATGATGTTGATGCTATAGAAATTCATACGGATGGAAGGTAGTCTCTCTCAGCTTATGATGAGGTACTATATAGATATACTGAATTGACCGAAACCATCAAGGATGAAATGTGAACTTCAGAAAGTTGATTGCGTATGCTTGTCAGTGTGCTAGTTGCTCTTTCTTGTGAAGAAGATCGCTGTTTAATCATGATGCAAATCTTCTGATTCTAGATAAGCATAGCCAAATTGACTCGATATATTTTGATGAATGGTTGGCTGGCTGAATGTCATGCTGATCACTAGCGAGATTGTTCTTCAAAGTTAATGATTTGGCTAAAGCTTATATTTTTCTAACATCTCTTTTCTTATTGAATGTAGTAATGTTTGTTTGTAGGCTGCACAAATCTTTCGCAGAGCTTTGGAATGGTCTGGGGAGTTCGACTGAACACCTAAAACTAGTGGCTGTGAGTATTGTCCTACTAAATTTAGGATGACATAAACAGATTGTTTAACTAAAGTTGTAGGCAGAACATGTCCATTTTTTTAGTATAAGACGAAAGATTATTCATAGGCGGAACTTGTCCAGTTCCAAGCTGCTAAACATCTCCTTTCATTCAGGTTAGCTTTCCTAATCTTGGAGATTCAACTATCCCTTCAATGAGGGCAATGTATGATATAATGCGACCACATGTAAGCTGCCACAATTTATGGCAGGTATCCCTTTTGACCATCCCTTAATGTGTTTTTGCAATTTGAATTGACACTAATACTATTCATAATTTCAGTTCAATAGAAGTACTTAGATGAAAATAACACATCCTAGATATCGTTTTATTTGTATTCCACAGTTGGACGGTCGCCCCATGAGTGGTGATATTGGTCGTGGTGCCACCAGAGAAGCAATTGCATTTGCTGTTAGTTTAGCTGCTGCTGAAGCCCTTCCCAACGGTTTCTTTTTATTTTTTCATTACCAAAACATCGTTTTTACTAATTGGTAGTCGTAGATGTTGCACGAATCTCTTACACCTCCTTTACCTTCTGTGGAAGGCTTTCTTCAATTGGCGGGCGGTACCAATGCTCACACAGTTAGTGGGTTGAAGAATGCAGGATTATTCCAAACAACCGCCATATCAAGTATAAATTTATAAATCCACATTGCCTGATCCTTCTGGCTTCTTTCTTTCTTTCTTTCTCTTGATTGACACCTTCAACATTCATTTTCTTCGAATTTGTTCCTGTAGAGACCTCAACCGATAGCAGCACAGCGGCAGTCAATTTGTCTGACTCGGCATCATTACATGCAATAATATGTGGGGTAGCTTATGGCGGATATGCACGGAAGGTGAATTTAGAGTTTCGTTCATTTTAATTGGTTTTTTGAAATGCACGTACTAATTCCACTGTGTCAATCTTTCAGATTGTTGGAAGGGTTTTGAGGACAATGCAATCGGCTTATGGACTTGCTTGTATTGAAGATCATCCAGACTACCTTCTGGAGGCCCTTAACGAAGCCCTCGGACTAGTTGGAACTATAAAGCCTCGAGCAACACGACCTCCTTACTAAATAAAACGTGCTCAATTTCGTTCCAGGTGACCTGGGCTGATTTGATTGCCTGTACATATTACTAAATCATCGTTTCAATTCTCATTTCTCGCAAATCGGTCTAATGTTGTGGTCTGCAGCTACTTACACCAGCTGTAGCATTGCAACGCTGCTTCATAACTTTTTAAAAAACTTTTGCAGGGATTTGAACAATGATTGGTGTGGCGAGGGCCATCCATAGCTTCTTCTTCCTTTGGACCATCTCAAGCTGTCAAAGTGAAATCAATGTTGGAGGGAGGCACATTATTCCTTTAGAAGGCAACCCATATTCTTGATTATTTCTCTGGACAAAAGCTTGGCAGCAAGGTCCATATTTATATTTCACTGCAGATAAAGTCGACAATAATGCAGAGTAACCAGGCTTCTTGCTGGGATCATATGCAAGATGTAAAGTAGGCGTCAGCATCAAGGGGAGATTTTTGGTGCATCAGGGAATGAAAAATGTTAGATTCCATTTCACCTTGTGCTCTGTCGTTGTACTTGCTCCACTATTCTTAATCCTGTTTTTTTTATCTTTTGTAACATTCTTTCTATCCTATCATCAGCTGCTCCCTTGGCTTTTTTGGCTCAATTTTTTCGAATTCCATTTAAATAAAAAAATGCGATGTCACGTGTTGAAAGCTACATGCCCACGTGGGGTCTTTATAAGTGAATTCATGATAATTTCTGCTGCATTATCTCTAGAATTTTTATGTTTTGTATTAAATAAATTAGAATCGTAGTCTCTTTGCACTAATTTATTAGATAAAATGAATATCAAAAATGTAAATATAATTAAAATAATATCAATTTGGCATAAATTCGAGAGATGATTTTAATTATCTTCTATCTATTCTTTAAGACACTAAATATTATTGAAAAGGTGGTTAATGTCGGTAATTGATTTTTTTTATAAATTATAAATATTAATTTTATATCGTTTTAAATAATATAAAATAAATAAAGCGGGTGATCCTTGTCGGGGCTCAGACAGCCACACAATCACTGATCAAACCGCCCGATCATCAACTTCAACGTACAGCAGCGCCGGCAGCAGGCGGTTTCTGAATGTCTGGGAATCATCTAAACCCTAAATTCACATCTCAGCAACCCTAACGCTCATCCTCCCAATCCATTTGATTAGCCTCGAAAACATGGTTTCAGGAGACCAGCAGCAGCAGCAGCAGCCGCACTCTTCCAGCACCGCTAACGATAAGCGACCTGCTCACCACCACAGCAACCCAGATTCGCACAACAACAAAGCAATTGCTCAGTACACAGTCGACGCTCGCCTTCACGCCGTCTTCGAGCAGTCAGGCGAGTCGGGGAAGTCGTTTGACTACTCGAACTCGCTGAGGAACACTACCACTTCCCATTCCCTCCCCGAGCAGCAAATCACAGCCTACTTGTCGAAGATCCAGCGCGGTGGCCATGTACAGCCTTTTGGATGTGTGATTGCGGTCGACGAGTCTACTTTTAGGGTTATTGGTTACAGCATCAACGCATGGCAGATGCTGAGTTTGACGCCCCATTCGGTGCCGGTGATGGATAAGCCCGAGATGTTGAAGATCGGTGCTGATGTCAGGTCGCTGTTCACGCCTTCTAGCACTGTGTTGATTGAGAAGGCCTTTGGGGTTAGGGAGATTACGCTGCTCAATCCTTTGTGGATTCATTCTAAGAGCTCTGGGAAGCCCTTTTATGCTATTCTGCATAGGATTGATGTGGGGATTGTTATTGATCTGGAGCCTGCCAGGACTGAGGATCCTGCCTTGTCTATTGCCGGGGCTGTGCAGTCCCAGAAGCTGGCCGTGAGGGCTATTTCCCAGCTGCAGTCGCTTCCCGGTGGCGATATTCAGCTCTTATGTGAGACTGTGGTGGGATGCGTGAGGGAGCTTACAGGATATGACCGGGTTATGGTGTACAAGTTTCATGAGGATGAACATGGCGAGGTTGTGGCCGAGAGTAAAAGGCAGGATTTGGAGCCATATATTGGGTTGCATTATCCTGCTACTGATATTCCTCAGGCATCTAGGTTTTTATTTAAACAGAATCGAGTAAGGATGATTGTTGACTGCTATGCTACACCTGTTGGGGTGATTCAGGATGATGGGCTGATGCAGCCTCTGTGTTTGGTTGGTTCCACGCTTCGTGCTCCTCATGGTTGCCATGCGCAGTACATGGCTAATATGGGTTCCGTGGCTTCTCTGGGAATGGCAGTGATCATAAATGGAAATGATGACGAATCTCTTGGTGGCCGAAACTCAATGAGATTATGGGGTTTGGTTGTCTGTCATCACACTACTGCCAGATGCATTCCTTTTCCACTGCGTTACGCTTGTGAGTTCCTCATGCAGGCTTTTGGACTTCAGTTGAACATGGAACTGCAGCTGGCATCTCAACTTTCAGAAAAGCGTGTCTTAAGGACCCAAACACTTTTATGCGACTTGCTTCTTCGTGAATCCCCTATTGGAATTGTAACTCAGAGCCCAAGTATAATGGATTTGGTCAAGTGTGATGGGGCAGCACTGTTATACCGAGATAAATATTATCCACTTGGCGTGACTCCTAGTGAAGCCCAGATAAAAGATATCGCGGGGTGGTTATTCAAGTTTCATGGGGATTCCACGGGTCTAAGCACAGACAGTTTAGCGGATGCTGGGTATCCTGGGGCAGCATCACTTGGTGATGCAGTCTGTGGGATGGCTGTTGCGTATATCACAAAGAGGGATTTTCTGTTCTGGTTCAGGTCCCACACAGCAAAAGAAGTCAAGTGGGGTGGTGCAAAACATCACCCCGAGGACAAGGATGATGGGCAAAGAATGCATCCGCGTTCTTCTTTCAAGGCATTTTTGGAAGTAGTTAAGAGCAAGAGTCAGCCATGGGAAAATGCAGAAATGGATGCCATTCACTCTTTGCAACTTATACTGCGAGATTCATTCAAAGATGGTGAACGTATCAATTCCAATGCTATAGTAAATCCGCAAGTAGGGGATCTAGATTTGCAAGGAATGAATGAGTTGAGTTCAGTTGCTAGAGAAATGGTTAGGTTAATAGAAACTGCTACTGCTCCCATATTTGCTGTAGATAGTGATGGGTGTATAAATGGTTGGAATGGCAAGGTTGCTGAGTTAACCGGTGTCTCGGTTGAGGATGCAATGGGGAAGTCCTTGGTTGACGATCTGATTTATGCAGAGTCTAAAGAATCTGTTGATAAACTTCTTTATGGCGCCTTGCAAGGTAAATATTTCCGTTTCCTTCACATTTCAGTGAACTTGTAGGGGATCTTTTTGCCATCTGAATAGGACTAGCACTGGCATACATTTTTGATGTTATTCGTTCAGTGAGATGCAGATTTTAGGCATCCATTTTTTTTTTTTATCGTGTTGTGATAGATAGTGGACTATTTGAAACGATGCAGGGGAGGAAGATAGAAATGTTGAGATAAAATTAAGGACATTTGGACCAGAACAGGACGATAAAGCCATCTATTTGGTTGTCAACGCGTGCTCAAGTAAGGATTACACAAACAAAATTGTTGGAGTTTGCTTCGTTGGTCAAGATGTTACTGGCCAAAAAGTTGTAATGGACAAATTCATCAACATTCAAGGTGATTACAAAGCTATCATACATAATCCTAACCCCTTGATCCCTCCTATATTTGCTTCTGATGACAACACGCGTTGTTCTGAGTGGAATGCTGCCATGGAGAAGCTAACTGGATGGTCCCGAGAGGATGTGATTGAGAAAATGCTGGTTGGAGAAGTATTTGGAGGCTGCTGTCGGCTGAAAGGTGCAGATGCTTTGACCAAGTTTATGATCGTCTTGCATAATGCGATTGACGGCCAAGATACAGATAAATTTCCGTTCTCGTTCTTTGATCGGAATGGGAAATTTGTGCAAGTTCTCTTGACAGCGAATAAAAGACTGAACATGGATGGGAGTCTTATTGGAGCTTTTTGCTTCTTACAGCTTGCAAGTCCTGAACTGCAACGATCTCTGGAAATCCAAAGGCAGCAGGAAAGAAAATATTTTGCTAGGATGGAAGAGTTGGCGTATATCTGCCAGGAGATAAAAAACCCACTAAATGGTATACGATTTACCAACTCACTTTTAGAGGCTACAGAACTAAGTGAAGATCAAAAGCAGTTTTTAGAAACAAGTGCAGCTTGTGAAAGGCAAATGTCAAAAGTCATCGAAGACATGAATTTGGAATCCATTGAAGAAGGGTGAGTTCTCAAACTCTTTTCATATCATTCAGCATAATCTCTTTATGTGGTGTAATAAGTACTGAGATTGCTCAACTGAAGACATTAGCACGTTTTGGGTGTGTTACCATTTGTGCTGTTGACATCTTCCGTATCAGCAAGCGTGAACTGTTTTTTATTTACATTTCCTATTTAGTAGGGTCAATTGAATCGTATACATGATTGAGCTTTGGAACAGTCCATATATCAGGAAATTCTGTTGCAATAAATAATAACAGTTTAGTCATGAGTTTACTGGATGTTCCTCTCATGGCATTCATATAATGCTCGACAACTCCATCAATTTTGTGTGCAACTTTGTTTTCATTTCTACATTTCATATAGATAGAATGAATGAGTTGGTTCACTTCATTTTATTAGTTCGAGTTCTTTTTCTGGACAAAACTATAATCCAACTACTAGTATTGTTCATTTTATGGACAAAAATCAATTCTAACACCTGGTGTCACTTCTTTTGATTGCAGTTTGCTTGAGCTTGAGAAGAGTGATTTCTTATTTGGGAATGTCATAAATGCTGTAGTCAGCCAAGTGATGCTGTTACTTAGGGAGAGAGGTCTTCAGTTAATTCGTGACATTCCAGAGCAAATAAAGTCTCTCCTTGTTCATGGGGATCAAACGAGAATTCAGCAGGTCTTGGCTGACTTCTTATTAAACATGGTGCGTTATTCACAAACGCCAGATGGTTGGGTTGAGATTCAAATTCGACCCACAGTGACCCAGTGCCAGACTTCAAGTGGTAGATCCAAGGTGCACATTGAGTGCAGGTAAGAAATAATCCTGGGTTTTAATTTTCAAGTTCTTACATATAACGCAGAGAGCACTATCCAGAAGCCAGAACCATATACTGGTAAATGCATGCTAGTAATCATTTGGCTATTGGGCAACTGCATCCGCAAGTAGTATTAAAACTATTGAAAATTCTTTTCTGGCCTGGAGTTACACATAGTAAATGCTGCATGTACAATTAAAGACTACAAAAAGATAATTCTACATCTGAGCATGATTTTGATGTCACTTGCACAGTTGATGATCTGTCTTTAGGTTTTCTCATTAGTCTGCGTACCCGTATTATGTCCTCCAAATGACAATTGTTGGTAATGTAGGATGATTTGCCCTGGCGAGGGGCTTCCTTCGGAACTGGTCCAGGATATGTTTCATAGCAGTAGATGGGTCACACAGGAAGGCCTAGGGCTCAGCATGTGCAGAAAAATTCTGAAACTCATGAGCGGTGAAGTGCAGTATATCAGAGAGGCTGAAAGATGTTACTTCACAATTAAGCTGGACCTGCCCATGGCCATATCTATGAGTGGGTCAAATAGTGTTGACTAAATCAGTTGCACCGATGTATGTCTCCCCTCCAAGTCGCTAAGCCACAGCTGTTCGTAAGCTTAACCTCATTATGATTTGCAGCGGACAATAATGACAGTTACAGTGCTCTCATAATCTCGCTGAATATACTATTATACAAAATGCGAGAATGACGGTAAGCTTTTTTTTTTTTTTCCCTTTAATGTTTTTGGAAGCCTGCCTGAGCTTGTCTCCATAATAAGGGAAGGGTAAAGATTGTGGTGGTTTCAAAGTTCTAATTGTTGTAATAAGAAGTGTGCTACTTAATTGTGTATCACTGATATCTTCTGGCTGAGTTGAATTTGGAGACGTCAGGGCTCTGAAGCAATTTCCCAGAGGAGGAAGAAGTCTTGGAATGGCTTAGGCATTCGGCTGTCGCGGCGGGGGCTGGTCAGCCTGCCTGAGCTTGTCTCCATTATGTAGTTTTCTGTGGCTGTTGATGTGAGTATTGATTGATCAGGCATTTGTAATGTAACATCATGATACAAAAACTGATCAACAAACAACAATAAGGGGGCCGTTTTGTAAATCGTGGGGTCTTATAGTTCACAAAAAGGGTCTCGGTGTCTTATTGAGGTCTTGTATATGTCCCTAAACTAATGGAGCTTCCCCCAACTTTATTCAATGTTGATTGAAAAGAAACAAAAATTTCCCCTAAGGATTTCTCTGGTTCGTTCTCGGACTGTGCTCCATTCCCGACTTCCGTTCACATTCTGCTCTAGTGTTCAATGGATTTTTATTCGTTTTCGAACCGTTTAATGTTATTTTATAATTTTACTCTTATTTTTAATCAAAGTCTGTTAAGTTAAAGCTTTGTAGTTCGTTTGCAGTAAAATAAGACAATACACAAAGATTTATCTATTCTTCTTTGAGGACTAGTCGAGTGCACGAAGTTTGTTTGATTGAGACATGTAATAGCTTGTTAACAAGACAACTCGAAGGCCACAACTTTCTTTTTGAACCGTCGGTTGACCATAACCAGCCAAAAACATGATTTTTCTAGACAATTTTGAGATTCCCCAATTTCGGCGAAAACTAGCGATGCAAACAGTAAAATCGGCGGTTTCAATCAGCAAACCACCGGTTTTTAGAAAAGCGGTCTGAAACGTTGAATTTTAAAATCTGCTCAATTGATTCCATAAAAAGTTAAGGCTCAAAGACCTAAAATCAGCATTTTGAACTTGATCAAGATTAGACTTAATTCTTGAAAAGAGGAAAGGCAGTTCAAGACGACAAGAGAGTGAAGATTCCTTAGTGAAGGATTCTTCTTTACTTTCTGTTTCTTCTTTAATTCTTCTTTTATCCATGTATTATAATTTTATCACTATGATTAGTTATAGTAGGGTCTAAATCCGTGATCCTATGGATCCCGTCCTATATCAATTCTTTTTATGTGATTAAATATAATTTTTATTGAATTATACCTATGTGTTTGATCTTATATCTTTTGATGTCATGTTCTATGCAAATATTTTGTAAGAATAATTAGGTTAAAAACCAATATTACCATAATTGCGATAATGATTTATGTATGATTAATATCGAATCATAGTAGTTATATTGGTAATATATGATTTGGTAGGGAACTTTGAAATTTGCAGCGCCTCAGAGTTATGGAGGATGTACAAACAGTTGCTATAGCAACCTCTTGTACAGTCTGAACTTGTGCAGCAAGGCAAAAATAAGCAATAGTGATTTGGTCAACTAGTTTGGCCAACTGCCTACTCTAGGGAGGACTATACTTCATTCCTCAATCCACTACGTCTGGTAAAAACGATGAACAAGATTTCGTCACCTAGCAGTTTCGACACACGACCAACCTATGCTACCCAACCTCAACTAGTATATCACACACAATCAGAACACCCTCTGATTTGTGTCACACACACCTACATAATTAATTTAACCCATAATAGCTACAACTCTGCTCTCCAAACTTAGCATATTCTAATTAAACAATCTCACTGTAGGTTGCTATAACACACCCTTGTGCAATTAGCTTGCGCTGATTCTGTCAGCGTCTCTCCAAAGTCTTCTGCTGAGCCGTTCGAACTCTATCATGCGTGATCCTCACTCCGGAATGCTTCCCCTCACTCAGTGACCGCCTGTCATTGACGAGAACAGACCTTCTGCAGATTGTCCGAGTTACTCCACTCGACAGTTCTCCTGCCGCCTACCTTGATCAGCCAACAAGCAATTCCTGCTCTGAATTAGCCTTCTCCGATCAAGCTCTACAAGTCTTCGATCAGCCTCTACTTTAACCACTCAGCTTTGCGCTCACGCTCTGCTGTCGGTGGTGATCCAATCTCTCCGCTCGACACTCTGAATCTCTCTCAGTGTTTTCTCGATATCTTGATGCTTGGATTCTGTATTGGATGGATACCTTGCTGCTATACACAGCCTTCTTTAAATAGGAACTCCATGCTCTATCAATATCAAATTTAGAAATTTCCTAAAAGGTCTCAACAAGATCCTATCTCTTACTTTGTAGAAGATTTGATTTCATAATCAACTTTCAAGATGTGGCATGGAATCTACATTGGGGATATTCTGAGAATATTCGGAAGCCTCCCGTTGCACTACTACTTCATATCTAGGTAGATTATCCTTTGTGCCAAAATTGTTGTTCTGTTGCTACAGCTCCCTGCTACGGCTCCTGCTGTAGCAACTGCTTGTACATTCTGGCAGGTTTTGCACTAGCTGTTGTCTTCACACGGGCAATTGTATCATCTTGCTTTCAATCTTCACGATACTCTAGCGACCTGTTGCGATGCTGACAGCAACCCTCCGTACGTTCTTTGGGCTGCTCCAAGTTGATTGGCATGCTACTTGCTGCTCCAAGCTAATCAACATGCTACTGGCTGCTCCAAGTCTTCATGGTATGCTATAGCATCTTCTGGAGATTGTCTTCAGAAAGCTGGCTCCAGCTTGCTACAACAGTAACATTTTGCTAGATCATCTTCAACTGAGTTTGTCAATGATCTCACATACTTTAATAAACTTAAATTCACTTGTTGGAAAAATATTGTCTTAATATGTTCCCAACCTAATTAATAGTTACCAATGTTAATTGTATATTTATGGTTAAAAATAATCGAATGTATGCCTCACTGGAGAGATTCGAAATACAAGATGTGTCGGAAATTAATGATCCATGAATGTCTGATTTATTTATAAAATACTAATATGAATGATTTTATATTTTATTTCATAAATTTAATGGCCCATAGAATTTAATTCAAGAATACTAATTTTATTTAGAAAGTGCTAATTTCTTCTCAAATATTTTTGAAGATCCAACAAAGGTGAAGTACAAACGCACGTGTCGGACCACGCTGTCTGATTCATTCAATCGGTTTCACCAAACACCCACTCTTCTCCCATTCATTGTTTTCTCGTCTACCTCTCCTCCACCCACCCCCAGGCCCCAACAACGTCTCTCGCATTGGATTTGCGGCCTACCTACCCTACAAGCCTGCCCTCCCAATCTTTAACTCTTTTGTGCATACCCATATCTCACCATCTTCCCCAGATTTGATTCCGTTAACAATGGCGAGGAAGAAGATCCGAGAGTATGATTCCAAGAGGCTTCTCAAGGAGCACTTGAAGCGCCTCGCCGGCATCGATCTCCAGATCCGTTCTGCTCAGGTATCTAATCCACTCATCTGTTGTTTATTTATTGGACAATGTTGTGTGTTGGGAGTCACTCACTCAGCTCTAGCCTCGGATCATCGTCTCCTGCCTCTGTTGGATCATAATCATACAGCGAAAATGAATTTAATATGATCAAACACAAACTAGAATAATTAGCATACCTGATTACTGCAAAATAAAACATACCTGAATTGATTGAGCGAAAGTAACCTTGGTGCTTTCAGTGTAACGGTATGTCTCTTAGCACAGTTTCTTTGAGAGTAAGAAATTAGAAAACGATATGATAGACCGGAGATCATAATCCATATTTATATTTTCTACACGAGAAGATATAATCAAGAGAATCATATATTCCGTCTCTCCGAGAATTTCATACTTATCTCTAGGTATCTACACGATAGCGGTTTTTATAAGCAAAAAAAAGGCAAGTGTTCCAAGCTTGTTGTCGTGGAAAATGGTTTGGCATGTCCTTTTTATGGTGTACTTGTTAGTCATTCTTGGAATTCTGCTTCCCAGGTGACGGAATCAACAGACTTCGCCAATTTGGCAAACAAGGAGTCATGGCTTTCATCCGCAAAGTTAGTGGTGAAACCAGACATGCTGTTTGGGAAGCGTGGCAAGAGTGGCTTAGTAGCCTTAAATTTAGACATAGCTCAAGTTGCTGAATTTGTAAAAGCACGCCTCGGCAAAGAGGTATTGGTTAATCACATCGACATGATTTAGTTGCATAATTAATGTAAATATTTTAGCATTCACAATATAATGCATTTTCGTTAGGTTGAGATGGGTGGGTGCAAGGCACCAATAACAACATTCATCGTCGAACCATTTGTTCCTCATGATGATGAGTACTATCTGTCCATAGTCTCTGACAGACTTGGCTGTACTATCAGCTTTTCAGAATGCGGGGGTATCGATATTGAAGAGAATTGGGATAAGGTTATTTCACTAACTTAACATTTGTCGCTATCCTGTTTCAGTTTCTTTTTATTCCGAACTCGAGCTATGGAAAAAAAAATTTTGCACTGACTTGCACAGCTTAACTTTCATAGGTCAAAACTATATTTTTACCTACTGAAAAACCTATGTCCCAAGAGGCATGTGCTCCACTGATTGCAACCCTCCCCTTAGAGGTAAGATTTAATCGCCTTTGAAACCAAGTAAGATTTTTCGTAATATTTTCTGAACCCAGTCAAGAGTAGAGTTATCATTTTCGCATTTTTGAGCCTCTATCAGTTGCCATTTTCCCGGTGCCGATTCAAACGCAAAAAGAAAAAATGATTTCCAGTAATAGTTATAACAAGGAAAATTGATAAGCAAAAATAACGTGGTCACTATTGTTTGAGCCTCGTTCAGCCTAACAATGGGTTGATCTACCAGGTTCGCGGAACTATTGGGAATTTTTTGACTGGTGTATTTTCTGTATTTCAAGGTGTGTTTCTCCTGCTGCAACTTTTTAGTTATGCTGTTCCTGACCTTTCTTTGATAATGATTACGTGAAAAGACGGCATTCGTTATCGGTTACTTACTATGTTTCTTACAATAAAACTCTTACCCTTATCTGAACAGATTTGGACTTCAGCTTCCTGGAAATGAATCCTTTTACATTGGTGAATGGAGAGCCATATCCACTGGATATGAGGGGAGAATTGGATGATACTGCTGCCTTCAAGAACTTTAAGAAGTATGCGTACATATTGTGTAAGATGGCCCATCTACCATGAGAGAAAGCAAATCGTAATCAACATGTATGTCTTACTTTCAGGTGGGGTGGTATCGAGTTTCCTCTGCCTTTTGGAAGAGTTTTGAGCTCTACAGAGAGCTTTGTCCACACTTTGGATGAAAAGGTCATTTTTTAGAAACTTCTATTTCGCGCACTGATTGCCCGTACCAAAGATTGATGTTCATTTAGGTTATGGCTCATGAGATCCGATTCGGGTTGCGGTTCATGTTAACATAAAATTGTGATAGAAGATTGTTTGATGCGTAATAGTAGTTACAGAAGGAATTTAGAAGTGTCTTGTTTCACGATATCACTCCGGTTGAAGCTGTGCAAATGTATTTGACCATCTGATTCCCCTTTAGAGGAAAAAAAAAACCATTTCTTTTCTCTTTTCGTCTTCTTATTGGTGGTAGACTGGTACTAAACTACGTTAAAATATACTAAGCTACACTCGTGAAGATTCATTATGTTTCCGTAAAGACATGTTTTGTCATTCTACGCAACACAATTCACAATTTCCTTGCTACGGTTTCATGTTTTATTTATTGAAGTGAATGTTTGAGATTTACGTCTGTTTAGCTTACATTGCAGACAAGCGCATCACTGAAGTTCACCGTTTTGAATCAAAAGGGTCGCATCTGGACAATGGTAGCAGGAGGCGGTGCCAGTGTCATATATGCTGATACTGTAAGTATACACTCCGGCCTTAATTGCTCGAGCTCTCTGATCCGAATACTCAGTTAATGATGTTAGGATATGAAGAAGTATTTTAATTCGGAAGGTTTATAACATGGCTTTTGCAATGTTGGTAGGTTGGCGATTTGGGTTATGCGGATGAGCTGGGCAACTATGCAGAATACAGCGGGGCGCCTAACGAGGAGGAAGTTTTGCAGTATGCAAGAGTCGTTATTGACGTGAGTGTTCTTTTCTCCACTCTCATTTGGTTCATCTTTAGCTGTCGTTTATAAGATACGATCATCTCTATGTTTCTCCAAAAGCTCATATATTATGTTGTGCAGTGTGCAACAGCAGATCCCGACGGCCGAAAAAGAGCTCTTCTTATTGGTGGAGGTATTGCTAACTTCACAGATGTTGCTGCAACCTTCAATGGGATTATCAGTGCTTTAAGAGAGAAGGTGCGGCCTCATCCAATAACGTTTCTATAATTTTCAAGTAAAATCCAGAAATGCTCATTGTCGGACATGTAATCTTATCTTCAATGTTTTCTTTCTAGGAATCAAAGTTGAAAGCTTCGAGGATGCACATCTATGTTCGACGAGGTGGGCCCAATTATCAGACTGGTTTGGCTAGGATGCGTGTACTTGGAGAAGAGCTGGGTGTTCCTCTTGAGGTACGATGCCGGTGACTTACTTTTTCTCGGATATATTCTTAATGGGTAATCAAATGCATTGTTTGCGAGTTAGTATGTCGGTAAAGATAGAATGATTTTGAAAGGAATTTCGACCACTGCTAGTTTTGAAAATATAAAGAACAAGCAATGTAAACAAACAAAAAACAGTCAGTTTTTTAAATTCCTACAAGTTCCCACGTATTATTTTTTAAAACCGAAAAGTAAGCGTTGGTGACTGGAGATCAAACACGGAAGAAAATACTTGTTCTTACTTAATTTGTCCACAATCCACGCATGTTTCAAAAGGTAGAGAACTGAATAATTCATTGTTAAACAAATCCATGTTGTTGCATTTTCTGAAATTTCGATGTTGGATATTAGGCGCCCATCTTCGGAACTGAATTTTAACAGCATGTATGGGACATGTAGTTTTCGGTTGCCTGTTGTCTATTGTGTCGCTTCTTCAATACATCCTCCATTGGATCCGCTGGTGTAACCCCATTTATTGGCTGCACAAGTTAGCGAAATCACAGATTGCATTTGATGGGTCACTTATCATAAATGCTTCGGGCTTTTCGGAACTGGTGGTTTTGTCATTTTTTCCTCACCTGCACTTTGCCTGACTTTTAGGTTTATGGACCTGAGGCCACCATGACTGGTATCTGCAAGCAAGCAATTGACTGCATCATGTCTGCAGCTTGAAGTTGCAAATAGACGACCTTTAGCAGATAAATGATGCTTCTGCTCTGCAATGTGGTGCTTTTGTTCTTCATCTGTAATTCTAGCATCCTCAGTTTATGTTGGGGTTTTTAGGGTGATATATCCTAAGTTAAAATGTTACGATATGACATTATATCATGGTTAATGTATGAATTAAAGTTTTTCATACGATTTGAAAAACATATAAAATTCTATCATGATTAATGCATGAATGGGTATATGGGCAAAAGACACAACTTTTACTCATGCATTTAAATTTAGGGATTAAGGTATACTCCTTGTCTAAAGGCACATCTCTTGTTCATGTCTTTACATTCTCTGTATAAAGATGATGAGTTACTCATTTGAACACACGATACAACACATACATTTCTTTTTTTCCTAAGCTATTGAAAACACAAATTCTCTTGTGTTTTTTTGTACCCAAAAGCTTGTTTTCTCATACTCCTAAGCTTGATTTCTACTTAATTGTTCCAATTCAGATTTCGTGTAACCTTTGGCTCAATAAGGTCGAAATATTGAATTTGGAAAGTGATACGCGATCAATATGATATTCAAGTCACACACTTTCATATCCAAGGCGATTCCATCATTTCTAAAGCCGAGAAGAAGAAGAAGGAGCACTAACAGTTTAAATGACAATATCATGATGGGATACCCAACTAGAATACTCGATCTGAATCATTATACGTCTAGTCTGTCGCAACTATTTTTCTTTTTCGTCAGGTTCATATTCTAAATTATCACAACCTAAAATAAACACGACAGACTTCTTCATATCAGTAAGCAAACAATTAAAAAACTAGTTTAACGAACTTGCACATACATTATAAGTGATACAAGATAAGGGGATTTACCTTTAAGGATAGGTTGTTGGAGGCTTTGGGGCCAGGGTAGTTGACTAAATGTGTCCACGTGAAGGGAACATGAGTTGTTTGGGAGTATAGACGTGTAGTGTGTAGGACACCTAACTATTACACCGTCGGTTCGTTCTCATGTCATCTGTAATTACTCGATTATTAGATCGGATCGTATATATTATAAGTCTAATATGTTTTATCTGTTTCTAATCAAAACCGATTTTAATTTACAGTAATTTATGTAATAAAAAAGTATGATATGTTTGTTACAAGATAATCGATATAATGACGAATATAACGAATTTAGTGGGCGCATGCTTTGATAAGTGTTCTTTAAATGCCAAAGATATTATTGAAGTTGATGGAGTTTGTCTGTAAATATTAAATAGAGGGTCTGTGTCGGTGGGATTTGTGTATTGATTTTTTTGATTAAAAAAATCAATAACCTCAAAACTCTACGATGTCCTCACATTAAAAATGGAACAAAAAATTTATGATTTTTATTTATTTATTCACTTAAGAACTACAAAATATTTGAAAATTAGGTTAGTAAAATTTGGAATTAGATAGGAAAATACATCAGTTATAAGACGTCATTTCGTGTTCATATTTTTTATTTTTATGTTTTTTTCTTTAATTAAAACTTACGTGTCTTAGTCTGAATGGAATATTTAGAGTCTATCAGAACCTGATATATTATCAAAAAGAACGTCAAACATTTCATCGACTAGAGTTCCATTTCTGATGGAGGCAGAATAGAAATTCTGATGGGATTTGGATAGAGTAAGAAAAAAATGGAATAGTGAGAATTCAGTAAGTCTGAACCGTATAAATGGATTATAACCCGCTTAGTTAGAGCGGATGGAATTAAATTTAAAACTAATTTTATTTTCTTTTGGACCAAATAAATTAGTTAATTTTATAATTTCCAGGTGCGTTCAACCGAGAGTTTAGCGACGCGTTATCTTGAATAAATAAATTAGTATAAAAAGCGATGAAGTTTGTGCGGAGAGTTGCAGAGAGGATTGATTCATACATAAATTTATAATCTCGCTTCTCTGATTTCTACTTCCCGATCCTCGTCGCTCGTGATCCATACGCAACTCTCGCTTTTGAATATTCTCAATCTATAAATCACCAGTTCATTTTCGATCTCAATTTGGGTTTTAGGGTTTTTACTATTCATTTCCGTTGATTTCTTGTACGCATCGGATCTGCAGTTTGTTTCAGGTACTGGTTTTATCATTCTCAGGAACTTCACGTTTCCGTCATTACTATTTGTTTCCACAGTTTATGCGCCGCGGATTTGGCATTTTAGGTTTATTTATTGGGGTTTCATAGGGATTATTGGTTTGACGTGTTTACGCTTCGTTTTCTGGACTGTGAGTAATTTCTGTGCTGTATGAGTTGTGAAGAAATCATCATCTTTAATTAGTTTTGAATCGCTGTTTATGAAATGCAGGGGAGGTCTTGGTGGCTGTGACATGTGGATGAATTCGTGCTTTTTAAGATAGCAAGGAGAATTATGGCTCTGATTTGTATCAGGAGGCATATTTTTTGCATTTGAATTTGGATGTGGAATCTTCTAGTGTCTGTGCTAATCAAGATTCAGCCCTGAGTAATATAATAGTTTGGTGTCGGTGGCACTATCTTATATTTGATTGAGTTGAGGTGGGAGCAACTGAGAGTACTGAGTGCCCTTGTGATGGATCATGGTAATTCAAATGATGAAGAGTTTGCAGTTGATCTTGAAAGTGGCAGGAGTGGGAGGGAAGACGATGGATCTGTTAATGGTGAGGATCGGAATGGCCTGTGTGGTAGTTTTGTGAATTCTGATGCTGATTCAGTCGATAATGTGGTAATTGATATGAAGCTGGAAGGCATGGACTCGGCTGAGAAGAAGCTGGTGAAAGAAAAATGTAAGAAGACAAGTAATAAGAAGGCTCCTAAGCCACCTAGACCACCAAGAGGTCCCTCACTAGATGCTGCTGATCAGAAACTTATCAGGGAGATTGCAGAATTAACCATGTTGAAACGGATTAGAACTGAACGAATTAAGGCATTGAAGAAGATGAAAGCTGCCAAGCCATCCTCTTCAAACAATAGCCTATTTGCCACGATTTTTACGGTCGTCTTTTGTTTTGTGATTCTTCTTCAAGGTAAAATCCCCCACCTTTCCTAACTCTTAGCTTTATTTTCTTCCATTGGGACCATTATCATTAACTGAGTTAGTTTTTTTTTCCTGGCTATTGATTTGTTTGTTTTACTATTTCAATGCCCTTTCATCTTTATTGCACATTTGTAATCATGTAAAGTGGGAAGCCTTGCTAGTGCCAGATTATGATTCTTGATCCACCACAAATGCTAAGAGTGATGATCTGGTGCATTAATTTGTTTGTTCATGTCTTCAATTGCAAGATAGCTGAGATCCATCATCTACATCACAAGATGTTATGGTGCATTCAATAATGTAGTTTTGAACTTCATTGCATTCTTTTCTGTCATCCCATTTCAGTTGCTTAAAACAACAAGTATATATATATATACACAAGGTGCACTATGTTCTTTTTCAGTACTGGTCCTACCCAGTGTGTCTACGTGTTCACTGCTAGTTCGTTCTGCATTACTTTTTTGGTGTTTGTTTGCATATTTTGGTGTTTACTGGCTTCATCATATATTATCAAAAGACAGTTGATGAAACGTGATCTTGGTTATCCTCTCATACATAACCATCAAAGGTGGCAAAGCAAGCTTGCCTGCAACTATTATCCATTAATTAAGCTGATTTGAACCAATAAGCACTGATAAGCAGCAGTACCACTCGTATCCTATGTTTGATGATAGATCTGTGAAATTAGAGACTAGGATAACATAAATGTTTCTATAATACCCTCTACTTCATCCCCATTTAACTCTCATTGAATTTTTTGTCCCAGGCATTTCCACTAGGACTAGTTCACATGCAAGCTTGGATGGGTCTCCTAGTTCATCGGCACCAGTACCTGATCTTATCTCAGTTCAGTATGTCTGGAAAGCTTCTGCAATGGATTCAAGCATGCCTGCATCTGGATCACCCAGGTAAAATATTTTACACACATTTCAGACTATTCGATCTTAGGTTGTCCACCTTTATCAACTCAACGGTTTGCTAACCTCACTACATCTGTGTAATTGCAGCCTAGTTGAGCTGGTTTCTGGCCAGGATCCACATGAGGTAGCGAGGAGTGTTTCAGGACGAAACGAACAGTAAGTGATCCCACAGCATGTTCAGTTGCTGGGTTATGTATAGTGAATTGCAGCAAGAAAGCAAAGAGGGCCACCAGTTTGGATATTCAACATTCTCTATTTCGTCTGCTTGTTAATACCATGAATAAATTAGCACAAGGAGCCAATGAGTTGAAACAATAGGCGTGCTAGGTTTGTTTTTGGCTTGACCGAGGTTGTCAAGTAGTTCCATAAGCCAGTCAGTCTAATATCAAAGTTGAGGAATATCAGTATACAAAAGTGTGATTTAGAGTTGCAATGAGGGAGCTTTTGAACATGTGTCTGGGTCATGTCTGATTTAAAAGTCTTTGAGCTGCAAAAATAATGCCAAGCTAGGAATCTTGTGAAAAATGTGTGCAGATCTCATCCTTGGGAATGAGATAGTGTGCCGCCAGGATAAAAAAACAATAATACTATGTAATTTCATGTTGCATTTTGAGTTATCATCTACAGCAACTGATACTATTCTGTTGTCTTCTTGCTGTCAAGTCTTAATAGAGCTTGTATAAACATGAAAACTCCATTACCAACAACAGACAAAGAAGTAATTATTGGTCATGTTTTGCTGCAAGTCAAAAAACGATGACTGGAGAAAACAAAGAAAAAAGTAAGCGATTGTATGTATTGATAAAACGATTTACTTATTTAGGTATTTTTTCTCCGAGTCATTATAAATCGAATCATAATCTTTTTTTTATCTTTAGACCACGTCCTAATGATGTTATTTTAATTAAGTCAGATATTAAAATATTTGGCAAATTAAAGTCACTAATAGATTTGGAATTTGGAGAGCCATCAAAGTGAAACTTCACTCTCCCGCCTAATTATTTTCACAGTACGATAACAACGTAGTTTGGCGCGCAAGCCACAAAAATCAAACAAGGGCATTTACGTCATTTCGTCTATTCGACAGCTAGGGTTTCTCTAGCCGTCTCCATCCTATATATAAAAACTTTACCTTATCTTTTCGGATTTTCCCTCTCATTCTCGAACGCTCCAACTCCGCCATTTTTCTCTCTCGCTGATCCGCCTGCCTGCTCGGATTCTCAGTCGTCGGTCGCCCCACTCTCAGATCGTCCTTCATCTTCTTATCTTCCTCCACTCTCGATCTGCTCATCTCCGGTTTGCGGAAGCAAGCCTCGGAATCGCTGATCGGTTGGTTCCGTGATCGAGGTCGGCGCTGCTCCAGTGCCGCTACGGCGTGTAGTTCCACCATTCCGCGATCTGGTTTGATTTGGATTAGAGATCGATTTTGCGTCGACAGCGATGGTTTTTCTGAGCGATAAGGTGAGCGATTCTGATCCCAAATCGTCCGATAGACACCGTTTTTAGCTAATTCATTTCCCTTGGTTTATTTGTGCTGTATTGTTTCTAATCGGTGTCGACTGGTAATTTGACTGGACAGGGATCTGGCTCCGGGGATATGACGATGAGAAGGTGTACATCGGACACTGAGAGCCAACTCAAGAAGACCTGCGTTGATTGTGGCACTTGCAAAACTCCTCTGTGGCGAAGCGGTCCTGCTGGCCCTAAGGTGCTATCAAAGTTTTCATCTTTCTAATATTTGGTTGATTGTTAATAAATCTGAATGATGTTATTTTTATTTGTTCATATTTTTGCATAATTTGTCTATGATTCAGGCTACAAGTTATGATCTTGATATGTATTGCATATGTTGATAAGGTCTATGAGTTCTGATTTTGGGCGTCTGATTTTGATTGAACAGTCATTGTGCAATGCTTGCGGTATCAAAAGCCGGAAGAAGAGAAGGCCAACAAGTGTATGCTTGAGCAAAGAACACAAGAAACCAAAGATGGAGAGTGCCTGCTGCAGTGACAAAAATGAGAGTGAAAAAGACGGGATTCAAAATATGGTGACAAGAATTAAAATGGTATTGAAAGGAGAAACAACTTCTAATGACGAGACAGAATTGCTCGGATGTGATTTTGGCGAAGAAGAACGAGCTGCTATCTTGTTGATGGCTCTATCATATGGCATTCTATCATCTTGATATCAGAAGCAGAGTGTCATGTATCCGCTAATCTTAATGTCCTCTGGGGGCCTGTTGTGCTTGGAAGTTCTTAAAGTTAAACTTGTAGCAAGTGAGGAAAGAGTTCAGGTTGAGGCTATGAATGGTGGTTTGAATCAGGCTTTTATTCATTCCAAACTCTTAATTAAATTGTTACCGTTGTTCTGAGGTTGAGACCACCCATCTGTGTCTGGGCCGGTTCATTCCTCGGATCTCCAAGGCCCATTATGCGTGTCCGGGTCGGGTTCGAGAGATTAGAAATGACGAGGTGGGGCCCAACGACCAACGGCTACTAGCGAGAAAGTGCTCCAACGGACGACTCCGAGTTGTCCAAAATGAATAAAAAAAGTAAAACTCGGCCATGAACAGTCTACTTAATTTGACTCGTTCTTTTGACATTTTTTAAGGTTATTTTATTTATAATTGTGTTATATTAAATTATAAAAAATTATTTATTGTTTAAAATTATTTATTTTTTTGAACCGAAATTCGAATGGTTCTTTCCCTTTTTGGATTCAGCGGAGCTTTCTTGCCTGCATTAATATTTTCAAAATTATATTGAAATCGAAAATAAATTTTTTAAAATTTCGATTAATAAAGTAATAAATGGCAGGCAGCATCAAGAAGCAATCAAATAAATAAAAAATAAAGAGTGGACAGACAGACAACTTCTACTCGGCTGTCTCCCCTGGATACGCGCTTCCCTCATCCTCCTAAATCCCTCCTTCCGACCCCCACTTCTCCATCCTCCCTCTCCAACCCCTCGTTGCTCTGCTTCTTCTTCCCGCTGCTGCTGCTGCCATCGCCGTCTTGGGATTCGGATTTGAAATCTGGGCAGAAAGTCATGCCGGCCAAGTTCAACGCGATGCTCGGCTTGTTGATCGTCATAGGTTTAGCGGCAACAGCCCCCTTTTCGAATTCACAAGCCCTAGCTCCATCCCCAGCCGCCGATCCCTGCAACGGCATCTTCCTAACCTACACCCACACCAAAACAACCCAAATCGCACCCGACCTCACCCTTTCAGATCCCGCCAACCAGCCTTACAGATTCGAGTCCACGCTCACCATCCTCAACAATGGTCTCGAGGACCTCAAGTCCTGGACGGTCTTCGTCGGATTTCGCCACAAGGAGTTCCTCGTATCGGCTTCCAGTGCCGTCCTCACCGACGGCACTACTCTGCCGGCTGATGTTGGGAATGGGACTGCCTTTTCTGGCTTCCCCAACGCTGATCTCAAGACCGCCATCGAGACTGCTGGGGATTTGGCTCAGATGGAGGCTCAGGTTTTGCTGGTCGGCACGCAGTTTGGTGTCAAGCCGCCTGATGTTCCTATGCCTGCCAATATTTCTCTGCAGAATGATGGCTTTCTGTGCCCTAATCCAACTATGCAGGGTACATACTCCCGTTGACTTTTTGTTGACTTTGCTTCAGTATTATTTGTTTGTTCGAGAGATGAACTTGTCCATTTTCAGCTAGAAAACTGCATTTGGCCTCTAGAATAAATCTTTAGATTGTAGCTGGTTTTTTTGATTGTTTGGCTATTTGATTGTTGAAGGTGTTTGTTTGTTTAATTTTCTCTCTCTCTCTGAAGTGGTCTTTGTTGTGTTTTTTACAGGAAAAAGTCAGATGTATGTCTGTTGCAAGAAAGATCCCAAGTTCAAGGGAAATGAGACTTTGGAGGATGGGTTCATTCCCCGTCGGACTGGTGATCTCACAATGATGTTCGACGTTACAAAAACCTATGATTCTAGTTACTGGGCACAGGTTACAATTGCCAACCATAATCCTCTCGGACGTCTAGATAACTGGGAGTTGAGCTGGGACTGGATGAAGGATGAATTTATAGTGGCAATGAGAGGAGCGTATCCTAATGTCGTGGATACAAATGAATGCATATTTGGCAAGCAAGGAATACAATACCCGACTTTCGACTTCTCTACTGCACTCAACTGTCAGAGGAGGCCAATTATAGTTGACCTTCCCCTGGAGAAGGCCAACGACACGACTCTTGGGCTTGTCCCCTTTTGTTGCAGAAACGGTACGATTTTACCTCCACAAATGGACCCAAGCAAATCTTCTTCAGCATTTATGATTAATGTTTTCAAAATGCCACCGGAAATCAATCGCTCCGAGCTCACCCCTCCACAAAATTGGGGGATCAAGGGCAGACTGAATCCTGACTACAAGTGCGGGCCGCCTGTAAGAGTGAGTCCGACTCTCTTCCCGCATCCAAGCGGGCAACTGGCTGATACATCTGCAGTTGCTAGCTGGCAAGTGGTTTGCAACATTACGCAAGCTAAAGCAGTAAGACCTAAGTGCTGCGTATCATTTTCTGCGTATTACAATGAGTCAGTTGTCCCTTGCAATACATGTGCCTGTGGCTGTCCTAGCCAAACTTCCAATACTTGCAGCAGTACATCTCCCGCTCTCCTTCTCCCTCCCGAGGCTCTTCTCATACCATTTGAAAATAGAACTGCCAAGGCTGTATATTGGGCAGCGCTGAAACATCGTACTGTGCCAAATCCAATGCCATGCGGAGACAACTGTGGTGTCAGTCTCAATTGGCATGTACTATCCGACTACACCAAAGGATGGAGTGCAAGGATCACACTTTTCAATTGGGAAGAGGAGAGCTATGCTGATTGGTTCGCTGCGGTAGAAATGGATAAAGCAGCTCTTGGATTTGAGAAAGTCTATTCATTCAACGGAACCACACTGACTGATCACAACAACACCGTATTCATGCAGGGACTCAAAGACTTTGAGTATCTTGTGGCGGAATCAGATGGTGCCAACCCAGCAAGGGACCCAAGAGTTCCCGGCAAGCAACAATCTGTTCTCTCATTCACAAAGAAGCAAACCCCTGGAATCAACGTTCCTGCTGGCGATGGATTCCCCAACAAGGTATTTTTCAACGGGGAAGAGTGCTCCCTGCCTACATATTTACCAATCAGTGATGCTCGCCGAAACAGTCTGGCTATCGTCTTTTCACTATTTTTCGCATTTGTAGTTCTGGTATTGATGCAGCTGTAGATAATGGCGGCCGGGGCTGATTTTTTTTTTTTTTTTTGGTTCTTCACCTTGGGGGTGATTGCTGAAATAGTATATGCATTTGTGGAAGCTGAGTTTTAGCTTTTGGGGGCAGTGGCTAAATTTAGGTTGGTCTTGTAATTTTAGCACCTCCCCTAATGTATGATTTAGTATATGTATACTTCATTTATCCGAACCAGTTTTCATAATTTCAAATCAGTCTGAGAATATTCTTTCTGGATTGGCCACCAAATGTTAGTTGCAAATTGAAATGATAGCAGGGTTCGGTTAAATTTTTGTTGTGAAAATCACCCTGACGATGGAGCAGGAGCAGGAGCAGGAGCACCAAGCATGACTATGTAAAAAAAGAGTATAGACCCATTGAATTATGACAATTTCCTAGAAACTAGTTTTAGTTTTATGTACCATCTAACCGAATAGGTCGATCCGAATTAAATGTTTCTGGTCGCTTTTATTTTTTAGATCACCACAATTTATAGTGAGAAATATTGGCATCACCACAATTTATAGTGGGAAATATTGGCATATTTAGTTAAAAGTTACATGAACGGAACACTTTTTTTTTTTTGTAAGTAAATTTTGCATTATACCTTAATAAAGCCGGGTATGGATGATCCGACCCGCTAGGCATCCCCGCCTCGAACCAAAACCCTAAGAAAGCCCTCTTCTTCCTCTTCTTCTCTGTGAACTCAACCAGAGCTAACACTACTCCAATCCAATGGCGGCCAAGGACCAGAAGACCGAGAAGTCGAGCAAGAGAAAGCTCGACTCTGTTAGTGTCAAGAAGTCGACAGACAAGAGGCCGAAGCTGCTCCACTCCAAACCCAGGGATTCGGATGCTTACAAGCCGCCTTCCAAGTTCAACGAGCAGCAGCGGAGGGTTAAATTCAATTCCAAGAAAGGCGAAGCTCCTGCAAAAGAGAAAACGGTCCCCAGGACGAAGAAAGAAAGTCGTATTCATGCCAAGGTCTCTTTTTATCACATTTTGCTAATTTTACATTACTTACCTGGATATCAATTTGTCGGTCCCCTAGTTTCTGAGCTCAAAATTCTGGCCACTGCCAAGAATATTTGGTGCTTGATATATGTCTCAGTATCTGATTTGTTTGACTGCTTAATTTGCAATTGAATTTGTACACGGATGTGATGTTCATCATCATATGCAGGAGGTGACAGAGGAAAGGAAGAAGAGGAGAAAGCCACATTATACCTTAGAACATGTATAACTCCTCACTCCTACAGTCATTCAGATGCAATTTCGCTGAATAAATCATGGATTATTTTGATAGTTTGAAATACTGTGATTGAGAATTTGTTTTTGCATATTCTATCAGGAGCTTGCTTCACTCTGGGAGAAGATGCGTCAGCGTAATATTGCTAAAGAAGATAGATCAAAGTACATATCTCTTTTTCTGTAATGTTGGCCTCTTTCATTTGCAGTGTATTTTGAATTGGGCACTTCTTTTTATTTTTTTGTGAAGGTTGGTGACTCAAGCTCTGCAGAAGATGAAAGGGAAGATTTCTGAAATTGCAAGTTCCCATGTTTCATCTCGTGTGCTACAGGTGATCACCTGGTTATTTATTCTGATATTACGCTTTGTGAATGCTCATTTACTGACATTAAATATTGTAGACTTGCGTTAAACACTCATCACAAGCTGAGAGAGATGCTGTTTTTGAAGAGCTTCGACCTCATTTCCTCAACCTTGCAACCAACAAATATGCAGTTTTCCTTGTGAAAAAACTGTTGGATACTGGTATGGCTTGACCTGAGAAAATGTGTATGCAATGATCTGTCTTTTCGGTAAATCTGATGATCTTCATGTTTACTAATATTATCTTCCTCTTGCAGCTTCCAAAAATCAGTTGGCTGGTTTCATCTCGTCCTTCCATGGGCACGTTGCTCAACTTCTGCGGCATGTAGTTGGATCTGTTGGTATGTATTGTTTGGACATATAAGTAGCTTCTCTCTGACCAAGTTTATACTTTCTTCTGTTCTTCCTGTTCTGGGAACTAGAAATTTTCTAACCTTCACCAGGGTCACTTTTCCAAGGACTAATTAACTCCATAAAAGGATGTTCAACTGCTTATTGTTGATGATTTACGTGTATTACAATGGACCAAGAAGTTGTACTGGACATTCTTTGGATCTTGCACATGCATGACCTTGAAAATTACAGTCTTACTACCTGTTTCTTCTCCAGTGGGTTTTCTGCTAACCATATACATGATGTGTCTTCATCTGTTGAAAGCTGAATTCATTTTCTTCAGTATATGTGCTAAATAGTTATGATGTTGTTACAGTTATTGAACATGCTTACCAGCTGGGGAATGCATCCCAGAAGCAGCAACTTCTTATTGAGCTGTATTCTACAGAACTTCAGCTATTTAAGGACTTGGCCTCAACAAAAGAGAGCAGGTAGTACATCCTTCTATTTGCTTTACATTTCCAAAAAATTACAATCGCAATCATTCCATTTAGAGAAGATCAAAATTAATTGAGTCGTTTAATTTCTTACGTCAGGTTGGTGGACATAATTTCAAAGCTCAAACTGCAAAAAGCTGCAGTTTTAAGATTTATGGCGTCTATTATTCAACCAATTCTTGAGAAAGGAATAGTCGACCACTCTATAATTCACAAGGTTTTAGTTGAGTATTTGAGCATTGCTGACAAGGTACAATATCTACCTTGATGGATTATAATTAGGAAATAATACATCTTTGCTATGTGGTTTAACAGTCCCTGTCATGTATTTCTAAATAAATCTGTTTGTAGACTTCAGCTGCAGACGTGATAAAAGAACTATCAGGTCCTCTACTTGTTCGGATGATTCATACTAGGGATGGATGTAAGATTGGGATCCTCTGCATCAAACATGGCAGTGCAAAGGTGTGCTTATGACTCTTGCGTTACCCCATTTAGTCCTTGTTGATTGATGTCACCCACCACCCCATTTTGCAGGAGAGAAAGAAAATCATTAAGGGAATGAAAGGCCACGTGGGCAAGATAGCTCATGATCAATGTGGTAGCTTGGTATGGGTCATAATTCATGATAGATCCTGTGCATATAAAGTTGAACTTGACAGCGCTTTACCTCGTTTCCCTTCTGATTTGTATTTACAGAATAATGTAGTTTAAAATCTCGAAGACAGTAGCTGATGCTTTGAGCACCTTATGGTGCATATCATTATTTTGTAGGTACTTTGTTCTGTTTTATCAGCAGTCGATGATACAAAACTCACAACGAAGGTTCGTTCTATCACTGTGTAGATTTTCACTACAGAGAATTGGCTGGAAAACTGCTTTCACTTTCTAGCTTACCTAATCATTTCTTCTCCTTTTTCAGATCATTATCCGTGGGCTACAAACTATTCTAAAGGAGCTAATTTTGGATAAGGTTCGTGCCTTTTTCAACTGTTGGGATGATTATCAAATATGAATTAAGGTTTTACCAACTAATTCCCTCATTTGGTAGTGATTTTGTCATCGAGTAAATGTACTCTCATTTTTAATTTCCAATGTCTCAAAGCGAGCAAAGCCAACTCATTCATTCATCATCTGAAGAGTTCTTGACATGCATAAGCTAGTCACCTGTTCAACATATTATTGCAGGAAAGATAAACTTCAACAGTTTTTACATGGATATCTCTTTAACCCTTTCAGAATGGAAGGCGTGTTGTACTGCAGCTTCTGCGCCCATATTGTACCCGTTATTTCAGTCCAGAAGACCTTGTTTTACTCAATACATATGTTCCTTCTTTATGTTGCAAGGTAAATTACTTATACTATGTTTCACAAATTTCAGCTAACCATTGCTGATGTTTTAAAAATGTGCAACTAATATATGATTTATTTCTTCCAGGAGGAGTCTGCTGTAAAACCTGAAACGGAGTCGTTGGAACTTCAGGAAACGGAAGAACATGATTCAAAAAATGAAATGGAGGAGGTTGATATTAATAAGAACGAGGATTCTATTGGCAAAGCTGTTCCAACCGAGGGTGGAAAGAAGGATCCCCTTTTGCGTAGACAGGAGTTGCTTGTCAACAGTGGGCTTGGCGAGGTTTGTAATTTTGTTCACATGCGGTACATCTATGCAAAGAACCCCTTTGACTGATTTGGATATTTGAATTCTTCTATAATGTACATCTTGCATGCTTGAAGTTATTTCACGTTGAGGTTCTTCTTGTACTGCAGAGTGTCATCAACGCATGCATCGAGTGTGCTGGAGAACTTCTCAGATCAAATTTTGGAAAAGAAGTTGTTTATGAGGTAACCTCTCATCTCTCTATATTAACCAGCAAGGTGATTGTTGTTAAACTCTTGGCCATGAACATCTGTAAATTTTCCGTATATTCTAATTTCGTCAGTCTCAAATCTCAATATAGTCATGTCTTATGTTCTGGATAGTCTCTCATGCAGGACAAGTGATCCATTGTATTTATTCAACCTTTTTTTTGCAGCTTGCAACAGGGGGCGGTGATGGCATTCTTCATCCTACATTGGATGACAAGTTAAAGGCATTACATGAAGCTATAGCATCAGTTGCAGCTGAGCCTAGGTCAGAAATGGCAGGTGGAGAGCATGTATTGGAAAATTTCCACTCCAGCCGATGCATTAGAAAAATGATTCTGGATTCTCCCACATTTGCCTCTACCCTGTGGAAGGGAGCTCTTCAAGGGAAATGTCAAACATGGGCGAAGGGTCACAGGTTGGATGCTATGCTATCAATCAAAACAATCAGGGTGCCTAAATATCATGGCATTGGCTAAATGGTTACATATTCTTCTTTTCTTTTTCAGTGCGAAAGTGATCTCTGCATTCTTGGAATCCTCTGATCCACAGGTGTGTGAATTGGTGAAAGGGGAGTTGCAGCCACTAGTTGACGATGGTACTCTCAAACTTTCTCAGACCAAGTAAGTGACGATACTTAACTGGTTATTGACAGACCATAACAGGCCTTGCTCCTCAAAGCAGGCAACTGGCTGCCATGCCATAGTTTTGTAAACCTATATTTTCGGAGTTTAAGAGCAAAACAGTACTTGTTTAATCCTATATTGCTGTCAGTTTTGTAATACCCAGATTTTCTGAGTTTATAGATAAAAAAAAAAAAAACACTTGTTTAATCTTATTTGTCTTTTAAGCCATGATATGATAGATGAAATTGATGCACAGGGCAATATCTTATTATTGCAATGCAATATACATGCCATTTTGCTACTTTTTCAGAACCAATCTGCAGAAGTTTAATTTAAAATAAATTGAATTTAACTCCTTTTCCTCTCTCAAACACGCAAAGAACCTGAAGCCAATAATTATCCAATCCCTGCTATATGAAATCTGCCTCTAAAGTTAACAATAACACAAAATACTCGAGACATTGGGCAAACAGGCCTTCTGCATATTAAAAGAGGAAGAAGATATTGATACCCATAATTCCCATTAATACATCAAAACTACTTTTTAAGGACAGGCAACGCATTTCAAGATTGATTCGGGTCCGAACCATCTCCTACTCTGCCCGTGTTAGGATTTGGGCCGCCTGAACTGCTAGTAGCGTATTCTGCCTGTGGTGGTGATCTCCTCACAGGCATCGCATTTTGGCGCCTATCATAACGTGGTCGAGGTCTGTTTCTAGTTGACTGCCTCTCTGTGAACCAGTATTGTGGCCTGTGGATGACCTTTCCATCCACGAACAGATCACCTGAGTGGGAGGATTGGGTTAAGAAAGTGGTCTGATAATTGATGACATTTAATTATATAATTCATCAAACCTCCGTAATCCTTGTTGGGCACGTCCAGATAAGAATCAGGCAGCACCCAAAGAACACCCGGCACTCCTAGTATACAAGACAAATAGCTAAACATAAGAAAACTCGAAGAGGCGAAAACAACAAACAATGCAATGAACATCTCAGACAGTAAGCTACAATCGGCGGACCTTGCCGATTTTACTTGAAAGTTATCAATAACTTGTCAACACATTGCTAGAAAATAATGCATAGTGAAAAACTATACACATTTGATTATTTTTATATTGAATATAAACCTATGCATGTATATAAATATATATACCGATATCCCCATCCTGACCGTAAGAGACATGGTCACTCTTGTACCTTGTAAGATCTTCCATGTTAGCGAGACAATTGAAATATTAGAAGTAAAATAGTTCAAATTCTGTTTTTGTTCAAGCTTTGCCTTTTTCCAAATATCTTAGTATATGTATTTTTTCTCTTTCCATTTTTTCTCTTCTATCAAAAAGAATGCACAAAAAATTGCAGCCTGACGAACACCTATATCCTATTATTAGACCAGGGAAACTACTGGGCCTTTAAATTATGAGCAAAAATGAAATTTCTTTTACTAGTAATTGACTGATGAGTTCAGCGGTGTTACTATACAATTGAAATACAATGTGACAAGTCGTACGAAAAAAACGCACACCAATAGTACACTAATGACTCTTTAAGGAAATTTATTACATCAACAGCAACATATCAAATTATTAAGATTACGTTGTATCCAACTTCTTTGCAGAAAGAGTTTTACTTTAGCTCATAAACAATACTGCAAATATTACATTCTTGCAAAGACAGCTGAAAACAATTTTACTTGAGCTAAGTTTTAATGATACTTGGGAAGATTACGACAACACAAAAAACCATTGGCAAAGCTCAGTTCAAAGTAGTAAAACGGTATTCTGAGTAGTTTGACAAAGAAATATATGTTACGGCCTATTCCAATGGTCCCTATTCTGAGAAGATGATAAGTGATGATGCAATCTATAATAGAGTTCAAATAATAGCTAAATATTTAAACCACTGAGCGGTTCTCAAAGAACAAAACTCTAGAGGCTGTTAAAGATAAGTGAGAAGTTTGAAACAACAAGATGTGCAAAGTGCATCAGACTCAATCGAAAAAGCATGCCTTTTTCCCAGTACAGGGACTTGAGAAGAAGCATAAATGGCCAACATTCACAGACAATATGATCTATTTTGTTACGTACAACAAGTACTATCGGGTGCAGAATACTCATTCATATCGTCCCGAAACCACATAAACCAGAGATATGCTGAGTAATGATCCATACGGACAAAAATCAGAAGTCATCATGATATCATCAGCTGCAGTACTAGACTGAAAATCTGTTTCTCAGGCTAGCAAGAACAACACCAGAATAACACAATCAGATGATCGAGGAAAAAAGTCCCCACCACGAAAACAATGTACCTTTAACTTTGTATGAAAGTTCTTCAGAAATGAGAGCCCCAAAGCCAGTATAAGTAGTGGTGCAGACCGAATAAATCTTCTTCTTCGCTTCCTCTTCACTGGAAAAAACCAAACAAATCAGAAACTCCAGATTCACATAAATAACAAACCGAAATCATTTCTGTGACAATTACCTTCCAAGTACACTAGCTAGGGTTTTCACATAAGAGCTAATCATTTCATCTTCGGAGGGTTTAGGGTCGGTGGGAAACTCCATGACAATAAGCCAGTGCTCGTAGTCACACCCATCGAGTAGAATGGTCTCCTTGGGCGGCCTATTGCTCCAGTTGGGTGACGGATCGTTGAGCGGGGAGTATCCAGACCCGGATGTCTTGAACCGAGCCGGAATCCGGAGGGATTGGTTGTGCTGGCCGATAAGCGCGAGGCCGAAACGGGAACGAGAAGAGGCCGGTGAGAGGGAGCGGCGGATGGAGGATGCCAAGGCTCGTCTTGCCGGTGCAATGAACGCCATTAGATTTTCGAGCCGCGACTGCCGACTGGCCACCACCCGCTATAAACCCAAATTTTATGTTTTTTTTTTTTTTTTTTTTACTTCTTTCACGAATATAAAAATTAACTTATTTCAAAATATTTAATTATTTAAATTTAACACGGATTTGAGCTCTCATTTATAATTATCTTTTTTAAAATTAAAAAAATAAATATATAAATTTTACTTAAAATATGTACATATTCTAAAAAATTCTGAATGATTTTTTATTAGCCATCAAAATAGTAATAAAAAAAACGTCAAACCTCTCGACGAATAGGATTCGATTCCTAATCTTTTCAAAACACAAACTTAAAATTTACGGGCGTAAGTAGTAACTATAGCTCTTGTTCACATCAGTTTTCCGGAGATTTTAATCTTATCCGGACCATCTCGGATGACCATCACGTTAGAATTCTTCTTCTCAATGGCTACAACCTCGGCATAAACTCCGGCTTTAACGTAGAGAACATACATCTTATTGCCTTTCCTAGCCGGAATCTTCTTCACAGCATCAGACACTCTCTTGTATTTACCTGACCCATCCTTGGCCACACTGACGTCAGCCCTAATGTTCATGGCAGGAGCTTTCAGCAGTCTCCTCGTGCCGGCATTCACCCAACTTGGGAAGCCTTGAATGCTAACTTCATCAGCTCTTTAGGGTTAATTAGGTGAGTTGGCCGAGGCAAGGCTCCTTTCACAAGCCTGTTTATAGTCAGTGGGTTGGCATAGGGTTTTGGACTGCTTTTGCTGTCGACTTATATATATATATATATATATATATATATATATATATATGCGCACGACAGTTTATATAAATAATCACACATTTTATTTCATCCCACCAATGTACGATTTCAATCAAGATTTGACATCTATTCTCAATGGATTCAAACTTCGCATGTTTTCTATGCAATTTCGAGTACCGATATCTCATTTGATACTTGATCAATTTAAGCGTTCGAATAGTCAATCTTATAGTACACCTCGCAAGGATTTTTTATAAAAATTTTAACTATTCAATTCGATATATATACAACACTAAAATTGACTATAACAAACGAAACAAACTTATTTTCTTCACACCTTCAAATTCAAAATTTTCCAAACAATTGTCATATGTAGTAGAATTTTCCAAACAATTGTCATATGTAGTTAAGAGCTACCTAGAACACGTGCTGCCTTTAACTTGGGGGGTACCCCATCTTAAGGCAAACTAAGAGCAGCATGAGAGCCTCTCCAATCTCTACCGAAAATAAAAGAAGAAGAAGAAGTTAACTAACAAAACCTGTTAATATTTATCCACCATCAAATCCCAAAACAAAATATATGACTTGACTATTCGATCATCTATAGTTTGATATGAACTTTTTAGGGTTTAGGGAGGAGTGGCCGAGAGATGATACTAGGAGTGCAGAGGGGCTCTGGAGCTGATGCAAAATGGTCGACCATCACCAGTGCATTACTCACACGCTCCTTGGCGGACCCAAGAGCGATTTCAATCCCAAGTTTGGACTCTGCCGCGCTGTTGGAGCTCAATGCGTCTATGCACATCTCCGCGTAGGGGTATGAGCTACTCACCCAGCTTCTCAACTCACTCATCTGTCACAAACATGTTTGATAATCCTTAATATCATGTTCAGAAACCCTAAATGGAATCTACTGCAGAGTGAATAATACCTTTGAAGTTTCCAGTGCACTCAATCGATCCAAAGACCGTTGGAGCTCATCAATGGCCAAATCCAAGACCTGATTACAGACCCGAAGAGCCCCAGCCCTCCTTCGGTCCTTGTCGATTTTTTCGTAACCGATCGTGTTCTGTAAAGCGGAGCTGAGCTCGTCCCTGGCAGCTTCCAGTTCTGTTTTTATGAGGTCTGTAGAGGGTAACACGGGCTCGACGGAGCCGACCAGCATTGTAAGTCCGGCTTGGGTTTGGGGAGGGCTATCATTCTCAGTCTTTAAATGATGGGTAAGGGCTACTCCCCCTGCGACGATACCGGCCACCAAGAAAATTGAGCAGACGGCAATCATCGCATTCCGTGTCGGCATTGTGGAAAATTCTAGAAACAAAACTATGTCTGAGATTCTGATTGAGGACAAGTTGTTGTAAATTAAGGTTGCGAGAAGAGGTGAATTCGAGGTTTGATATTTATCTTGTCTTCCACTTTTGTTACAAAATAAGCTGGCAATAAAGTTTTCTGGTTTGTTTTGATTGATGATGATGCTGTTTGAAAATCGACATTTTGAGTTGTGTTTTGCTATTAACGGATTCAAGAGACTTTTTGGTAACTGAATAAATCCGAAGAATTTGAAGCATATGAAAAAGATTGCTGATTGAGAACTCACTTCTAAAAAAAGATGATTTGGTAACTATTTGCTGTCAGTTTAAACTTTAAACAAAAGCAGCGCTTCTAGTTTTATTTGAACTCAAAGTGTAACCTGATCGGACTAGCCTCACCATTTGGCCGGACCAGGCTTGTCCGGCTAAAAACTTTTTGGGTCCGGACCGGAGCGAATAAAAAATGTAAAGCTCATTTACTGTTTACAGAATAAATATTCCTGACCCATGGGCTGACTCGAGTTGGGCCGAGGCGCTCAAAATTGAAATGTAAAACATGAAAAAAAAATTATCTAATGTTGTTTTAAGTTGGAACTTGTTTTTTTGGAAGGTCATTTACATCCACCATCTACCTCATCCTAGCAAAGTCCATGTGAACTTTGAGCTACTGTCATCATACCAACAGTAGAAGGTCACTTATATTTCATGTGGTTCTACCAACAGAATCATAAAAAGCCAACTTATTATATATAAATATAACTGGTTCTACAAATAGAGACGACAAAAAAAAAAATATGGCTTTATAATAGAAGGCTGTTCAAACAAATCAACAACACCAAAAAATCAAAATGTGATAGTAAAATAACAGAATTCTAGTTATCAGACAAAGCAGTTAAACCTGCCCTCAAATGATTCAAAGTATGCAATCAGATTAGACTTCCATCAGTTAAACCTTTCAAGAAATCTCTTTTGCATGTATAACTAGTAAATTTCTTAAACTGAGGTGCTAAACTTTTTCTGAACCATGCTAGCAAAATCATGGTATCAACAAATGTGAAAGGCAATTCACTATAATAAAAATTTCGCAATTTCGGACATAGCTCTATCATTATCGAATTGAAAATTAGATACTATTCTAGTGTTCCAACCTTATCTTTTGCAAGCAACATCTGATTTCTAATATCAGACCCTTTTGCTAAAATATTTACATGTGATTTTACATGCCTAAACAAATGAGATGTAAATACTACATTTCACCTTATGAACCTTCTTACCATTTATTACCTCTTCATCAAGCTTTACAAAATAATTCCAGACATTTGATGTCCGTTTAGTTTTATAACTAAATGAAGAAGGTGAGGTGTTACTAGGCTTAGGTGTTTCATCATTTACGGACGATATTGGATCCATGACTATCTAAGTCTATAATGTTATTATTAAGTAGATTCCCTAAGTATTATCAGTGACAACAAGCACAAAACAAGACAAGATCGACAATCAAAAAATCCTAGTCATTGATATCTAACAACATCAGCAACCAGTTTCAGAAGTATCATATGACATATTAAATCAGATACAAACCACATTCAATCATATGAAACTCGCTTTTTAATCATTCATAAAAAATATTATAAGATTAAAGGGTCTTAGCCCGGTTATTGCTATCGAGCCGGGTTTTGTTCGGACCAAATGAGTGAGGGGGCTGGGCCGTTGGGCCAACGAGCATAAAACTATCTACATTCATTTTTTTTTCAACACTCACTTTATTCATTTCCAACACTCCACATCTTTTTCTCTCTCTTCCACCTAATAATTCAACATTCATTCAACTTTACACTTTCCAATAATTTTGTTTAATAAAATCAACACTCTACCCCCATCACTTTTTATTTTATATTCTTATTTATTTTATATTTTATTTTTATGATTACATAAAATAAAAAATAGAAATTATTATTATAATTAAAATAGTAAACGCTTAAGTAATTTATCTTTGCACATTTTTTAAAATAAAATTTATGCAACTTATAGATTTTTATTTTTTATCTCATATTATTAATAATTCAAAATTAAATAAACACTATAAATAACCATTTTCATTTATTAAAACAAGCAAAAGTTATAAATAACTTAAAATTATCTTTAATCACGAAACATTCCAAACCTTGTCCATATGTGATTCACTAGATCTGCTTGAAATTCGTGATGTGTATTTGAATCGCTTTCGGATCTAGCGCGCACATGATTTGCAAATGCGGATAGCACCTCATTCGAGTATGGTTGTTGTGTACTAGACCCACTTGTCTCAGGTTGATTAAAATTGGTCCAATTTTGAGCATATGTAAGTCGTTCATCCTCGACAATTTATGTAATATGATATATGATCTCATGATGATAACCAAATCAGATATGTCCCACATGCGAGCTGGTTCACGAATAATTTTAAATCGAGCTTGAAGCACTCTGAATGCACGTTCGATGTCCTTCCGACATCCCTCTTGATATTTTGCAAATAACTTATCTGGTTTACTTCGAGGAAGTCTAATTGATTTGAAGAAAGTTGGATAAGAATGGTAAATACCATCTGCTAGATAGTATGCCATATTATAGAGACGTTTATTTACAAAGAAGTTTACTCTTGGAGCTTTTCCCTGTTCAACATCATCAAACACTGGTGACCAATCTAGAACGTTCATATCGTTTAATGTGCGTGGACATCTAAAAAAGGCAAGCCAAATCCATAAATATGAGATGCAACTGCTTCAAGAATGACTGTGGTGGTTCCTTTATCCCTCTAGTAAATTGACATTCCCATGCTTTAGGACAATCTTTGCATTCCCAGTGCATGCAATCAATACTCCCGATCATCCCTGGAAACCTCCGCATTTCACTAAAATGCAGTATTCATTGCAGATCATCTTGGGTTGGTGCTCTCAGGTACACTTGCTCATACAATCGTATGATTCCTTTACAGAATCTACGTAGGCACTCCAATGCCGTAGTACCTCCTATTTCGATATATTCATCAACAGCATCGGTTGCCATACCATATGCTAACATTTGCATGATTGTGGTGCATTTTGCTAAGGGAGATATACCTTCTTTATTGGCTCCATCAACTCTTTGGGTGAAGTAATTGTCATTTCTTGAAAGGTCCCCGACCATTCGAAGAAAAACATATTTTTGCTTCTGATATCGACGACGAAATATTGGATCATCATATGTTGAAAGACTATTGGATAAAATATGTTTACAAAATATTAGATAAATTGCATCATCATAGTAAAAAAAATATTTTTTTTATAAAAATATTTATAATGCAATAATTGACTTCAAATAATTGGATAAAAAATCTAGAAAATTGCAGCAAACAATCAAAATAAAACATTCGATATCTTGATTCCTACCATACAACTCTTTCAACATATTAAATTAATTCAATACACATTAATACACATGTATTAAACATTCATTTTCAACGCCTTCCTAACTAGTCTAAACCAAACTTATTTTGGTTCGAGCTTGATGGGATCCGATCCGAATTACAAGGGCAATGTGTCCTAAAAGACCATTTCATTCCATGTATGAAAGTTGCAGAAATACATTCGATGTGAAATGTGATCCGCAGAAAAGGCCCTCAGCTCCTTTACAGACTATTAATTTAAGCCGCACAGAACCTACGGCATTGGAGCCTTCCTGCCTGCGCAGCTTTCCATTAATGCCTTTTTCTGCGAGACAAGAAGAACCCTAGCAGTGCTGCATAACAATGTCTAGCAAGTCTCCTGTGTTTCCGATGCCGGAGCCACACCACTTCAGCGACTACGGCTTCGATACTCAATTCGACTACTTTCAGGTCACAATCTTTTTTCTCCATCTCCAACACTTGCCATTTTATCAACTGATGGCTCTGTCTGTCTGGTGGCGATTGTGAAGGTGTTGGAAGATGCGAGGAGGAAGCACCGGCGGGAAGCTGTGTCCAGATCCATCGATTCCATCCGCTTCAAGCTCCCAAAACCCATCCATTCCATTCCCACTCCTTGCTGCAAAAACAACGACTCCGAGAGGAAGAAGAAGAAGCGTCCATGGTGGTGGAACAAGGCGTTCAGTTTCTTCAAGTGCTCTACGAGGCCTCAGTCGAACAAGGATGTTGAAGACCGCGACGTTCACCAGGCGAGAGCTCGAGCGTTCAGAGCCACTTCTTCCTCCATTTCAGGACCTGTGTACTCGCCAGACAGCCGACCCACCACGCCCGGCAGGAGTGATGGAGGAGTTGCTGGTAGTGGATGTACTAGTCCTTATTTGAGCTTGAGGGAGTTGAACATGGAGCGGCAGCAGCAGCATTTGCAGTGGATGTCTGGTTCGGCCTCGCCTATCTATTTGGTTACTTGATTTTTCATAACTCACTGGTTTAGCAGCTGTTAATGGATTTAGTACTAATCAGTGCCCAAAGATCACTTGGATTCTTGCACTTTCGAAAGAAATAGAGAATGACGCAAGATTATATTGAATTCTAGTACACGAACTTTCTTTTAAAACATATGTTAGAATTCAATTAGAATGAATCCGTTATGATCTGTGATTTGGGAATATATAAGTTTCCTCCCTAGAAAATTCCGCAGGTCAACTCCCGAACTTTCTTTAAGTCTGCCGGCCTGACTTAAAGAGAGGTATGTGCTTGATCCTTGATGCATTTGCCTGAAGTTGAAAGATTTAGGACTGGGTGATTCTTATGCTTCAGAAATCTAGGATTTCTTGTCGATGCTTTTCATAGTTGCATACAGTTTCATTTTTTGTTATTATAGAATTCTTTTCTCTGGTATAATTGTAGTCATTTTCATTCATTCGATTGCTAACATATTAAAATGTAAATGAAAACCCGAGAATAGTTTCATGATTGTCGAGTGATACTGATCGATACACATTATTTGTTAAGTCAAAGTGGATTTGGCTCAAGTTCAGTGCCAAATTAAATGAATCAAGTTACATTTGAGCATGAGTTTTATAAAGAGTTTATAGAGCATTTTTATTTTTCTTTCTTAGTTCTATCAGTGTTTTCTGAATTATGAATTTGTATTCATATGCTCATTCACCTTTTTTAAATTATTCCAGCAGTTCATTTTATGATCGATACCTTAAATAACCTAACGGCCTGTTCTTGGATTTGTGCAAGAGACGAGAAAACCAGGACTGCTATTGCCCATTGATTTTGTAGGGCAAAAGTTGATGAAGTTAATCATGTGGAAGGAGGCTTGTACATGATTAACTATTTTGGCTGCCTTTAAGGTTCAGTCGACTTCAATACAAAGGTTCCGGGTCTGACCTTAGACGACAAGAACTGGCGGATTCGAGAGAATTGATTGAGATGGTACAAACTACAAACATGAAGGTACGTACATTTGCTGATTTTTAGTTCAGAATGATACTATACTATTAAGATAATGTATAGAACCTTTTGAACCATTACCAGGATGCTGGGGACAAACTCATGGCTGTGGGATAAGACTTCTTAGTCTCTCGTATACAATCGTATTGCAGAAAACTGGATGAGACAGGTATTCCTGATTACTTCGTGAGCTCACCTAGGAGCGTCCGTTATAGTGTGCTGCGTGATTTATGCGGTGGGATTGATCGAGGCAGCTTGGTTTAATTTTGCAGGATTTCTTTTTACAATAATGAGTGACAGTTGAAAATCTTAAAAGCTAAAACCACAAGTGAAAATACTGAGCGAGTTCAACGTAAACTAAATAAGCCTTTTGCGGCAATATAGCATTTTATGCTTTAATTCCTAGTTGATGGCTAGTTATATTTTTGCTAGTTCTGATGAGCAGCTACCACCCTATCGGATGCAGAAATGGCGTTCCCCTAAAGCTGCGGAAGAAATGAAAATCCTCTGGGGATGAAGTTGGCCACATTGAGAAACCCGAAAAGACCGCTCCCATTAAACTGCAGCGGGGAAAATAGGCCACCAACAGAAGGTAGTTGTGCGTTGCAGGATGCGAGCGGTGTGAGGACCTGTAGATTGCAGTTGTTTAGCAGCGTTGACATTATTACCTGCAGAGGGTTCAGGAGTATGGAAAACAGCCCTGAAGGATCAGTTGAGGAAACTGATATCACATTCGTTCCACATCGCATCTGCACCAGCGCATCTGGAAAGCACAAAGCAGTTTAGTTGACAGCGTATCGATAAATTCCTGTACATCCATAAGCACACCTAGTACCATGACTTACTTCCAAAAGGAGGAGTTGCAGTGGCATTAGTGCTGCTCAAGGTGCCATTGAGAGAGCAGAAAAGGGTCCCTTGGATGCGAAACAAATTAAAGATGTTGCCGAGAATCCCACCACTGCCGCCGCCCAGACCAGGGAACAGCTGGGCATGAGCGGATGGCAGCGCTGCTGCTGTCATTGCAAGCACCAAAAGGGAAATCAAAAGAGAGGGTTTTACAGTGAATCCCATTTGGTCCTCTAGTAATGACAATGAGTTTGGATGCAAGGTCAAGTGTGAGTATAGAAAGAAACAGATGAATGCATCAGATTTATAGAGGAAGAAGTTCAAGTGGGTGATGATGAAAATTAAGATGATTCGCATGCAGTGGAAGAGTGAGCCAAGTTGTTGAGATAAGTCAGATATATTTTTTACCAGTTGAAGACATTGGATTGCACGCTTCACTTTATGGTCCAAACTTGTTGAAAATGATCTGCAAGTCTAGAGAGGCAAAGCTATAGATAGTATCACACATATCTCACAGAGGACTTCAGAAGTGGTCAAGTGGGTAAGTTGCTAAATTTGAAGGAAATAAAGTAGAAAGATGGTTTAAGAAAATATTTATTTTTTGGGTCTTGGTTAGTGATTCAGGTTTAAAGTTTTGTGCTTGTAAGTGCTTCAATTCTTGTATTGGATTGTGAATTGGTGGCTATTGTTCTTGATTCGTGGATTTGAGTTGAGTTTCCTCGGATCTGACCTTGAACTGCGTAAATACCATCTATCGTTATTCTCAAAATCAAAAAGTGAAAATAG
The DNA here is from genome assembly GCA_963678935.1 of Umbilicus rupestris. NCBI lineage: Eukaryota > Viridiplantae > Streptophyta > Magnoliopsida > Saxifragales > Crassulaceae > Umbilicus > Umbilicus rupestris. The sequence continues at coordinate 8,869,752 of OY787628.1, read as the reverse complement.
TAGATGGATAAATTTCTGAAAACTATCATTCTAATGAATTTATCTTCATAGAAAAACACAGGCTGCAAAGTCTTCAACATTTAACTCGATGATCAAAAATTAAATCCAAACTCAAATGTTTTGAATATGTAATGTTAAGATTTCTTTGATACCATTTTAGGAAAGTTTCTTGTAGAACGAGGCATCATCTATCCTAGTTTCTGTGCTCATACATCAATAAAATTGAATTGTCTAAGGTTAGATTCCTGATAGGACCAGAGTATGGGACCAGAGTAGTGGATAGAATAGAAAAACAAATTGTTTAAAAAAAAAAAAACAAAATTGAATTGCCTAAAAGAAAAAATAAATATCTTTTACAAGTTATTCGAGTTTTTTTATCTTTATGATCTAATAGGATGCCTTCAAGGTTCTTAGTTAACAAACTTACAATCATATTATAATTTCTTGAATGATGTTTTAGAAGAAGTGTTTATGCAAGTGCCTTCAAATTTTGACATTGAAAACGTAATAGGGAAGATTTGCCTATTAAAGAAATCATTGTACGGCTTAAAGCAATCCACTCGAACTTGGTTTGGATTTGCAAGGGTTGTGAAAGAGCATGCATATATACTCATAAGTTAAGCAAAAGATATACAATCCACATGTAATGAAATATAAACTAATTATCTAACCATCCGACCACGTCATAACGTACAAATTTAATGATAAACATTATTCATCTTCAGATAAATTGTGAGCGAACAATTGGTCTACTTACATGTTACCCTTTTGAAAAAAAGGTTAGGTTTGCCTTAGTTATGAATTTAGATCAAGTTTTACCTTATTTGAGTTTTGAGATTTCAGACTTGCCCTATTTTTTATAAAACTGACGTTAACTAACGGTCTTTTGGGAAAATGGTATGAGGTCATAAGGTAATCTTAAATTTCATCGGTGACACATTGATAAATCGAGAAACATGTTACCCCTTTAAAAATCCGCGCCGGCCGGTCTCTTATAAATTGGGCAAATTGAAAACTCAAGACTCAAGTAGGGTCAAACCTAAACCCAAACTAAAAAATTGGTACTCCTTTTGTAAAGTTGTGAAGTTAACCACTAATTCCAGAGTTGTTTCTAGGAACTTAAAGTTGAAAGGACTTATTTGGGTTTGCAGTGCAAAATCCAAGTAACAAAGACAAGAGAAAACTATGCAGTAGAGAATGTTGGAAAAGAGTGCTTATAATTTCAATACAAGTACATGACATGGGAATTTATTGCAGCAAGCATCTTTATTCAAGCTAGAGGATACTCGGAGGAGAATCCGATGCGGGCCGGCCGGTCGCTAGAAAGTAGGCTGTAGCTGAAACAGGTAAGGAATGGCTGTGGTGACAAACTTCAGTGGCGAGACCAGGCGGGAAGTGGAAGGAAGCTGCGGGTTGCAAGTAGAAAGTGGCGTGTTAATCCTCAGGCGACATATGTTTTGTCTGGACGAGCCATTTAAGTCTGGTGCGTATATTGTAACGTTGGCTGATCCGGTCGAGTCAGTCGTGCCGATTCCTACCAAGGCCCGTCCGCATAGCACTTGCACCGATGCATCTACAACCACACATGTAAGTTTTGTCATGACAATATATTTAAATTTTATTAAATTCGATCATTCAAAAGTCCAGACGTCTAAGTCATGTTCTACCTAAATTTAATAGCACTTACTGGGGAAAAGTGGGGCAGAAGACGAGACATTGGTACCGGTACCGGCGAGGCCATTAAGGCTGCATCGAAGGTCGCTTACAATAACTTGGACAGTATTTCTCAGGCCAATGAGATGGGCGTGAGCAGAAGGCGCTGCTGTGATGAGAAGAGGCACTAGTAGAGAAATCATCAACAGTTTAGCTGCCATTTTTTCGTAGAAGCAAAAGGTTAAGTGTGAATGTTGAGTTGATGTCAGGATATACTTTTTATAGAGGGGCGGACAGTGCCGGTATAATACCGCTTACTACGACGCCTTAGGGCGCCGTAGCGGCGGCGTCAAGTTGGAGAATGACCGTGGAATAACCATAAGTCAAGAGTATTGTTGTTAAACCTAATGATAGACTCAGGCGTGCTGGGGAGAGAGTCAGCTCATTCTTGCATTTCATGGAATGAAGCACTTCTGAATTTGACATTTATTAATCTTATAATCGTCTCATATTAAGTTATAAAAATTAATATATATATATACAAATTCCGAATTGAAAAGCTGGATCTCATCAGAGCCATTTTACGCTTTTCAAATCAAAATATTAATTTGAATGTGCCCAGCCGTTTTTGCCAAGGACTTTCTAAAAATTGTCCCTGACTATGTTGAGTTTACACTTTTTGGAAAGCAGCTAAAAAAGATGAGATAATAAGAAAACCTCCAAGTATGATAGAATGTAAAATCAAACTTCTAAAAACTAAAGGATGATCTGATCGAGTCCGTAATGAAGTTTTTTCGCTTCCTTGGGTCAATATGCACAAATAATAATAAGGCTTAAATTAATGATCCTGGCCTAGACTGGATGCTCTCCAACCACTAGACAAATAGATCACAAAACATTCATCATCAGTAGCCTATTTATTACAGCATTGTTTAAATATTTATGATTGGTTTTTTTGTCATCAAAGTCTAGTTTACACTAAAACAAGCGCATGCCTGAAAAGACGCACTACCTTATAGCTTATACCCTGATGCCCTGTCTCAGATATAATGCCTCTTAATATCATAAAAACTTCAGAGTGACAGAGAAAAAGATTGCACAACAATTCACGTACATAAAATGCGACCACTTTTTATAGACTATAGTATCAGACGTAATCAAATAACAATTCTTATCATGTATTTAGCCACTAGAACAGCTCAATCGATGCACAATAAAGTAAAGGTACCAAGTTTTTGCTGGAATATGCGACTCGGATAGTAGACCTGAAATTTACTGCTCAAGGCTTGTATGTCAGCAAGTTAGGTTTCTTCAGACTTCACCTTGGGGACTGATGGAGAGGGTGATCCCTCTGCTCCAATTTCAGATTTCAACTCATTGATGCTCTGCTCTAATTCATCAATCCTAGTACCCATATCATCAAGTGCATCATGGAGTTAAGGAAAGAAAAAAAAAATAGTTCGAGCGCAGTCTATTTGTTCCATATGTAAAACAAACACAAACCAATTGATTACAGCTCAGTTTTGCATAAAATTACATAGAAGATCTCAATAGAAAAGACCAACTGTGAACATAAGGGACACATCAAAAGTTGATAGTGCCTTTTCAACACAACATTACTTAATTGAAAGCAGACTAACATATTAATTAGCAAGTGAATGAATTGAAAAAGGATATTCTTTGAAATGATGGACTCTGACATTGTTTGGAACCGGTTTTGCTGCATAAATATTCACCGTTTCACTCACAAAAGACGGTCAAAAATTTTAATTGTAGTTAAAAGCATCATACAAAAGTGGAATGAAACTCACCATCTGCTGAAGAAGACTTTGAACCTGAAATGAATGTAAAATGATTTAAGAACCAGAAAAAAGTGCAGGAAATAAGTAGGCGTTTAAATATTTTTCTGATAACAAGTTATCTTACAAACGTATTATTTGGTCATTTCACATGTAAATACAAAAATTAAAATTTTAGATGACATTCAAATCATACTGAGGTCGGGCGGTATGACATATCATCTGGTGTGTCAAGCAATGACAGCCCAACCCCTAATAAAAATAAATACTGGATAGTAGACTTAGTAAAATAACATAGGCCAGTTATAGTGAGAAAACATGACTCTCAGCTGTCTAACAAAAAGAACAATTAATCCGCTATGGCACATATTCATGTTTATTTTATATATTATCACATATGAAGATAAGATTACAAATTATCAGACTAATTGGCTAGATGCTTCAAAATAATAGTATTTCACAAAACTAAAATCTAGCAGAGGACATATATCTTGCCCTGTTAGTAGAAAATTATCTTTTGCTTGAGCCAAATAAGTATAGCCAAGTTTTCAAGAGGAATATTTGTAGTTTCGAGTCTAAACAACCAAGTGTTTAGAATTACAATTTTGACAAGTTTTGGACGACGAGTCTATCCACTCATGGACCGTGTCAAACACTTCGATGTGTTAAAAACTGGGCGTGAATTTCACATTCATGTTCAAATGGATTTGTTAAAGTTTAAGAGTATCCCTTTTTTGACAATTTTTTATTTGTGTCGAATATTCAGCTAAGATGATCTTAAACCGTCATTCCGAAAATATTATCGTTTATCGGTTCATGGGCATTAAATATTAGTTCTACGATGCAGCCCATAGACTCAATTGTTTCTAGGGAGTTACTGACTCAAATCAGCATACAAACAGACATGATTTTTTCACTGAATTTTTCTCTAAGCCTCCTGATAGTTAATTACTTTACACTGTTTACACCTTATCAGGACTCCAAACCGTTATTGGTTTTGAGGCCCGCATAATTTACCTTATTACATATAAGCTCAATTAACATGGTTGTGATTTGTGAACTGAAATATGGGGATACGAATCAACACCCAAAAACTCAGTGAGATACTTACGAAAACAGTCATATCAGCAGTGCTTTGCTTTGAGTCATCAGCATCATGCCCATCCTGCCATATAAACAATTTAGGTTACTGATTAATGGCAGTAATCCAAAACTAGATTTGTGAATACAAATGGCGTAACATGAATTTTTTATAAACAGTTGAATTCAGAATTTATACCTCAAGCCAGCTGTAAAATTACAAACCTCTACTCCTTATATCAGTTTAAGAAACTAAGAATGGATGCCGTAATGATATAAATTGCTTTCATCCCTTCACTAATGGTATTATGGCATCCCAAATAAAATAGACAAACAAAGTGCGCACCCTGGGTGGCCACTTAAACATCCATAAAACAAAAGCATCTCACAGAATCTAAGATATTGAAAAAGAGGGCAAAAAGATAACAAAATGAACACATTCTTATAAGCCCAGGATAATGTGTAGGCAGCGGAACTCCTCTATCAGCACCTAGGAAACAAATCCAGCAAAAATTTTCAATGATATATTGAAAGCAGAAAATTAAGCGTTTTTTGGCGCATCACAATTCATAACCGCATCAGTCACGTAAGTGAGAATTCTCAGGAACCCTAATCGCAACCTAAGTGCCCCGTGCCTATGTCGTACAACATCAGAGAAATGACTTTCTTAAAATTAAAACACCTTTCTATTGAGGCGATTGGGGATCTTACCATTGTCGAATAGCGAAGCTATGAAGAGAAAATTTTCTGTGCTCGACGAACTTTGGTTTTCTTGTTTTGTCAGAGAAAAAAAAGCTCCACATATTTTCCGGATATAGCAAAAAATGACGCATTTACCCCTCTGGGAAAACAACAAGATAACAAGACAACTTCACCTTAAACGGCGTCGTGGTTGTGGGCAGTTATTCTCTTCCCAAACACAACCCTAATGAATTTGCAGGAGTGAAGCTCATCGCAGCTGCTCGCGTACAAAAAAATGCTCCACCTCCACCTCCCCCTTCATCCCTTCTAATCTTCTTCCACCTTCCTTAGCCCCGCGCACAGTCAGAAGCCCCCCTGTCCCCACTCCCCCTCCTCCTCTCCCAATCTCCGATTCCAGAACCCACATCGCCTCCTCCGACTTCGGATCCCCCAACACCTTGACCAAGCCTGTGTGGGATACTGTGAACCGCGGCCTGTCAAGGATTGTTAGCAATTTGAAGCTTGTGGTGTTCCCTAACCCGTTCCGCGAGGATCCTGGCAAGGGCGCAAAGCGCTGAGGATTGGGAAACGGCCATCCCTGGGTTGATTAGCTTTGTCGATCATTCAAGAAGGGAAGCGTGATCTAAACTCTATATCTTTCTTTAGTTTCGCATAAAACCGGGTTCTAGGTCTTCTATATCTGTGGCTATGCCGGGAAATTTGATGCGCTCGGTGCATAGAATTTCCTCATCATATTTCCGCTCACCATTGCAGATCTCTGTATCTTCGAGGTACTACTCATTTTCATGAGTACAATTTTACATTTGATAATGATGTGTTTTATAATTCTACAGAAATATATTTAGTGGAATTACATGACCAGTTTCGGTGTTAATGCTTCATAATCATCATTCTATTTGTCAATTTTGTTTAACTACTCAAGTGACGTTGGCTTGAATGTGTTTATAGGTTAATTGTCAGCTGCCCCAACTTAGCTTTCACTGGCTGCGAGCGAATAGCACCCTCCAGCGCACTTTATCCATCCTGGATATATAGAAGTATTAGTCATGGATCAGTAAACCTTGTGATATCTCAAGGAAAACTTAAGTTCGAGACTCATGAGGTTGACCCTCCAAAGAAGGAAAAATGGAAAACTAAGAAGAAACTGAAGTTGCAGAGGTTAAGGGAGAAGCAAAAGAGGAAACTTGCCAACAAGCGAGATCCGCGTCGACTCACTGTTAGAGGTAAGAAGAAGAAGCAAAGGTTCGCCGATGCAGAAGAAAGACTCAAATATAAGATTGAGAAGGTAAACATATACTTATCTGTTGAAGTGTGTTTGAGCACGGCTTCTGCATCAGTTTAGTAACTATATAATGATTAATGAGAAACATTAGATATCATATTTGGCTTTTGTTGGATAATGCGTTACAAGTTCAAGTTGTGGTATTTTTTCCTTATTTTATTAGAAACTGCTTTTCGTAAAATTTTAAGATAATTCTTACCGCGGTACTACTGAGTGATGACTGATTAGTTCATCAACCTTCTCCTCGTGTTGGCAGTTGTAGTCTGTCCTGATTTTTTTTATTTTATGACAGGCCAAAATCAAGGAGGCCATGCTGATCGAACGACTTGAAAAATACAAAGTTCCTAAGCTTCAGGGGCCAATTGTTAGACCACACGAAATGACCGGTGAGGAACGCTTCTATATGAAGAAAATGGCGCAAAAAGGATCTAATTATGTTCCTGTTGGAAGAAGAGGCATCTTTGGTGGAGTTATCTTGAACATGCATATGCATTGGAAAAAGCACGAAACTGTTAAGGTCATTTGCAAGCCCTGTAAGCCTGGCCAAGTCCACGAGTATGCAGAAGAAATTGCTAGGTTGAGTGGTGGAGTCCCAATTCATATAATAGGAGACGATACTATAGTCTTCTACAGAGGAAAGGATTATGTGATGCCGCGAATTATGTCACCTATCGATACATTGTCAAAGAAAAGAGTGCGTACTCAGCTTTTACTTCCTTATATACTTTATATAATTGTGACGTCAAACACCAATATTTACTCTCGATTTGCTGTTAGTGTAACAGATACCGGCGTCTTAATTAGTTTACAGTCTGTGGCTTTTCTCCTTCTTTTTTGTTTACAATATATGCTAGCTGACACTGCTCATTGTTCTTCTGTTAGGCCCTAGAAAAATCCAAGTACGAGCAATCACTTGCAACTGTAAGGCATTTCATTGCTATTTGTGAGAAGGAACTAGAATTGTACTACAGGCACATTGCACTCTATGGTGACCCAAATGATCGGAATCCTATGCCAACTTTTGAGAGTCAAGAGAAATACACAAAGGATCTACCAACCCTGGGGATGCAGGAAGATGGATGTTTTGGTCATCACCGGCTTTCAGGAATTGATGATGAGACTGAGGTTGATAACTTATCCATCAGTGAATTAGAATATGAAAGTGAAGAAGAGTCTGATAGCGAGGACATTTCCGGTGATGAGATATAAACCCTCTGTTCTGGTTTGCAAAACTTCTCATCTTTGCCATCAGTAAACAAGTTAAAGTATGGAAGTTAAGATATTCAGATGCCGCATAAACTCATGATGATGGACTGTGTGTTGAAATTGGGGATGAATCCTATACTTTGGGGGAAGACCAATCCAAAGTGCTAGTGATGACCATGTTTTGGGGATGAATACTTACTATAGCAACTAATGGTGGAACTTATTGGGCAGCTACTCACGTAACTACAGTGACGTTTAGCTGGTTTGTAAGACGACCTTGGTAACTGAGCACCATGAAAGTCAACATAGGAAGAACTACGATGTTTATAAAAAACATCTACAAATCTGCTTTGCGTATAATATTGACAAAAAGTAGTGTGTGAATCTGGCCTGGAGAGTGACCTTATGTTCTTCCTATGCTCCATACAGATGTTTATTGGGGATGGCGCGAAACTTGTCCGCGATGCTAGCTTTCCAGCTAGCTAAGGAGAATTAAGTCACCCTGCATCATATTTATTGATGAGATTGATGCAATTGGAACGAAACGTTTTGATAGGTGACTGATCATGAGTTGTCTCATCTCATTGATATTTCATTTCTCAGTAAACTTTTGTGTCTCACTTGTCACATGCATTTCAGTGAAGTGAGTGGAGATAGAGAGGTGCAGAGAACTATGCTGGAGTTGCTTAATCAGCTTGATGGCTTTAGCAGTTATGAGGGAATCAAGGTATTAGGCTTGCTTTTTGCTTTTCCAAGTCTTAGCTCTTGTTATTATCAACACGTACCTTGTTTATAGATGATGTTAGGTTCGGGGCATAATTCATGATGAAGGATGACTATGTTTGCATGATCCTGTGCAATTATAAGGCCCCTGGTCATGTTTGGTTTAGATGCCAAATTCTTTATGACGGCACCTTAGCGTCTGAGTGCGGAATTGTTTGTAGTGAAAAGACAACTACCCATACTCAATTAATGAGGCTTTGTTTCATGTTAATAAGAAGGTATCAATACAATCAAGTTCATTCTAAACAAGTCACAATTAACATGTTATCAACTTTAATAGTAGAGTACATTTTAGAAAATTCAGCAAAGTTGTTTTTTTATGTTGTTTTGAGCATATGGTCCTCAAGTGCCGTCATCATTTTATCAGATAATGAAACATGTCAATGGTTTTGTTGAGCTTAATCATTTGGTGGAACAGGTTATAGCTGCAACCAACAGAGCAGATATTCTGGATCCTGCTCTTATGCGTTCTGGGTGGTTGGACAGAAAAGTTGAGCTGCCTCATCCCTCGAAGAAGCAAGAGCTCGCATTTTGCAGGCGAGAACATGGTTTTGTACTGCTTTCTGTCAGAGCTGAAAGAGGTGCATCAATAGCTCTTAACTTATTTGGTTTCTTTTTTGACCGCTTGCAGATTCATTCAAGAAAAATGAATGTAAACCCAGATGTCAATTTTGAGGAATTAGCTCGGTCCACCGACGATTTCAACGGTGCCCAGCTAAAGGCTGTTTGTGTAGAGGCAGGCAGGCATGCTGGCCCTCCATCGTGATGCTACCGAGGTACTTGACTAACATTTAGTATTTTAACACGATCAGCATAATAAACCTTAGCAATCTTGAAGTAGTTTTCCGTTCGTGTTTGGTTTCAGTCCACTTCCTTCGTTTTTGGCCTGCCTCTCTTCATAGATCAATTTGAGCGAGACAAACCTCATTAAGTGAAATATAGTTTTTATTGCTGTTTTCATTTGGTTTGTTGGTGAGGTATCTTTTGATGATGCTCTTGCTGTTCCTAGGTAGAAATTAACAGGAGTCTTTTTGTAGGGGATATGTTTTTCTTTATTGAATGGTGCATTTTGAAGTCAGTTGCTCGTTACTGAACTTTCCTACTGGACATGGGACTGTGAATGGTTCAGGTGATGCACGAGGACTTCAATTTATCCAAGTGCAAGCGAAGAAGAAATCCAGCCTGATCGAACTATTATGCGTAGTTGTCCGTGGAGAGCAGAACTTTGTGCTTCGTTCATGTTTTACTTTTATTAAAAAAGAAAGAAAGTCTTTGGCTTCCATGTAGCTGTTGGTCGAAGTTTCTGTAAACACGCCCACCCATGACCAACTCACCTCAATTCAACTTTATCTTTCAGCAGATCTAAAAAGTAGCCCAGCCCTAGCCTTTTATTTTCGGCCACAGTCAAAAGCAGTTTCATAGGGGTTTGGGAGAAATATGACATGTCGGCAGCATTATGTTAGTGTTAATGTGTCATATAAAATTTAAAATAAAGAATAAATCGTAATTTTTTAGAAAGATGACAAATGAGGAATGAATTTTTAAATTCGTGGCATTTAAAAAAAATTTCTAAAGTTTTGTGTCTTATTTCCTGGAAACTTTTTAGAGTATCGTTTTTATTGTAGATGTTCACTCACTAATTTCGGGTAAAAGAGATGACTGACAATTATAATTTATGACAAAATATATTTGTTGCCTAAAACTCACATTAACTAATCAGAAAAGTAATAAAAAAATTGCATATGAATTTCTTAATTTTGATGTTTGTACCGTTTTATATCGAATTATAATAATAAATAGAAATTGAAGAGTTGAGATTTTTTGAGATTTGGTGGCGAAGGACGAAGGAAGGGCAAGGCTTGCGCTTCCTCGTTCCAGCACTTATTTCGAGCTTCGGATCTCTCGCCGTCGCCACTTCCACTGAGGACAGGTAAACATTTATGCACGCTGACTGCTCCATCATTTCGTTCCCTATAGCGACAAACCCTAATATAATCATCACCTCTATATTTTGCCATTACTCGTTCTTATTCTTCCTCGATTAGATCAGTCTCATCTTAACCCTGATTTCTATCGTGTTTTATGAATCGGTTCATTGACAGCAGTTTCCGCTATTTAATGAGGGAGCTTTGAGTGCTCTGATTTTGATTCCGGGTCAGATAGTTTGAATTGGGATGTTACAGTTGGGCTACAGATGATTGTTAACTTAGTCTGAGGTCAGGTGAGGTGATTTTTGGCCATGGATAGTAATAAAGATGAGGCTTTGAGATGCATTAGCATAGCCAAAGAGGCGATTGCTGCCGGAAATAAGAGAAGAGCTTTAAAGTTTATTGGAATTGCGCATCGGCTTAACATTGATTTGCAAGTTGATGGGCTTCTTGAAGTGTGCGAGAAGCTTGAGTCCACCTCGCCCACTTCCCCTAAGAGGGGGAGCAATGATGATGTGAATGGGGTTTCATCGTCTAGAAAAGATGAGATTTCGAATGGTGAAAGAAGTTACGTCGAGGAGCATGTTCAGGTGATTAAGAAAATTAGGAAGAACAATGATTATTATGCTGTTCTTGGATTGGAGAAGAGCTGTACGATTGATGAGATAAGGAAAGCTTACAAGAAACTGTCATTGAAAGTTCATCCTGACAAGAACAAGGCACCCGGTTCTGAGGAGGCCTTTAAGAAAGTCTGTAAGGCTTTTAAATGCTTGAGCGATGAAAGTTCGAGGAGACAGTATGATGAGACGGGCTTGGTGAAAGATTTTGAGTATAACCAGCAGCAGAATGTTAGGCGTCGCAGGCCGCGGGCCCAGCATTCCTTTTATGATGATGAGTTTGACCCGGATGAAATATTCAGGGCCTTCTTTGGGCAGAGGGACATTTTTCGATCTTCCCATGTATACAGGACTGGTAGAGCTACTCAACCGAGGGAGAATCATCATGATACAGGACCTAATCTTATGATTCTTCTTCAAATTATACCCTTCATAATTATTTTCTTCCTTGCTTATCTGCCATTTTCCGAACCTGAGTACTCTTTGCAGAAGACGTACAATCACCAGGTTCCCATCACAACTGAGAAGTATGGTATAGAATATTTTGTTAAATCTCCTGATTTTGAGGATAATTTTCCTATTGGGGCTCTGGCTCGAGAAAACATTGAGGAGCATGTAATCAAGGATTATAAACATATGCTTGGACGCTATTGTCACATAGAACTTCAAAGACGTCAATGGAGTAGGAACCTGCCTACTCCTCACTGTGATAAGCTTCGCAGTATGGGAGTAGCATAAAAGGTCAGTTGATTTTTATTAATGTAATTTTGTGAGAGACTGGTATATTCACCTGCTGGGGCATAAATGGGCCGTGCCACTTTTTGTTGCCTTAATTAAATTAGAAAAATAAACTACTGATTAAAATTAGGCATTTAGTTATGGAAAATGGTAGTCGGGGATGACCGATTGCAGCGTTTCATTTGCTTCTGCTCATTGTTGAAAATCTTTTCCTCCGTGCGATCATGTTCCTCTAAAGTTGGGTGATTAAATATATATCTAAGAAAGATTCATCCTCTTGCATTAATCCTCTAACAATGTTCTATTTTATGCTTCGTTGTGGTTAATTTTTTTTTTCCCTTTTCCCCTCTTGCCGTCGAAGACCTTTGCTATGAAAATTGAAGTTTGCAATGACCAATATCCCGCAGAATTCACATGCACTTGAAGCTTTTGCTCATAGTTTATGTCATCTCACAAAAACTCTCACGCTGCTGTGTCATAAAAAATTCAATGTCATAGTCTAAATGTTACTGAACCTAACATTTTGGTTATTTCAACAAATTGTTAGAGTGATCTTGAAAATGTGTAATGAGGAATCTTAGTCTTTCGTTGCTTACTGTTAGGAGCTTCCAATGTGCAATCAGAAATTCATATAGGTTCCACTTATGTGTGGCAGCGTGAAGTTGTCATACTCGAGGATTATGGTTATCATAGGTCACTTAGTAGACGACTTGGCGCCGCAGTGCTTTAGCAACCTTATGTCTCCAGATCATTAGACTGACTAGAAGCATAGCAGCAGTTGACAAGCAAATAGCCAATCCAACACTAGATGAAATTATGCTTTAGTTTGAGCTCTTTGTCCCATTGCTCGGCAAACTCGATGGGTGGCCTGCAACTTCTCATAAAACTTGATGGAAATGATGCCTGTGTTGTTCCGTGGTTGATTGACTGATGGCTGCTAAGACAGTAATTTGGCGTCATGACTAGCCATGTCGTCATAATAAACATAATATTGATTGCATTGTGATTTGGGCTCTCTATGCTTCCATCAGAGGCTGCAAGGGCAAGTTAAAAAGGGAATTTATCCTCTATTTGTCTTTCTGCGTTTTTCTTCTTCTTATTCTGTTTACTGATAGTTGATATGAGCTTTATTTTTTTTAGTCTGAATCTCCACTTGGAGGGCCTCAATAAATGAGTAAACAAACAAAGTCATTCATGACAGTCTGATGAATCTTATCTTTGTATTGCAGAATCTGTTGCTGGAAACGAGAACCAAGTGGTGATAAAAATGTAGTGCACCGTCTCTTGGTTGAACCTGCCTTACATAATAATTGTGAAGGTCAGACTGGGAGATTATGAAGACTGAGCATTTGATTATTGTCGGCCTTCTTGACCCCTGATGTGTGTGAAAATCCGCAGATTCCACACCCTAAATTGAATTGCATCCTGATCTGCAAACCCCGTATCCTACTTTCACAATCACAGAAGTGCGAGATTCCAGCTTTTGTATCACAGGAACCATCGTCACGTTCTGATTTATAAATAAGATCTCAAAGTATTTTTTTCACCTCTTATATTTGACATTCTATGAATTGTGTTAGTATTTGTCGATAGAAGAGACATCAAACCGATAAATATCGGATGTATCAATTATGCATTTACCAATCTAATGCAAGTGAATTTTCCCCTACTCTTTTTATTGCCCTAAGCCCTTCCGTATTTGAAAGGGTGAAATTATATAAGACCAGTTTTTACATTCAGTAATTACATCTCAACCCATTCTGACGTACTTGTTGACTCTTACACCACACAATTTAATCTTCATTTTTATTGAGAAACGCCTACAATTAGCTCTTGCTTTAAATCGAGATTCTTCGGCTAGTTCGTCATTTTCTTTTTTGATTGGAATTCTCATTTGTAATTATCTCATATTCAGTTATAAAAAATATTTATATATATATATATATAACATTAATACACCAAACTCGTTGATTAAAGGTCTATAAGCATGCCATCATCTTATTTCTATACATGTACATAGTAATCGTTTACAATAAAGTTCCTTTTAGTTTTCGACCAAAATACTGGCACAAATTACCTTAAAACTACCGGCTGTAAAAGTAAATTGGAATTTTCGAGTACCATTCATGGATGAAAGTGCTTTCATCCAAACTTCAACTGTAGAATCTTCGACTCTTATTATCAGAATGGATGATACACAAATACGGGCAATATCTGCATTACCTTCAACTTTAGTCCCGCCACGAGTAACGGTTACACAACTTATTTCATCAAACCAGAATGTTTAGAACAATTGATTTTCACAAGAACGGATTAATGAGTTCTAGAAGACATATCTTGATGAATAATGCGTTTGCTGAATACAGATTTTGTTTTCCCCCTTCTAATCCGTTAACTTGAGTCTAAAAAAGTTTATAGGAAATTATTAGGATGAAAGAAAGAAGACTATTTAAACTTGTTCCATCAACACATATGAAAATGTATCATTATCATGCAATTGAAAAGTCACAACATTTCAATTTAAACTAAAAGACACCATTTAATATTATCATATGACCAATTAACAAATTAGCATATCTTTATTATTATATTATATCATAATCATAGGTATTATTATTTAATGGGTCATAATAAAGATCTAATCTTCCGGTAACCTACACGTATGATTGTTTACCATGGGATCTACAAATGTTGATGCCCTCCATTTCTATCTCCATAATCAACTTCATTACTTATTAGTCATGTTTGTGTTAGGAGTTAAGATCGTGCGAAGATAAAAAAGAACATAAGGATTTACGTGGTTCACTTGATTAATGTGATCAAGCTACGTTCACGGCCGAACTAGAGATGTATTTTTTTTGCCTGTTTAAGGATCACATATATAGTAATGCAAAACCCTAATTATATATGTTTTTGGGCCAAACTCAAAACTTCGGCCCGAACTACATGCTAATATGTGTAGAGTCAGAAGAGTCAAATGGGACAAGATCAGACTCTACTACTCAATAATTTGCTCATCCCACTTGGAGGGCCAAGAAAAATTACAATATTATCGTGGTGTGATCATTAGAATATAAAAACACTTCATATTTAACGCATTAGATTGCAATCTCAATATAGTATTTGTGAGTCTCATAGTACAAGATGAAGCTTTAACAGTGTAACTAGTGCTCCTCCTCAAGCTCAGGATCCAATGAGACTTCAATAGTTATATCCATAAAATATCTCTCTAAGTACACGTACATATTCTGATTCATCAATTTGCAGACTTCTCTTGTTAATCATAGATTTCTCGGCCAAGTTAAGGTATTCCTAAGTCATCTGTCTCTGTAAGGTCCTAGCATCTTAATTATTAGAGATCAGCTGGGAGCATCAAGAGAACCTAAAAATGGTTGAGCAAGAAAGCTTGTTACCAATAGCCAACGTTGGACGAATCATGAAGGAGATTCTCTCACCCAATTCTAAGATCTCTAAAGAAGCCAAGGAAACAGTGCAAGAATGTGTGACTGAGTTCACCGGAGAAGATAAACAGGATTTTAATTGCTTAGCCTTCTCGTTCCGACAAAATCATCAAAATTCGTACTCTGTTCCATTAGAAATCAAACCATAGTTGATGGGATGTTTGACGTTCTTTTGTTACTCTGGACATGTAATACTTTATTCAAACACTTACACTTTGAACTAAGTCGGTTTATTAGTTGTTTCTTACGATAAACATAATTTTACGAAAGGAATTGTACGGACATCCGACTTGTCATTTGTTTCCATAGGTTGTTTGTCAATTAAGCTTCTGTCAAGATGAAGTCGTTGCCACAAGTAGCATCTCTTCATCACAAATTTTAAGCAACACGAAGAGCTTGAAAATAACATGAAATATTGCTAAGTAAAAATACATGTCAACATCATATATCCATTTGAGAAAGTTCTCCACATTTACTTATTCCTTAAAAAGGCTCAATTCATGTTCATGATTTTTGTGGGTCATAAGTCATCGTCTACTATGAAGAGCTGAATTTTAATACAAATTGACGTAGCGGAAGCGAAAACAAAACGGATACAAAATCTTCATTCCTTACAAGTCGAATATGGATAATATCGAATCTATCGTCAAAAAAAGAAAAATTGAATTCGAACTTTTTGATTAATAACCATTGAAAGAAGATCTATACGAAATATAAAAGAACATGAAATACTAAATGTTACACAAGAACCACATATCTAATAATTTTAAATTTATAATTGTCTAATAATTTCCATGATAAATACTTATAGATAAAAATAGTCATCATTAATATGATTTCTTATTAGGTTATTTATGCTCATCTACCATGTTTAAAGCTAAAGCATGCTCCTTAGGGTACAATGCTATCGTTTAGTTACTAATATTGAATCGACTTGCTGTAGTGGTAAAAAAAAAGTCAAACATTCAACATTGCTTGAATTTCATTTATGATGGGAGCTAAAGTTGACGCTCTGTAATTATGAGTAGAATGATATAAAGAAAAAAAATTTACAAATCCATTATCGCTGAGAATGCCCAATATATCAGGATGCAGTTGAAAGAGCTCCCCAACTTTTAAAGATCCAAAACCTTCCTCTCCATCTCACCAATCTTGGCCCTTGCGAGTTGTGACCATCCGGCTTTTATGCTCATAATCTTATTACTATTTAGAATTAATTGAGACTAAAACTTAAAAGATCTTTTTGGATAGATGTTGGATCCAACTAATATGTTTCAACTTTTGGAAAAAGTTGTCAATTTCAATTCTTAATGTTTATGGCGTAGGCCTGGCCCGACCCTGAGCATGGATCACATCGGCACCAAATACATGGCCTAGCCCCAAATAGGGGCATAAATAAAACTCTATTAGATTTTTTTTTTATAAAAAAAATAGCTAAACCCTACGTAGTAAGAAGCCGTCTGCAATCGAAGCAAGAAGCCCTATGGGTCTGCGATTGAACTTCAAAGCAAACCGAAAACTCACACGCTTTTCTCTTTGTCTCCAATCGTCTTTGTCCCAAACCCGTCTCTCCATCTATAATTTTCTACAACTCTGTCTCAAGGTTGGATGTGGGTGTTTGAGATTTTTTTAGATTGTTTTCAATACTCAATCTTGTAGTTTTAAAACCTTATAAGGCCGAATACTCAATCTTATAGTTTCCACTTAATTAGTTTCAAGGGATCGAGTTTGATTGAAGGGGTGCAGATCGTAGTATTTGGCCTTACATGGTTTTATATGATGAGAGATTGTATTTTTGAATTTAGGGTTCATTGGATAATTTTGGGTCGTTGAATTTTATGTTTATTTAAGAATATAATTGAGGGCCCCAAAATAAAGTTTCACCGAGAACCTAGCTACAAAATGTATATGACCGACCGGGACTGGTGTACCCAAGAATGTAGCATAAAGTCAGTCTTAGATTATACATTGTTCTAGACATTGATCTTTTGAGTTTTTCCACATAAGAGATCGAATTTGGTGCACCCATAGACATAACCATTTCGAAAACATATATATCATGTAAAATTGTAACATCCAAGGCCATTTTTATTGATAGCAAAACCTAAAACAAGCTAGAGAGAATACATATCACAAAAAGTATGGCCCTCATGTTCAGTTACAACAGCTCGTTTGAAGATTATTAAATTTTTTTGACTGAGATGTTTGACGTCCCTTTTACCAGTAGACCAGACCGTGATGGACTTGGAGGATTATTAATTATTATGGTGCGATGTTCAAACCCACAATGC
Organism: Umbilicus rupestris; assembly: GCA_963678935.1. Lineage (NCBI taxonomy): Eukaryota > Viridiplantae > Streptophyta > Magnoliopsida > Saxifragales > Crassulaceae > Umbilicus > Umbilicus rupestris. The sequence goes on along the minus strand of OY787628.1, from coordinate 8,852,212 downwards.
TCCAACCCTATTAAGCATGGGCCTAAGAGTACGATTAAGATGCAGTGTCATGATCTCATTGGCACCCCCAACCAACTCCCCTCCAATAAACACTGCAGGGACAGTGGGGCTGCAACCAAGCCTCAGCAAAGCCTGCTCAATCTCTTTCGCTAATTTCGACGACATTTGATCGAGCTCGTAAACATTAGGGTTCACTCCAAAGTCTTGCAAGAGGGTCTTTATGGTGTGGCTCATGCAGCATGAGGTCTTGCTGAAGATCACCACAGGTCTCTCAGAGACCATTTTTGTCACTCTTTCCATCTCAGTCAATAATGCAGGCAGAAGATCTAGAGGATATATAAGAGAGATGTATTGGATTGTTGTGAGGAAGTAAAGTAGTGAATGGGTTGTATTTATAGGGATTGGGGTTTAGGGTTTTGAGATTGATATTGCTGAAAATAAATTAGACAAGTAGCTTTTTTTGTACAAAGTTGATGATGCAAAGATAGATAGATTGCATTGGATGATGAATTTTGAGATAAGAATTTCAGGCCGGGTTTGATACTCAAAGGGGCCGGATGGAAAATGCATGATTGTGATCGATTCGCCGCACCACGTGGGAATAAATGTCACAAAAAGAAGATGAGATAATATCATTCTTTGGTTGTATCTAAAGGACATGAATAATATGAATGGACGAATTAATGATAAGAAGGATCGAATGACAACAAGCAAGTCGATCTTCTTGTACGTACGGCCTCTAGCATTATGTATATGCTTCTTCAATTAGGGTTGATGAGTTCAAATATTCCCAATGAATTTAGGGTTTTGTCTGAATTTAGATTTGGAAGACGACAAAACCTTCAAGTTATTCTTGGTGATTAGAGTTGACATTTTATGATAAAACAAGAAAAGGATGAACATAGTCATGGACCAAGTAAAAATGTTTGGATGAGAGGTGAAGCAAATTTAGACGTCTGGAAATCGGAAAGATTCTTTGATGAGCTAATATGTGCTTGCTTCAAACACTTATCAAAGAAGCCATTTTCTTCAAACAAGGTTATAGATAAAGGTACTAAAAACAATGAAGTTGGTCTGGAAATATCAGTTGGAAAATGGTGTAAATGTGTGAAGAAAATAGTGGTGTGATCCTATTTTGTGAGCCAAAATATTGAAGTGTAGTACAATTCTAATTGAGCCAAATATATAAGGTGAAGTATACCTCAAAATATATAGAGAGTACATCTCAGCATCAACCAGATAATCATGGAGAGATACCTTGAAATAAATAAGATATTTGATCCATGATTGTTCTTAAGCAAAGTTGAGGCGACGCTCCAATGAGACGCAACACTTCAAATTAGAAGCGACACCTAAAGGTTGAGGCATTGTCTGGGATTGAGGCTTAACTGTTCAGGTCCTTTAAAAACCTAGGCATCACCTGGAACCAAGTTGAGGCAATGCCTGGGTTGAGGCATCGCTGCACCAACTTAGGGCTATGCCTAAGAGAGAGGAATCACCTGAGTGTGTTAAATGTCTTTAAGAGCTTTAAAGAGCACTCGGGTGGCGCGTGATCGAAGGTGAGGCGACACCCTAAGTGAGGCGCCGCCTACGCTCAATATGAAGTGACGCCTAGAGCGTTACAACTTGGCTGCCTATATAAGAGAAGCATTTCTTTTCAATATGAGTTCTGAAGACTTGATGGTTCGTCTTCATATTGAAGAAGACAACCAGGGTTTTGGTAGAAAGCTAAAAGTGCCGTCAAATGGGACTAATGTGGTAGAGCACGGGGAAAGCTCAAAGAAGAAGGAACTCTCCAAGCGAATTGTACCGAAGGATAACAACCCATATTTAAGGATAAATGTTATAACTGTGACAAAGAGGGTCACATGACTGCTAATTTCAAGAAATCTCAAACAAAAAAGACGGAGGCAAATACAGTTGATGTAGATGCAGACTACCAGTGGGGGTGACAACCGAGATGAACTTAATGGAGGAATCCCAAGGAATGGTGGCTGAATACTGGAAGTACCTGCCACATATGCTCATACGAGAAAACCTTTCTCAACTCTGGAATTGACAGACAATGGAGAGAGCTATACATGAGCAACTCTGCAACCTATGAGATCAAGGGGAAGGGCAATGTGAAGAGAGCTGAAGCTGACGAGGGTTCTTTATGTACCCGAGATAGGGAAGAATCTCATTTCTAAGACACTACTTTGTAGTCATGGCTTTAGAATGACCTTTGAGTCTTAGAAAGTAGTCCTCACAAACAATGGAATGTTTGTGGGAATGGGTTATGTAAAAGATGGCATGTGGAAACTTAATATAAATGACATCATAACCAATAAGATGAATAAAGTTGAGTCTTCTGTGTATTTGCTTGAGTCCTCTATTTTATGGCATAAATGATTCGGCCACATAAATTATGACACTTTAAGGAAACTAATGAATTTGAAATGTATAGCCAAATGTCATCTAGATTCCAAGGACAAGTGTGAGACATTTGTAGAAGCAAAGCAAATGAGAACTCCCTTTCATAGTGTTGAAAGAGAGAGTGAACCCATGGATTTAATCCATAATGATATATATATATATATAAATGAGAACTCCCTTTCATAGTGTTGAAAGAGAGAGTGAACCCATGGATTTAATCCATATATATATATTATTTGAAATGCATGCCAACCAGAGGTGGCAACAAGTATTTTACGACCTTTACTGACGATAGTATAAAATATTATTTAGTGTACTTGCTAAAAAGTAAAGACTAGACAGTTGAGAAATTTGCTGAGTACAAACATGAATTTGAGAATCAACTCAACCGAAAGGTAAAGAGGTTGAGAAGTGACCTAAAGGTGACTATGTTGAACCGTTTGGGGCATTTTGTGCACAATACGGTATTATTCACGAAGTAAATCTACCATACTCACCTCAATCGAAGGCATAGCCAAACAAAAGAATCCCATTCTGAAAAAGAAGATGAATGCGATGCTATTAAGCTCTAGGTTATCGCACAAAATATAAGAGGAAGCCATCTTACTAGCGAACTACCTTTGAACAAGGTACCTTACAAATTTGAGGAGAAATCTCTGTATGAGTTATTTAATGAAAGGAAGCCTTCCTATAAATACTTGTGTGTGGGGGAGTTGCCTAGCTAAGGTATTGACCCCTGGTCCTAAAAGAATGAGGATATGACCAAAAATAGTGACTGTGTGTTCACTGGTCATGCGTATAATAATACCGCATATAGATTCCTTGTGTATGAATCGAAAAACCTCGATATACACAAGAATTACGTAATAGAATCAAAGAATGCTACATTCTTCGAAGAGGTTTTCCATAAAGTCTAAGGAAAAGAAACCTGGTTCGCCTCATTAAATACTTGAGGGTGTTGAGCAATTAACTCAACAACTAGAGGGAGAATATGAAATGGAGATGGAACCTGAAGAATTGAGGCATAGAAAGCGAGCTAAATTTGGTCCTAATTTCCTAACATATATGCTCAAAAACTAAACCTCAAAAGCATAGTGAGGATATTGGTTTAGTAGAGGGTTCCTCATGGAAAGAAGCCATAAGGAGTGAGATAGAATCCATCTTACAAAATCATATTGGTGAACTGGTTGACCTTCAGGGGGAAGTAAACCACTTGGTTCCAAATGACTATTTAGAAGCAAAAGATGAAAGTGGACGGATTTATACACAAGTACAAGGCGAGACTTGTCATCAAAGGATGTAAACAAAAGGAAGGTTTATACACAACTACATTGAAACATATTCTCAAGTGATGACAATAATGTTCATTTGAATGATAATAGGCATTGCCGCTTTGCGCAATTTGGAAATTCATCAAATAGATGTGAAAACAGCCATCCTCAATGGAGCTATTGAGAAAGAAATATATATGAATTAACCCGAGGGTTGTATAATGTCGGGTCTAGTTTGTAAATTTATAAACTTGTAAAATCTCTTTATGAATAAAGCAAGCGCCAAAGTAGTTATGAAAAGTTTGACAATGTGAAGTTGTCAAATGGTTTCAAGATCAATGAGTGCGACAAACGAGTGTACATTGAGGGATTCAGTGACGCAAGTTGGATATTTGTTGTAGAAGACTCCAAAGGCACTAGTGGATATGTATTCACACCGGAAGGTGCTATGTTGTCTTGGAAATCCTCAAAACGAACATTGATAATTCGAGCCACTATGGAAGTTGAGTTCGTTACATTACATAAATGTGACGAAGAGGCTGAGTGGTTAAGGAGTTTTACTGAGGATATTTCCAAGTGGACAAAACATGTGCCGGAAATATGTGTATATTGCGATAAGTAGTATGCAATTGGTAGAGCATAGAGTATTTTGTATAACGGTAAGTCAAGACATATGCGACTAGGGTTCGATTCCTGATGGGCCTAGAGCATGGGCTCTGGTGGGAGGTTTGTAGTAGAATAGAAAAAAAAAGTCAAGACATGCGTTGACAACAAAACACAGTTACACAACCTTTCTCCACACTAGTTATAGTATTGACTATGTGAGGTCAAAGGTTAACATTTGCATATAGTTAACCAAAGGGTTAAATAGGGACCAAATACAAAAGATGTCGAAAGTAATGAGGTTAAAACCCTTGGAAATTTAAAGTCAAGGAGGCGAAAAATCCCAACCATGTTTACTGGAGATCGCAAGATTTTAGTTCAAAGAGACAACCTAATCGCTAAGGGTAAGTGTGGTCACTATGGGGGGGGGGGGGGGTGGGTGGGTGGAGGTTAACTTCCTATCTCATTCTTTGTTGAAATAGTGAGTCCCGCATGAGGTTAAACATGATGCTTTTAATGATTCTAAGAATTCAGATGTTGAGATTCTGACAAGTAATACATGATTACTTGAAGGGGAGGGGGGTTAACTCCCTATCTCATTCTTTGTTGAAATAGTGAGTCTCGCATGAGGTTAAGCGTGATGCTTTTAATGATTCTAAGAATTCGGATGATGAGATTCTGCAAGTAATGCAGGATTACTTGATATTAAAAGAATCATCTATGTGAGAAAGAAGTGAGGATGCTTCAAAGGAAAATCAAAAGGACTTTATTCTCTGGAATTTTTTTACAAAACCAGGAAGGGGTGTCATGGCCAAGAATGAATCCACCCAGAGAACTAATGTGTATCAAGGTTATATCTGAGGGAGATATGTGTTTAATTTACATTATATCGCGTCTATTGTCGAGTCAGTAAGTAAGCCATATCTTTCCGAGAGAAGATTCAAAGGCGTAGCCCATCTATCCTATACAGATATAAACTACATACGTTATCACCAAGTATCGAGTATTGATTTTAATTCTTGATTCATGTGGGGGATTGTTGGAAAAATGGTGTAATGTGCAAAGAAAAGGGTGGTGCGATCTCATTTTGTGAGCCAAAATGTTGATGTGGATTAACTGAGCCAAATATTTAGTGTGTAGTATACCTCAAAATATAGAGATGGAGTACATCTCAACATGAGCCAAATAATCATGGAGAGATACCTTGAAATGAGAGGTATTTAATTTATGATCATTCTTAAGCCAAAGTTGATGTGCCACACTAATGGGAGGCCAGTTTCAACTTAAAGGCGAAACCTGATGGTTGAGGCGTCACCTGGGATTGGGTCTTGAGTGAGGCGATGCCTGAGAAGTCTTTAGGGACATTTAAGGTCCTTTGAGGCGATGCCTGGGTTGAGGCGTCTTTTGGACCAATTTGGGGTGATCCCTAAGAGTTAGGCCTCGCTTGGTTCTTAAGGGAGGCAATATTTGAGATGATTAAATGGCCTCTTAGAGCTTTTACAAGCATTCAGGCGACACCTGACTCAAAATGAGGCCACGCCTAGGTTGAGGTGTCCCTTGGATCTAAATTGAGGCGATGCTCGAGTCTGTTAAATGTTATTAAAAGTTTTAAAGAGCACTCAGGCGATGACTGATCAAAGGTAAGGAGACGGCCCAATTGAGGCATCACCTAGGCTCAATATGAGGCGACGCCTGGGGCGTTACAACTCGACTACCTATATAAGAGAAGCATTTCCCTTTATTTGAACACACAGCGAAAAGCGCAACTATTGAGAGAGCTGTTCAACATCTTCTTTTGAAGGTTTGAAGCCGGCCGCATATGTGTTTTGAGCTTCATATTCTTCGTGGGTGTTTTCCTGTTATAGTGGAAGGTACACAAAATTAGTGAAGCAAGTTCTTGATGCACGAAGGGTAACTCTAAAGTTGTTGTATAGTGAGAAGCGGTTGATCAAAGAATCCCAACATCAAAGCGAGGCCAACCACACTTTAAGGAAATCGTCGAACTACTTCCTTACTCTTGTTTTGTATTTCTACTTTAATAAAGTTGTATTTCTTCATTTACTAAAGAAATATTCTTGATATTCATACGTACATATTGTTGGAATTAGCACCCACAATATATGTGACAAAAAATTAAACTAGTTAACTATATATACTAGGCATACATGAAAAGTAGATGTTCTAGTATTTATCTATTATACATAGATGGAGACTAAAAGAAAAAAAGTAGACCTTTGTTGTGTGTGGGATTGCACAAAGGGATGCCTTTATGATCAGTTTTGCTGCCATGAATACAATACCCATAAAGATGTAGATAAAATTTGATGATGGAGTTGGGTTTATCCTTGGGACCTCGATCATGGTTCTTTCAAACTTTTCTTTTACACATCTTCTTCTTTTATGTGCGTAAAACTCGAATCTGATTCATTGCAAAGAATCTCAAAATAGTGGAAAAGACAATCAAAACATATATATTTTGTGATTGTGAGATGATCCATTAATTAATAATGTTAAGAATGAATCCTTAAATTCACAACATTAATCCAAAAAACTCACTTCTGGCGGCCATAGTCATCCAGATTTTATAGTTTTTTGTACACCAATATGTTGCGACAACATTCCCTCCCTATTTTTGACCTAAAAGCTTTTACGACAATGGATAGCAGCAGGTCAATAATGCACAGATCGAAATGAGAACAGATTGGATCAACTTGTGTGTGTTTTTCTTGCACTCCAATGCATTTTGAGTAATTTGCTCAACTGGACATGCTGAAGATGGGATGGTGGGATTGAGCTAGGTAGAACCTGACTGACTGTTGGTTAGTTAAATAAAGTCTAGGCCTTCAGTTTTGAGTAGCTAGTTTATTGATGATTGGTATCTTATACTTACGTATGAAACAAAAGAATGAAATCATTCTCAAGCTTTAATTTGCTTCTGCTCAAAATTATAGTGTACGTCTACCAGAAACCTTCCGTACGTCCACCAGCTGCTTGGAGTATAAAACATGACTTAATTTTTCTTTAGTCTATTCTATTAGTAAGTACTAAAGAAGTAATGTTTATTTCTATTTATATATTCGTTTGCAAGTCTGGATCCCTTAAAAAGGTATCTATTGTTTGTCAACGTGATGTTTGTCATTCAGGCAACCTCCCTCGTGCTAATAGTAATGCAATCAGCTTTTGCGAGTTACTTGTTAAGTATATGGACTTGAGAATTTGTCCCTTATCGGCTGTTGGATCGTAGGTTAGCTAGAACGCGACTTGGGTACACTGTGGACGCGTCCCCAAGTGCAGTTTGCACAGCGGATAAGTAAAATAACGCAGAAAGCAAAGGTAAGGGATTCGTACACAAATATTTATAGTGGAAACTCTAGTACAATCGTACTTAGAGAAAAACCACTACCTTTCAGCTTTCACTGAAAGGATTTCGAGAAGCAGTCTTTTTATTGCAGTGTACCGATATACTTTTCACAGAAGACTAGACAAGTTGAATAGCACCCGAACCCAATTCGCCCTAGACCCACTTGCTATCTTCTCGAGAATCAACCGGACTGCTCCAGCGGACGCTTCCCCTTTGCGTTTACGCAGCAGCTCACTGGACTAGTCTTCGGACCCTTCCTCAGACGCAGCAAGTGCAGCAGCTCGTAAACCGCAGATCGACCTCTCTGAAATTCTGGATTCTCAACTGTAGACCGATGTCTTGATTTGAGACTTTGAGCTCTATTTATATTGTTAGAATTTCTAATTCTCTTGCTTCCTAATCAAGTAAACCAAAGAGATAATGATAACAAAGAGATAAAGATATTTCCAAAATATTTGAATTAAGATTATGAAATATCTAAATAGAATCCTAACAATATTTTGAATATTCTTTGATTTCTAAATTACAAAAGATATGCATAATCTAATCTAATAGATTTAGAAATTTCAAAGATATGCATAATCTAATAGATTTAGAAATTTCATAATCATGAATATGCAAAAATTATTCAGCTGATGTTTGTTCCATCAAAACTGCTGAGGACATGTCCCCACACATGTCCCAACAATTTCCCCCTTTTTGATGGTGACAAACATCCTTCCCTAAGACAGGTGACTAAGCAGTACTATAGTTCTAAAGAACAGCTTTACCGTACTTCACCTGACATTGGACTCGTTCCCCCTTAGATGACTACGCAAGTAACCTGGGAACGGGTTCCCCCTCAGTTAATGCTTCCCTGTCTTACCTTCCCCCTTTTGGCATCATCAAAAAGAAAATAGTGAAATATTGAAGCCAAATAAAGCACTAAACAATTAACGCAGAATGTCTCAGTTCATATCAAAGTTAAGTGCAGAGACAAAGGACGGGTACGCATATCGAAATGCAAGCACACAACTAAGCAGGCGAAAAGAAGGATTGAACAAAAACATGGATTGATGTGCTAGGAGGACAAGGAGGGGCTGAACCATGACATGCCTAAGATGTTGGAGGAGCAGTGGAGGGTTCCGTCCAAAAGAGCAATACTCCAAGGAACCTTTGGATTTCGGCCAGTGCCGTATGAGCCCGTCCTTGGCATTCCTTAACCAGAGTTCTTAGATCAGTGGACCCTTCCACAAGTGCAACCCTGGGGGATGGAGTTGGCAGCTCCCTAGTCCACCCTTGTCCGGGAAAGAGAAAAATTTCTTCCTTTTTTTTTTTCATTTTTTTTTTCATTTTTTTTTTCAGTCCAGTGCAATCTTCCACGAGTGTTACATCAGTTCTGGGGTGGAGCTACTTTGCATGTCTTTTGCGATGCAGCTGACCATGTTGCCGGTGTGGACCAGTCCACTGATGGGCTGGTTATTTGTATCATGATGGGCAGTTGACTTGTATCCCTAATCTGTCCATAGCTGTACACGCTACCCATTCTGCTGACGATCACCCCCCAACTGTCTCTCCACCGACCTTAGAGATCATCATGGTTCTTTCAAGATTTTTGTATGATGCGGACGGGTACCCAAATGGTTTTATGAAATGCATCACACACAATATTCATGAATGTATAATATAAAGAAGAGTACCTCATAGCCAGTAGTCCAGAGGAGTATTCAAAGGGTTCATAGGACCACTGCTTGCTATGAGTAGGCTAAGGATGGCTGTGGACCCGTTCCTTCATGTTAGGCTTATAATGAGGGTGCAAGTATCCGGAAGGGTCCTTTGGGCTAGAATGAATCTGCCTTAGTTAATCATGTGCAGTGCACTTACCAATGAGTGTTTCCCATGCATGCCACATACACACAACTTATCATGAACATAAGACATAATGAGTTAACCTTTTAGTGTCCTATGGCTAAAATATATCACACTTCCACTTCATAGCCAATCATCGAGGTGGGGACGGACAGTCAATTAATTTGAAAGGAAGCCATACCTAGTTCCATCCGTAGCTTCTCGAAGGGCTCACGACTCAATGCCTTAGTGAAGATGTCCGCAACCTGTTCTTCAGTTCTACAGAACTCCATGGACACCAGTCCCTACACAATCTCTTAGGAAGTGATATTTGATCTCTATATGCTTAGTGCGTGAGTATTATAGGGGATTTAACATATGTAGCACTAGTATTATCACACAAGATAGAGATATGAGATACAGAAATACCGTAGTTGCTTAGATCAGCCATGGATGGGTCCTCAAACCCTGGAATCTGCTCAACGTACACTTCTTCCGAGGACCCACTGTTTCCTGAATGTCTTCAGTGGACGTGTCCTCAGCTTCTTCATAGGGTACCGGTCCCTGCTCTGGAGTCTGATCTTGCTCAGGGACTAATTCCGCTTCCACAGTTTCCTACTGTTCAGTTCCCCCTGAAGACATGCCCGTTGCCTCTGGTGGATCCATATCAGGAACTTCATGGTACCTGTCCACAGGAGCCAACGTGTATGCTTTCTTTCTACGATGCCATTCTGTTGAGGAGTGCGGGGAGCAGAGAAGTTGTGAGAGATACGCTTTTTCCTGCATAAAATTAGAAACTGAGAGTTTTCAAACTCAGTTCCATGGTCAGTGCGGACTGATGCTAGGGACGTGTCCAGTAGGTTCTCCGTAGTTAACAGTCATGTTTTAAATTCTGCAAACACTTCATCCTTGGATGGCAAAAAGTAAGTCCAAGTGTATCTAGAATAATCATCAACAATGACTAATACATATCTGTTACCTCCCCGGCTTTTAGTGCGGACAGGTCCGCACATGTCCATGTGGACCGACTCCAGGGGTCTGGTGGTACTTACCGCTCCCTTGGATTTAAACGAGGACCTAGCTTGCTTGCCCAGTGTACATGAGCTGCATATGGAATTGAGGCTATCATCCACCTTTGGCATCCCTCTAACCAAGTTCTTTTTGACGAGTGTGGACAAGAGTCGTAGATTTGCATGCCCAAATCTCTTGTGCCATAGAGCTGTCTCCTCTGTGATTGATGACAAACAGATTTCCCCATCTGGTTCAAAGGAAGGGTCCACTTTGTAGACTTTTTTTTTTTTTTTTTGTGTGGCATGTACCCTTCAATATCACCCTTCCTGTGCTCATACACTCAACCACACAATCATTAGCAGTAAAGGTGACTTTGTATCCCTTTTGGCATAATTGGGAGACGCTTAGCAAATCAAATTTCAGATTGTCCATAAGACTTATACTATCAATTTCAACATTATCTGAAATACGTACCTTTCCCAATCCAAATATCTTACCAAATGTTTTGTTACCGAAGGACACGTTTCCTCCGGTATGTTGCTGAAGTGAGGTGAACCAGTCCATGCTTCCTGTCATATGTCTTGAGCATGCGCTTTCTATGTACCAGGGACTGCTCCTCACTTCCTCCTGCAAAAATAAAGTTAGTTTTTACGAACCCAGACAAGCTTGGGCTTGCTGGGTTTCGAAATAGAAGCAGAAGTAGCAACAATATCAATGGTATGGGAAGGGTCTGTTAGATCAATCTTTTTCCTAGGAGTCATCCTGGGTTTGCCTCTAGGTGCACGGACTCCTCTGAGGGAAAGAGTGTTCACAGAGGACTTAGGTACAGGTCCTGATGCATTCTTGTAACGGTGTTCTTTGGTCCTGTTTCTGTGAACGGGTGGCCTGTTCCAGTGGACGGGTTCCTTACCTCTGCTCCCGTTCTGTCTTTTTCCTTTGTCAGATCTGACATAATTCATCATCTTTTCGACCAGTCTTATTTTCTCAGGACATGATGAGAGAACGTGTCCTGCCTTTCCACAGTGCCAGCATACAGTGTGATCTCTCAAGCGTACATACTTGCTCCGTCCAGGGGGAATGGACCTGTTCTCTATCCTTGCTTGAAAGTCAATGGAAGGTGGTTCCTTGTTGCTGACTTGCTTCTTCCACATATTGTAGGCCGGTTCGTTGTCTCTTGTGAACGGGTGTGGCTGCGCTGAAGGAGTTCCTTTCGTTGATTTTTTCTTGCCCTTCTCTGTTGTGGACGGGTTCGTGGCAGCAATGGTTCCGTTCAATCCTAACCCTGGGCGTAACCGGTCCTTGAAGTCCGTTTCAAGGATTTTGACTTTGTTTTCCATCAGCCATTTAGATTTCCTTATCTCCTCATCGGCTTTGATGATTTTTAGCTCCTCGGCCATTGCCTCCTTTTCGGACTCCAAATTGTGTACCTGTCCTCTGAGAACCTTGATCTGTTTTTCCTGCTCCTTTCGTTCGGTTATCAGCTTTTCATTCTCATTTCTCAGGAGCTGGATTTCTTTGGTATGGTCTTTGCAGATACAGAGCGTCTCGTTCAGTTCGTCCTCTAGCTCTTTAGCCTTCCCTGCCCATAAGTTGTTGTTCTCTTCAAGCCCTGCAAACAACTCTCTGTTCTGTTCTATTTCTTCCAGCAGCTCTTCATTTTTGGTTACCATAACTTTTAAAGCAAGAGACAGTTTAGCATGTTTAGAAATAGAAGGGTCAGAAAGTACCTCTGCGGACAGGTCCTCAGAGTGAGCCATCATGCACAACCCTTCCTCAGAAGCTTCCTCGCTTTCTTCATCTGATGCTCCCCATGCAGCAATCATAGCTTCTCTACTCTGGTGGGGCTTGATGACGTCCTTCAGCTTTACATGGCAGTCCTTTGCCATGTGTCCTTTCTTTCCGCATCGGAAGCATTTAAAGGTTGAAGCTTTGGATTCTTTGGAGTTTGCCTTATTCTTTGGTTTGAAGCTGGCCATCTTGAGTGCTCTCGTCATTTGGGCGATGTCAGGGTCGTCCTCCTCTGGGGGCTCATCGGATTGGGCTAGCTCAAATGCTCTTTCAATTTTCAGGGCAATGGACCTGTCCTTACTGGGTTCTCTACGCTCAACCTTCCGTTGATGAATTCCAGCATTGCTCTGTAGGCGGGCGACCAGCTCTTCTAGGGTGATGGTTTTGATGTCGCTTTGAGCTTGGAAGGCAATAGACATGGCATCCCACTCCGAGTTCAGTGCTCCTAGGAACTGGTGTGTAACCTTCCAGTCGGGGATTTGTTCTCCAAGAAACAACAGCTGGCCCACATATCCTTTAAATCTTGAGAAGAAATCTTCAAGGGACTCGTCCCTTCCCTAGACAGCCTTCTCGTAATCCTTTGAGGCCGCGAGTATCCTGTTTCTTTGAACGTCTACATTGCCTGAGTACAAGTTCCTCAGTGCCGTCCACATATCCTTTGCGGTCTTATGAGTGATTGCGATTTTCCTATCTCCATCAGATAGCGCTTGGAGGATCACCTTAATTGCTCGGCTGTTCTTTTCAAGGGCCTTGTAGTCAGCATCGTCATAGTCTTTCCTATCCTTTTCTTTGGTTTTATCGGTCTTGTCCATGATCATATATGGCCCTTGTTCAATGACCCTCCAGACCTGTCCATCCAGCGAACAAACATGAGCTTCCATCTCCCGTACCCACCAATCGTACTGGCCGACCTTCAGCATGGGCGGCTTCCAGAATGAGTCTCCGATTGATCCCATATTCCTGCAAAGCTAACAATAATCTAGAGCACAAGGCTCTGATACCACTTGTTGGATCGTAGGTTAGCTAGAACGCGACTTGGGTACACTGTGGACGCGTCCCCAAGTGCAGTCACAGCGGATAAGTAAAATAACGCAGAAAGCAAAGGTAAGGGATTCGTACACAAATATTTATAGTGGAAACTCTAGTACAATCGTACTTAGAGAAAAACCACTACCTTTCAGCTTTCACTGAAAGGATTTCGAGAAGCAGTCTTTTTATTGCAGTGTACCGATATACTTTTCACAGAAGACTAGACAAGTTGAATAGCACCCGAACCCAATTCGCCCTAGACCCACTTGCTATCTTCTCGAGAATCAACCGGACTGCTCCAGCGGACGCTTCCCCTTTGCGTTTACGCAGCAGCTCACTGGACTAGTCTTCGGACCCTTCCTCAGACGCAGCAAGTGCAGCAGCTCGTAAACCGCAGATCGACCTCTCTGAAATTCTGGATTCTCAACTGTAGACCGATGTCTTGATTTGAGACTTTGAGCTCTATTTATATTGTTAGAATTTCTAATTCTCTTGCTTCCTAATCAAGTAAACCAAAGAGATAATGATAACAAAGAGATAAAGATATTTCCAAAATATTTGAATTAAGATTATGAAATATCTAAATAGAATCCTAACAATATTTTGAATATTCTTTGATTTCTAAATTACAAAAGATATGCATAATCTAATCTAATAGATTTAGAAATTTCAAAGATATGCATAATCTAATAGATTTAGAAATTTCATAATCATGAATATGCAAAAATTATTCAGCTGATGTTTGTTCCATCAAAACTGCTGAGGACATGTCCCCACACATGTCCCAACACCTGATTAATAAAAGAAATGCTAGTATATATTGAGTTACACAACTATGACTCGTGAGCCAAAGCTTTTGAGTCATACATGAGTGTAAACCGGAATATCTAGCCAATTTCCACATGGTATTAGAGCCACAGCATGCGGTCCGGGCCAGTGAGATTGTGGGACGCCCCTCTGAGCGCCAAATGCATGATGAGACGCTCATTTGACGCAGCGTGGGTTTACCCATAGTGGGAGTCGCGTGATGCGCACCTACGCTGACCGGTTGTGTAGGTAAAGACCCGTATCAAGGGCAATCGCGTTGAACGCACCTACTTTCCTCTATGATGAGCTAACGAGCTTTCGAAAAACACGTCTAACTTCCCAAGTGAGAGGGAGTGAGGAAATTGCATCCTTGGAACCATTGCACTCTAAGATAGATAAGAGCTTAAGAGATAAGTTTCTTTTATCTAGATAAAAAAATTCATGTAATATTCATATGGTAAATGATGATATCTTATTATATAAAAGAGACAAAAGGAAGTAAAAAATTTATTATTTGTTTGGTAGATTGGTTTTTGTTGAACATAAAATTTTGAGAGTAAATTTAATAGGTGCAAGATCACCTTTCCAAACTAAAATGTGATATTTTTCAATGATAATGTATGTCATTAATGATTTGAATACACGAGAAAATTGTGTCAGATAAGATAATGATGGTCAAAGTGCGCACCAAGTAAATTAGACATGTGTTTATATAAACATGTTTTTATTGCTTGGTAAGGTGAACAATGTTGGAGTAACTTATTAATTCATCTAACGGGACCAAACGTATAATCAAATATTTATATGTGATAGCATCAAAGATAACTACTGCAAATTAAGTGATATAAATTTTGATCGATTTATCATATATAATTTTAGTCATGGAATAAATGATAGATATCGAAGAGATAATTACGATACTGTTCGAGGTATTATTCTGGCATTGATAAATCAATCTACTTCTTTTTGCAGATTGACTTAAAATAGTTTTATTTTGGCCGGATAAATGAATTTGATTTAATTTGAAGATTGATTTAATAAAATTTAATTCCGGCTTCATAAATCAATCTGGTTCGATTTGAATATGGGTTAAATTAGGTTTTATTCCGGTTAAATATATTCGATTTCAATTCCGACCAGCTCATGTATTTGTGGTTCAATTTTGTTTGTTAGTTTACTTCTGGTTTAGGGTATGTTCTTTTGACCTTAAATCAGTTATTTAAGTATTTAACTTAATTTAAGTACTTAAATTACTATTCAACATCACAGCCCCAACACCACAATAACCCACCGCCACAACAACCCCCACCACCACCACGATAACCCACCAACACCACAACCCACCACCACCACCACCACCACCACAACAACCCATCACCACCACAACAACCCACCACCATCACCACCACAACCACAACAACCCACCACCACCGCCACAACCCACCACCACCATCACAACCACCCACCACCACCATCACAACCACCCACCACCACCATCACAACCACCACAACACCCACCACCACCATAAACCACCACCACCACCATCTATTTATACAACGGGAGACCAAATGTTTGATAGAATGTTTGAACATCAATTTATTACGTACACAACTTATCTATTTATATAACGGGAGACCAATTGATGACGTAAAAATCATTAAGTTCTAGACAACGAGATATATTATAAAGAATTATATATCAACCAAAAATTAATTTATTTTATTTAAATATCAAAGCATATAGATTTCAAGGATTTGTAGAACAATCTCGAGGATTGAAATACATTCTATGATTAGGAAGGTCATAGACAATAAATTGATTTGCTTGTGCATCGGATCCTATGATTACCTTCAAACTTTGGTGATCGATTGGTCTCATTTCCAGACAAATATACTCATATTGAGTATCATAATTATAGAAAATAAAGGCATGCTCAGGTTTTACGACAAAATCAGCATTGCCCTCAAAATGATAAGTAATTGAAGGCATGTTGATAGTCCTATGCCTTTGTAAGGACTTGAGCCTCCGATAGCATAGATAACCTTCATCAACCATTACACGTTCAAGGCTTGGATTAGATCTTCCAATGTATGCTTCCATGGCTTGTATGAACATCTGATAAGGTAGTGTCGACACAAATGTTACTGGAGATCCAGTGTCAAAGAGACACCCACCAACACCAGGTCCTTGGTTTTGAAAATAGCTAGATGGAATATTGACTCTTACACCATTGATGCTCATGTCTAGCAAATTCACGAAGTAACCATGATCACCCTCGGGTCTTATCAATCTAGTGCTTGGCAAACTAGAATAGGAAGGAATGTCTGAACCAAATCGAAGAAATACGGACAGTCCCCTAGCAGCATGGCTTGCAGGAGGGAGGCAGTAGGAGAAACGACGTCGACTTATCGAATGTATTTGGTTGACAAAAGAGAGAGGACCCCAACTTAGTCCTAATATACCAGCCATCATAAGTTCTTCATCTTCAACATTTGATAGTTTATTATGAATACCACATCCAAAAACTATAGGAATAGTTTCCTCCTGACTCGTAGTTGATGAAAATACGAAGTGTTCACTAGCGAGAATTCCTTTACTATGAGAATGATCGAGATATTTAATATTGTAGGAACATGAATGTCCAATACATTCACCGGGAAAACAAAGAGGATGTCTGTCACAAGGAAGTGACATGTAGGTACTAGACTTGCTGTTAGGATATAGTGGTTCGATTTGGCGAAAACAATGGTTCTCATTCTTCTGGCAATCTTCACACTGCAACCATGTGACACTACTACCTGTATCAAATTGCAAATGGTACGACTTATGTGAATAAGATCGTCGGCCACTTGAAAATACGCCAAGGCTCACCTTCACTAAAAAAGTGGATGACTCAATATGAATGTCTAGCGGCGAAGGAATAAAATTCAGATCAAATAATGTCTCTTTTTTTTTCATGGTTGAACTAACCAAACTCGAAAAATGTAGCCGTCCAACTACTTCTTGATAAGTGAGATTGGCATTATAAAATGGAGACTCCGGTGCGTATCGATGAATCAACTCGATGGTAAAGGCTAATGGATGCTCTACAACACAACATAAAATCATGACAGTATGTAAGAGGTGCAAAAGAGGAAATTGCTTCCTTGGAGCCATGACACTCTACCGTGGATAAGAGCTTAACAGAGATTTTTTTTATCTAGATCAAAAAAATTCATGTAATACTTACATGGTAAATCATGATATCTTATTAAATCAAAGAGAAAAAGGGAAGCTAAAATTTTATTTTTTGATTGGTAGATTGCTTTTTGTTGACCATAAAATTTTGAAGGTAAAATTAATAGTCAAAGAATCACTTTTCCAAAAAAAATTTAAAATGCCAATGAAGTCATTAACGCTCAGAATACACAAGAAAATCGTGTCAAAAGATGAATATTATATTGGTCATCAAAGTGTGCACGAACCAAATGTGATATGTGTTTATATAAACATGTTTTTATTGCTCGGTAAGATGAACATGTTGGATTAATTTATTTATTAATACAATGGGATCAAACGTGTAATCAAGTATTTTTTAGTGAGATCATTATATATAAGCCCAAATAAACTGATTTAGATTTTGATAGGCTTATAGGATATAATTTTAGTCAGAGAAAATATTTTAGATATTAAAGAGATAATTACGATATTATTTGAGGTATTAATCTGGCATTGGTAAATAAATTTAGTTCAGCTTAAATATGATTTAATATATTTATTTCGCTTTGACAAATCTGATTCAATTTGAAGACTAAATTAAAATAATTTTTTTATGACTTCATAAATCAGTCTGATTTAATTTGAAGATAATTTAACACATCTTCATTCTGGCTTGATGAATCAATCTATTTTTATTCAATTTGGTCCTATTTCAGTTAATTAAGTTTGCTCTTATTTGATTTTTTATACTAATCTGTTCAATTATACATGGTTCAATTTTCTTTGTTGAGTTTGCTTATACTTCAATCTGAAATCTTAGAACCATTAGTTTTGGGAACCAGCATTATGTTTTGTTTTAATTAAATGATTTGACATTCTTTTTTTTTGATTTATTTAGTAGATAAATGAAAGCAAAATTACACCGCCACTACGGTGACGTATCTTTGTAGATTGACTTATTTAATTGGTTGTAATATTATTGTACATTTTACATGGATATTTAATTAGCTACAAGTAAACTAATATTCAATATATATATATGAGCATTTCAAATGAAGCCCCCAATAACGTACATCTCTAAGGTCATTTTTTAGCATTTAGATCAAAATATCTAACATCTGACGTATTGTCATATGTCAATTACTATTCCCACTACTAGTTGAACCTTCAATTGGAAATGAAGTAGAAAGGACATTTGACTCTTTACCCATTCACTTTTTTTTTTTTTAAAATCACATGTCACTATTCAAATATCATTTTTTTTAATCCTCTCTCTTCCATTATGTATCTTACTATTCATAATATTCTTTCAATCAAATTTTAATTCATTCTAACACAATGCAATTATCTAGAGCAATGCACTTTAGGATTTTTAAGGATTTTGACATAATAGGGTAATGTACTTAATGCACTTTGGACAATGTACGTAATATATATATTATAGGATTTGAGGGATGTACTTAATGGACTTTTGCTACTATTTGCAATTTGCTACTTAGGGTCTGCTGTTTTTTAGCTGAACTTATTTACTGAAGTACTTAATTTAACTAAAGTTAACTTAAGTACTTACTTAACTATTTAATTTAAGATTTAAATTACTATTCATCATCTATTTCCAACACCACAAGTACCACCACTGCCACCACCATAATTAAAAAATAATGTACCTCACTTATTTAGCGTGTGTTCTTTGAACTTATATTTTGTACTTAAACTTATTACTTTACTTATATTTATTTATATTTATTTATATGTATTATTCATCATCACTACACCACCACCACAAAAACAACACACCACCAATAAAAAATAATAACTTAACTTTTTAATTCCACAAACAACACCACCACTCAATTACCACCACCATTACCACCACACTTCCAAAACCATAACAATCCATCACCACAAAAACAACACACCACCAATAAAAAATAATAATTTAACACAAATTAACTTAATTTAACTTAACTTAACTTGACTCCATCATTAACACCACCACTCCACCACACTCCACTGCCACCCATACCACCACACTTCCAAAATCATAACAACCCACCACCAAAAAAATAACACACTACCAATAAAAAAAATATTAATTTAACACAATTTAACTTAACTTAACTTAACATGACTCCACCACTCCCTACCACCCATACCACCACACTTCAAAAACCATAATAACTCACCACCAAAAAAATAACACACCACCAATAAAAAAATAATAACTTAACTTAATTTAATTTAATTTAACTTAACTCCACCAATAACACCACCATTCCACTACCACCATCACTGCCACTACTCTTCCAAAACTATAACAACCCACCACCACAAAAACAACACAGCACCAACAAAAACTAATAATTTAACTTAATTTAGATTAACTTAATTTAAAATAATGAAAGAAAAGATGAATAGTGGTGGTGGTGTTTTATGGTGGGGTGTTGATGAATAGTGGTGGTGGTGTGTTATGGTGATATGTTGATGAATAGTGGTGGTGGTGTGTTGATGAAAGAGATGATGAATATTGGTGGTAGTGTTGTTATGGTGGTGGTGGTGGTGATGATGAATAGTGGTGGTGGTATTGTGTTGATGAATAGTGGTGGTGGTAATGTGTTGATGAAAGAGATGATGAATAGTTGTGGTGGTGGTGGTGGTGAATAGTGGTGGTGGTGGTGATGAATAGTGGTGGTGGTGTGTTGATGAAAGAGTTGATGAATAATTATATTTATTTATATATACTTATATTTACTTATATATATTTATATTTACTTATATGTACTTAAATAAGTACTTTATAAGTTCAAAAGAACATAGCCTTACTAAAAATAGTGCAAAAAAACATGACCAAAATGCACTTTTGTCACTATTTTATAATGCACTTTATGTTGTTGGAAAATTTGACATAGTATGTAGATGTGCATTTGCGTATTATATTGTACTTTGCTAGTTTATTTAAGAATATAAATATATCAATGGATATTAACGATGCACTTTTCAAAAAAATAATAATAATAAAGTGCATTAGATGTATGCCTAGAACATCAAGATGGAATTTAGCAAATAGTTTCTACAGGGCTTTTGCTATAATAAAATGGGTTTCGCTATGGTGAAAGTTCAATATATTTGAATGGAGAGAGAAAGTTAAAGTGTAAATTGACATTATTACTCTTTAATACTAAAAGATGCTCATTCTTTCCTTCTTTTAATGTCAGTTGACAAAATAAGAGCCATTTGATCTACAAGATCAACGTGCAACAATAGTCTTAAAAGTACTTTATTAGCGGGCCTCAATTGGCCCCCCCCCCCAATGATATATAGGGACAGGTTCTGGTAGGAACCCGATTAAGACAAGAACTAAGAACCAATCTCATCTATTGAGTTATTGTTATTTGATGCATGACATGGTTATGCCAATTTGCAAATATCAACAAAATTATGACTTGCTAAGTGAATTCGATTGTTAATTTCTGGGCTTTTTGATAACTCAACATTAATTCGTCTCTTTCCTCTTTTCCATCCTCGTTCCCGGATCATTGTGTTCCCATCCTCGATAGACCACTCCCCGATTCGAAACTTCATCGCATTTCTCTCCATCTCGTGCATTGTTACCGCGATCCTTGATTCGAGCTGTGAATTTATCTCACAATCTGCTCGGAGTGTGAGCAATTAAGACATGGATCAGAGGCATACTGATGCGTAGCAAATGATCGTCATCTTATTTGGAAAATTGGGATCATCCGAGAAGGTGCATGCGGCGGTGAAGGTTAGCGATTTTTGTGCATTCGGTGTCAGATGGGCCATTATAATACATTTTTCCAAATAGAACGGGCCTGCTTTTTGGGTCATCTGACGTCGTTTCTTATTTTATTTCGAATTTGTATGTTTTTAGGGCTTTTCATTTTGCCTATTTAAGAACAATTTGTTACTCTTTATCGGATATGACAATTGTACGTCTGTTCTACTCGGGTTGTTCCAGATCACTTAATAACTGTTTCACAAGCTTTAACAGATCGCGTTTTGAGGATTGTTAGTGGCCATAGAAACAATACGAAGGAAAGTAAACGACACAAGATATGTTTACCCTGTTCAGTTCACCGAGCCTACTTAGAGGGGTTACTCGGAACCCCAAGTGGGAATCACTTCACAATGTATTCGATCAAGTACAATAGATCTTTAAGTGACTTAACTTCAATCGTTACCACTATGTAGTTGCAATACTGTGAGTGCATCTGACTCCCTTAGACAGAGATTCTTTTCTTCCCACCTTGATCTGTCTCCTACAGACCGGTAATTCTCTTTCCGAGAATGTCAGAACTGTACACTAGCTCACATCAATCAAACTCTAGCTCTGTCAGTTTTCAGTCTATCTCTAAAATTGATCGCCGATCTGCACACTCCCTTCTTCTTCGTTCTCAGATCAGATTATTCGGGATCATCTCTCTGCAAGTTCCGATCCCTCATATAGAGATTAGATTCACTTTTTCATTTCTTAGGAAACAAGATAATACTTGATCATACTTTCCTAATCCAGGTGCGGATCTAATCTTTGGAGTGCAGAATTTGGGAGAATATTGTCGCAGAAATATCTCCAGAATATGTCTTTGCTGATCTCGATATATCTACTTGTATGCCCCTGTCTGAACTTTCCTTGTCTCACCTTCTGTCATAACTTTGTTTCTTTGTACTATTTGTCAAAAATATGTCATTCAAGAATCTATAAACTACTTGGATCTAACATTCTCCCCCTTGGCATTTTTTTGACCAAACTTCCTCTTCATAGGAAGCAAATGGCGTGTATCTACCTAGTGCCGAATTCGCCCTGTCAATATACTCCCCCTTTCTGCAAATAAAAGTGACAATGATTGATAACAAAACATAATTGTTAGAAGTGTGCAAAGTCCGAGACAATATCCAAACAAAAATAACAAAAAAAATGTTTTTCAGATCACTGTTTCACTCATCTGATTCATCTGCTGGGATTGGTTCTGCTTCAAAATCTTCTTCCTCTAAAGGATACTTGAGGACCCTCAGAATCAGCTTGACCTCTCTCTTTGCTGCTGTAATCTGAGAAGTCATGTTTTCAAGCATTAGCAGGTGCTTTTCAAGTCTAGCAACTACCTTTGAGTTAGAGCTGGTTGTCCAAAATTTTTGACCAACACTATTCTGCTGGCTGTTCCACAAGGTGGTTCCTTTAGTCTGAGCAAGGCTTGCTGAACTAAGTCAGGAACAGTGACATCAACTTGATGTTTCCCAGTGAACAGCTTATAATCTGTGCTGAATGATGCAGGAGTCATCACAGATTATAAGCTGTTCAACTTGATGTTTCCCGGTGAACAGCTTATAATTTGATCGAGTCATCACCAATGTCAGGGCATTGATTAACATTCATCTCGAACAACATGGAAGGACAACCAATCGTGACATTAGTCAGGTCAGAAATAATATGCTTGCACAGATGGTTAAAGATGATTTGCCCTAGGTTTACTTTTACTCAACGAGTCACATGGAAAATGAATCCTATAATGGGCTTGCAGCATGGGCATCCAGTTTTTGATACAAATCCCATGTAGAATGGCATATTTAGTCGTTAGGTACCCTGATTCGAGAGAGCTCTTTTTCCATGAAGTTATGCGGCCATTTGTTATTTCTGAAGCAATGTCTCCCCATTCTGGCAATTCTAGTACAGATGCAGCTGGATAAATTCCGAAGAATTCATTGATGGATGCTGGAGTGATTACAACTCGTCGCCCTCTTACCTATACCACACCATAATCTGCACTGGATATTGTCAGGAACTGCTGAGACAGATTTGCAACAAGTCTTCGAACAAGCTATTCAGCAAACTGTTGAGGCAGCTTGAGTGTCTTCAATAGTCCAGCCTCTTCAATAGCACTCACTACTTCTATTACTTTAAACTTTCTTTCCACCAATATTCTTTCCTGAATAATCTTCCGTCTTGAAATAATATGCCATCTCTTGGCATTTTCACCATCACAAAACCACACCCCAGATTTTGTAA
Source organism: Umbilicus rupestris (assembly GCA_963678935.1). Classification (NCBI taxonomy): domain Eukaryota; kingdom Viridiplantae; phylum Streptophyta; class Magnoliopsida; order Saxifragales; family Crassulaceae; genus Umbilicus; species Umbilicus rupestris. The sequence goes on along the minus strand of OY787628.1, from coordinate 8,828,879 downwards.
CACCTCTTGCCACAGAATCTCCACCATGCTTCTGTAAGATTGATTTCTTTACCGACTTTTTGGCAACACGTTTCCCTTTTTCTTTTGAAACCTCTCCCCCTATTTCAGTTCCCTTCTTTCCTGCCTTTCTGCTGGACTTTGCATCTTTCCCCCTTTTACGCTTGGATAATCGCTTGGAGACTGATAACACATCTACGACCTCTTCCAGATCATCTCCTACAAGTACTGTCTCAGATGTGCCCAGAGTGTCTTCTACCATGACTGGCTCAGATGCAGAAGGTCTGATAGGAGAGCTGACAAGGTCAACCTCAGCTTGTGTCATCTTCTGGTGGGGATCCTCAGTTTGTGGTTTGTAGACCACCATTGCCAGAGCTTCTTGAACTGCTTTAGGAAGCTGAACAGTGTCTTCTTTAGCAGCCTAAGTATTAACCACTACAACTTCTTCAAGTTCATTTTCTCCTTCTGTATCTTCTAGGACAATTTCCTCACGAGTGTTCTCAGCCAAAGGTACTTCACCGAATTTTGGAACCGCATCCACTGAGATTTGTTCAGCCACAACTTCTGATTTCTTAACCCTCTTCTTTGCCTTTTGTGCTAACATCCTGGTTATCCTTGATGCCTTGCTGTTCTTCTGACCTCCAACACTCTTCTGTTGAGTCAGCACAGTGCCTATCCGGTCGACTAGAGACCTCTTGTCCAACTCAGCCTTCTATCGCTCAGTCGCCTCAGTCCTCTCAGCCGACTGCTCTACCTGAACATATGAACTAGCAGGTATACCAACTTCCCTAGATATGTTCTCAACACGATCTATCTTAATCTCCATAGTCACATCTTTACCCTTATCACCTTCTACCACAAGCGTAATCATAGGTGAATCAATTTTAAGGCTTACTTCAGGGTCGGACTCATGTTCAGTTACCACCGGTTTTGGGACAGGAGGCTTGTCCGCAACCTTCTTCCTTCCTCCTCCTTTCTTTGCTGCTAGGGTTTTGACGGGTATTTGGGAGTCCGCCGCAGCTTTTCCCTTTTCCAAGACATTGCTGCTTGCGTCGATTTTGGCGAAGCCGTTGAGGTATTGGCGGAAGCACTGGCGGAAATTTTCTTGAAGCCAACCATGATAGTTTGCGTCCGAGAAAGAAGCATCCACTGGAAGTGTTTTTTTGATCTTCTGCACTGCCAGCCCAATCGGCATCCCCATACCCAACTAAGTGAGAACTGTTGTCCTTGGTGTACCAGAGTCCGTAGTTTGCTGTTCCACTTATGTATCTGGTTATGCGTTTAACACTAGCAAGGTCTTTTGGGTTTGCCTGGTACCTGGCACAGTCACCCATAACATAGCAGATGTCAGGCCGACTGGTAGTAAGGTAGAGTAAGCTTCCGATCATACTCCTGTACAGGGTCTGTTCCACACTTACTCCAGATTCATCTTTTGTGATCTTTACGTGTGTCGCTGCGGGAGTGTGCTTATGGCTGACATTCTCTAATCCGAAATTTTCACCAAGTTTCTAGCATATTGCTCCGTGTTATAAATATACTATCGGATTTCTGATTTACCTACATGCAAAGGAAGTAGACCATTTCCCCCATCATACTCATTTGAAATTCACTTTTCATCTATTCAACAAACTGATCCACTAAACGTTCTGATCGAGCCCCGAATACGATGTCATCCACATAGATTTGTCCAATGACGAATTCACGTTTGATGTGCTTCACAAACAAGGTCCTGTCCACTCCCCCTCGCACATAGCCATGGTGAACAAGGAATATCGTGAGCCGTTCATACCATGCTCTGGGCTTATATTTCAGTCCATATAAGACCTTGTTCAATCGATACACATGATCAGGATGAAACGGGTCTTCAAACCCTTTAGGTTGAGCAACGTGTACTTCTTCATTAAGTCATCCGTTGAGAAACACACTTTTTACGTCCATCTGAAATAGCTTGAAGTTGAGATGGCATGCAAGAGCTAGCAGGAGTCGTATGGTTTCAAGTCGGGTAACCGGGGAAAATGTTTCATCAAAATCTATGCTTTCAATATGAGCATACCTCTGTGCCACCAGCCGTGCTTTTTTCCGGGTGATGTTGCCTTTCTCATCTGTCTTGATTTGAAGATCCATTTTGTACCGATGATGGTGTCGGTACAAGTGTCCAAACATCACTTCTAGCAAATTCTGAGAGTTCATCTTGGATTGCATTGACCCATTGTTCATCTAAAATTGCTTCCTTATGTTCTTAGGTTCAACTGATGATAGAAAGCAAGATCCACTTAGCATCTCTACAAAATCAATAACTTTGCCACGGGTTCTTCTCGGTGCTTGAGGATCTCCAATAAAATCTGACATTGACTGATTTCTTTGAATGCGTTGTCGAGGTTGAATAGATGGAGCTTGCTCTGGTTCTGTATCAGATACATGTTCATCAACCAGAGATTCTGATACAGGGTCAGACACACGCATCTGATCTTCTTAAGATGGCTTGCTAGTTTCTGTATCAGAACAGACAACATCATCTTCATTTGTGCTGATTGAATAATCTGAGTCTTGAATTGCCACGTTAATTGACTCCACAATAATTTTGGATTTTTTGATGTAGACATGGTACGCTCGACTGTTAGTGGAGTATCCCAAGAATATTCCTTCACTACTACGGGGGTCAAGTTTCCGTTTGTACTCTCAGTCCTCATAAACATAGCACGTACTTTCGAAAATATGAAAGTGCTTTACTGCAGGTGTCTTCCCTTTCCAAATTTCATAGCAAGTTTTCTGTGTTCCAAGACACACAAGGACTCTATTCAGGATGTAACAGGCAGTGTTGATCGCTTCCGTCCAGAAGGTTAGAGCCAACCCTTTTCCATAAAGCATAACCCGCATCATTTCTTGAAGGGTGCGATTTTTTCTCTCTGCCGCTCCATTTTGTTGGGGCTTTATGGGTGGTGAAAACTGATGAAGTATGCCCTGTTTAAGATAAAATTCTTCCGTGTCATTGTTCTCAAATTCCTTACTGTAGTCACTCCTGATTGCAATCAGAGTTTGCCTTTTCACGTTGCCGTCTCAGAATCAGGTGTATCACAGCTTAAATAGTGTGTGATTTCTGTCTAAGAAACACAGTCCAGGTAAACCGGGAAAAATCATCAACACAAACTAGAACGTAGATCTTACCACCAATGCTTTCGGTCTGTATGGGACCCATCAGGTCCATGTGTAGCAGTTCAAGAATTCTGATTATGCAGATTTGATTCGTTCCAGAGTGAGCAGACCTTGTCTGTTTCCCTATCTTGCATTCACCACACATAACATCAGTCTTTCCTATCAGTTCAGGTACTTCTCGCACCAGTCCAAGTTTGGATATCTGCCTTAAGGCCTTGAGATTCAAGTGTCCCAGCTGCTTGTGCCATAGAATTAGTTCATCCTGTTTAGACAGAAAACAAAGGCTCCGTGTTAGAATTCAATAGATAACAATTATTTGATGAACGAGCTCCTTTCAGAACACACTTCCCTTCTATGTTGATGACTTGGCATGAATCTCTGGTGAATTGGACATCCAACTTTCCATCACACAGTTGACTTATACTTAGTAAATTGGCTTGAAGGCCTTCCACAAGGAGCACTTTATCAATTGTGGGCATCCCTCGAACTGATAATGTACCTTGACCAATGACCCTTCTTTTTCCTCCATCAACGAATGTAACAAATCATCCATCCAGATTCTGTATATTGGTCAGATAGTTGGCTTCCTCGGTCATGTGGGCTGAACAGCCAGTGTCAAAGTACCACCTGTCCTTCTCATGATGAGTAGATGAGCTGTACGCAACGTTAGCAATGGTTGTTGCAATTTTTGAGTTATGTAGTGATTCATCAGATGCTGAAATTAATGAAGAGATGGTTCCAACACAACAAGGATATCAACTGATTAGAGATAGACAGAAGAGGCACTTTAAATCTCCAAAGAGATTTGGATACAAAGATTTAAATGCATATGCTTTAATGGTAGAGTCTGAGGAGTTTTTTTAGATGATGATCCTGTGAGTTACAAGGAAGCACTGAGTAGTAATTTCAGCGAGCAGTGGAAGCAAGCAATGAAAGAGGAGATGCATTCTTTAAAGAAGAACCATACTTGGAGACTTGTGAAGAAACCGGCAAATCAAAAGTTGATCGGTTGTAAGTGGATTTTCAAAAGGAAGTATTCCAATGTGGAAGGTCCTAGGTTTAAGGCTCGTTTGGTGGCTAAGGGGTTCACACAAAAGGAGGGCGTTGATTATAATGAAATATTATCTCCTGTGGTGAAACACACTATAATAAGAGTTATATTAGCTCTTGTTGCTCATACCGATATGCACTTAGAGCAAATGGATGTAAAGACGGCTTTCTTGCATGGTGAACTTGAGGAGACCATTTACATGAAGCAACCGGAAGGGTATGATACCGGGGATGCAAGTGAGGTTTGTTTGCTGAAGAAGTCATTGTACGGACTTAAACCAAGTCCTCGACAATGATACAAAAAGTTTGATGATTTCACCATTAATTGTGGCTATTAAAGAAGAAAATACGATAATTGTGCTTATTTCATGACTTTGAAGAATCAAGTCAAGGTGATTCTACTACTGTATGTTGATGACATACTTATTGCTAGCAAAAGCAAGGAGGAAATCGTCAAACTGAAGAACAAGCTCAAAGGGGGGTTTGAGATGAAGGATATGGGGCAAGCATCAAAGACACTGAGCATTGACATTACTCAGGATAGAAGTGCTGGTACTTTGAAGTTATCTCAGCAAGCTTACATCAATAAGGTTTTGATCAAATTTGAAGTGGGAGAGATTTGGTGTTGTCAAAGACTCATGAACCAAAGAATAATGAAGAGTACAAGTATATGGAACTCATTCCATATGCTAATCTTATCAGGAGTATCATGTACACTATGATTAGCACAAGACTTGATTTGGCTCATGTTGTGGGGTTTTGTCTAGGTTTATGTCTAATCCTGAAAAAACGCATTGGATTGCCTTGAAGTGGACTATGCGGTGTCTATAACATCATATAGATACTCATATTTTGTATGGATCGAAAGGAAGAGGCGTTAATGCTGTTATGGGTTATGTAGACTCTGATTTTGCAGGTTGTGTTGATAGTAGAAAATCAACTTCTGGATACGTATTTACTGTTTATGGTGGAGCTATGAGTTGGAAGTCGAATTTGCAATCTTTGGTAGCTTTGTCTACTACAGAGGCTGAATATTTATCAGTTGCGCAAGGTATTAAAGAAGGTTTGTGGTTGAAAAGGTTAACTACTGAGTTTGGTGTTGATTCCAACAACTTGACCATATTTTGTGATAATCAAAGTGCTTTGAAACTTATGAAGAATCCGGTATTTCATGCACGCACAAAGCACATTGATGTGAAGTTGAAGTTTGTTCAAGATGTGATCAAAGAAAGAAGATTATTGGCAGAAAAGATTGCTTCTGAATTGAATCCTGCAGATGCTGACAAAGGTGGTAAGTGTGGCCAAGCTTGAGTTGTGTCTCAAGCTTGTTTCAGTTCATCGTTGATCTACTAGAAAGTGGTCTCTCCTAGTTAGGGGGTGATTCATTTTAATCAAGGTGGAGAATTGAAGTATTGATTGCAAAAGAATCAATTTCGGTTAATGTCTTCTATTCCAAGACTTTTGGAAATCTCAGGTGTTTCCTATTCCAACTTTTCAAAACCACAAGTGAATCCTATATAGCAGGGTCTCTGTGATGTTGTTGGATCATCACCTTTTTGAGAGAAAAACAAAAGTGAGGAAACTATGAGTGATTGTAATTGTCTGTTCAATCTTGATTATAGTGGATTACCAATCTACCAAAGGTAGAGACCCTTGGACGTATAGTCATATTGACTCGAACCAAGTAATTGCTTTGTTCTCGTCTAACTGTTTAAGACTCTGAATTCTATCAGATTGGAACCATACTTGTTCATTCTTGATTATTCGGTTGGGTTGTTTTATTGCTTACTAGGTAAATCGATATTACCATATACAAACACAACAGTGAATAATACCGTGTTGTGCGCAAAAGGTCTTGAATGATTCTATATATTCATTTCCACGATCACTTCTTAACCTCTCTATCTAGTTTTTAGTTGAGTCTCAACTTCCAATGTGTACATAACAAATGTCTCAATTGCCTCATCTTTTCTTTGAAGCAAGTATATATAACTAAATATCTTACCATTATCAATGAAAGACACAAAATACTTGTTACCATTTATGGTTGACATGAATTTCAAATCACATAGATCACCATGAATTAATTTAAGGGATTTACTTCCCCTTTCATCTCTAAGAAAGGGTGTTCTCGCTTGCTTTGCTAGTACACAAGTTTCACACTTGTGCTTGGATTCTATTTATTATTTGTGTATACACTCCAAATTCATTAGTTTTCTTCTCATGTTTGATGGAACTCTACCCATCAAAGCCAAAAATGTGACCAGCGAGAATGCTGGTGCAAAAGTGGGGTGGATCGGGCCAGCTCTTGGGGCATTTCTCGGATCAATAAGGTGAGGGCTGAATGCAACAAAAGTCCTCCTGGACAATGCCAAGGAACTCAGCCTTTTATCAAGAAATTCTGGGGTGGTTACGGGTTAATTCCAGTAGATACATGGGGCTAATTCCCAATCAAAAGAGAGTGGGCTTGAATAGTCAATGGCCCGCATAGACAAAGAGGAGCATCTTGACAAATATTAGATGGTTCCTACCTGGCCACCAGACTTGAATGGCTGCCAAGAAGGGTGTGATATGCACAATGAAAGAGGCCTATTACTTGGGGTAACTCAAAGGTTCAAAGCAATAAAAGACCTCCTTGAAGAGGGCAATTAAAGCGTCGGTTACTCAAAGTAAATGGGCTGGACAGCTACTATATAAAAGGACCTGGGCAACATTGTTAGACATCAAAAATTCATCTAAAAATAGCTACTAAAATAGGAAATTAGAAAAGTTACTAAATAAAACTAAGAAACAAAAATTAGGAAACACGCTAAAAAAAATAACTTTACATATTTCAATTCCCCGACAACGGTGCCAAATTTTGACGTGCATCGTTATACGCATCAAATTAGTTATTTCTTTTCCTACGAGTCACTAGTGAAGTTGAAAGCAGGATCGATCCCACAAGGAGTTATTTTCACGAAGTTCTTATCATGCTAAGTAGTAAAACGGGTGTGAGTGAAGTTTTGTGAAAAGCAAGCGAACAAGAGAGTCGTTCTTCCAATTAATGATGCAATTCAATTCAAAGCAATCATGTGTGACATATGTTTATCATTGATGCTAAAAGTCATGAATCATAATTTAATAAAGGCTACTTCGACAAAGGTAGTAACCTAACAATCTTATCCCGACAAAGGTAGTTACTACTTAATTTTAAGACAAAGTCCAATAAGTGTTAACGGAAAAAAAATTAAACAAGTAAAAACGTCAACGACAAAATTTCCACTTAGCCTGCCGATCTAACTCGTAGAAAAAAGCATCGAGAATTAGTAGATAAAATATGAAATATGCACAAAGAACGAATCTCAAAATAAGTAGTCACAAGATCATGTCTCAAGCTGAAAAGAGAAATTAGCTAGACATGATTTGAAATAAGAATATCTACAAAGAAAAGATAGCACGAAGTAGTAGAAATCGTAGAGGTGTTGCACCAAGACTTCGTGGCTCTCTCCTCCGCCATTCGTGCTTTGTTGCTTGCTTGAATGATTTTTTAAGGTTGCGGCCAACTCTCTTTATGTAGCTTAGGGGTCTGTCAAATCTAGGATTTCCGTCCCAAGATTCTCTTCCAAATCGTAACTAATCTTTGTTAATCTTCATAAAATCTAGAATATTTGGGAGGATTATCTTCAAGTTATATTGGTGAAATCTGGATCTTCAAGTTCCAAAATTATGGAAATTCGCATATACTGACGTCATCAATAGATGCATGCTCACGTCAGCTGCGCAGCGTTGATGTTATATCCGCGCATTTTGTTGTCATTATCTACCTTGCGTGCGGCTCATAACATCTTACTTGTGGGCGGTAACTTCTGTTTTTGTTGGTCCGTTCTGCATAGCGCTTTGTCTTCAACTCTTGTTTTGATCTTCTTGATGTCAGAATCTGCTCTCAGCGTCAACTAGAGAGTTGTAAAATGAAGAGTGAGCTTCCCAACGGTTTATGGTTCGCGTCCACTGGATCTCTTATTTAAGCCCAGCAACCCTTCGAAGGAGCAAAGGTTAGTTATATCCTTGTGATGAATTAATGCTGAAAATACTCGTGTAAGTTTGTATTCTTTGGTAGAGCTTCCAATACTCTTGAAATGTAAAACTATACAAAGTATACAAAGGAAACAAGAGTTGGCACATAAATGTACTAAAATACATGGGATTAGCTAGTCATATCATATAAATACGCCTTATTAGCGATCACGGCTCTCCTCTTTCCCGGATCAGAAGAGCTAGCTTTGCCAGTCATCTACGGTAGTGCTATCCGCTCTGCTCGTCTTTGGGCAACCTGGCCTGGTAAGTTCACCTCTCTTTGTTCCATGTGCATCCACTGGATTGACTCGTCGTCCTCTCCTAGCATGACCATCATATTCCACCAATTCCCCTATCTCTGACTCCACCTACAGTTCATCGCCAGAGCCCGGGACGTGCAGTCCGAAGCTCCCCTCGCCTCTCTACACCATTGCTAGCGGACACTCAAGGTCTCTCGCCTTCCACGCGTAACATGATCGTAGATATGCTAGATGCGGAGGATACCCCAATAGCAGATTCCTTTAACCTAGTCCTCCTCAGCAGCAACCACTAGCAAAGTAGTTTAAGGCTTTTTATTAACATTACGCATATGTATCTTGACTTCTCCCTATGTATTTGACTCTTTTTCTATGATGATTATTCATTTAGATGTTTATCTCACCATTTATCTCCTGAGTCCGAGATTGGCAGATGTAAGAAGATGCTTGGAGCAAAGACCACCTCATAATGTGTCATGGTTCAATGGGCTTGACTACAAGTATGTATTTCTTTATCTTGCTTGATCAGTATTGCATGCTTAGGGACTAAGCAGTGTGGAGTGAGAATTTTGTCACTTGCATATAGTTTTAGTATTCCATGGCATATAGTTTAATTTCTATACTTAGTTTTGCTTTTCTTTTTTTTACATTGCATGCTTTAGGATCATATGCATATGCTCACATGTCCATACTACTCGACTTTATTCTCTTTACCTCATAAATTAGTTAGGATTCTACCATGATTACTGAACCATGGTTTGACTTTTTGATAATGTATTGCTTAGTTAAGAACTCTGCATGTCATGACCCTTTCATCAATTACCTATTTAGTGGACCCTTGACACTAAAAGTTTGTCTAGGATTTTATTGAAATCAAACAACCACCACTACTAGCATGACATGAGCATATCATGGGACTTCCCGTGATACAAGTTTCTCATTTGTGATCATTGATAACATCTTTACCTCTCACTCATATTCATCATCGCCATATGTTTCAGTTATAAGGGTGTGTTCTTTTGGACTGATATTTTGTGCTTAAACTTATTGCTTTACTTATATTTACTTATACTTATTTATATGTACTTATATTTACTTATATGTACTTATATTTACTTATATTTACTTATACGTACTTATATGTACTATTAATCACTATCATCACAAAAACACACACCACCAATAAAAAAAATCTAACTTAACTTATATAAGCTTAGCTTAATTTAATTTGACTTAATTTAAGTAAACTAAACTAAACTTGATTTGACTTTTAATTTAACTTGATTTAACTTAACTTAACTCCACCAACAACACCACTACTCCACTACCACCACCATTATCACAACACCACCACCACCACCATCACAACAACAACCCACCACCACCACAACATCATTACTACCACCACCACCACAAAAATCCACCACCACCACAATATCAGTTCCACCACACCACTACCACCAGTGCCCCCGCCCCCAAATATTTTGTAAAAAATTATTATTTAATTATTTTTTTAATTAGTTTTAAATAAATATTAATAAATCCATACAATCTTATTTTGTGACTCCCCTCTCTCGACTCTCTCGATCCGCCACTGACTACTACCACCATTACCATGACATTTTCAAAATCACAACAATTCACCAACACAAAAATAACACACCACTAATAAAAAATAAAAATTTAACTTAATTTAATTTAAGTTACTTAACTTAAAATAATGAAAAAGATGATAAATAGTGGTTGTGGTGGTGTGTTGATGAAAAAGATGATGAATAGTGGTGATGTGTTGATGAAAGAGATGATGAATAGTGGTGGTGGTGCTGTTATGGTGGTGGTGGCGGTGATGAATAAGAGTGGTGGTGTGTTGATGAAAGAGATGATGAATAGTAGTGGTTGTGGTGGTGGTGTTGTTGTTATGGTGGTGGTGATGAATAGTGGTGGTGGGTTTTTGATGAAAGAGATGATGAATAGTAGTGGTTGTGGTGGTGGTGTTGTTGTTATGGTGGTGGTGATGAATAGTGGTGGTGGGTTGTTGATGAAAGAGATGATGAATAGTAGTGGTTGTGGTGGTGGTGTTGTTGTTATGGTGGTGGTGATGAATAGTGGTGGTGGGTTGTTGATGAAAGAGATGATGAATAGTAGTGGTTGTGGTGGTGGTGGTGATGTTATGGTGGTGGTGATGAATAGTGGTGGTGGGTTGTTGATGAAAGAGATGATGAATAGTAGTGGTTGTGGTGGTGGTGTTGTTGTTATGGTGGTGGTGATGGATAGTGGTGGTGGGTTGTTGATGAAAGAGATGATGAATAATTATATTTACTTATATGTACTTATATGTACTTATATATACTTATATTTACTTATATGTACTTATATTTACTGAAACTTACTGATATGTACTTATATTTACTTATATGTACTTAAATAAGCACTTTATAAGTCCAAAAGAACATAGCCTAAGTGTGGAGTTCCACCAAATTAAGGGGGATTGTCTTAGAAAAAAATTGAAAATAAGTTTAATTGAACTAAACACCCCAATTAAAGACTTGTTACATCATGTCAGTACTTGTGAATGAGTTATATCCATTACATTGTGAATGAATGATTAACTTAGAAATGATCATTGCACTATGTCTATTGTTAGCAGCTGTCTTTTTATGAATGTGTTTGGTTCGAGCTCCTCTCTCCTTAAGGACACGGGCATTGAAGTTGTAGACTTAGAAATGAACTTAGTGTTAGGACACCCATGGATTGTCCTTCTTGATAGCATAGGTTGGTTGGCCATAAGTGTGTTGAATTCTTATTTATCCAAAAGCATGCTTTTGAATTGCTAGAGTAATCCATTTCGAGAGTTGATGGTTTTGAGTTTAGTTATGATTGTGAATTTCTTGAGCATGATATTTGAGAGCTCTCGAACCCTGGGGATTGAAATCTATTGAATCAAATGCTTGCATATGTCGTTAGAGAATATTGTAATATGTATTGATATTGTGAGCCCTGCATTGCGTGCATCAGTTAACTTAGGACTGCATTTATGAATTTGTGTGTAGTTCGCGTCCTGAAAACCCGCGTTAGACGACACTCGTTCACTAGGGTGTCCTAGGGATTTAACGACTTGTTTCATATGCTAAATGCAGCCTGGGATTTTACCATGACTTCTTGAAACTTTGGTTTGATTATTCTATGATATCTTCTTAAAATAAGACTCTTCATGTCATGACCATTTTTATCAGTTTCTTATATCGTGCACTCTCGACAGTAAAAAGCATGCTAAAAGATTTTAAAGAAATTAAATCACCAACTCTACTATCATGGCATATGCATATTATATGACTCTACGAGCGTGCTTGGGATTGTTTCTCACTCATATTCATCACCACCATATGTTTCAGTCCTAAGTGTGGAGTCCTACCGAAGTAAGGAGGACAGTTAAAAGAGGGCAAAAAATAGGCCCCACAAAAAATAAAATGTATCTTCTTCTGGGAAAACAAATGACTAAGTTTAGTTGGAAGGTAAGTTCCAAATTAAACATCACTCTTAAGACTTGTTACATACCGCTTGCACTTTGTGAGTGAGTTATATGAATTGTTTGAGTCACTACTTGACTTGGATATGACCACTAGATTCTTCTTTCCTAATGGACACGCACTTTGGATGTGTGGACTTTGAAATGAATCTAGTGTTAGAACCCTCATGGACTATCCTTCTTGATAGCACAGGCCAACTAACTATAAGAGTGATGAATGTTAGGAGTAATCCAAGTAGCGAATTGATGACTTTGGGTCTAGGCATGATTGAGAATTTTCTGAGCATGATATTTTTCGACACTTTGTAATTGAAGTCTATCGAATCCAGGCTTGCATATGTGATTAGAGAATATCTCTTGGCTAAATTTGTCTCCTTTTATTTTTCTAACTTCTTATTCCAGGAAGTTCCAACATGGAATATGAAGTACATGCTCGACACCTTGCCTGTGCAATCACGCTCCTCGTTCATGAAATGACCACCACCAGCATTATGAAAAACTTCAATCTATTTCGTTGGGAATGTATCCGTAAGCAATCGGAGACATTACAGCAGCTGCTACGGACGGTGAGGTCGTTGCGAATGGGCGGCGTATCTTGAGTGGACATCTGCGAGAGGTGGGACAGGGAATGTATCTACATTATGAACAACTTTAATCAATTTCATTGGGAATGTATCTGCAACTAGCTTACGATCGGAGACATTACAGCAGCTGCTAAGGACGGTGAGGTCGTTGCGGATGGGCGGCCTATCTTGAGTGGACATCTGCGAGAGGTGGGACAGGGAAGTGAACAAGTTTTTGTACGAATCCAAATCCATAATACTGTATACTATGATTTGATGAACAAGTAAAGTCTCCGATTGTTGAAATGATATGCACCTTGTTGTTGTCGTTGTCGTTGTTGTTGTCCTCGTCTAACAAGGTATGTTTTACACCATGTTGGATTTAAACGAAATGATAAAAAATCTGAAATTTTGACTCGTTGTTGGTGTCTTGAACCAAGTAGGATGCTATAGCATCCTCTTACGATACTTGTGGAATAATCTTGCTAAGACCGAACCTGAAAAAGACAAGCACTTTGGTAACTTTGTTCAGTCTTAGAAGATTATTCCGCAAGTGTCGTAAGAAGATGCTATAGCATCCTGCTTGGTTCAAGACACCAGCAACGCGTCAAAATTAATTGGTATCGAAGCGGGTTACTTAACACACATAGTAGGATCCAAACGAATTACTGCTGCTAAGACGACCATGAAGGAAGGACAGCACAATCAGATATGAATACTGTTATGTCACTGATTTTGTATAAAGAAGCTGACAAAGTTTCCAGAGAAAAAGTCTGAAGACAAGCTTGGGATAGCTTGAGATTAGAAGAGAGAAGGCGCAAGCGGATTGCTGAAGTCACCACAAGAAATGGAGAGTTAGATCATGAAGAAGCCGAGGAAGCTGCCAGAGAAGAAGTATGAAGACAAGTTTGGGACAGCTTGAGATTAGAAGAGTCATTCGATGTTGTCAAAAATGCCAATGAGGAGATTGTTAAGATGTGTGACATCCTTGACAAAATCTGGGAAGGATGATCAAGCGAGATGCTACAACATCATGTGGAGACAACAGATGGAGCATCATGAAGAGAGTCCAGATTCTATGTTCGAGGAAAGTTCCTAACCATTTTAGGAATTTCCTGATGGAATAGATTGCCAAATTAGTTCTCAAAGATTGAGTTAAAGATATGGTTCTCAAAGATTGAGTTAAAGAAGGTTGTTACAACCATATCTCAACAAACTTGCTAAGATATAGGAAAAGATCAGGATTGCTAAGGAGATTAGAAAGTGTTCTAAATTTGATAAATCCTAGGGAGGCTATGATTTCTATATTCCCGAGGGCTGCCAGTATATAAGGGCAGTGTGGGACACATACACACACACAAAGAAAGAAAAATAAGCAAAGAGTGAAGAGCTAGAGTGTGCTGTCACAGCTAAAGCGAAGAGAGATCAGGACTGGATGAGTCTGATCGACACTTGATCAACAAATTCAACTGGAGCGGAGACTCGTTAAAGATCAAATACATAAGCCTTTAAAGAATCGTCACGGGTGAGGCCGTCACGGATGATCGAGTGTAGAGCAACGTCCCCATACACTAAGTGGAGGTCTCTAATCAAGGGGGAGCGTCACCACAGTTGTGAGAATTTGCGGAAGTCAGATTGAAGCAGCAAAGAGAGCTCGGAGAATCTGAGGTGGATCTAAGGAAGAGCAACTTTGTTTAGAAGTTATTATAGCATCGTGTCATAACACTTTGTAATAGATTATGCTGAGTCTGTTTGATCAGAGTTATAGCATTCTATTACTGCGTTATGTGGAGTTGTTGAGCAGTGTACGCTAGTCTGTGTGATCAGACTAAACTAAGATTCTAGCTAGGTTAGAACTAAATGTTGTTCTAGCATAGGCTGAGAACTGAAGCCTTTGTAATTTAATCGGGAATAGTGAAATCTTGGGAATTTCAGAGAAGTCCCCCAGACGTAGGCACTGGCCGACTGGATTACCAAAGTGCTTGTGTTTTTCATGTTCGAGACACCAGCAACTCGTCGAAATTTCAAAACCTATTCATTAAAGTTCATAATTTTATAAAACGAAAAATCATTAGATAGAGCCAAATGAATTGAACTTATTAAATTGCATATTTTAAACTCCGGCTTTCTTTTTCCATTTTTTTTGGGAAGCATAATCACATTTTTTGTTTTAGAACTTTTTTACTTTTTTGTATGTGTTGTAAGATTCGGAGCAACTAATACATCGATCTTAAAATGTGTAGTTTCGATGTTAAAATAATGTACTTTTGAAAATAAAATTCTAAATCAAATTATAAATAGAACACAAAACAATACATATATTCTGTTGTACTTATCTGCGCTACACTGAATCTGATTCTCGAATGAAATTTTACATACTAAATTGGCAATTGGCGCCCAAAAATCTATTTAGTTGCACAGCATAGGTTTAAAAATTCAACATTTAAGTTTTTATAATAATAAACATTGGGATGGTTTATTTCAATAATTCTCCAAAATCGAACCACCAACGGTCACAATCAAAAACAAATTTAATTTAATGTAAAATTTTGCGGATCCGATACAAGGCAGGGAACTACGTGTCAGCAACCCATTCGTCCGGCTTCACGCCAATTTCCTGCTTGCGCTTTTCGTTTACCTTTTTTTTTATCTGGAGATTTAAAAATTAGTTCACCAGCTGGCCGGCCGGCAATGGTATCGCTAACAACCAATTCCTTCTCCAACTTCTCATCTTCTGTGCTCCCTCGTTCTCCCAGATTCCTCTTCTCCATCTTCAGAACGGCAGATTCCATTGCTCCTCTTCCTCGATTCACACCTTCTTCAATCATGGCCGCTCCTCTTCACGTCTCTGCCTCCTCAACAATCGGTTGGTGTTAGATAACTCCGTACTCCCCTTGATGTTGGGATTTGAATTGATTTGATCGATGTGAAATTGATTTGTTAGAGTTTTTTATCCAGTTGAAATTACGACGAGTTTGTTGTTGACTCGATGATTGACTCCCGGGAGTAGATTCTAGATTATGTTTTACTGGACCTGATTATATCTAGGACATGTGACTGAGCTTCTGAAGTTGAGCCACTATATTTCTAATTTATAATCCCCAGTCTCTAAAAATCAGATGGATGATTCATTCCCAAAGCCTTCTGACATTTCCAAGATTTCCCACTGGTAAAATAATTAGCTGTGTCGGTGTATATGTTCCACCTTTGATCAATAAGAATACCTGTTAATTTTTAATTCATGCTTTTGGTCCTTTTTGAGTATGTATGTTATTTTTATGTAGAATCTCAAGGCGCTCCGAATGACGCTCTAGAGATGGTTTCCCCGGGTTCGGTTGGACAACATGATCTATTGATTGTTGGACCAGGGGTTCTTGGGCGATTAGTAGCTCAGAAATGGCGAGAGGTATCGTTACCTTTCTTATGTACCAAACATAATTATGAATATTACAATTTATTATTTATGACACAGTTTTCAATCGTGCACTTGTTTTGGATTGTTATCATGGTTTGTGTGGGTTGAATTGGGTTGATTTGATTCTGTTGAAGCTTCATTGTTCTATATCAGTTGCAATGAGTTAATAAATAACAAGGGACTTTATTGATAAGTATTTATAACGGTGTTCTATGAAGTTACAATGTGGGTGGTTTAATAGCATGCGAACCTAAAATGTCTATCTGATAAAAAAGAATGGACACTCGAACGATCATATGCTTTAGTGAGTCAGTTTCAAACTTGCTGACAACTGGAAGTCCGATTGGGACAAACAGTGGTGGTCTTCCATTCTTTGTTGGCCATTCCTGCAGGAGGTTGTGGCCAACTCTTTGTAACACTGGGTTCTTGAAAAAACTCACAATTGTTTCAATGAGAGTCTTTCTGCAAGAGTCAAAGTGAGATATCAATTAAGTACTGATGCATCCACCCACTTTTTGTCTCATCTCCAATAGACTGTTCTCAAAGATTCAATACTGATGTATTGAAGCGTTACAGAATCCAGTTTATTTGATCTGATATGTGTCATTTGCATGCATTCGCAAGACACAATCTGCATACTTAAAAACCTACAATCATGATTTGCAGGAACACCCTGATAGTCAGATTCTCGGGCAGACCGTGACGACGAATCATCACGATGAACTGGTCCAAATGGGTATCACCCCATCTCTGAAGGGAATGATGCCAGCGCATAAATTCCCATATGTAATCTTTTGTGCTCCTCCTTATCAAACGACAGATTACCCTGGTGATGTGAGGTACACCTCGCTATATTTTGTATTGGAATCACTGATATACCTGATTTATATGTGGTGAAATTTCCTTTTCTCTCAACAATACATTTATGATGAGATGAAAGCACATCTTTGTAACTGTACAAAAATAAGCTGCTCACATATTTGCATTATAACGCAACATGAAATCATACATTTCGTGTGAATTGAAAGGACTTTCTATCTCAATGTTATGAACACATAGCGAAAACAACTTTATGGGTTTTTTGCCAAAAGAACAAAAATTTCTGCATAAGCACATGTCATTATTCTCTGCGATCGCCGTTAGTTGTTTGATTCTCAGAAATGTGTACAAGGGGAGGATAACATATGCTGATGATTGGTTTGTGACATTATGAGCAGACTGGCCTTGTCGAATTGGAACAATGAAGGTTGTTTCCTGTTCACTTCAAGCTCTGCACCTTATGACTGCAATGATAATGGATCATGTGATGAGGTTTTTATCTAAACATGATTCACATTTTTCCTTTAGAAATTGTACCATTTTGAATATTTATTGACAAGTTACTTGGGCTTAAATAGATGTCGTTTATGTATATTTGAACTTCCACATGTGTAACTGTTAAGTGTCACTCTTTTCGAAACCTTTCAAACGAAACTAGCAAGTATTGAGAAGAGTTATGGCGGACAGCTATAAACATTCTCTTAGCTATGAGCGTGTAGAGTGGATTAAAAATTCTTGGTCTCCTTTGCAGGATAGTCCAGTTGTACCAATTGGAAAGAGTCCTAGAACAGATGTCCTTCTAAAAGCAGAACAGGTTGCGTTGGAGGCTGGTGGCTGTGTAGTTAGATTAGCGGGACTTTACATATCCTTCTCAAGTGCTCTGTTTCAATCATAATTACATTTTATTTGCCTGCTAATTCTATTTAGTTGTAACCTTCACTATTCATACAACGAAAACAAGGGTGCACACATCTATTGGTTGGAGAAAGGCACTGTGGATGCTCGTCCAGATCATATCCTCAATCTTATACATTATGAGGTTTGCATTTATCTTATGCGTTAGTCATTCCATTTTGCCTTTTTTTAATTTTTGTTCATTTCGGAGATAGTACAGTCTACAGTATAGTTCGTTTCCAATGTATAAAAGTTTAGTTTGCGTTATGTTTCTGTATTTTGATCAGCTGTTATCCATGTGTTCTCGTCGACATTTTCATGAGTTATTGTCTCCCAAATTTGAATTGTGTATTGATTTTTACTTGTATTTACTCAGGATGCAGCTTCCTTGTCAATTGCAATCTTGAAGAAAAACCTACATGGTTGCATATTTTTGGGATGTGATAATCATCCTGTGTCAAGGTCTCTCCTTAATAAGCTTTACATAATCTGCTATCAACCAAGATGAATGTACTTAAGACTTATTTAAATGATATCTTCAAATTCGCAGGCAAGAAGTGATGGATTTAGTGAGCAAGAGTGGGCAATTCAGTAAAAAGTTTGTCGGTTTTACAGGTAAGTTAGAGTAATTGGATGGATTAAACTGATGAAGTTTGTATCTTAGACATCCATTTATGGTTGTGCCCACGGGTAATGTTATTGTCCCTATTATTTACAGGCACAACTGATCCATTGGGGAAGCGATTAAATAACTCAAACACTCGGGACGTAATTGGATGGGAGCCAAAATACAGAAGCTTTGCAGAATTCCTTGGTGTAGCTGAATAAGTATTGCTCATGTTTTTCCTCTCAAAATCTCATACTAGTGAGCCAAAGGTGGGGATTTAGGAGTTCGATGTTTGGAAAACCCAAACATCTTGTAAATGGTTCTTTCTGAAAAACAAAATTGCTTCTTAATGACATTTTGTTATGAACACAACTTACCAGTTTATAAGGGTACAATTATAATGGAAAACGCGTGGGGTAAAATTTAAAGGCTGGCTTTATTTCTCCATATTTTCAAACTTTCAAGATACATGGATTTCAAGGATTTTGAGAACAATCTCGAGGACCGAAGTACATCCTTTGAGGGAGAACGTCATATACAATAAATTGATTCACTTGTGTATTCGACCCTATGATTGTCGTTCTTAGGTTTTAATTTAAATTGTTGGATCATAATCATACAGCGGAAATGAATTTAATAGGATCAAACTCATACTAGAATTATTAGCATACTTAATTACTGCAAAAATAAACGTACCTGATTTCATTGAAAGTTACCTGCAGTGCAAAGCCTGGGTTGGTGCTTCCAGTCTAACCGTATGTTTCTTGAGTCAGTTTCTTTGAGAGTAAGAAACTGGAGAACGATATGATAGACCGGAGATCATAATCCATATTTATATCTTCTACACGAGAAGATATAATTGAGATAATCATAGATTTCGTCTCTCAAAGATTTCCATAATAAGTATCTACACAATATATTTCACGACTAAAATTATACCTGACAAGCTTTCAAAAGGATTAGATCACGTTATTCAAGCTTATCATAATGATAGCACATACAATTATCTAATTACACGTTCAGTCCAAATTAGATTAATCATAATAATCTAACAATCTCCCACTGGACCGCATGTGTAACCAAATAAATGTATAAACAAAAGTGCGCACAAAACTGCTAACATGCCAGAACAGGTATATTAGAAATTATCTGGTCCATTAACTATGCAAACATAGGATCAAGATGGCCTTCGTAATCATCATCGTCACTAGATCGTGCTTGTCACATATGTTAACATAGCTAAATGACATGGATTCATCATGGTGAGTAGCATGGAAATTACATGAAATGTGATCTGCACATGCCTATTTCCAACTGGTCTCCTCAAAGGTGAGATCAACAGAATCATACAGAGTGTACCGTGTAAACATAATTTCTGCAGAACACAATCCAAAATGTATAGATTGAAAAATATGTACTTCTTATAGAGCGTCAATACAAAAAATACAAACTCCCACTAATCATGAATATCCTCAAACAAGATTACACCCATGTGAGCAGCATGCTCATGAAAAACCTTGGGTATCAATGCTTTCGTAAGCAGATCCGCTATCATGGAATTTCTCCCAATATGCTCTATGGATATCTGTCCATTCTGTATCTTTTCTTTCACAACCAGGAACTTGATATCAACATGCTTTGATTTCGTAGTGCTCTTGTTGTTGTTGGCGTACATCACTGTTATTTATTGTCATAGTATAAATTTAGTGGTCTTTAAGTATCACTCCAAATGCGCAGTCTAGTGACAAAGTTTCGCAGCCATACGCCATGATTTGATGCCTCAAAACAAGCTACATATTCTGTCGCCATAGTCGATGGAGCAACGAGCGTCTGTTTGGCAGACCTCCGGAAAATGGCTCCCCCAGCTAACAGATAGATATAGCCTGACGTGGATCGTCTACAATCTTGGCATCCAGCAAAATCAGAGTCGGAGTACCAAATGATCTCAATATGATCTGATCTCTTATACGTGAGCCTATATTATTTTGTTCCCTGCAAATACCTCATAACCCGTTTGAGTGCTCTCCAATAATCCATTCACGGGTTACTCAGATATCTTCTCAACATTCCAACAATGTACGCGATATCAGGACGCGTACACACCTGAGCATATATAAGGCTTCCTACAGCCGAAGCATACGGAAGCTGCTGCATCTCCTGAATTTACAAAGTAGTCTTAGAGCACTGATCGAGACTGAACTTGTCTTTTTTAGCGACATGGGTGTCCAATGGTCTACAATTCTGCATGCCGATTCTTACGAGAACTTTCTCAATATAATTCCTTTGTGATAATCCCAAGATACCCTTCGAACGGTCTCTGAGTATCTGGATCTCCAAAAAAAAGGATGCATCACCAAGGTCTTTCATCTCAAAATGCTTTGATAGAAATTCCTTAGTGTCGCGCAAAGTCCTCATATCATTAGTAGCCAGCAGTATGTCATCGACATATAGAACCAAGAAAATATGCCTACTCCCACTGAACTTGTGGTGCACACACTCATCCATCGGATTTGCCTCAAAGCCATTGATGGAGCGTATATATGCGATCCATCAAGTTGTTTATTCCCAGTGTTTAATTACATTCTGTGTGTGAAAATTACTTCCTGGTAGTGTTTTGCATTGCCGGTATAGCAGATCTGGGAAGATTGACCTATTCGTAGTCGAAGGCTCACCGAGTGCATGATTCTGATCCGATTGAGGCGTGTTATACCTTGTTAGAAAGCTAACTCAAGGGGCTACAATTTTCTAGTTTACGTCCAGATGAGATTAGGACGTCTAAAGGGTCAAAAAAGCGAGTTTATAACATTGCAGAGATTTTCGCGCCGGAAGCACACTTTAGTGGAGTTAATGTCTTCTTCGAGCGCGCATTTAATGTCTTCATGAGGCGCACGAATAATGTCTTCTTCCGGAGCGGAATGCAATTCATGATGTCAGCATTGGGCCCACAGCCTAAAATTAGATTTAGAAGTTTTCAAGATCAGATTTAGAAGTTTTCAAGATTTAGAAGTCTCCCTTATCTATAAAGACAGACTTGTACACCAAGGAGAACATCAATCTTCAGCACGAAAATTCAGAAGACGAATTCAGAGAAGCGGCAACTACGTGCGGAAATCGAGGCTGATCACTATTCATCGCCGGAATTACTAGTCATGACCGGAGTTACTGTTCATCGCAGATTACTATTCATCGTTTCAGTATTATTCCTAAACTCAGTTTATTTTCATTGTTTTAGATGACTCGTAGTAGTTAAACCCTTAATTTCAGTTTGGGAATTTTGTATTGCGACGTACGGTTTGAGATATTTATGTTTTGTAATTCAATTCTGTAAATTCCTGTTCTTCGTTTGAATTGCATGATCTGATTATCAAGTTAGCATAGCCTAGCGGTGAACCTGAGTTGATATCTATTGCATGATATTGGATTGACTTCCCTATTAGCTAAGCCTAGTGGTGTAACCTAATAGGTGTTGTTGATCGAGTAATCGTTAACCCTATTCGAGAACCTAGTGGTTGATATTAGGAGAAACACTAGAGTCGGCATTACCCTAGCAGGATTGTTAGACTAGGAACGGTAGTTTACTCGTTGATGCATGTTACAATCGATGATTATTAGTTGCAATGCGTATCTCTGAACTGACTTTTCTCTGAATTTGACAACAAAACAATATTCCTGCAACCCCCTTTTTAGTGTGACAATTATTAGTAGAACTTTATCACTGATCGCTCTTTCGTAGGTTCGACCCTACTTACCGCTTGCAAAGTGTTAACAAAAAATTATAAATATAAGTTTGGCACACACAACGACGTGTCGTCAACCATATGAGACAACAATCTGATGAAACTTAAAGTACCACTGACGAGAAGCTTGCTTAAGCCCATATATGGATTTTCTCAACTTACAAACCATATTCTTTGCATCCTCAGACACAAAGTGTTCTGACTGTACCATGTAAATTGTTTCGTCAATGTCACCATTGGGTTAACATCCATCTGATGCAGCTCAAGATCAAAGTGTGCAACCAGTGACAGGATTGTCCTAAAAGAGTCCTTCGAAGAAACAGGGGAGAATGTCTCTTTAAAGTCAATCTCTTCCTTATGAGTAAAGCTTTTAGCTACAAGACGAGCTTTGAATCTCTACAAATTACCATTAGAGTCCCTCTTGGTTTTAAATATCCATTTACAACCAATGGGTCTCGCATGGTCTGGTAATGGGACAAGTTCTCAAACTCTATTGTCTTGCATAGACTTATACTCCTCATTCATAGCATTAATCCATTTCTGAGAGTTTGAACTATTCATGGCTTGCTGGAAGTTGATTGGATCATCTTCCAAAAATCCATTTTCACCATGTTTTAAGAGATATAGAACGTAATCATCCGGAATCGCATTTCTCCTCTCTATAATGGATCTACGAAGTGGCACTGTCTCTTGAGGTTGTTGAGTTTGAACATCAGGAACATTGTCCTGATCCAAAACTGGGGTTTGAAGAACATTGCAAGTAGGTTGATGATCGAAGTCCACTTCTTGATCAATGATAGGTAAAAGAACCTGATCATTGTCAAAAGCAATAATTGATCCCTCTTCCTCAAACACAATGTTTCTGGCCACATTTCTCCCCCCAAGCTCAACATCCTCAAAAAATATTGCATTTCCCGTCTCAAAAATATTTCTGAAAGTAGGATCATAAAATTTGAAACCCCTCGATCGCTCCACATAGTCAATAAAGTAGCTGCTAACTGTCTTGGAATCCAATTTACCTTCATGAGGTCTATAAGGCCTCGCCTCAACTGGACATCCCCAAACATGCAAATGCTTTAGACTGGGCTTACGCCCACACCAAAGCTCAATAGGTGTTTTAGCAGACGCTTTGGTTGGCACACGGTTAAGGAGATATGATGCTATCTTAAGTGCTTCACCCCAGAGGCTTTTTGGTAACGAAGAATGACTAATCATGCTTCTTACCATATCTTTCAGTGTCCGGTTTCATCTTTCAGCTGCACCGTTCATGCTAGGTGAATCTGGCATGGTGTAGTGATGTACGATCATGTATTCCTCTAGGTATAAAGTGAACGGTCCTGCACGCTGTGCTCCTGAGCCATCATATCTACCATAGTAGTCACCTCCGCGGTCCGATCTGATGCTCTTAATTTTCTTATTGAGTTGCAGCTCAGCCTCTGCCTTAACGGCTTTGAACACATCCAGAGACTATGATTTCTCATGTATAAGAAATAGGTAGCCAAACCGTGAGTATTCACCTATGAAACTGATAAAGTACTGTTGACCATACTAGGAAGCAGTAGGGAACGGCCCACCTATAGCGATATGAATCAGTTTCAAGATGCCAGAAGTTTTTTGGCACTTAATTTCTTAACCTTGGTCTATTTTCCCTTGATGCACTTGACGCAAGTATCAAGATTAGAAAAGTCGAGTGAATCCAAAATGCCATCACACACAAGAGGCTACCGAGATCTCGAGATATGACCCTGACGTTTGTGCCACAATGAAGCTGAATCAGTCAATTTATGCTTCGTGTTACGTGTTTCAACGTGCAGGGTCTCAGAATACGATGGAACAACATCCAACGAGTATAGATTATCAAAGACATTTAATGCACCGGTTCCCATAATTCTAGAATTAATGGATAGCTAAAATTGATTGTTTTTGAATGAACAAGAATAACCAAATTTGTCCAATACGGAAACCGAAACTAAGTTCCGACTACAACAGGGAACTACAAAAGTATTCACTAAATCTAAGAATTGACCAGATGTCATTAATAATCTAAAGCGACCAATTACCTCTACTTGCACCGACTTGCCATTTTCGACATAGATGCCCTTTCAGCATTATTTGGCTTTCAGTGGTTCAGTCAACCATGCATAGAAACACATATAAGAGTGGTAACACCAAAGTCTATCCACCATGTGTTTCTAGGTACCGAAGCTAAATTAACTTCAGAACAGACCAAGTTCCGACTAAAAGACGGAACTACAAAAATATCCACTAAATCTAAGAATTGACCAGATGTCATTAATAATCTAAAGCGACCAATTACCTCTACTTGCACCGACTCGCCATTTCCGACATGGATGCGCCTTTCAGCATCATTTGGCTTTCGGTGGCAGTCAACCCTGCATAGAAACACATATATGAGTGGTAGCACCAAAGTCTATCCACCATATATTTCTAGGTATCGAAGCTAAATTAACTTCAGAACATACCAAGTTAAGAAACTTACCCTTCTTAGCACGTCATTTGGCTTACTGAGAACAATCTCTCCTAAAGTATCTAGGCTTATTGCAAAAGTGACAGGTAGAACCAAATTTCGGCCTCTTAAAGTCTGGAACCTTGGGAGGTGCAGCAGCCTTCCTTTCCTTAACATTATCTTTGCCCTTTCCTTTTGGTGTGCAAGCCAAGTGAGCACTCTCGGGCATGTCTTGCTTCAGCCTCTCTACGGTGAGATCATCTGGTTTAGGCATACGAATAGCTAAGTCCATATCCATGCAGCCAAGCGTAATCATCATATTTTCCTTCCAATCCTTTATTGTTGGTAATTGCGAAAGACATTGATATGTAAGCTTATTTACAGAACAAAAGATTTCGAATAAGTTTAGGTTCAAAGTATACATATTGTTGGATTCTGAGGTTTTGGTGATTACAAACACTTAGCTAATGATTGCATTTAATGCGCATGAAAGTTGCATTAAATGCACTGAACACAAAAGATTTTCTTGCAGAGATACTCAAGTGGATTCACAATAAATGAAGAGGATCCAGAGAATATTGATAACATCTTTATGGGAAGATGTTATCAATTCAGAATATATTATGGGATATATTCTAGATGACAGCAGATATATTTCTCTCATGTCTTAGAAACAAATCTATCCTTGATTGATTAACTTTCCAACCTTAAGAGATATCATATTAATGTCGGGATTGATTAGGATTGACATTCTACTCTGCATAGAGGAATGATCGGATCACTACTTAAACTAATGGATAGTAGACCTGACATTTTGTTTACTGTTTGCTTATGTGCTCGTTCTCAGGTTGATCTAAGAGAGACGCATGCGAAAGTGGTAAAGCGGATACTGCGTTACCCGAAAGGTACAGATGCGCTTTGCCTATGGTATCTCAGAGGGGGAACCTGCGACTTCCAGGATTTACAGATGAGATTATACTGGAAGCAGAACCAATCGAAAGTCCGCATCTGGAATGACTCAATTCCTAGGCCCTGCCTCACCTCATGGGGATCAAAGAAATATAACTTCATTGCCCTATCCACTGTTGAAGCCAAATATGTAGCTGCCGCGTACTGACTCACAACTTTTGTGGTTGTGACAACAGCTAAGTGACTATGGTGTCAATATTTATCATTCTCTTATATTTTGTGATAATTCCATTGTCATAAATATCTCAAAGAACCATGTGCAGTTCTCACGTACTAAACTCATAGAGATACGATATCATTTTCTGCGTGAAAAAGGGGCTTGTAACAATAAGGTTTTGTCGCACGGAGGAGTAAGTAGCTGCCACATTCACCTAAGCACTGAACAGAGAACTCTTTGAAAAACTGTGTCTTGAACTAGGTATGTCTTCCCTTAACTGGCTTATGTGTTCCCTGTCAAACTTCTTCGATGATTGGCTATGAAAAACATACGTAAGCACTTGTTCTAAACTGCATTCAGGTATGAAACGTCATTCTAAATCACATTTGGGTCGTTGTTACACCGTAGCAACATAAGCATATTGGTTTCATTTTTTTTCGTTGGTTTAAGTAGTCATGATGAGTTTCTCTTCTAAACCTAATGAATCTTCCAGATTTTGATCCCACATTACAAGCCACGGAAGATTCATGATTCGACGCTCCTATGTGCCCATTGTTATCTTGAAACTGGAGCGATCAATCATGAGGTATACACATACTCAGCTACTCATACTTTCTTCATTTTAAATTCTTTTATTTATGTGATGCCTTCTCTCGTACCATTTGGGTAAATCAACTGCATCACACCCCTCCTTGATGAACCATAAGACCCGAACTGAAAATTTGGACTGAACGAAAAGTTTTGAGCGGGAGTTATCGAGCAGGAACAATCGGCGGGAAAACAAGAAAAAAATAGAAATCAAGAGGGAAACCTAGATAGCCAATTTATGGACATACTCATTACTTGGGGTAAGATTTTGGAAGATGGACACATTTTAAAGCCTTGATTATCAAGTCTATGATTCTCCTAAAATCAGGGCGCTTAGCTACTAAAGAAGGAGCAATTCCACCTTGCCCAAATCGTAATGCAGCATATGGCACGTATTCGCACCATGGGTTAACATGGCATGCCCTATACCTTTGTGGTAAAGCTCATTCTCATGAACTATCAAATAACCGAGCAGAAGAAGACATACATGCATGGAAAGAGCTTGGAGATAATAACTATGACAAAATGGGCAATATGTTTACCTCTGGAATAAAGAAAGATTCAAAATCCAAAGATGCCAAGGTAGTGACTCTAGTAGAGGGAATGCAAAATGTTACTCATTTATTACTCATTGGATGGATATCACCCCAATCATGGAGAGTATTTAGAAGCTAGAGGGTATGGTTACCTCTATGGTAAAGCAAGTGACCAGAATGGAGGAGTCTATTGATCATATCACCAAACTTCACCGCGTTGGGACTAAGATGCTTGAACAAACACAAAGAAATTATCCGCAAAGCCCAGCGATCGATTTTTGCCCTTATGGTTCGGCCCCTCCTTGTTACCCGTACCTCATTATCTCCATTCCTTGGTAAAATTTTTCTCTACCTCATCATGGACTGCCTTCGTCTATGTTAGTCTAAATTGTGCCTCTTATCTTACGGTTGGTGCTACTTTGTATGGCACCCAAATGTGAATGAGGAATGGAGTTTCTAATTTGATGTGGTTTTTAACTTGTTACTTACATTTTCTTTTTGATGATGCCAAAAGGGGGAAGTCATAGAGATGCACTAAGAGGGACTTGATCTATATACATGTTTTTCTGAGGGGAAACTAACCAGTGCTTTACCTGATAGGGAAAGATCAAACATGCTTTACCTGACAGGGAAAAATCAAACCATGCTACACCCGATAGGGAACATGGATGAAAACATAGAATATCTCATAATGAGGTTCTGCTATTTCATGTTTTCTTTTTGCCCAACGAAGGAGTGTTTGTCATCATCAAAAACGGGGGAATTTGTTGGATTCCGAGGTTTTGATGATTACAAACACTTAGCTAATGATTGCATTTAATGCGCAGGAAAGTTGCATTAAATGCACTGAACATAAAAGATTTTCTTGCAAAGATATTCAGGTGGATTCACAATAAATAAAGAGGATCCAGAGAATATTGATAACATCTTTATGGGAAGATGTTATCAATCCAGAATATATTATGGGATATATTCTGGATGACAGCAAATATGATTCTCTATTGGCTTAGAAACAAATCTATCCGTGATTGATTAACTTTCCAACCTTAAGAGATATCATATTAATGTCGGGATTGATTAGGATTGAGACAATTCAAATCACACTCGATCCTAGCATTGATGGCGGCCGAATCTTTGGAAAATAGTTTTAAAAAGAGAAAAAGTGAAGGCAAGAAAAGATGTCGATCGGAGAAAAGAAGATTGAGCGAGGAAGTAAAAGAACTTCTATGTGAGAGCAATTGAATTATGATCGTCAAGCTCGGAGGTGAAAAGAGTAGTGTTCAAGGGTTGGATTGAGTTGGGAGATCCAAAGGTTAAGTAAAAGCTGTGTACGGATAGTACTAGTTAGTTGCTTAGACGCTTTGTAACCAACAAGCATATCCTCAATACAGAGCAACTCCTTTCACAAATCCTTCTAGTAGATACTGGAAGGTAGTGGTTTCACTTAGTTACCAATTAGTACTAAGGTTTCCACTATACATAAACGAGTAAGCCATTTAATTTTTATTTATTTAATTTATTTCACTGATGTCTTACCTCTCAGGGAAGATACAATTATCTAATTACATGTTTCGTCCAAATTAGATTAATCATAATATTCTAACATAAATGGTTTTAGTTTCAAGAGTGCCGCCTTATCTATTATATTTTATACTGTGTATATGCAAACATGAATGCGCTCAACGCCATGGTTGAAGAAAACAGACCTAGACTAGTGAAAGGGAAGAGTAAATAGTATAAACTAGGCCCTAACACATTATCCTTGTTTCTAGCATCAGCGCACCTCTCCGACTTGGACTAGAAATAGGGGCACAAGCAGGATTTCACAACATATCAGCTAAGCAAGCCAACCCTAGAAAGAACTATAAATTATATAGACCATATGTCTTGATATCCATTCAGCACTCACCGATTGGTAGACATGACATACAACAATCATTAAGCTAAATTAAAGAACCCTACTATGACTATAAAATTGTACTACAAATATCTTTTTTGATAGCAACACTATAATAATTACTACTCAAATATGAAAAAGGTACTTCAAGATCAACTATCCAACCATGCTACACTGAATGTCTAGAAGATCGATGAAGATACGCTTTGGAGTAAATTTAAAATCCTTGAAACATTCAAAAAAGACAAAAACAAAATTGGTTGAAATAGTAATTTATATTGTTGATTTGGCTCTTACTTTTTACTTTTCAAATTAACATTAAATCCAATCGTAATACGAAGACGAATCAAAAAGCTCAAGGACGCCCCGAACAGTAAACCCCGTGCCCAGCCCGGCCTTTCCAAATCCTGCAAGTGAGCCCGACCCGACGGGCCATGGGACAGGCCACGCTTAACAAATGAAAGCTCTCCACGACCAATAAGGCCCTGTTCTTTAGACTTTAAATTTTCAGCACTTAAGTTAAGTTAAGTTAAGTTAGATTCAGTTAAGCTAAGTACTGAAAATAAACATGTTTTTAAAAAGTAAACCCACCACCACCACCACTGCCCCAACACCACCACCCCAACCCCTACCCACCACCACCACCACCCCAACCCACCACCACCACCACTACCACCCTAACCCACCACCACCACCACCACCCCCAACCACACCACCACCACCACCCCAACCTACAACCACCACCCTAACCACCATATACTTGTTTAATTCTCAGATACTTACGGTTAAAAATATGTTTGTAAAAGTACTTAAGTTAAGTTCAGTTCAATTAAGTTAAGTTAAATTCAGTTAAATTAAGATAAATTAAATTAAGTTAAATTAGGTATGAGTTCAGTTATAAAGAACAGACCCTAAAGATCATCAGGCTTGATTTGGCCTGTTGACTTGTCTACCAAATAACCATAATTTTATTCTTATAAACAAACAAACTATCACTATAACATAGCTCTTACTTTCAGGAAGTGGAAGGCTCTAGTGACAGATCTAAAGTAAAATGTATGAAACCTAACAACGGTGGAGAGTATGAACTCTGTGAGTTCAAGGACTATTGTGCAAGGAATGTCATTCGCATGAGAAAAAAAAACTCATGAAAAGAATCCTCCAACAGAACAGTATTGCAGAACGAACGAATAATACCCTGAACGTGCTAGATGTGAGAAGGCTGAAGCAGTTAACATTGTATTATACATGATTAACAAAGGACCGTCAACTTCTTTAGAGAACAAAATTCTAGAGGAGGCTTGTAGAGTAAATATTTCTTTTCACATTTTTGGGTATGTTTCATATGTTTATATAGCTGATATTGAGAGAAGCAAATTGGATGCTAAGTGATATTCACTCAGCCATCTTTCTCATTTTGAGAAATATCATACGCTCTCCGATTATTACTTTCCTATTTCAATTTTAACATTTGGTTTAACTCAATTCTTTTCGCATCATGCGTCCCCCGCAAACACACGAACATTTGAATATTTTGATAGATGTCGTGCATACAATTTTCATTTGTAAAATGGAAAATTTTTCACTTTTTCCAGGATTTCCTAAATTACTTACTTTTCAGTTATAAATTCTAAAACATTTCATATTTGTCATGTTTCAAACCGTTATTACTATTAGTGAGTTAACATATTAAACCGATCAAATCACTACTTTATGTAGCAGTTTGATCTATTAAATAGTTAAAACGATATTCTAGCACCTACCTGCCATCCGAGATGGCAAAATATATAAATTGGTGAACCTACGATCCAATCCAACCACCAGACGGATCATCAAGGCTTGATATCAAACTGAAGCTACATGATGCTTTCGAGCCGTTTGCTTTATTTCGGATCAACCGTTAGTTCAGAATAGGGGTTTGACCCAAAAAAAAAAAAAAAATGAATTTGTTACTAACAGATCTGATCGAATTAAGAGTGGAGAGGTTAACGGCTTGAAGCAGACAAGTGAGTGAGCAGGAGCACATCTCTCACCTCTCCAACATGCCTTCCTCGTCGGCATCCGCCAAGATCACCTTCCGCCTCATCCTCGCCGGGATCCTCATCACCATCCTCTTGTTCTTCGTCGGCCGTCCTCTCTACTGGAAAATCTCCGCCACTGTTCACGACATCCGCACCAACAAACAAACCGTCAAACAAGGTCTCTCTCTCTCTCTTTCCCTGATACTCTTCCGTAGTCTCGGATAACCTAATTTCATTTTGCAGGTCTGACGAGTATCGTCAAGGAAGCACAAAAGACTGTCGGATGGTTTGCCTATTCCGACGAGTCCGATTCCGGCGCTTCAACCAGACACAAACTTGCTACCGATCGGAGAATTCTTAGCTATCATCGTACCTTTAACCGGTAACTGATGGTAATTTACCCTGAAACTTATTCCTATACGAATCTTAGAATCAGTGATACTCAGATCTAACTAGGACTCTACTTCTGCATTTGTTCGGATGTTTATGTTGAGTTTTTCTAACTAAATTGAACTCTAGTATGTAAGTAGCAGAATCGAATATGAGCATGGCACTTATTGCTGCGCTAGCGGATGTTAGAATTTGGCCGACTTGTTATCTGACAGTTTCCACATGTACAATACAATATCAATAATCTGTAATTGAGGTTTGTATCACTAGACCTTGTTTATACTTGTATACTAGGATGATAGGCTTATTGATGTATATTTAGTTGTTAAAGAGTGGAGTTGATATGGAATCAATCATTCGCTAAAACTTCATGTTCCCGGTCCCTGTTTCCCGCCCGATGCAACCTAGTTAAAGACACTTACCATGAGACTGATGAAACTAGTGCTTTTATAACTCTTTAACATATCAGCATCAGTGGAATCAGGAAGGAAATGGTCATATGTTCATGTAACTGTTTTTGACATTTAAATGGCATTCGTAAAATAATACTAGTTGTGCTTGCTCTCCTTTTAGTGTTGGGATTCTTATTCCAAATTCATCTGCAAAATGGTACATGGGTTCTCCAGCAAATTTCAGAATTAACGGTAACAGCAAAAGTCAGATAACTGCGTGCCTCTTGCTTGATTCATTTCTTATTGAAGAAACAATACCAGGAACTTAGATTAGAGGGACCAGAGTTGCGTCATCCCTTTTTTATTGTAGGACATAGGAGACAACCGCTATCCTTCTTTTGTTAATCTGCAAAATTAATTCAAAGGCTCTTATTCCTAGAATTTTGTTGTATATTTATCTCCCTTTTGTCTAGCATTCATGATAAAAACATGGAAATGTCAGAGTTTATTCTTTTCAAGTAG
Source organism: Umbilicus rupestris (assembly GCA_963678935.1). Classification (NCBI taxonomy): domain Eukaryota; kingdom Viridiplantae; phylum Streptophyta; class Magnoliopsida; order Saxifragales; family Crassulaceae; genus Umbilicus; species Umbilicus rupestris. The sequence goes on along the minus strand of OY787628.1, from coordinate 8,796,866 downwards.
TGCAGTTGAGTTTGTGTTAACTGCTGTTGTTTGTGATTACTTTTGAAGCAGCATCTTGAAAGAAAGCAGGCTTAACTAGAGGACCACACTAAACCGCGCTCATGCTGAGACGCCGAGCCGAATCCATGGGAATTATATCACAACATACAAATTAGCTTGTAGAAGTTCTCCTCACGATCCTGGAGGCTGGATCCATCAACGTTAGCTAATTTCATACTTGTTTAGATAGTTGTGCGTGTTAATGATCTGCAATGTAACTGTTCTACCTCAGCCATTCTTATCTTATGTTTTGAATGAACATGTTTTATGTTGTGCATTTTTATTAGAATTTTTCGTAAACGACACTTCGGTTGTGTTATTTTTATTGGTTTCTTCACTCTCCACTTGACCACCCAAATTGTTTTTCATGTTAGATTATTATGATTAATTTAATTTGAATTCAACGTGTAATTGTATGTGCTACCATTGTGATAAGTTTGAATAAAATGATTTAATTTTTTTGGAAGAATTTTAGTGGTAGAATATTGTGTAGATAATTAGGGATAATTATAGAATTCGAAAAGATATAAATATGAGTTATGGTCTCCGTTCTATCATATCGTTCTCCAGTTTCTTACGCTCAAAGAAATTGATCTGGAAGTATCAATCCAGGGTTTTGTGCTGCAGGTTACTTTCAGTCAATAGAATCAGGTATGTTTTATTCTGGTATGAATTTGGTCTAATTAAAACTACACATTTTAATTATCTGGCTAACATAGTAAAATCCAATCAATTATAAATTTTATGTTCTTGGGTTTGATAAATGCATATAGTCTTGCAAGTTGGTGTGCAACAACTCAATACATTTATAATCCTTAGTAATTAAATTATATATTTTTTAAAAGGTATATATAAATTATTGGAACCAGGAAAAGCAAATTATCTGAGATACGATACTGCGTCTATATATTCACCCCTCTGGCCCAGTTTCTGGTCCACGTTCATTCTCGACAGGTATCATAAATAGCGAACCCAGCCAGCATACTCAAACTCAGAAGCTTAGATACTTGCGATGGCTGCCGATCCTAGGATCAACAAATCGGATGACGAATGGCGTGCGGTTCTCTCCCCGGAGCAATTCCGCATACTCCGACAAAAAGGCACAGAGTAAGAATCACAAATTGCATCTTCAACTTTGTCGTGTCTGCACATCACCAGACCCTAATTCCACTTGTTTTTAGGGTTTTGATTTTGGTACACAATTTAAGTTGAACGAGGGTAAAACATAGTAGATTTTGCTTATGAAATGAGTGCATTAGAATTGTTATGTTGATGCTTTTGCCTGGTGGATTTTCTTGTTACTGAAATGGATGGAATGAATGATTTGGCATATCCATATTCGAGAGATATCAATCTCCACCTGGCGCCACGCCTTGACAGACTACAAGTGAATAATATTGTGATGAGTAGCAATTAGTTCGATGGGAATCTTAAAGATGTTTCCTTTTCGCCCCAGGCTGAAGTTTACCGGAGAGTATGACAAGTGGTTTGAGGAGGGGGTCTATAACTGCGCAGGATGTGGCACTCCACTCTACAAGTCCGACACAAAGTATGATTCTGGCTGCGGCTGGCCGGCTTTTTATGAGGGTTTCCCTGGAGCTATTTCTCGCTCAGTGAGATCTTCTTATCCACATTTTTTTTTCTTGAATACTTTCTCCTTTACATTATGCGTGATTGTATTCATATATTTAATTTGGGTTGCAGCCTGATCCTGATGGGCGGCGAACTGAGATTACTTGCACAGCCTGTGGTGGTCACTTGGGGCATGTGTTTAAATGGGACAAGTTTAAGGTTCCATCAGATGAGCGACACTGCGTCAATAGCGTCTCAATCAAATTTGTTCCAGCGGATAGTGCAGCTCATTCTGAATGAAGCAATTTAGACAGCATAATGCCTGGATCAAATATTCAGAGCTGGGGAGATGAATAGAGAAAAAATTGCCAAACAAATTATTTAAGTAAAAAGTCAGCTTTGGACAAACCTAAATATATATATATCCTATGGCTAAAGTCCCCTTCAAAAAAAAAAAGAAAAAGAGAAGAGATAACACATACCTGCCATTTATCATCATCGTTGATCCATTGCCTCATCCAAATCAACAAGTGCTTGGGGCAGTAGAGGTCTCTCCATTGTTAACGATGAAGAGTTATGCTAGCACAAGCACAATGAGTGACAGCTTCCCCATGTTGCCATTTTTTAGCAGTAATTGATGCTATGTGACCGAAAGATAAAAGAGGAGGATAAGACACACATATCCAAAACTCACTACACAATCAACAAAGAGATGCTTTCTGGCATAGGAAACCAACTGTATATTGTATAGTAATTGGCATTGTCTCCAGGAAATACTATGATTTCCTGTGGAGCATTATTTGTAGCAATCAGGTCTCTGAAATCTGTTATCCTGATAGACTCTCTCTGCTTTACTTGTATGATTTTGCAAGCACTAAGATACAGCATAGCGTACAACAATACGCCGCTCAATGGGGCTTCTGCAGGAGGGGCACTCCTTCATTCCCTTCTTTTCATGTAGCTCATTGCATTTGGCACAAACCACTTGATGCGCACATGGGAGGAAAACAACAGACATCTCTTCTGAAAGGCACATCACACACTCCCTGTTGCGCTTCACACTAACGAAATCACTGGAGTTCTCGACCGCCCTTTTCATTTTGGATGTCAGCGAGTACTTGTCTGCCTTGTGAGCTGGGGAATTATTTTGCAAGTCTGTTGTCTTGCTTGTGTAACTTTCATCAATTCCCCTTCTGAGAGCAGCTATTTTGGAAGAATCCCGGTTTAATCTCAGTTGAGCTATTTCTCTTTCAAGTTTCTGGATATCATCTTTGTACTTTTGCAAACTGCTTTCTGCCTTTAACTTAATCACTTCCTCTTTAGATTTCGCCGTAGCTTCAACTTGTTCTATCTCTTTCCTTATCGAACTGGCCTGCACCTTTAGATCTTCCTTCACCTTGATTTCTTGCTCCAATCTGGCCTGAAACATATTATGAAATTCTCTCAACGAGGCTGGCAAAAATGACCGGAGAGCGCTTTCTCTGCAACACCAACAATCCAGCAAAACAGAAACATAGAAAAACTCAAAAGCAGCTGGCACTGCTCATATCTTCATGCATAAAGAACACTGCCCGCATATTTATAACTTAGAGCATTTAAATGATGACCATCAATATCTACTATAATATGTAGTCAAGTTCAGACTGTGATGAACTCGCAGGTTTCTCTAGTGTTATGAAAGGTATGATCCTACTCTTTTTGTCCTAGTACAACTCATTTAACATACAGGAGGCAGCAGATTGCATTTTGTGATTTAGTTGACCAAAGAGATTTTTCATTGCTTATCTTTCCAGAGCATGCCATCTAATGAGTACGCAAAATTGTGTGGCTGTTCACAAGGGCTCTTAAATAAAGAAAAAATGTCAAACTAGGTACAAATCTCAAAAAGCAAGCAATTAATTACACATACCAACATGTTATGAAACAGCTTAAGCTCCACCATTGTATCTATAAACTACACATTAAAAATTCTTTAAAACGCAACAACTCTAAAGGTAAAACCTCATAATAAGGGCGACAGGTCAAGTCCAATGGGAACAGCATAAACTCCAAACTGTGTGCACCTAGAGGTGAGCTTATGCGAGTACTAGTTTACAAGTAAAATCATAATCTTCAAGGGGGCATAACATCATAAAGAGAGTTGAACGAGATGTGTGCATGAGGAAACGGAGAAACGTGTACAAACTTACCTCGACCTGACCCAATATATCCTTTGCATGCCCAAGTTCTTTTTGGACCTGTACAGATTTGCGCTTCTCATTTACAAGCTCTTCTTGAAACATATTCTTTTGCTTCTCCCAAGACTGAAGCTCCATCAATGTCTTCTTTTCCCTTCTTGATGCTTCCCGACAATTAGCAGCAGACTCTGCTGATTGAAACCTTGCAGCCTCCATCTGTTGCCTAAGAGCACCATTCTCCACTTCCAATCTCCGGAAAGCAGAGTTCGCACGCTCAACCTGCCCGCTAGCTTTGCGCAATGCATTTTCCATTTCAGAAAGCTTCTTCATAGTGTTCTCCTCCATTGCTTGCTTATCCCTTTTGAGCTTCTCAGCTTCTTCTTTCTCTTGTCTCAGAGATTTGAGCTCACCTTTGTCCTTCCCCAAACGACGAGCAGCTTGCATAACCTTCTGATTCGCCCACTCTGTCCACTCTTCAAGCTGATTTTGCAACTCATGTACTCTTGGGGCAAGCTTAATGATGACCGAATCTCTTGGTTCTGATCCACTATATTGTCCAATGGGTTTGTTCAACAGAGACTCATCATAATTGATTCCAGAAACATCAATATGACCATCAACTGGTACTTGAGAGTAGTCCCTTGTCCCTGGTGGCCAAAGAGCTAGTTCGGTAAGGGAGGGGTCGATTCTAGTAACAGGAGTAGAAGCTGGTTTGCTAACTTTAGGAACTGGAGGAGGAATTATGCTCCTCAACAATGTTAATGGGTCATTAGAATCATCTGAGTCATGTCCGATATCTTTTACAGTGTTTGGTTGATCAGTTGTAGGGTTCACTTTTCCATGTTCCCGAGGAACCTTGATTCCAACTGCCTTACTTGTCTTTGTCAAAACATTTTTGTGATTTATTACACTGGACTGTGTAATGGATTTCAACTTTCGATCAAAACTTGCACCAGCCAACCTGCTGATTTTCCCTGGTTTTAGACCTCCCTTGTATCCAATTGCGCGGGAGCCTTTATCCAAATGAAGTGTCTTCTGTACAGGTAAAAGTTCTCTCTTCGAAGAAGTTGAAAGGTTAACCTTTCGACTGCTGTTTGACTTTCCTTCGGATGCAAGCATTTGGGATGATCCAGAAACATCAAATGGCTTGTCAACAGCATTCATATTCGAGTTGCTTTTCTTCTCAGAGGCAAGTTTATTGAGAAATGATGATTTCCTTGGTTTGGCAAAGTTTGGAAGCCCAGATACATTAGACACCTCGGAGGATAACGAAGGAGTTGAAGCACTAGGTATGCATGGATCTGGAATATCCAACACTGATGTTTTGATCTCAGTATCCACCGGATTATCAGTAGGCGTAGAGGAAATTTCATTTGAGGGTCCGGCATTGCCTTTAATAGTTGAAGTTGATGTTTCACCATCCATTGTACAAGCTTGTGAAATGTTCATGTCGCAAATTAGCAAGTACCACATTGCATCGCCGGTGCTGAAGGAAGGCCTTAAAGCTCGAAGGACACAAATCAACTCAGCCAATATATATCTTCCTAACTGTTGCAGATCTTCAAAATAACTTTCTCTTGAACTATCTTTCTCTTGGCAATTTTTGAGAAAAGTGATAGCGTTCTCCACTATATTTGACATGGTATCTTTAAATCCATGAGAAATGCCAGTCCTCATGATAGACTTAATAGCAGCTTCATCAGTGTAACCATAGGCTACTATCTTCTTGATCGCGCTTCTAAAAATGGTATCCAAATTGCTCAAGACAAGTTCCTCCAGCTGCGTTTCTGTAAGTTCACTCCAATCCGCGTCCTTGAAGCCACCTGATTCAACCTCCTGTGTAGCTTCAGCAGGACCCATTTTAGACGACTCAGTAAACATGGGGCCAGAAAACTCACTAGAATGGTTTTGGCTGCCACCACACATGTTACAGGCAACATTCTGCCCATGATGCACAACCCCTAAATTCTCTGCAGAAAATTCATAAGGGGGCAAGTCATCTAGAGTTGATGAGATTGACTTGCTTAGATCAGTAGGTGTGTCGGCTCTGAACTTCCTCTTATTTCTACTTGCTTTTTCTGAATCTGGAGAAGGACCTTGACCACAGCTACCAATAATTGGTTTTGCAACTAGGGGCACCATTTGAGGCTGAAACAAGCACAAAACAGAATCGTTTGTTAAATGAGTTAACTGCATGCACGGTGATAAAAGAAAACTAAAAAAACCAAGGGATTTGTGTGCCACAAAACAAAATAAGAAAGGTTACATAAATCACAAGGACGTTTAAAGTAGGTGATAGAAGGAAAGAAAGATCCTAAACATCTATCGCATCCAAAACACATTCTCGAGACGGGGCCACTCATAATCCATTGACCGCTAAACTAAACACTGAGTTTTAAGCACGCTAACAGACGCATTGAGAAAAACAGTTAGCCGGAAATTCAAAAGACCGTTACCGGTCTACATTTGCTACATACATTTATAAAATTCCTTATGCTCTTTGTAAAATGCACCTGTATCTGTTAGCTCAGACTTGACCTTTTCCCTTGTATCCTCTTTGTAACATTACAAGAGCTGCATAGAGCTCCATTTAAGTCTCCGTCAATCATTTATTTTCTAGACATTATTCAAGTTTAACCACAACTCAACCAAATTCAATAACAATAAATCACAGCAACCAAAACCTAGCAACAATCATCAACAGTCCAAACTTGCCTCAATCTGCCTAATTGCCTCAAAAACACAGCACCGCCATAAAATCCCCAAAAAGTCATTAAAAAAATCTCATCAGTGAAGCCGACATAAACACAGCAGCGAAACAACAATCGCACGGAAAAGATCATACACGATTGCGATCCTATCTGACGTGAATCATCGATCGGAAGTAGCGATTAGGTAAAAAGTAAAGCTCGATGTTCAGAGACCGACCAAGCAGCAGTGAGGGCAAAAAACACATGGAACGAGATCCAAAAAAACACACAAAAAAGGCTGCGTTCAACCAACGATCGATTAATCGGAGGTTATACCGGAAACGTGAGATTCGAGTCCCGTCGACGAGAATCGGAGGCAGTGAAACTCAACAGAGCATGCGAAGATTGCCGATGAATTCTCTATTCAATGTATTCTTCCGGCCAAGGAGAGACGAAAAGGGTCCTGTCTTCTCATCCTATTTATATGACAATTTTCATTTATTTTTTATTTATTAATTATTTCGTGTTTTGGTCCTAATCGAGAGACTAATCATGTTTATTTAATGAGTTTTATAACACCCACAAAAAATCAGACCGAACGGACCACAATCAGACCGAGAAATGCCTCCCAAATTTTGGTTGTTGAACCTTTGAGATTCCGTTTTTCTTCGGTCCAGACAAGATTGGACCGTAAAATATATTTTTTCTATTTTGTTTTTGTCATTTGACACCCAAATTCGGTTTCCCATCCGGTAATTATCATCTTTTGTCTTGCAGAAGGATTTGGGGACAGATTTTTAAAAAACGATTTTAATTAGCCCCTGCCGAATCGAGATGGTCTGGATAGTCCGTCATTTCCTCTTTTGTTTGGAATCTTCATTTGTAATTGTCTCATATTGAGTTATAAGAATAAATACATTTGATAATTTATCCGTATTTTCTCAGACCGTCCGATGCGCATAATTAATTTCTTAGCCGGTCCAATACTTTTATAATTGTGTTTATTTAATTTATTATTAACTTAGAGGTACATAATATAGTATTTTTTATTTAGAATGAAAAGGCTCTCTACAAATAAGAGAAATAAATTATTCTTTGCTTCATATTATGCTTTATATCTTAAATATTAAGAAATTTAATCTTTAGTACAATTATACACTTCACCTATATATATCTAATTTTAGTTAAACCATTTAATAAGTAATATTTCAATTTTTATTATTGTTTCTTTTTTTTAATGAGAAGATAAACTTGATTTGTACAAACGAAAAAGAAAATGAAAATGAAAAGAGCAGGACCATAAATTATCAAATATATTACTTACTAATATACTTTTTTTTTACTTTTCATGTCATCTATCCAAATATCTGATTTAGATTCAGTGCAGCGAAACAAAATATAACATAGTTTTGATGTTAAAACGATGTAATTCATTTCTGAGGCACTTTAATGGACAGAAGGTGCATCATTTGGATAAGGAGTTCCACAATCATGCATGTACACAATAAAAACAGTTTTAAGCAAGGAAATTATTTGAGTTAACTGACGATAAAATGATGATGTTGGTGGATCAAGGCCTTTCAGCAATGATAAAGCGGCGTGGCTATTGCGTCTGGGCCTGTTGCTAAATGGGCTGAGCTTCATCCGACGGAAGAGATTAAAAAAGTCAAATGAGCGGCTGAGATGTGCCTGCAAAAAATGCAAGACTACGTCGTTTTGGCTAAAAGGCTTAAGTTGCCATTAGGGTTAGAATACGGAAAAAAATCAAATCTGTTTTTTCCTTCCTTCTCTCCCGAAGACAAGTCTGTGAAACTTGTATCTTCTCTGTGCTTTCTCGTATTGTTGTTACGATCCAGTTGAGGTTGTTGTGCGTGTTGCGTCCCTGATTTGCTCCGTGTTGAGAACTGTAATAGTTAGAGAAGAGAAGGAGAAAAGTGAGATTTGTAACAGACGGTTTTCCGTCGGATTCCAGTGGTAGTGCAGACCGAGCTCGGCCAAGAGCTCAACGTGAATGTAGGTTCTTTTGAACCGAATCACAGGAAAAATTCCAGGTGTACTTTTTCTTTAATTTTCCGTTTCTGCATTTGTTAGATTTTGCTTTGGGGTTATGGTGAAGGGTAGCAACCGGGTGGAAATTACTATAGTGGTATCAGAGCCACGACATGCGGTCCGGACCAGTGCGATTGTGGGACGCGCCTTTGAGCGCCAAGTGCATGATGAGACGCCCATTTGACAGCAGTGTGGGTTTACCCACAGTGGGAGTCGCGTGTTGCGCACCTACGCTGACCGGTTGTGTAGGTAAAGACTCGTATGAAAGGTAGTTGCGTTGAGCGCACCTACTTGCCACTACGATGAGTTAGCGAGCTTTCGGGAAACACATCCAACTTCTCAAGTGAGGGGGAGTATTAAGTATATGCATTTGGGAAATTGTCCCACATCGGCTAATTAATGGAAGAAATGCTAGTATATATTCGGTTATACAACCATGACTCACAAGTCAAGGCTTTTGAGTCATATAATTGTGTAAATCGGAATATCTAGCCAATATCAACATGGTATCTAGAGCCAATCTTGCTCAAATCTTGACTGGATTTGAGCGAGTCGATTCTGCCCTAAGAAAATATATCAATTGAGTCTCTGTCTTGCTTGTGTTCTTTTATATTGTGTGTTGCTGTTAAACCCAAATCCCGTGCTAACTACTGTTCTTTATTCTGTTGTGGTTTAATTGCCGAGATACCATGACTAGCAGACGCGTGGAAATAGCTGTGTTTGATGGCAAGTCTGACTTTGGTTTCTGGTGCCTCAAGATGAGAGCCCTCCTGTCTCACCACAAGGTGTTGGTGGCGCCGGAGGCTCAAGAAGAAAAGTGGAATGAGGAATAAAAGAAAAAAAAGCAAGAAATCAATGAGGAGGCCTTCAATATAATGATCATGAGCCTCTCTGATAATGTTATCAAAAAGGTAAGCGACTGTTTGAGCCCTCTTCAATTATGGGATAGGTTGGAATCGTTGTTTGCTATTTTGGTTGCCCCTAATTTGGTTTATTTGAAAGCTTCTTTGTTTTCATATAAGATGGATGGTGCTAAGTTCATAGATGATAATCTTAATGAATTTCTTAAAAGAACTTTAATTTTGAAAGGAACCCCGCATGCTATAGACGACACTAGCATTGTAAGATCTTGATGAATTCTATGACTGAAAATTACTATGTTGTTAAAAATGCTTTTCAGTATTCTGGAACTGTGCCTAGCTATGATGTGTTGTATACTGCTTTGAGGACTAGGGAACTAGAATTAAAGAACCAGAAAATTAAATCTGGTGCGAATTTATTTGTTAAAGGCAGAGCTAAAAATAATGTGTCCTCTAGACCTAAGTCAATTGGTAATGACAAGCAAAACATACCAAGTAATAAGGGTGACACTAAAAATCAGACTGAATTGACAAAATATTTTTTCTGTGGCAAGTCTGGTCATTTGAGAAAAACTTGTTATAAGTGGTTGACTAAAAATAAGCCAAACACTAATTTAGAAACTAACGCTGTCACTGTGCCTAATGATTCTGACTTGCCTGAAGTGTTTAATGTTTCTGATAATTCTTATTCTGATAAATGGGTGTTAGACTCTGGTTGCCCTTTTTATATGTGCTCTAGGAAAGAACGGTTTGAATCTTTGCATGAGGTCACAAATAAAAGTGTGTATATGGAAAATAATCATGTATGTGATATTGTTGGTATTGATTTTGTCAGTTTAAAAATCGAAAATGGAAAATTGCTGACTCTATCTAAGATAAGATATGTTCCTGGTCTTAAAAGATATTTAATATCACTGGGTGCATTAGAAGAGAATGGGTGTAGATATTGTGCTGATAATGATAAGTTAACAATGTACAAAAGTGATAGACTGATTTTAACTGGCACTAGAATGCTGCTTTATACATTTTGGATGGCTGCCATTGCAATGTGTCTTTGTATTCTGCAACTAACATTTCAGATACCCATTTATGGCACTTGAGGCTTCGGCATGCAAGTCAGCGAGGCTCACGGAGCTAGGTAAGCAAGAGTTGTTAGGTAAGCCAATTATTGATGAATTACCTTTCTGCAAATGCTGTGTTTTACCTAAGCGATATAGGAAAAGTTTTTCTAGAGGTACGCATGTTGCTAAGGAAATTCTAGAGTATGTGCATGCTGATTGGGGTCGTGAAAGTTGTGAATCACATGGGAGAAATAAATATTTCGTGAGCATTGTTGATGATTTTTCTAGAATGGTTTGGACTTTTTTGCTTAAGTCAAAATATGAGGGTTTCTTGAAATTTAGAGAGTGGAAAACATTAGAGAAAAATCAAACTAGTAAATCTGTTAAGGTGCTTAGGACTGATAATGGATTGGAATTTTGCAATGCTGAGTTTGATGATTTCTGTAAGGAATATGGTATTTTGAGGCATAGAACTGTTAGGGCCACCCGTCAGCAAAATGGAGTTGCTGAGAGGTTTAATAGAACATTGCTTGAGAGGGTTAGAGCTTTGTTATTTACCTCACGGATTCCCAAGGCATTTTGGGGGAAAGCTTTGTCTACTGCATGTTATTTGATAAATATAAGCCCAAATATGAATTTAGCCTTTAATTGCCCTATAGAAATATGGCAGGGTAGGAAGCCTGACTTAGAGACACCTTAGGACCTTTGATTGTGCAGCATATGCCCACATTAGGGATGGTAAGTTGGATCCTAAGTCAATTAGGTATGTATTCCTAGAATACCAACAACATCATGGGAGTAAAAGGGTATAGGTTATTAGATACGGAGGCTAAATAAGTAGGGATGTAATCTTTGATGAAAAGTCTTTCTCATTTAAGTCTCAGGTTAGCACAAGGCAGGATAGTTACCTTGAGCTTATCCCTACCCAAACATTAGCAACTCCCCCCCCCCCCCCCAACCAGCTGAGAGCCTTCCAGGTGAGATCCCTGAGGTAACCACTGCATGAAAATCTCAGCTTCAACCTTTAGTTGCATTATCAATTTCTGAATCTGAATATGTAGCATTGTGTGATGATGTTAAAGAAGCTGTTTGGTTAAAAGGATTGTTAAAAGAGGCATGTCTGCTTGATAAACATAATCTGATTTTCTTAGATAGTTAATCTGCAATTCATTTGAGTAAAAACCCTGTATACCATGAAAGAACTAAACATATAGATTTTAAGTTTCATTACATAAGGGAATTACTTACTGCTGGAATTGTTAAATTGTTTAAAGTAGATACCTCTGATAATCCTGTTGATTTTGGCACCAAAATTATGACTAACGCCAAATTCAAGCACTGCTTGAATTTGTTGTGCATTGAGTGATTTGTGGTGCATGTGGAGCAATGATATTGCTGAGTTCGGTTTGTTCTAGCTTTCCCAGAAGAGTGGCCGTTGCTGCTGCCATGAGTCAGGTGGAGAATGTTGGTGAATCAAGGCCTTTCAGCAATGATAAAGTGGCGTGGCTATTGCTGCCTGGGCCTGTCGCTAATTGGGCTGAGCTTCATCCAACTGCAGAGATTGAAGATCCAAATGAGTGGCTGACAAGAAATGCAAGTCGTTTTGGCTAAAAGGCTTAAGCTGCCATTGGGGTTAGAATACGGAAAAAAATCAGATCTGGTTTTTTGCTTTCTTCTCTCCCGAAAACAAGTCTGCGAAGCTTGAGTCTTCACTGTGCTTTCTCGTATTGTTGTTGTTACAATCCAGTTGAGATTGTGGTGAAGGCTGCGTCCCTGAGTGTTGAGAGCTGTAATAGTTATAGAAGAGAAGGAGAGAAGTAAGGTTGTAACAGACGGTTTTCCGTCAGATTCCAGTGATAGTGCAAACCGAGCTCAGCGAAGAGCTCAACGTAGACGTAGGTTCTTCTGAATCGAACCACGGGAAAAATTCCAGGTGTACTTGTTCTTTAATTTTCCGTTTCTGCATTTGTTAGATTTATTGCTTTGGGGTTAGGGTGAAGGATAGCAACCGGGTGGAAATTACTACAGATGAGATGATGTGGTGAATACAATTCTAAAAATGCTTCCATGAAGATAACCAAGGATGTGGCAGTCAAAATTAGTGAAGACAGCAGTGAGAGTAGTTGTACATGAGTTGAAGGGCAAGGAGGAGTCGAGCTGCATGCCAATTCAATAAAGATGGAGCTGGAACATGGCGAAGTTGTAAGGAAGTTAAGTGAGGATGTGTTGAGTTCCAAAGTTGAAAGGAATTTGCAGAAATATAAAGACAATGCTTGAGACAGAAATGATCAAACTCAGGGATTCTAACAAGACAGCCGCTGTTATGATTGTAAGATAGTACTTAAATTGAACAATTTCAGAATTTTTAACCTTTGAAACTCCTCCTGGCATACCTCTCTGCTCCTCATGTGCCCTAAATGCTCAGATTCTTGACAACTTTGTAAACTGCATAGTTTCTTCCAAGATTATAAATGAAGAAGCACTCGTCTCTTTTTCCACTTGAAGGGGAAGGGTTTTAGGGTTTAGTGACCTGAGTTGGGACATTGAAAATTACGCTTGATCTGCTGCTGAATTATGCTAGGACGGTAGACGCTTGATGGAATTGCTTTGGGGTTCTATAGTTTATTTATTCTCGTCCCAAACACTCTACTGGTAACTTTTTCACTGCTGTAATTATCCAACTTTATCTACTGTTTTACTCACTTTAGGGGTCTGTTGTTATGCTCTTAGAAAAAGAGGTGCAAATATGTGCTGTAATTCTATGGAGAAACGATCTTTCAAAAGCAACAATAATCATATGAGAGACGCAGATAATAATGGCCCGTTATATTGAATTTAAATTTTCAACGGTTGAGTCTGTACATGCTATGAAATTGAGATATATATACCCTCAGAGAATAAGATTATTAGAACTAATGTCGGGTTGGATCTCAATATAAATCTTGTTCACAGAGAACTCATAGCTTGCTCCCTAGAATGGGGCGTTACAGGAAGGATGCAAATATTTATTAGTACAGTCTTAGATAGTTACGGATAAGGGCGATGTATTCAATGTTTTTTTTGATACACGGCAAGGTTCATTCCTTTATAGTAAATGTAGTACATACAATAGATTGAGTAGCATGACGAGGAAACTGTTGGGACTTTACTGGGATAAAACAGATTTTAGAAAGAGCGTACCATTTGCGAAATCAGTTAGCCATCTGACTGCCTCATCATCCGCAGTATGGTGAGGAACAGATTGAGAATGTCCAAATAAAGAGTAACGGAAGCCCAAATGTACTCATCGTAGGTGTGTCGCTTTATTAGGTTGTCTGTGTCATAAACTATATAACCTGAGAAGATCATAGCACCAACTCCACCATAAATGACATTCAATGTAGGTCCGATGGGGAAGAACATCTGCACAGCAACCGTCCGATGCAAGTATTAGAAAAGTACTTGATGCATATTGTCAGCTCACACCCAAACAGAGAATAAGATCGCCGTTCCATTTCAGAACACGAAAATATATGTATACATAAAATGTTTATGTACCTGGACCATCCCAGTCATGATGAGGACCATAAGACAGGAGAACAAGAAGGGGCCAAGGTAATTGAAATCCTTGCCTTTCTTAGAGGCCCAGAAAGTGTATCCAGTAAGCGAAGAAACAACGACAGAAGTCAAGAACAATGCCTGAAGCACAATTGTACCTGTGGACACATGAAGCATAGAGGCACATTGATCTCTTTTGCACTAAATATCAGCAAGTGGAGTGTGGAAAAAAAAAATTACTGACCATCTGTGTTTGCACAGCTAACACCAACTGTAAGACTAAGGCATGTGGTGAAAAGACCAAGAATGACAAGGTTCACCGGATGCTTCTGCTGGTAAACATACAAAGGCCACAGAACTGAAACGAAATAATTTGGAATGGGTAAGTTACGAACACAAGTATTTAACTACTTCCAGAAACGCATCCAAAATGTGAGACAAATTATAAAACGAATGCAAATCAAAGCTCATTTACACATGATCACCTGAAATAGCACATAACTAAATACGAACATAACAGATCTCCAGAATTCAAGATGCACAAACCTGAGATGATACCTAAACAACATGGAGGAAATGTTTGAAATAAAAATGACATTTCTTGCAGCTATGTATGATCTATGATTCCATTTTACTACTGATAACAACAAATTTAAATCACAAACCCTACTGGTCCTAGGTAACAACAATTCACTAAGCTTTCACATCAGCTGCGCATCTCACTGGTCTAAATTAGAAAACTGAAGAAAAAAATGCATCAGATCTGATCACACCATTTGAAGGTGTAGAGCTGCACAATATGATATAAGTAATATCATTCATCAGTACATCTTCCAGATCTATATAGAAGATGAAAAAGTGGAGGATGAATTGGAATTGACTTACGGAGGAAAGGCAAGAAGACGAGGATGAGCAGAAGAGCAGAGTTTCCTCTCAGCAGGTCATTAAGCGGAGCGTAGAGTACGGTGAATGAAGATACGATGGTGGTGAGGAGGATCTGCGCGGCGAGGATGCCGTAGACCTTACGGACGAATCCCCAACGGAGCTGGTTCTCTCCGTAGCTGATACCAGGGTACAGCTTGCTGCTGTCGCCGGCCTCCAGGTCGACCTCATCCTCGGATTTGCTGCGTATGCTCGTGAATCCGTGCATCATCTTCTTCTCCTCCCTCCCTCTGCGACTTCGAGTTTGAGCGAGGGAACGGATCGTTGATGAGATGATTGGTCTTGCAGTGCCCGTTCGTATGGTTAGACCTGGAGGGTATTTTGGTCATTTCAAATAGTCTAATGGGCCTGAGTCAAGAAAGGAGAGTCTTTAGTAATGGGTCGGTTTTGATTAATGTAGCCACCGCAACGATACAATAGCAGTGTCATGTTTAGTATTTAAAGGGATGTTAAATATTTCAGTGATTAAAGTTTAAATTCTGATAGACTGGGGAGTAGGAATTTTTCTTATCGGCTTTTTCTGACTCATGAGTTCATAAACTGCTTCTCTATGATTTTTATATAGTACTAGAAAGTCTTTATCATCGCGCATGGCTCTGAGTGGCAGAGCTTTGAGCTTCGAACAATTTATTCATACAGAAAATGATAAAAGAAAAGGTATAAGAAAGCCGAGAAGTTTACGCAGAAAGCCCTGCACAGACCTGACGACAGGATGAGTAAAGGCCTTAATTGAAGAGCTAGAATCTGCATTTTGCCATTAATTAATCAACACAACACTCTTGTGTATATTTTGTTTGATTTCTTCCCTCGGACATAGTTCGCTGTTCTGTAGTTTTGTTATCCAATAAAACTGCCTTTAAAGGAAAGATTCAATGTCATTATGAATCATGTACTTTGATATTTATGGAATTCTACTGATAACGACGATAGTTAGAACGTTAAAAAACGCATAATTACTCTGCATCATCTTTTGTAGAGTTCTGTAAATATAAATGACTTAAATATTAAGTATCACAGCTTACAAAATGAAAATTTTATTATTCAATCATTCACTTAAAAATATAAGTAGAAAAACTCACTCACACTTATTAGCGCATAATGTTAGATGAATACCTTGTATATTTACACGATATTCCATAGTATATTCAATATTATATTAGTGAATATTGTATTATCATACGTATTATATTTGGAAGCTATATAATGGCTATCAGGCCCATATTCTTAACATGGTATCAACAACTAAGGATTATGGTTTAGGTACTCCATCCTTTTTTTGTTATTAATCGCTTATTCTTTTAGATTGGATCGAATTTTTACTTCGATACATTTGTATCTTTTTGTCTATATACAAAAGAAGAAGAAAAATCACAAAATCTTTCTCTGTCGGGACTAGACAAAATTCAGGCCACCACCAATAGTTTCTTTTGGCATATACACCATCGCGAAACGCCCGTCTATCATCTCCGTCGACACTGCTACTTTTCCCGATTTGTCATTATCCGTTGTCGCCTACTTTTTCGCTACCTAATTCGTCAGTTGCATTTAACATTTCGTCTGACACATCTTATACCTCTTCAAACTCAATGTTGTTAACACATCATAAACTTGCGTGGGGTGTTATAGAAATATTGTAATATCATATACGTCATAGATACACGTTATATAATGGATTATTAGGCTGACATCAATAATAATAATTTATTCTTAACATATACAACTCCTAAGACTCATCCCATTATACTAGAGCGTCTCCGAATACAAGACCGATCATTTTCATCCGATGACTATAATTAGCTAGTCTAGATAATTCTACACAATCACCTTTATCCACTATTCTCCATAACTCTTTATTGTTGAATTATTAATCTCAATTTGCCGGCTGTCTGAGTTTAATGTCCTGTGTAGAATGCAACAGGCTAGGACAAGTGTTATTTGTGTTCTGGGTAAATTACACTGATCTGTTTTTGTGTTTTTAGCTTTGTGGTCAACGCAGGTCAAGGTTTCTATTGGGCAGTTAACAAAGGAGAAAAACGCGGCGTTTTGCTAAGGAAAAAAAATAAGGGGAGCTAAATTGGGATTAGAGCACAGAATAATTTTGAGCAAGAAAAACGAGACCAAGATTCCCGAGAGAGAGCGAGAGCAATCGTGAGCGACGAAGGCAATCGAGAGTGAAGAGGCTTCCGATGAGGGCGCACCGCGACGAAGGAGCTTCCCGGAGTGAGAGTGGGTCGTGCGTGGAGTGGCTGTGTCGGGAGCAAAGGGCAGCGACTGAGCAGCGGCGCACGGAGCCTTCAGCGAGCGGCGCGAGGATTCTCCGACTGTCTTCAGTCCAGGGGCTGTCGAAGGGGGCTGAAACCCTTCACCTCTCTCCTTCTCTGTTGTTCTTGCTTCGTATGCTAGTTAGGGCTTTTCTTGCTTGGATTTGGTTCTGATTTTTGTTTGTATTAAACTCGACTGCTATAGTGGACTTGTGTCGAGCCTCCCGTAGGGTTACATTGTAACCTGAACTGCGTAAACAATTTGGTGTGCACTGTCAATTGAAGAAAATTGAATTAAGGGAGAAACTTGAGTTTAATTGGACAAATCAGCTCTGTGATTTATAAGCTTCCGCTATCATTTACACTTCTCTATATAAACATCTTCATCTCTTTTTCCTTATCTTTCTTGGGTCATCTTGTTGGGTCATATTATTTAGATTAAACATCGATAAACTTGGTTTGAAAGTCCGGTATGTATGGCATATTCTTCTACTACTTTGTGATGGTATGCTGACAGAATAAAACGCATCATTCCCTTTGCTTTTTTTTAGACAAAAATTAAGCAGTCTTATGATTTGAGCAAGCCCCGACTTGTTCAAAGTCAGCTCCAAGTTGGAATTGGTGTTCTTGCCAACTGGTCTTGACAGTCCTCCTATGTTGTAACAGTTGTCAGATTACCCCATTTTGGAGATCATAAAGCAAATAATCAGCAAAGTGTTGATGATGACCTCATCATCATTTATCTTGTATCACATTCTAACGTGTACCGAATTGTTTGTACGATGTTCTTAAGTTACCTCTGCAAACCCTTATCAAATTTAAATATGGCATTGCTGCATTTTCATCTGATGTCACCTGATCGTTAAGGATTGTATGATTGTGGTTCGTAGTTTATTATACATAGGATTAGTGCTAATGATTTATGCAACATGCTGAGCATCATCATCCATTATTGGAAGCAAAACAAAATTAATGATTGAAGGGAAGACTTGAGAATCCGGATGTTTGGACATCAGTGTCATTGACTTTCTTAGTTTAGGAATTTTAAGTTTTAACCAAACATTGTTTCTTAAATCCCTCAATCTCAACTTGCCAAAATGCTCAGTTACGTCCTTGACAATGTAGCTTATTAGAAGCCAGTAACAAAGTTAGTTCTTGAAACAGATTCCACATCATGAGCAGACACGAAACTGATGCGCCTGAGAAGGCGTTGACCCACTTCGCGCTGCGCTTGGCATTGTTGGAGAAAACAGCAACAGGGCTTGGAACTTTGGGATTTATATGGGCAACTGTTGTGCTGCTTGGTGGGTTTGCTATTACTTTGGACACAACTGATTTTTGGTTCATTACTGTCATATTGGTGATAGAGGGCACCAGGATTTTCAGCAGAAGTCATGAACTTGAATGGCAGCATCAAGCTACATGGTCCACCTCAGATGTTATCGCAGCATCGAGTAACTTGGCAGTTGGGAGATCCAGTTCTAACGACGTGGAGAGGCAGCTTCCACCTGCACAGCCATTCTTTGGTTCTCCATTGGTTTTCATCACCCAAAATATTACTAAGATTTTGTACTGGTTGCAGCTGTTGTCTGCGACAACCTGCGTGGTTCTGTCGCTTATAAAACTGATCAAGCATGACTTTGGGCACGTTGAGAAGGGTGACACTGACAAGACAAACAGACAAGCTGCCCTCTTCATATTTTACTCGCTAGCCTTGGCAGAAGCTTCATTATTCCTGATGGAGAAAGTTTACTGGGAATGGACAACAGGCTTCTTGAGATTGTTGGAGAATGTGAATAATCAGTATGGTTTAGAAGCAGAAGGAATGATTTCCACAAAGAGATTCTTTTACGACGCATACTCGAAAAGTATCAATGGGAGTGTTTTTGATAGCTTGAGAATGGACATGATTTCTTTTGCAGCAGAACTCCTGACCTCAAACTCACCAAATGAACAACTTATTGGAGCTAGACTTCTCCGAAAACTTTCAAAAAATGCTACATTCTCAACTGCAACCCTCAGGAAAATCGGTGTGGATATACACGTGGTGGAAAGACTGGTTGAGATGCTCAACTGGAGAAATCCAAATGAGCAAGAAATAAGGGAATCAGCTGCAGAGATACTGGGACAAGTAGCTAGCCAGACGCAGAATTCTTTAAGAATAGCTGAAATTCCTGGTGCAGTGGAATCAGTTGCATCATTGCTCCGCACCGACAGGAAAAGTTACACAAGTGCTGGCGATGAAATCTGTCAAAGAGGAAATTCGTCAGACCAAGTAAACAGAAATGTGCAGAATTTGAACGACTGGGGGCTCAGGATTCTCAACGAGCTATCTCGGGACCATGACAACTGTGGGAAGATTGGAAATACTCGAGGTCTGCTGCCTAAAATCATACACTTTACTTACGCATCAGAAGATATGTTGACAGATCCAGGAGTTCCAGAATTTCATATTACCAATGTGAGACGTTCTCTTGAACTGGTGAAGATGCTGGTGAGCACAACAGGCGTAACAGGTGGGAATTTAAGGAAGGAAATATCAGAAATAGTCTTCACAATCATCAATGTAAGAAATATTTTGAAGCATGGGAATCAACATTCTGAACTGCAATTACTTGGAATCCAAGTCTTGACCCATCTTGGATTGGAAGACGATGCAACTGAGAAGATCGGTGGAACGGGCGGTGTTCTCGAGGAACTTGTAAACATCTTCTTCCTGGAAGGTGCAACAGGTGACAGAGAGAATTTGAGAAGTGCTGCTGGTGATGCCATAGCAATGCTGACATTGGAAAGCAAGAACAATTGTCACCGCCTCCTGCAGCTAGGCGCAATGGAGAAGCTTGTGACGGCATTGATGACAGACGAAGCACTATGCATCAATACTGCCAGAATTCTAAGGAATTTGTGCATCTATACGGAAGATGCGCGCTTCAAAGATACGCTGCTCAGAGTTGTGGCAGCTGCACCTACAGTAAGCCTAATCATATACTTGTCCATTTCTCAAACTAGACAGACATTCATGAATTCTCTACAGGTACTTAAAGCAATACTAACGGCAACATCAAATAAGCAGCAAGAAGTTATGACTGGACTAGCTCTGTATGTGTTCGAGATCATGAAACCTGAGGAATTCAGCAGCAGCATGTTAGGGGAAGAAGGACATTGTGCGGCTGATTTAGCCGCGGCGCTGGTTCAGATACTGAGGAAGCACCCTATTCC
This sequence comes from Umbilicus rupestris, assembly GCA_963678935.1. Lineage (NCBI taxonomy): Eukaryota > Viridiplantae > Streptophyta > Magnoliopsida > Saxifragales > Crassulaceae > Umbilicus > Umbilicus rupestris. The sequence continues at coordinate 8,776,459 of OY787628.1, read as the reverse complement.
AACCATCGAGGTTGCTAGGATAAGAAGGTTTGCAATAGAGCTAGCAATTTGGATGATGCATGAATGGAAAGAAAGTGTTGTTGGTATATTCAGAGGACTATGGATGGAAAAAGAGTTAAAGCGCGTCATCCAAACCACCACCGAAATTGAAAATTTTCATCTTTTCTCAGGTACAGTTGGGATTAGCAGATATGTTAGATCTATTCACTCACTAGTTGAGGAAGCCCTCATTTTGGTTGCATGATCATTCCATCTTTCAAATTCTCTTCTTACCTTGGAAAATTTGCTTATTTTTCCACTTTCAGTTTTGAAAAATTCATTTTATTTGAATATATCATATTTGTCATTCAAGTAAGTATTTTCAAGCTAAAATAAGTCTCCTAACCTCAAAGTTCTGACTGCAACTACGTCGTTTCATCGTTACTGTTTTATTGGTTCGTTGAGGTTATCTTAATAACTGCTTGGCCGTTATTTATTTCGGAAAATTAAAAATATCATCCGGATACCTAATCAAACCGGACCGAACCGGTTTTGAATGATCCGGTCTGGTGTGAAAAGCTTTCCGTTCGGTTTGTCAAAGAAAGTATTAATTTTTTTGAAGAATGAATCGAGACCAAATTAGGGTTAGAATCGGACGTCGTTGATCGTTGAGGTTCCAGGTAAAGGGCTCGCGATCCGAGCAACGCATCGTTCCGATTCTGAACTCCCGGCGCACCTACTCCGGTGAGTTTATCATCCTATCGATCACCGTTTATACATGGGTTTGCTAAGTTAAGTCATCGTAAGTGGTTTTGTTGTTGGGGCAATTGATTCAGCGTGAATTTATTTTTGAGCGTTATGCTTCTACTGGATCAAGTTTTTGCTGATGGGTACTGTAGTTTTCATGGCTTTGACTGGTTGCTGAAGTGTAACTCATTTCCGGGAAATTAGGCACAACTTACTTTGCTGTTGTGGATTTATTGTGACTGTTTGATTTCTGAGTAAGAAATATGGGAATAAGATGTGCATTTAGGGGACTGAACTCCCGTGTGTGATTGTGGTCGAGTTAGTATCTGTAATGCAGAAGGTGAGCAAGTTGTTTTCTTGAGGCTATAAGATGTGGTGGGCTTGGTAGTTTATGGTAGTGAATCTCACCTGCAGAACATATCTTTAGGCTCTAAGTGTGGTGCTGTGGTTTGTGGGTAATGAATTTTACCTACGGAACATAAGAGCTGCTTACTGCATCCGATGCCTTTTTGGATTTCTTGAAACTTGATTTGCAGCAGTTTGCACTGAGACTGATGTTGGTGTGAAGCTTTTTATCACACACAGCATGCTAAACCATGCTGTCCACACTGTTTCAAAAAATTTCATTGATGACATTTTCTTGTTAATTTTACAATTTTGAGTTGCTACCTCGCATCCTCGTAGGTGCTGGCTTTGCTGTAGGATTAGTTTCTCACCCTTTTTTTCCTACCCTGAAATTTCTAGCCCATAAACTTCTATGATTGACATTCAATAACTGAATTGTGATGACTGAGCAAACTTGACTAATCCGAACTGTCAGCAATGGATTAGTGTGTTGATTTTTTAATCAATTGCATGAGTGTTGAGACCGAATGCAATCCATTTAGTGGATTAGATAGACACCTCCATTAATTTCTGTTGATCATATACTATCCACAAATTTCTGTCCTTGACATTTAATACTTCAAAGACAGATTCATCAATGGCGCACTTACCTCGATACATAGTCAACTGCTTACAGACTGGAAAGCTTGCTTTATTAGCTATTTTAGTGTCTGGAGGGATTGTGATGCAAATTTTGGTACATACTCTCATTCCTGGATGAATTTTGAAACTTGGATTCCGAATGTCGTTTTTATGAAGTATCTTCTTCTTGACGTTGTGTTTATTGTTTGTTCTACAATGAATCAGTCATGCGCTTTGTACAATAATTGGTGGCCTATGCTATCAGGTAAATTACTCATATCTTCTCTCAAGTTCCATTATAATCGATACCTGGATGGGGAAAGACATTATAGACTGTAAGAAAAGGCTTATCTTGTTGGTGTTACCAATTCCAGCTATAAGATATAGCTAGTGCAATTTTAGTTCTCATTACGCATAGTAAATTTTACTGTGTAAGAAATTTTTTTTCCTCCAAGTTCGATCAAACTAAGATTTCTGGTTCTCTTCTTCCATCATGCCATCTGTTTTACTCGGAGAGCAAACAAGCACAAGTCCTATTACACTGTAATAAATTCAGTTGAATACTTTGATGTACCACTTTGTTTATATAACCTGCACTGAACCAAAAACTTTTCTCATAATTGGACCTTAACCGGAAACGCCGAATGAGATATTTTACATGCCTATAGCTGTTTTTCAATAACTAATGATCTTACATTGTCAACATGCAGTAATGATGTATGTGCTTCTCCCCATGCCGCTACTATTCTTTGCAGGGGCAGATGCATCCTCTATATTCACCGAATCAACCAGCGGGTCAGCCTTTAATACGAATTACTCCTTGTTCATTTTGATGTTACAAATAATCCCTACCCTATGCTCACCAACTTAAAATTATTATACAGATGGGCAGATGCAACCAAATTCTTAACAGGCGCCTCTGCTGTTGGAAGCATAGCTATACCAGCCATTCTGAAGCACGCAGGCGTCATTGGATGGGGAGCCCTTACAATGACGCTCTCATCCTTCTTTATATTCACAATGGCCATCGCTTGCTTCATTCAATCAAACTCAGATGATTACTATAGCTCGTTTTGATGATATTTCTCCACAGATTGTCCACATATTTCTACGGTCAGTTTCCATCGCCTTCCACTTCAAGCGCCGCTAAACCTCAACTCCCCGTCCAAGTTTCAGCCATTGTACCAACCATCATTCCCTTGTGCCTTTTCTGTTCAAGTAAAATATTGTGTTCATTTGTAAATGTATGTCATACTGGTTGTAGCAGATGACCTGAGAGATCAAATTGACGTTTTTTCTACATTGATAAAAATTATTATTTTGATTGACTTTGTTACTTATCAAGTATTTGCAATATTTTTTATAAAAATATTTTTACTAGTATATATAGAGAGTTAATTCTGCTACTTCAAATGTTATTTTAAAAATTATTAATAAATATATATAACATTTATTATGAAGGTCATTCCCTAAGTGACTACTAGACATGCGAAGGGACAAAAAACATCACACTAATAGCGTATTGAAATTAATTAAATAATTGATTCAAAAACATATTAACTACTCGAGTTAAATACTTATATTAATTACTTTAAATTGGAAATTCAAATGGAAATTGATGAAGTTTGAAAATCTAAGTATAATATTTATATTTGAACTCAATCGAATATTTTCTTAAATCAAGAATATCGTAGTAGAATTATTTGTACTTGGATTGCGGCTAAAGAAAATGGCCATTTATTTTGCGTTTGGATTTTCGAAAATTTGATGGAAATGAAAAATAAACGTAATAATAAGTTTCACATAGAAAATTGTATTGTTGTATACTTTTATTGTGCATCCATTTCACAAGAACACAACTTTAATTTCATTTATTGGGAAAGTAATGAAATAAATGTGTAAATTCAATTTATTTATTTTTACTTACAAGAGACTTTTGGGTGACGCTGGCGATTGAGTTTAGGGTTAGTCAACTGTTAACTACTCCATTCTCAAACATTCATACCTGCCCAAAGAAAATGCTAACTGCACCGATTCTCGGTGTATACTAACTCACTAAAATGCCGCCATATAATAATTTTAATATCATAACGCGTCTTATCATAATTTGATGTATTTAATGAGACAAAATTAAGAGTTGCTTATGCCACGTGTCGCAACAAGGTGAGTCGGTAGTGATCGACCCTCGGTAAATCACTTCTACCCAAAACCCAACCGACTGGTGTCTTCTCTCTCCTTGTTCTGGTTATGAATACCTTCCTCTGTTTTCACGCGTTCTTCTTACTTGCCACCACGACTCAATCCGACGGACCTTTTCAAACCCTAATCGATTCAGCACACATCCCCAATCTTCTTCATTCCCCGATCATCTGACCTGAGAGAGAAGATCGGCGATCATGTCCTCCAATCTGCCCTTTTCGATTTTCTTGCTACTGTTATGCATCCCCTTTTCCCAATCCCAGTCCCCCTCCAGAGGTAATCTAGCTAGCTATGTTAACTCTCTGGATTGACTTCTTGCTACTTGCCTCATCTCTAAGCTGCTGAATTCTCCATCTTTGTTTTCTCCTCTTCTTGTTTCGTTGCGTCTGCTGCCTCACTTTTCTTTGATTTGGTTTGGTTTGGCTTCTTCTAACAGCTAGGTACATCGATTGCGGCTCCACTGTGTACACGCTGGTCGACGGCAGGTTATGGGAGCCAGACACACCGTACATCACCTCCGGAACCCCCAAAACCCTAGCCGGACCCGTCACAATCCCAATTCTAGCCAACGTCAGATCCTTTCCCCTTCAGAATTACATCAATCGCAAATTCTGCTACGTTTTCCCTGTCTACAGAACTGGCAGGTATATGCTCAGGACTACCTATTACTACGGAGGGGTCAACACGGGCCGGGATGTGCCTCCGGTCTTTGATCAGGTGGTGGACGGGACAGTCTGGGGTTTGGTTAATACAACTGATGATTATGCCGCTGGGAGTGCCTCATATTATGAAGGGGTTTTTGAAGCTTCTGGGAATACTATGAGTGTTTGTGTTGCGCCAAATTCTTTGACGGATTCTGATCCTTTCATATCTGCATTGGAGTTTGTTATGGTAGAGAGGTCCCTTTATAATACAACTAATTTCATGACCAGCGTGTTGAGATTGGTTGCGCGAAATAGCTTCGGGTATAACGGGTCCATCATTAGGTAACTTGAGATGCTTTCTTTTCTGTATTACTTGTTTATTAGTAGAAAAAATGGTGCTTAGGCTTCATCAGATGGGAGTTACTTAATACCACCTGCAGTGATTTGGAAATGATATTTGTTCGACAAGATTTAATGTTCAAACTGCATGGTTGTTTAGACATGCCTGCCTTCGTTTTATGTTTTCAATAGGCCCACCTAGTATTTGAACATGAGACAGTAACCAGTACAAAGAATTATACCGCTGCTTGATTTGAAAGTTACTGAATTCAGATATCATTGGCATGACAAGTTTATAGGACTAGTTTCTTGTCTCTATTTTATTGGAAGTTTCTTACTATCGAACTGTTTGTCTAAATTAGATATGGTGGGAATTTTGAAGAAAAAAAAAAGGAAACAATCATATATAATGTGGATTGTTTCTGTTGCAACCAGATTTCCTGATGATCGCTTTGACCGTTTTTGGGAGCCATTCGCAGCGGGTAACTTGACAACCGCAAGCACTATCAATGTTTCTACTTCTGGAATCTGGAATCTTCCACCTTCTAAAATTTTTGAGACGTCTATGGCCCAGAGCCAGCCAAACCTCTTGGAGTTCCAATGGCCTTTGTTCTCCCTCCCTAACTCAACATACTACATCGCCCTCTACTTTTCAGATGGTCGTGATATGATGTCGTCTCCAAGCGGCTCAAGAGTGTTCAGTGTCAAGATAAATGATGTCGTGTATTATGAAAATTTAACTTTGACTCATGATGGCACTGCAATCTTTTCTACCCGTTGGCCCCTTGCCGGTTCTACAAAAATAAGCCTGACTCCAACAACTGATTCTGACTTGGGGCCTTTGATTAATGGTGGTGAGGTCTTTGAGGTGTTTCCTCTTGGAAGAAAAACCCATACACGTGATGGTAAGATCTTTAATCTTATGCAGTCTCTAGAATTATCGTTTAATGTATTCTGCTGCTTGAGTCATAGGTTGATTTCTTGGTGTTTGTTTCTCTCAACTGTCTAAACTTTGAAGATCATTTTAATATTGCCTCTTAAGTCATTTGCGTGGAACATGGCACTTGGGATATTGGTTTCAATTATTTCCTGTAGCTATTGTTCGCGTAAAGGATATATTCAGGGAGTAAGAGTGGGGAGAATTGTTTATAGTCTTAGTAGTAGAGAAGTAGAAGTGAGTGAAGCAAGAGCAAGATACGTAAACTTTGAATTTACTCAAAAAAAAAAAAAAAAACCTAAAGATGCATTTTAGAGTGGATTTGTGTGGCTAATGCAGTTTTCATTTGCTTCTCTATAGTCTTAAATTTGCCCATTGAACTGGATTATTTGTCTGTAGTAACTGCTCTGGGGAATGTCAAGCGCAGTTTACAAGGTTATCCACTTGATTGGAATGGTGATCCATGTATGCCTAGCCAGTATGCATGGACTGGGATCACCTGCTCCGATGGAGCTCGTATACGCGTAATTTCTTTGTGAGTTGAGTTTTTCATATACAGTAACAATCTATGCTTGGTTATATATCATTTGCTATTTACTCAACATAACGTTTTTGGTGGCCACCTGTTTTCAGGAACCTGACTAGGATGGGTATTTATGGATCATTGTCACCTGATATTGCCAATTTGACTGCTTTGAACGAAATGTAAGAGGTTTTCGGAACAGTAAAATTTGATTAGGAACAAGCCATGTGTCTAATGTTCATATGCTCTGTGCAGTTGGCTTGACGACAACAATCTATCGGGCCCCATTCCTGATCTTAGTTCATTACGGAGGTTGCGGAAACTGTAAGTGCGCAGTTCTTTGGTTTGGTCACTACTTCCTTTTCAGGGTTCCATAACAGACAATGAGGCCTTTGTTTTCAGTAAATGTAGTTTTAAAATATATATAAGGAATCTTTTTCATCTTCATACTTTTTGCTCAAATTTTCTTCCTTTAATCGATTGTTTTCATGTCGTTCAAGGCATCTGGAGAACAATCAACTCAGTGGTGAAATTCCTCAATCACTAGTAGGCATAACAACCTTGACTGAAGTGTAAGTTTTTCATACTAACACGCTTTTCGATTTTGTATTGGTTAAACTGACATGGAGAATAGTCTTTTTATTTATCTTGGCTAACTGAACTTTAGAGCCAATTTCTTGTCATTTTTGGGTTTCTTAACATTTTTACTCTCCTCCCAGTTTCTTGCAAAATAACAACTTGAGTGGTCAAGTTCCTTATGGGTTGGAAAGGCCTGGATTGACATTGAAGTAAGTGTAGAATCCCACTGCTAATTTGTTTGCATGTATTTTTGTTTATCCACTTTTGGTTTATGAATTTCCACCGTTTCGTTGTTTTTAGGTTGACCCCTGGAAACAATTTCACACCGGCACCGCCACTGCCACCGCCGTCGATATGATAAATTGAAGGTAATTGTAGTCTCAAGCTAATTTTTGAAAATGACTGTAGTAAGCTCACCCTTAATAGATAGCTACTTTACGATTTATCCAGGCAGTCATTACAGGATGATAAACCCCGCGAATGGTGTTTGAAGTATCCAAAAAGGCAATCCATGTGCGCTCAGTTAGATAGTATTGTTCATATTCCAATTTTTTTGTTGATTCAATTATTATTGTGCTCCTGCATAATATGTGCAATTGTAGCACCAAGATTTGAAATTAAGCACAGTGCAGCGATATATATCAACTTGTACTCTTGTTGTATCTCTGTTTTATAATTAAAAATATTAATCTTCTGTTTTAAGTTGACTGTTTAGTTTAGTTCCATGTTCCTCGATATCTGTATTGTGTTAATCATGGTTACCATTTAATATGATCATTTCATAATGAGCTTATTGGTATGAGCGCTTCAGATCCACCGGTAGCAATATAGTATTTTGATGTAAGAAAAAACTGGCTTGTTCTGGGAACATGGTGTCTATGATGAGCTCTGTGTGGCCAATTCTTTTATTCTGTAAAGACCCGGATTAAGCTCATGAGGAAGCAAGCTTTGTATAATTTTATTTTACTGCGGCAAATTATCTCATCTGTCTCTGCATATGCTTATAATCTGTAGGATGATGGTTTTTGGTTTCTAACAGGTTCTGACGATGGTTCATCATTTCACTTGCTGGATCAAACGATCTTCACTACAGCATTGATATAGGACTCAGGTTCGTATTTAATATCGCGGCAAGCCTTGATATAGCTGTTGTTGGCAATATTGAAAGCCTTGCTTTTTTTGCTGTCTGTCCTTGTACTGATGTTATGGTACTTGGATAAGTATTAGCTAGAGTTATTGTAAGCGATATATCTAAGCTTCTGAGTTGTAAATTCTAAGGAACAAAAAAAATTAATGAATTTTGCAGAGAAATCGTGGATGAAGTGACAGAGAGGTCATTGATAAATTAATTCTAGCTAGAAATGACTTAGATTTACTTTACTTTCTACTGCCTCACCTATCTACTCTTGCTTTCCTGGGAGGAATCAGTGGAGGGAGTGAGCTGATCCTTCCGCCCTGTGTTTTGCAGATAGGCACGTTCACCATAGGACGGATTCGGGTAACAGTAGCTGACTTTGTCCTTGCTGGCTTTGAGTTCCGGGCATTGTCTTCTTTCACTGAGATCACATCGAGTGAGCTTGAAGATGATGATGGAGATGGTGAGAGGGTAGAAGCTCTTTGCTTCTTCTTCAACCTCAGTAACTCTTTCCACAGGACAGTGCAGTTGGGTGGCCTTGGCGATGGGTCGTCATCCACAAACCAGTTACTCACTCTGTTACTCTCTTCCTTGGCTGCTGCTGCTGCTGCTTCATCCCTCGTCTTCAGACTTATCTTCTTGAGCTTGTCGGAATGGTGCATCTGCCAGAAGGGCAGTAGCTTTCCCTCATAGAAAAGCTCATCGGCCGTTATCATCATATCAGGGCCAGACCGATCATTGGATAGAAACTCAAAATCCGGGTACAGATCCATTTTATCCTCCTTGTTGTTCATTACTTTGTTAGAGAGTAAGTTTATGGAGATGAAGTCATCAGCGTCCTCCAAGCAATCTGCAGAGAATGAAATCCTAGGACTGGAAAGTGGCTCAATGCCTGCGGTGGTTGCTGCCTGTGGAGGAGGATGATCTGGGGAGACCATTTTGGGGTATGGTTGCTCTGTGCAGAGTGTAGTAGATCAGACAGAGGTAGCCTGCAGAAATGGAGAGAGAGAGAGTGTGTGTTTTTGGGGAACGTGCAGTGAAGTTGAGATGCCTGCTCGCAGGCTCATGTTGGATTTATAGTCAAGTATTGAATGTTAGGTAGCTAGCTCATTGTCCATAGCATCATGTAAAATGGTCTGGTCTCTTCTCATCTGAAAGCAGCACGTGGACATGGAGAGTATGGAGTCCATAAAGCTTTAGTGATATCTCATTGAAGAAGAAGAAGCTATTATTAATCAATCTATTTGCCAAGTCAGCGCAACATCATAGTATCACCATCTTCCATTTCTTATCAAATAAACACAACTCATCACGTATATATTTATTACAACTCAACACTAATGAAACGCTCTCACTAATCAATCTTGCTCAACTTTTCTGACCCACTTCATTCATGACCTTCCCAAACCGCTTTAACATTTCCAATTTATGTGCGCCTATCCCACATTTGATCCGATGGGTATTCGCTTTATGCAACTTTAATAAATTATGCTATTAATTATCTTATTATTAGTAAATTATCTTTTTTAAACTGACTTTTGATCTAGAGAATTGTGGCCATGAAAGACGGTATTAGGAGATGATCATGTGTTTGTGGTGATCTATATGATGAAGTTGAGGATGAAATTGATTTATTATGATACAGATCAGCTTTTCAGATCGAATTATAATTATTTGTTCAAAAAGAATATGCATGTTAAATATAGCCTTTGATGAATTTTCAAAAACTTTGATAATGCCCTTTGTCACGCATCAGTTGATCCAATCCAGAAAAGACATGTTTAGAGCCCAAGTATTCAGAAATCAAGAGCCCGAGTATATATGTATTAACTCAAATATTATTACCACAGATCTAAAAATACGCAGTCAAATCCTGTTATATTTATTAATATGAAGTAAATTAGGTGTATTCCTACATCATTTCAATATTATTTAAATATATTAAAATTAAATAAGTTGAGCCTAAAACCAATAAATTCAACGCTTTGTATTTATTATGCATGGAAGAGAAGACAGCTTGAAAAACAAATTTAAAGCAGAAAATATTTATCAAAGGGAGAACTTAATTATGTACGAGAGACAAGGAGGAGGAGAAGAAGAAGAAGAAGAACGAACGTGATTGCGTTTGCGAGCCGAACCTTCATCGGAATGAGGCGAGCCAGATCTGCGATCGAATAGTTTCCTTTCCGTCGGCGTGGAGCTTCCTCCAGTTCAATTGTTTTCGGTCTATCCATTCAAATTAATATCAATCAATTCACTTTTATTGACCTCAGACCTGCGACGATGGGGAAGACTCGACCTCCCACTGTATCTTCCAGTATCTCAGGCAAGCCCTCTTTATTGTTTTCCCTAAGAATTTGGACATAATTTTATTTTGAAAATAAATAAATAAATTTGATTGGCTACTTCCAGTTTTTTCTTTATTGGGTTTCAGTCGTGTTAATCTCAATAGGAAGAAGATGCCGGAAGTAGAAAATCTAGGTCAAGGGTTGTGCTCTAATTGATCGAGTTTCACGGCTTACGTATATAAGATGTAGCATTGCACATGCTTATGAGATGCCTCATCCCGCAACTTGAAATTTCGTGTGTCTCCTTAGCTGGTAGAATCAGTTCAGTTCAGGATGCCTCTTTCTAGTCGCTTGGATCTCAGCATGTTTAGCTCTACTGTTATAGTGCAGACAATCATGTTATGTGCTTTAGTTTCTCTTGTCCGGACGTATAGTAATTATCTCTGCATTTGTTTTACACGTATATTTTACTGTGAAGCAAAACTTCTGCTGAAGTCGTCAACCAAATATAACAACAACTTGGTAAAATATGGATTCAAGCTTAGCATAGTTTTTGAGGCGAGGCAATAACTAGAGGTTCTCACCTCAACCCTATTGGCGTGAAGCACAAGTTGCAGCCAAAAAGTACATATCTTGATATAACCAAACTATTTAAAATATGCTGAATCAGATCTAGGAAATAGAGTATTCAGGAATACCCAACAATCTGGATTTCCCAACTGATGGCTTGTTCTTCTTTTATTTGAGTCTATTACTAAAAAAAGTGGTGTAAGTGTAACAACATTTTAAGGCCCCTAAACTTTGTGTAAACTCTTAAGTATCCGCCTCGATAATGGAAATTGAATTTCTTCCAAGGTCACTATGATCAACAGATTAGGACCTTCTTGGTCGAGCCTTTTAGAAACTACTTATTTTATTTGCTTTCTTAAAAGAATTCATTAACATACGGAAGAGCTTTTTTCTGGTGAAATATCAGAATCAATAAGACATAAAAAAATAGTGCATTCCTTTTTTGCCTGACCTTTTCTTATAATGAAAAACAAAATCGAGTTATGTGACTAATGCGCTTGTCTTGACTTGTTTCGCCAAGGCTCCTGGAAACACTTTGTGCCTCGGGGTGCCTTTCGCCTTAATAATTTGGCACTAAACTAGTCGTTTGTCTCACGGTAACTCATGTCAATGAATAATAGGACAGAATAACTTTTTAGTAGAGACCACTCGGGTGATATTAAAACTATTTGCTTCATATGATCTAGGAAAGGCCAGACAAGTTAGCGGGCATACTCTGCATTTCTATTTTATTTTATATTTGACAATCCTGCATTCCCATGTCAGCATGCATATCTAAAAAATTTGGTTTAACTCTTTGTAGTTCTAGCATGCAAACTATCAATCTTCAGGCATTTGGTTGCGAAGTGACCTAAGTGGAATTACTTTGCCAACTTTTTTTCTTTTATTTTGTAATTACTTATCCATGTCCAGTGATCTGCTGTTTCTTATAACAGCTACTCCTGCAAAATAAGATAAAAATGATACATATGCTAGAGATTTGTTATTTGAAACCTAGCCTGTTTTGTTATTTCATAATATATGGTTTGTGACTGAATTGAATGACCTTCTTTTGCAGGACTTCGTGAAAAGTATGAACAGGAATTAGAAAGTCTTACCTTGACAAATCAACCATTAAAGACATTACAGTTTTTTGTTTTGGCTCTTGTTGAGTACATGAAAAAGTCAACATCATACCTATTAGCAAAAGGTGGCTGGCTTTTGCTTTTAAACTCATTGATAGTCGCTTTAGTAATTTTGCTCATGACAATTGATGGTCCGCATGAAAAGGTATATATGGTTCAAGATCTTCTTTTTGAAATGGCCTTCTGAATTCTTCTCATTTGTTGATTTGTTGATATGAACTGTTTAACAGCATATCGAGGAGCTTCGCCGTTACTTCTGGTTTGTGTTTTGGTGGGTGGCCCTTGGTGTTGCATCTTCCATTGGTCTAGGTATGCAATACTCACATGTTTGGATTAAGTAAACCCTCCATTTGATGTGTGTTAATGAGAGTACAAAACAATATGACTTCTCAGTAAATAAGTTATTCCTATGAATGGAAGACGAGATATCTTGCTTGTAGTGATTCTGTGGCTCCTTTCTTATTTATTTGTCTATCTTTACAAAGAGAAGATTTTGAGCTCGCCGAGTTTTATGGATAGCTATGGCTATCTTTATTGAAAATAAACTAATGGAATGTTTCTCTTTAAAAACAGATGAATTGGTAACTGGACTGGTTTTGGCAAAACTGTGTTGTTTTGGGGACTATTTGTTTGTACTTAAATCACACTTGAAGTATGAGATATATCCAAATTGATTCTAAGGAATGAACTTCTTCTCATCTAACTTTGCTTTTTCCTTCTCCTCAGGATCTGGCTTGCACACATTTGTTCTATATCTGGGCCCTCACATTGCCTTCTTCACAATAAAGGCCATGCAATGTGGTCGAGTTGATTTAAAAAGTGCTCCTTATGATACAATACAATTGAAAAGGGTACCTTCTTGGCTTGACAAGGAGTGCTTTGAGTTTGGGCCTCCAATCTTTGCCTCATTGCATGGTTTGCGAGTTCCACTTAGCAGCATATTGCCTCAGGTTCAGTTAGAAGCTGTTCTTTGGGGTATTGGGACTGCGCTTGGAGAGCTTCCTCCATATTTTATCTCGAGAGCAGGTAAAATTAGTGTTGACAATGTAATTATTTTATGTATGTTCAAGCAATTTACTATTGTTGAGATTATATCTAAATATATTTTTATCTATCGTAGTATGTGCTTTTCATGTCCGCTATGAGACAGAAGAGCTGATCCGTTAAAAAAAACAGTATCGAAGATATATGTATGTTTATTTTTTGTTGCATGCATATGACTGGAGTGAAAGACAACTTCCCCTTGAATGCATTTTTGTTTTATTCTGACTTTAGGGGAAGCAAAATTGTTTTATGTCTATTTATCATTCACATTATACTTACAAGCGAGGGTTTGATGAAGAATAGCGTTCTTCTGTTTTGTTAAAATTTCAATAAATAATCCTTAGGAAAGGAATGAACACCATTTAGATATTGTAAATTTTTAACGGAAAAACATAAAAATGACCCTGAAGTGCAAAAATAAGGCAGTGCCTGTTGCCTTCGGTGATGATCTCTGCGCAGCTCGTTATTTCCAGTAAACTATGGGAATTTCAGCTCCTTTCAGCATTGTCCCCATCATATCAATTGTGTGTAAATGCATGTTATGTGCACTATTTATGAGTTTTGTTCTGCAAGATTTTTGTGATGCACAAGTAACGTGTTTCGATCCTCGTGATAGTCTTGCATCTGCATTGTCTATGTAGTCAAGCATCTGTCACCTACATCAGATACTTTATGTTGTCGTTTCCACTTTAGATTTGTGCTGATTAGTTAGTTTTTCTAATAAATTTAATGATTAGTATGGACAATGTGTGATGCAGCAAGCTTATCTGGTGGTAAATTAAAAGACATTGAAGAATATGACATTTCCATTGAAGAAGGCGAGGGATACATTACGGCTCGCGTAAACAAATTGAAGCGCTGGTTTCTTGCTCATGCACAACATTTGAACTTCTTCACTATATTAATGCTTGCTTCGGTATCGTTCTTCTCATTTAATCATTACTCTATACTTAATGGCTTCAGTGCAACTCACTAATCATCTTGTTGATTGTAGCTATCAATCTATGTCTCATACAAAGTGAAAAAAATAAATAAGAGCATTCTCTTACATGCTAGATGCATATCAATTTATATTTATACTTCTTGCCACGTGTTTTTACTGACTCTTGTTTATATATGCAATGTTAATTTTATCTAGTACCCTTTAATATGAATCTGGTGATTTCCTTTAAGGTGCCAAATCCTTTATTCGATCTTGCTGGAATAATGTGCGGGCAGTTTGGGATTTCTTTCTGGAATTTCTTTTTTGCTACACTGATTGGAAAGGCAATTATAAAAACACACATACAGGTAAGGTGGTTCTGGTCCTGCTTTCCGAACTTTATTGATACAAAGTAGCGTAGTAACACTTTTTTTTTCCTAAAACATTTGCTCAAATTCAAAGTTTTTGGCTATTTTTAAAATTTTCAGACAGTCTTCATCATCTCTGTTTGCAACAACCAACTTCTTAATTGGGTTGAGAACGAGTTAATATGGTTGCTTAGCCAAATTCCGGGTTTCACTGCCGTTTTGCCCAACATAGTTGCTAAACTAATTGCAATGAGGGACAAATATCTAGCTGCTCCAGCTCCCTCTCCCTCACACATTAAGGTGCTCCATCTTTCTCACACTTAATAATTTCATTTTGTGTGATAGTGCTTTGATGTTCGCATCACTGTCTTTTCCACTTCACCAGGTAAAGAAGTGGGATTTTTCATTTGCATTAGTCTGGAATGCTGTAGTCTGGATAATGCTCTTGAACTTCTTTATTCAAATCATCAATGCAACTTCCCGAAGGTATCTCAAGAAACAACAAGAAAAGGAACTAGCTACATTAATGTGCAAATCATCAGCAGCAACAGATACATCTTGATAGGAGGAGCATAGAGCATTAGACACCTGCCAATCTTCTCTGCTAGAAAAGCTTCTGTACTGGAGGAACTACAGAAGAGGGTAAGTAACCGCTGATGTGTTGTCTTGCGTGTTGTTCAATAGGGGAAGATTTACATCTGTTAGAGTAGATCAGGTTTACACTTGATTCTTTTGGCAAAATGCCCATTTACAACTTCTCCTCCTTATTTTAGACATGGACCTTTTTATATGGTAGTTAAGCTCTGAGATTCATACTGTTGAAAATATTTGCCTAAAGTTCATAAAACATTTGATTTTGCATGCCAAGTTTGTCATCATTCACAGTCAGAGCTGGACCCCAGCACTCCACCCATTTTTGGTGGAAGCACTGGAGGAGTTGTATGTCATCACTCAGGAGTCGGCTAAAAGAGCAAGTGATCGAACTGCCGACTGGTGGAGCAGCCATCGTGAGAGAAGGGCCCAATCTGCTGAAGCTGGCTAGGAAAGAGCAGTGTTTGGGTCTTGGGACAAGACTGAGGAGGTTCAAGTACAAGATCAACTATCAGTTTTACAGAGTGTTTCCCAATGGAGAGGTGCAGTACTTGCATCCCGAGGATGGAGTGAACCCTTGCCGACAAGGCGTCGGACGGAACTTCCGATCCATCGGGAAGAATGCTAGTCCCATAGAGGTTGATAAGTTCATTGGGAAGCAAATGTATGATATTTGAGCTGGGCTTAAAATGATGTAGCTTGAATTTGTGATTATGCATAGAAGTGCCTTACTATTTGCGATCTTTCAAGCTATGGAGGAATCGATATTTGAAAAAAATATCAGAGGCGGAAACATCACACGATGCGTGGACTATCATGGAAAATATTTACAAAGGTAATGAGCGAGTTACGAATGTGCTTGGAGACACTGAGGGGGGATTACGAGTCATTACTAATGTCTGACTTGGAAAGTATATCGCATACTGTGACCGGGTCCAGACAGTCGTTAACAACATGAGAGTTAGTGAAGGGACGCTGGAGGAACAACGAGTCGTGGAAAAGGTATTGCGCTTGTTACCAGCTAAATATGAATATATTGTGGCAGCCATTGAAGAGGGACGCAACATATCAAAAATGTCGAAGAAACAACTCATGAGTTCGTTGTGTTCACACGAGCAAAGGATGAACCGGAAGGTGAATGGCTCAAGCCAAGAGCAGGCGTTGCAATGCCGAGTCGAAGTGAGGAGTCATGGAGTTATCGTGGAGGCCGAGGCCGTGGACAAGGCCGAGGTGGAGGCCGACACCGCTGGAAGAGGTGAAGCCAGCAATAGTACATTTGAGAGAGCCTGAGGTGGTCATACTGGAGAACGAGACAAGGACAAGGTTCATGTTACTGGTGTCAGAAGTTGGGACACTACAAAAGCGAATGTCGAGCACATGTTGAAAATGAATGAGTAGAGCAAGCTTACGCTTTCGAGGCACACCGAGATATGGTTCTAGCATGCAAGACAAAAGAGACTTGCGGAGAATACACAGATGCGTGGTACATGGACTCCAGATGCAGCAACCATATGAGTGTTAGAAAGGCGTTATTCTCTCGCTTGGACGAATCCGCTCGTGGCGAAGTCAGTTTCAGAAACAAATCACAGATACAAGTGATGGGAAAGGGTGATATCCGAATTCAGACGAATGCATGTATATATGTAACTATTGCTGATGTGTACTATGTACCAAGGCTCTATTGGAACTTGCTTAGAATGGGGCAACTTTGCGAGAGAGGGCATTTCATTTCTATCCGAAACGGAGTTTGCACTACCAAAGGCAAAGATAAGATGATGGTTGCCAAAGTCCCGATGACAAAGAATCGGATGTTCCCGTGGATTCTTCAAAAGGGGTTGAATGAACTTCCAGACGATGGTGAGAGACATTAGTTGGATGTGGCATCTCAGGTTTGACCATTTAAATTTTCAAGGATTGAAATTATTTGCTGCTAAAAGAATGGTGATAGGACTACCGACGATCAAAGTTCATAGTCAAATATGTGAGGCGTGCTTGGTGGGAAAGCAATACAGATAGTCCTTTCCAGTCGGAAAGGTGAGACGAGAAAACCAACCATTGGAGTTGGTTCATACAGATTTATGTGGTACAGTGGAGGTCGAATCTCTCGGTGGAAAGAGATACATGATGGCATTTGTGGATAATTTTTTGAGAAAGACATGGGTCTATTTCTTGAAAGAAAAGTCGGAGGCTTTCTAGACATTTAGAAGTTCAATAGCTTTCTTGAGAAACAAAGTGGTTACACTCTGAAGACGTTGCGATCAGATAGAGGAGGAGAATTCACTTCTAATGAATTCTCCAATTATTGCATAGCCGAACGAATCATACGGCAGTTGACTGCAAGCTACACACCTCAGCAGAATGTCATAGCTGTGAGGATGAATCAGACAATATTTGAGATGGCTAGAAGCATGTTGAAGGCCAAAGAGCTACCATAGCATACTGAGCAGAAGCAGTAGCGTGCACAGTGTTCTTACTAAACCGGTGTCCCACGAAGGCAGTTCATGGAAAGACACCACATGAAGCTTAGAGTGGTGTGAAGCCAGATATATCATGTCTACGAGTATTTGGATGTGTCGCATATCCTCATATACCAGATCAACAACGAAGAAAGGTGGATGACAAGAGAAGACGATATATCTTCGTTGGATATAATGTTGTTACAAAGGATTACAAGCTGTATGACCCGGACACCAAAGAACTGATTATCAGCCGTGATGTGTAGTTTGCTGAAGATGAGGCCTGGGATTGGTCTCAAAAGGATACTAAACAGCCTAGTGTCGTGATTGAGGAGGAGTAAAAACAGACACGCACCATCTGATTCACTTGAGAAATTAGCCGAACCAAAGTCCAGTATTCGTCAAGCATGACAAAGATTTCCACCAGTTCGATTTCAAGATTATGCTGTCACTCGAGATGATGAGATTGACACTAGTGATGAAACAATGGTGAACTTTTGTGTGTTTCAGATTATGATTCTGTGACGTTCGAGGATGCAATAAAAGATAAATGATGGATTCATGCTATGGATTCGGAGATAGTCTCCATCGAGAAGAAATGATACATGGGAGCTGACACCTTTACCAGTTGTTAAGAAGACGATTGGATTAAAGTGGGTTTACAAGACTAAGTACAATCCCGACGGTCAGGTGGACCGTTTGAAGACAAGACTAGTCGTCAAAGTATACAAGCAGAAGCCAGTCATCGACTATTTTGAGGTATTCACACCTGTTGCTAGAATAGATACCATTCGGATGATAATTGCACTTCCAATCCAGAATAGGTGGAAGATACACCCGATGGACGTTGAAGTCGGCATTCTTGAACGGAGTTCTGGAAGAGGAGGTGTACGTTGATCAGCCACCTGAATACGTGCAAAGAGGAAATAAGAACAATGTCTACAAGCTGAAGAAAGCATTGTACATTTGAAGCAGGCCCCAAGAGCATGGTACAGGAAGATCAATACGTATATGCTGAAGAATGGATTTCAGAAGTGTCTGTATGAGCACACACTATATATCAACAAATACTGATGAAGATATGTTGATATTATGCTTGTATGTAGATGATCTTATATTCACAGGGAGTTCTGAGACAATGTTTGTCGAGTTTCGAGAAGCTATGACTCGACAGTTTGAGATGACTAACATGAGACTGATATCCTATTTTCTAGGCATCGAGGTTGAGCAAGCTGATGAAGGAGTCTTTATTTTGCAAAAGAAATACGCAAAGGATATCCTCAAGAAGTTCAAATTTTAGGGAATGAAGGCGGTTCGAGCTCATGTCGCAGAGCTGATGGAGATGATGAAAGAAGGTACTGGAGAGTTAGTGAATCTCACTTATTTCAAGAGCATAGTTGGAAGTCTTCGCTACTTGACTTCAACTAGACCAAATATTGTGTACGGAGTTGGACTTATCAGTCGGTTCCTGGAGCAGCCGCAATAGTCACATTTGCTAGCAACAAAGCGTATACTCCGATATATCAGTGACACAAGTGATTTTGGGATTAGGCATTCTCACACAGAGGTGTTTTGTCTGTCTGGATATTCAGACAGCGACTGGGCCGGTGATGTGGAAACTCGAAAGAGTACATCGAGTGATGCTTTCTTGGAGATGAAGTGATTTGATGGTCATCAAAGAAGCAACAGGTTGTTGCTCTTTCTACAGCTGAAGCGGAGTACATCGCAGTAACTATCGCGGCTTGTCAAGCAGTTTGGTTTCGACAGATATTGGAAGACTTGAAACATAAGCAAGAAGGCCCTACAATGATTATGTGTGTAACAAGTGGGCTATCACTTTAGCTAAGAATCCAGTATTTTATGGAAGGAGCAAGCATATTGGGATTAGATATCACTATATTCGAGAGTTGGTCAAAGATGGAGAAATTGAATTGGAATTATGTAGAACTGAAGTGCAAGTTGTATACATCTTTACCAAAGGTCTCTTAAGTGATAAGTTCGAACACTTTCGACAAATGCTTGTAGTTTTATGATCTTGTATCAAGGAGGAGTGTTGGCTGGTGCGATACAAGATAGGCGGGGCCCATCAGCCCACCTTTTCTTTTACTACACCAAGTCATTCTCTGAAATGTATTTAAATAAGTTTAGCTATTGGTACACGGCATTGTCAGAATAACACGGTATGAAACATGGCATTGCATGAATTGTATACCTTGGACGGATGATTTTAGCTATGAAATGAGAGCTCGACAAAGTAAAAAATCATGCTTCAGTTCATCTTCTCTCTTCAGTTCCTCAGTTCATCTTCTCTCTTCAGTTTCTCAGTCCTTCATTCAGTCGTGTATTTTTATTTCAGTATGAAAGTTTATCTCTCTAGTTATTTTCATTTTATAATTACGAGTGTTTGATGATAAAAAGTATACTTCCTTCTACTCAGCTTCATCAAATTAGTACTGTTTATTTATATTGATCCTGATCGATAGCCTCTTCCTACATTATAAACCGTTATAATGGAATTTAACCAAAATAAATGGAAGAGTTTTTTTTTTTTTGTGCTACAAAAAACGATGATGATGAGAAGAGAAGAAATAGTGAACTTGGAGATGAAGCGACACGTGGCCACCTCACCGCATCCTCTTCCAAACTGTATAAAATATGTATTAATTTCTCCGTTGCTCGAACATTCTGCACAAGTGTTTCCAGAATCTACTACAACTGTCTACAAGCTTTGTTCACGCTCCTCTACGATCCAGAAGCACATCTCTCCAACTTTTCCGATCATCATCTTTCACCGTAAAACTCTGTTCGTTCTCTGTAATCTCATACTATAGCTACAGGTATGTTTGTTTTCTTCATTTTCGCTCCTCACTACTTACGATCAGTGTGATTCTAGTAGCTATCAGTCTGGTCTCGCTTTCGCGCTTGTTCTCTCTCGCCAACCTTACACCGATGGTGTTGTTAATAGGACGAGGTCATATCAAGGATTATCAGCTGGTGATGGTTATCGCAACTGTTTGTTAAAATACATTCCTGGGAGTTGGTTGCCTTGGAATTTAATAGCTTTCTAGACTTGTATTTTAATTTTTCAGTGCATCCAAATTCGCAGCTCTAAAGTTTGTAAATTCCCCTTCTCTGCACAATCTGTCCAGACTGCTTAGAACAATTGCTAAGTGTGGCCAACGGAGTAGAACAGTTTCAGCTAATCTATTTTTTTCAAAAATTGGACATTTGTCGCTTTAATTTCAACAGACCCCCTTTTATGTGTCAAAATTTGCTGGAAAAGAAAATGATTTTGTTTGAAAAAGTGATGGAAAATAAGTTTATAGTTTGTTTGCTTCTACTTGATTTAGTTTTAGTTTTTCATGATTAATCAAGCACAAAACAATCATGAATACAATTAGAAAATATTCACACCTGTTTTCATTTCATTTTATTCCACCAAAATCTTCCAACTTATTGGAGGATCCAAATGGAGCTCCCTTTGCTTTAAAAATGGAGTTGGCATGCTGCTACTGTTTTCAAAACCCCTCACTAGATTTATTTCTATCATACCTACTTTAATTTTTAATGATGTTAATGGATGTGTGCAGCAATGGCAGAGCCTGCATACATAGTGGCATCTGACAGTGAAACCACAGGGGAGGACAAGTCTCCTGCTCAGCCTGATATTGCAATTGGCATTGACATTGGTACTTCACAATGCAGCATTGCTTTCTGGAATGGTTTTGAGGTGGAGCTTCTCAAGAATTCTAGGAACCAGAAAACAATGAGAACTTATGTGTCCTTCAAAGATGAGAACCCTTCTGCTGGAGTTACCAATCAATTGAACCATGAAAATGAGTTGTTTACTGGCTCGGCTATATTCAACCTCAAGCGGCTAATTGGAAGAGTAGATACTGATCCTGTCGTTCATGCCAGCAAGACCCTCCCTTTTCTGGTACAAACACTGGACATCGGCGTGCGGCCATTCATAGCGGCCTTGGTAAATAATGCGTGGAGATCCACTTCTCCAGAGGAAGTGCTTGCAATTTTTCTAGTGGAACTAAGGTCAATGGCGGAAACACAGTTAAAGAGGGCAGTGAGGAATGTCGTTTTGACCATTCCAGTCTCATTTAGTAGGTTCCAGCTCACTCGGATTGAAAGAGCTTGTGCGATGGCTGGGCTTCATGTCCTTAGACTTATGCCCGAACCAACAGCAGTGGCTTTACTGTATGCGCAGCAGCAACTGAAATTAGTACAGGACACTATGGGCAGTGGAACTGAGAAGCTTGCTTTGATTTTTAATCTGGGAGCTGGATATTGTGATGTTGCAGTAATTGCTACTGCTGGAGGTGTCTCGGAGATAAAAGCATTATCAGGAGGTGCTCTTGGAGGGGAAGATATTCTACAGAATATGATGCGCCATCTACTTCCGGATTCAGAGAGCTTGTTCTTGAACCATGGAGTCAACGAGATCACAACTATGAGTATGCTTCGGGTCGCAACACAGGATGCAATTCACAACCTGACTTCCCAAGACACGGTCCATTTTGATGTAGACCTTGGTAAAGGAACAAGAGTTAAAAAAGTGGTAACTCGCGAGGAATTTGAACAAGTTAATGAGAAGGTATTTGAGAAATGTGAAGATCTTGTGGTCCAGTGTTTGCGTGATGCAAAAATAGAGTTGAGCAATCTGAGTGATGTGATCTTGGTTGGTGGGTGTTCAAACATTCCAAAGATACGAGATATTGTGCTTGGTGTATGCAGGAAAGGCTCGTGTTACACCGGCATGAATCCATACGAGGCTGCAGTGTGTGGGGCTGCGCTGGAAGGTGCAATAGCCTCAGGAGTCAGTGATCCCTGTGGGAACTTAGACCTCTTGACAATCCAGGTGACATCCTTTAGCATGGGAATTAGAGCAGATGGCAATGAATTTGTACCCATCATTCACCGAAACACCACAACGCCGACACGCAGGGAGTTGATTTTCACAACCACTCGTGACAATCAAACAGAGGCGCTTATAATTGTATATGAAGGAGAAGAGGATGAGCTAGAAAAGAATCATTTGCTAGGATATTTTAAAATCGGCATTCCTCCTGCTCCTAAAGGAACTCCTGAGATTAATATCTGTCTGGACATTGATGCTTCTAATGTTTTGAGGTGTTTAGCCGGAGTTGTGTTGCCGGGAAGTCCGAAACCAGTGGCTCCTATAATAGAAGTTATGCTGCCAATGGTCGATGATGGACATGGCTGGTGTGCCGAGGCACTTAACAGAGCATACGGATCCACACTGGACTTAATCTCCTTGCACAAAAAGGCATAGTTGCTGCTTATTGATTCCGGTAAGGTTTCGTCCTTTACTGAGAATTGGTGTGCAGATAACTGGTTAAAGGAACATGTTTTATTTACTGGAAATACCTGTTTGAGTGTTGTATGTTGCGTGGCTTGTAATCGTAAGACAATAGTGCAGGATAATGTACTTGTTATATGCTATAAAACCCAGTCATAGGTAATAAATGAGTTTCATCCTACCATAAAAAACCAATTGGCAATTTATATACATTCCCTTTATAACTGATTTAGATTTGGAGAGAGAGTTACACTATTTTAATTTTTGAAGTGTTTATCAAGAGATTTACAACCACAAAGATTTTGGGCATTCTTGCATAAGATGTTTAGCGCTGAACTCACTAGGACAGTCCATAAACTTTTTTATTCATGGTCAATTTCCCAGATTCGCATTTTGAACAAATTATTGACATCTTACAGAGTCGATCCATAACTTATAAATACCAAAACCTCGTTGTGAATAATAATTCATTTATTCTGATGAATCTAATGTTATTAACATACAACCGAGGTAGTAGATGATGCAGTCAAGTCATTCTGACTTTCGATAAATTTTGGTATAACTTAGAGTGAGGTAGAATCCAAAATTCTCTCAGTTGAATAATTTCTTAATTTTCAAATTTTTTTTTCCTATAGATTAGGGTTTAAGGCTAAGAAATTGAAGTTCTTATTCGATAACAGTGACAATTTGTTCACCTGGTCGTAAAAAAGAATATGGTATACGCTTGATGCTTTCATACAGCGAAACTCTAACCTCATTGATGCCTTTCATCTATCATTGGCGCTCTTTCTATGATCTGGAAATCTGCTCAGCCTGACTGACTTCATGCAGGTGTTCAAATAATTTGCGGTTGAACTAAATTTTTTAATTCACTCCTCATATTCAAGTCATATAGAAACTGTAATATTCCAAAATCTTATATTTCTAAAATAGCGTCACGTCGGTTGTGCGTTCCTTAAATTATCAACGAAAGTTACAGAGCTTCAAGCACAAATAATTAAAGAGTCAAACTCATATTAGATTTCAAATTTTATGCAGTTAACTATTCAAATAAATATTTGATTATATAAAATTTAGGAATCATTAAAATATTAAAGTTTCTAAGAAATGCTTATTATTGTTCATGATGTTTATTAACATGTGTCTCACTCGTCCAAAAGTCTAGTCTTCAGGATATGAAAAATATAAATATGAAAAACATGAGTTCAACGCTCGTGTAAGTAATATAGACCAACTAACTGAATCATGAATTTCATATATATTTTTAAAAATTAAGAAAAAATAAATATTCATTCTTATAACTCAAAAAGAGACACTTACAAATGAGAGATCAAAGCAAAGAGAGAAAGGCGGAACTAATCGTAGTCCTTTCTTAATAAAAATCCGTCTGCCAATGCCTTCTACGAAACAAAAGACAACTCCATACTCTTAGCCTCCGCCCACCTCGCCTCCACTGTCCTGATCAGCTGATCCGCCCTCGCCCCAAAACCTCTTACATTTTTCATGATGAAAGGGTCGAACATAAGACCATTGGCTGAACAAAAAGCCCCATACTTAGAGATCTTCCTCTCCTCTGATCTCCTAGCAGCCTCCCCTGACCTCAGCCCTGCCCTTCCCACAAAAGGAGAGACAGTGGATACATCCACACAAAGATCCCTCCCTGCATCCCAAGC
Source organism: Umbilicus rupestris (assembly GCA_963678935.1). Taxonomy (NCBI): domain Eukaryota; kingdom Viridiplantae; phylum Streptophyta; class Magnoliopsida; order Saxifragales; family Crassulaceae; genus Umbilicus; species Umbilicus rupestris. The sequence goes on along the minus strand of OY787628.1, from coordinate 8,752,043 downwards.
CGGTACTAAAATGTCCGCTGGCTTCTCTCCCCCATCGAGAAGGCCAGCCACCTCCAGCCTACGCCCCATATTAGCCTCCCTAAAAAAGGTGTATAACGCATCTCTCACAATGTTATGCCTTCGAATCCTCCTCCCACCCTCCGGACAATGAGAATCGTGATCCCCGGCCGCGTCGGACGTGTGAAACCTCCTACAGGCCGTACAAGCACGGGAAAATGAAACACATCGTGTCCGGTACGGTACCTGAGGGCTAAGCGATACGCGGCCGGGCTCAAATGAAGCCCAGAGAAAGGCGTAGGTATCGCTATGGTCCAAATACCACTCCCCGGCGCAGAAACAGCATCCACCAGAGTACTCATTCGGACCCCTCCTTGCCCCTTGATCTCACCCTGATGACTTCCGCAGCCAGGCAGGTAAGTCACTGTTGTGGCTTAGCCTTCGACCTAAGCTCATCCAATCCAACAGGGGAGGTAGGACGAAATCTTAAATTCCACCTCTCCAGCAAGCCTCCGCACCTAGACGAAGAGAACGAATCCTTCGTAAGCATCTCCCATAAACCCCCGGCCTGCACCAAGGAGGCCACTGCAGCTAAGAGAGCCACATCGCTCCCCACCAGAATTCCAAGCCCACCAAACTTAAGAGGTAAACCCACCAATCTTCTTTGCTCCATCGTGAAATCCGTGTTCCAGATATGCCCTAAACTCTAATGCACCGTTGTGTCGAAAGAGCGAATCAACCCCTCAATCCAATCCGGCGGTGAACTCCGCAAATTATACATCATCTTCGGCATGCCTACGCAGGCGCTCAAAAGCAACAACACCGGCTGCGGATTATCCAACTTAGACACCTCAGTTAATATGGCCTGAATGCCTAGAACTCTCTTTCCCACCACCCCATCGGCCCCTCTCCCATCCGTTGAAATAGGATTATCCAAAACAGATAAATCGATGAGTGCGAGACAACAACCCCGTCTGGCACCTCAGGAGGCCGGTTCATGCCACCCCCTGGCCACCACTATAAAGATTTGGTATGGTTCACCACCAACCCAAGCCGTGCCTTGAATCTCGAATGACCCCAAACGCCATCGACAAATCCTCTATATGTCCCATCAATATACCGTCGTCCAGGTACCAAGCGTTGAGCATCAAACGAGGACATAACTCTCTAATCCGACGAACCAAAGGCTGCAAAGCGACGGCAAAAAGAAAAGGCCCCAAAGGATCGCCTTGCTGCACCCCCGGATAACTAAGAATGGTCGACTCTCCAACAAAGAGCAAAGCTTGAGTCCCATAATAATACTCAACCCAAGCGCTCAGCGAAGGGAAATGCAGCCGCACTCCTTCCAAGAAAACCTCTTTACTGACCAGATTAAAAGCATTTGTGAGATCCACATTCAAAACCCCTAACCCCTCATCGGCTGAATGCTTCCCCATCAAGTGGTTTAAAGAATGTGTAATAGCCTCTGCTGCTCCTCTCACTCCCACCCCCAACTGAAAAGGCAATAAATAAGTCGTCGCCGAAGCTCTAACAGCACTAAGAGCCACCCTCGACGTAAGACGCCGCCAAACCTCTCCCACAGCGACCGGCCTAACCCCCCCGCCAGGTTTAGCAAGAGGAATAATTGGAGCACTCATAAGAAGGGGAGCCAAACTAAGAGGCGCTCACCCACTGAGCAAAAGCGCGACATGGGCTGTCAAAACTCTCTGCAACATAACCTCCTCCACCTGGCCTGCGACCCCCTTAACTATATCCAATAACAACTGTGGCTTTAGCCCATCCCGCTCCCGCGCGGAACCGCTCGGAAAAGAATGAAGAGCTCGCGACACCTCCTCCAAAGAAGGCACAATCGAATCAGGAGACAGCCCCGTGGAAATCCCTAGAGGTGGAGCATGCGGGTGTTTACCGACGAGCTCATCCATCACCTCTTGAGACCGCGGCAATACCCCTCCACTAACTAAAGCACCCGCCGCATCATCGAGACGATCCATCGCCGCCAACTTCCCGCAGCGCTTCACATTAATCTTCCTCAGAAAAAATTGGCACCCGCCTCCCAGACGCCCCCAACCCTAAAGCCTCCTGCCAAAGACGACGCTGACCGTCCCCTCCCCCTCCCCACACCTCTAACCTATGAGCCACAAACTCAGCCAAGGAGACTCCATCCCTTTCTTCTTTTTTAACAGATCGAAGAACTAAGAATATATGGAACGATAGTAACGTATGATGACATGTAGTGAGACAAGAATATATTTTTAAATATCTAACCCAACAAATTAGCACAGACCGAACTCGTATTACAAGGAATGAGCGAGTTGCACCACGAATACTTTAGCAAGATAGGATGTTTTCAAAAGTTATAGGATGCAAAACAGCTCCACATTTCAATCACGCAAGCACAGGTTCTGTCGTATTTGGCTATGAGATTAGGCAACACGATTATCATATTGTATCATATGATTAGATAACATGATTACTATATTTGACCTTATAGTTAGGCAACATGATTACTATATGTTGCCTAATTATATTTAGCCCTACGATTTGGCAACCTGATTACCGTCTACGTTAGGTAATATGAGCACCTCACTTGGTCTTGTGATTAAACAACACGAGTCGTAGTTGAATTCTGAACCTTTGGAGTAGACATGAGAGATAAGATGAACATGTAACTACAGGGTACATGAAACATGAACAATACAATGAGACAGAAAGTTTCACAAATGACGAGACGAAGAACCTTGCTCACTGAGACTAAAATATTTTTAAAAGAAATTACACTTATTATCCAAATTTTTATATATAAAAACCTTTGGGGATAGCAGGCATGTCATTTAGTTTTACGAAATAAGTTTAAAAATAACTAGAAGGGGTCCACATCACTTACCTCAACAACACCAGAACGACTTTTAGAATGATTTATCTCTTTTTAGAATGGTTTATCTCTGACTACAAACCAAATCAATAATCACTTATAAAAAATATATATAAATCACTCTTATAGATTATTCCAGAAGAAACAAATAACATTCGAGCATTCTTTAAATCCAATTTTTAAATCATAAGTTGTAAGTTTTAACGTACCTGATTACAAGCACTAACTTGAAATTCATTTTATAAAATTGTCGTGAAGTAATAAAATGTGTTCCTTATATAATTAGAAATATCTTTTTGAATAGACCATTATAGAACTTAAAATAGATTGAACACTAAACATAAGAGACATAGCCGTTTGAACACTGTCAAGTTTGTCCAAACGTACGTGACAGATTTTAGATCAACTCAGATTGAATCAAATGAAAAGCCATGTATTTTTAGAAGACTCATTGTAAGTAGATTATCTTAGAATTTAGTATTATTCAGTTTGAACATCAGAACTTATACTTATTTAAAAGGTTTTGTCAGAACTGTCTGCACGATAATCCATTTCTAAACCTTACTTTTCAATTGTATTTCAATATCACTTGAAATGAATAAATACACATCATGCATCGTTAGAAAGATATTTTTATGTAGAAAAGCATACGTTTTAAAATCATTCAATTTGAGTAAGAACAACATGAATCAACACTATTTGAAAGTTAATTCACCGAAACGTCCCTAGTTGCAAAAATAGAATTCAACTTTCATGTTTATACTCGATTTCTGTAAGATTCAAATAGAATCAATATGCATGCTGTATACGTTGAAAGATTTTTTTCGATTAGAATGTTTTAGAATCAAGAATCGTCCGGTTTGAATAACTACAATAACCATTATACCCTTTTCAAAAACAATTGTTAAATCTATTTTTTTTTTTTTCAATCGGATGCTCATAAAACACCTAAGTCCTAACCAATTACATACCTAGAGGTTTTTAACTCACTTTATTTTATGTCTTTCCTACGAAAATATCATTATAAAAGGCGCAACCTTCGTGCATATTAACGATAAGAGGGGTATGCGCTTATATGAGGAATACTTACCTAGTTGAAACCATAAATTCTTATCCGCGGATTGGAGGTGGCTGAAGTTTTCTCGACGTTAGGAGATTGTGTATACATCCCCGATGAAAAAAATAAGATGTTGAAGAACAAGAAAAAAAAGTGAGGATTAATAATGAAAAAAGAAAAATATTTTCCCCGTCTCTTATCTTTCCCAATCTTGCATGTCATTCATCATTTTTTTTTTTGTATATTTTGTTTTTTTAATCTGCCTTTTGATTTTTCATATATTATAGAAACGGCCGAAAACACACTCACTCATTCACATTCAGTAATCAACACCCCATTATTTACAAACATTTCACTCACCAACGCTCACTAATTATCACACTCGCTCAACATTACATTCACTGCCATCTCAACTGTTGGATCGTTAGGTTAGCTTAAGTTTAACTTGGGTTCACTGTGGACGTGTCCCCAAGTACAATTTGCACAGCGGATAAATAATGAAATGCAGGAAGGTAAAGTAAGGGACTCGTACACAGAGATTTATAGTGGAAACTCTAGTACAACCGTACTTAGAGAAAAACCACTACCTTTCAGCTTTCACTGAAAGGATTTGAGAAGCAGTCTTTTATTGCAGTGTACCGATATACTTTTCACAAAAGACTAGACAAGTTGAATAGCACCCGAATCTCCAATTCGCCCTAGACCCACCTTCTATCTTTTCGAGAATCAACCGGACTGCTCTGCGGACGCTTCCCCTTTGCGTTTATGCAGCAGCTCACTGGACTGGTCTATCAGACCCTTCCTCAGACGCAGCGACGTGCAGCAGCTCGTAAACCGCAGATCGACCTCACCAAAATTCTGAACTCTCAACTGTAGACCGATCTCTTGATTTGAGACTTTGAAGCTCTATTTATATTGCTAGGATTTCTAACTTGTGGTTAAATCTTTTTCTTCCTAATCAAGAAAACCAAAGAGATAATAACAAGAAAAATATAATAGATATTTCTAAGTATGTGAATTAAGATTATGAAATATCTACAATAGAGTCCTAACAATATCTCGAATATTCTTTTATTTCTAAATCACAAAAGATATGCATCTAATATAAATTTCGAATGTAGGATCCAAAGATATGCATAATCTAAAAGATTTAGAAATCTAATAATCATAGATATGCATAATCTAAAAGATAATGAAATCTAATAATCATAGATATGCAAGAATATTCTACTGATGTTTGTTCCATCAAAACTTGCTGGGTACATGTCCCCACATGTCCCAACAATTTCCCCCTTTTTGATTGTGACAAACATCATTCCCTAAGACAGGTAAATGTCTAAGAGTACCATAGTTCTAAAGAACAGTTTTACCGTACTTCACCTTGACATTGGACTCGTTCCCCCTCAGATGACTACACAACTAACTTGGGAACGGGTTCCTCCTCAATTAATGCTTTCCTGTCTTACCTTCCCCCTTTTGGCATCATCAAAAAGAAAATAGTGAAATGTTGAAGCTAAATAAAGCACTAAACAGTTAACACAAAAAGGCTCAGCTCATATCAAAGTTGAGTGCAGAGACAGTGGACGGGTACACAGATTGAAATGCAAGCACACAACTAACAAGGCCAAAAGACAGGATGGGAAAAAAAAACAGGGATTGATGTGCTAGGATGACAAAGAGGGGCTGAACCATGACAAGTCTAAGGTGCCAGAGGAGCAGTGGAGGGGTGATCGCGCGTCGTTGTGCGCGTCAAATATAATTCCTTCCTCTCCCACTAGTACAGCGGTTAAGTAAGGGTCGATCTCCACAGGGAGCAAGCAGTGAGTCTTAGCCAGTAACCTACACTTAAGAAAACGGGGGTTGCGTGAGTGATAGGGGGTTTTTGCGCGATGCGCGAGTAACAGCCAATATCGTAACTCAGGGAATTGCACTAGACGTGCGCAAGCAGTAGAGATGAAGTACTATATTTATGAGAAGTATTGGGCAGACAATCCTCTATGAATGCATTCCTTATCATTGACTCTAAAACATCTATAGTTTATGCTTTACTTGGGTTAGTGTCCGGTAAAGGCTTCCTAACACGTGCGCATGTTCCGTTCAAAGTTCATGTGCTATTAATCCTTAGAACTAGACTAAACAGCTGCGAATCCTGTCACAGTAGCAGCTGCCTACCCTAACTCGTTACTCCTAATTGTCACGGTAAGTTTGCGGTTCAAGGCTTCCCCTACGCATGCAACTAGTTTAACAGGTGACAAGCAAGCAACACAAGTAAGTTTGCGGTTCAAGGCTTCCCCTACTCATGCAACTAACTGTCTCAGCGCGCACAGAATTAATACAAGTAAATAAACTATGCATTAAGCTCAAGTCTCAAAGGTAATACATCATAGATTCATGCCCGACCAACACTAAGTGTTTAGCTAGACATGCTAGTGGTAAACATCATAAAATAGTAAATAACAACTACTGAATCCAAGAAAACGGTAGCAAACAGTGCGTGCAGTGTCTTCTCTCGGCTGGCGCAGTCGGCTGGCGCAAATCTCCTCAATAAGTCCGTGTGTTTTTCCAGTTCTGCCGCGCAGTGCCTCCTCTGAGGCCGTGGTGCTGCCTCTCCGTGTTGTTGTGAAACCCTAGACTTTCTTTGTTTAAATAGTGCCCAGGAAGTTCATCTTTTGGCAACTTCCAAATCTGGTCACTGGGACTTTGCGCCTGGCGCACGGCATCGGTTAGCGCATATGGTTAGCGCACCTCTGCTGTCTTTCGCCATTTCTTCTTCTGTTTGCGCCGCTAGCTCCTCAGGCTGATCTTTCACTCCTAGAACGCTGCCTGTTAGCGCGTATCCGACTTAAGGACTCGTTTTGACCTGATATACAAAAACATTGGAAACGAGTAATCTTGCTCATGAAATATTGCAAACAAGCATAGGGTTATGACCTAAATAATGCGCATAACTAGGCTCTATCAAGGGGTCCGTCCGAGAGATCAATACCCCAAGGAGCCTTTGGATTTCGGCCAGTGCCGTATTAGCCTGTCCTTGGCACTCCTCCAACTGACGGAGCCTGTCCTCAGTCCTCTGTTGGCCTTCGGCAAACTTGTGAAACTCATCTTCAACCAGAGTCCTTAGATCAGTGGACCCTTCCCCAAGTGTAGTCCTGGGAGGTGGAGTTGGTAGCTCCCTAGTCCACCCTTGTCCGGGAACAAACCTGAACTGCATCTTGCGGAGGGTCGCCTCATCCAGCTCCCCTCTGCCCCCTGATGTGCTACATATGAGCCATCACTAAAAATTTCTCCTTCTTTTTTTTTCTTTTTTTTTTCATTTTTTTTCTTTTTCTTTTTTTTTTCTTTTCGAGGCAGAATGTTGTTGATTAGGAAGCTGTGAAGGAACTGGGTCAGCGGCGGCATTTTGGTTGTCCCTATGGTTCGGCCAGAGGACGGGTCCCCACTGATAAATCGGATTATCTATTCACCATTCATATCTTCCGGCCAGAACTTGCTTGTGTAAACCCCATAGCCCTCATGAGGCACTCCCAGTACCATCGATAGATGACCGCTTGAGAAGGCGTAGGGCATCCCGTCCCGGAGGTAGGTCGCTACCAGACCTGTCCCTTTCCTTTCCACCGAGTATTCATAGCTGTACCCATTACCCATTCTGTCGACGGGCCCCCCAACTATCTCTCCACTGACCTTAGAGATGGTCATGGTTCTTTCAAGGGTTTTTATATGATGCGGACGGGTACCCAAATGGTTTTATGAAATGCATCACACACAATATTCATGAATGTATAATATAAAAGAGAGTACCTCATAGCTAGTAGTCCAGAGGAGTATTCAAGGGGTTCATAGGACCACTGCTTACTATGAGTAGGCTAAGGATGGCTGTGGACCCGTTCCTTCATGTTAGGCTTGTAATGAGGGTGCAAATATCCGGAAGGGTCCTTTGGGCTAGAAAGAACATGCCTTAAATAATCATGTGCAATGCATTACCAACGAGCGTTTCCCATGCATGCCATATACACAAAGCTTATAATGAGCATGAGACATAGTGAGTTAAGTCCTTAGTGTCCTATGGCTAAAATATATCACACTTTCATTTCATAGCCAGTCATCGAGGTAGGGACGGACAGTCAATTAATTTGAAAAGGAAATCATACCTAGTTCCATTCGTAGCTTCTCGAAGGGCTCACGACTCAATGCCTTAGTGAAGATGTCCGCAACCTGTTCTTCAGTTCTACAGAACTCCATGGACACCAGTCCCTACACAATCTCTTAGGAAGTGATATTTGATCTCTATATGCTTAGTGCGTGAGTGTTATAGGGGATTTAACATATGTAGCACTAGTATTATCACACAAGATAGAGATATGAGATACATAAATACCGTAGTTGCTTAGATCAGTCATGGATGGGTCCTCAAACCCTGGAATCTGCTCAAAGTACACTTCCTCCGAGGACCCACTGTTTTCTGAATGTCTTCAGTGGACGTGTCCTCAGCTTCTTCATAGGGTACCGGTCCCTGCTCTGGAGTCTGATCTTGCTCAGGGACTGGTTCCTCTTCCACAGTTTCCTACTGTTCAGTTCCCCCTGAGGACATGCCCGTTGCCTCTGGTGGATCCATATCAGGAACTTCATGGTACCTGTCCACAGGTACTGTCTCCGTGAGAGAGAGCTCTTCCTCGAACTGTAGAGGAGTATGTTTCCCGTCCTTTATAAGGTTCCCTCCCGTGGTTTGCTCATCGAAGCCAACGTGTATGCTTTCTTTCTACGACACCATTCTGTTGAGGAGTGCGGGGAGCAGAGAAGTTGTGAGAGATACGCTTTTCCCTGCATAAAATTAGAAACTGAGAGTTTTCAAACTCAGTTCCATGGTCAGTGCGGACTGATGCTAGGGACGTGTCTAGTAGGTTCTCCGTAGTTAACAGCCATGTTTCAAATTCTGCAAACACTTCATCCTTGGATGGCAAAAAGTAAGTCCAAGTGTATCTAAAATAATCATCAACAATGACTAATACATATCTGTTACCTCCCCGGCTTTTAGTGCGGACAGGTCCGCACATGTCCAGGTGGACCAACTCCAGGGGTGTGGTGGTACTTACCGCTCCCTTGGATTTAAACAAGGGCCTAGCTTGCTTGCCCAGTGTATATGAGCTGCATATGGAATGGAGGCTATCATCCACCTTTGGCATCCCTCTAACCAAGTCCTTTTTGACGAGTGTGGACAAGAGTCGCAGATTTGCATGCCCAAATCTCTTGTTCCATAGAGCTGTCTCCTCTGTGATTGATGACAAGCAGATTTCCCCATCTGGTACAAAGGAAGGGTCCACTTTGTAGACTTTGTTCTGGCATGTACCCTTCAATATCACCCTTCCTTTGCTCATACACTCAACCACACAATCATTAGCAGTAAAGGTGACTTTGTATCCCTTTTGGCATAATTGGGAGACGCTTAGCAAATCAAATTTCAGATTGTTCATAAGACTTACATTATCAATTTCAACATTATCTGAAATACGTACCTTTCCCAAGCCAAATATCTTACCAAATGTTTTGTTACCAGAGGACACGTTTCCTCCGGTATGTTGCTGAAGTGAGGTGAACCAGTCCATGCTTCCCGTCATATGTCTTGAGCATGCGCTGTCTATGAACCAAGGACTGCTCCTCACTTTCTCCTGCAAAAGTAAAGTTAGTTTTTACGAACCCAGACAAGCTTGGGCTTGCTGGGTTTCGAAATAGAAGCAGAAGTAGCAACAATATCAATGGTATGGGAAGGGTCCGTAAGATCAATCTTTTTCCTATGAGTCATCCTGAATTTGCCTCTTGGTGCACGGACTCCTCTGAGGGAAAGAGTGTTCACAGAGGACTTAGGTACAGGTCCTGATGCATTCTTGTAACGGTGTTCTTTGGTCCTGTTTCTGTGAACGGGTGTCCTGTTCCAGTGGACGGGTTCCTTACCCCTGTTCCCGTTCTGCCTTTTTCCTTTGTCAGATCTGGCATAATTCCTCATCTTTTCTACCAGTCTCCTTTTCTCAGGACATGATGAGAGAACGTGTCCTACCTTTCCACAGTGCCAACACACAGTGTGGTCTCTCAAGCGTACATACTTGCTCCGTCCAGGGGGAATGGACCTGTTCTCTATCCTTGCTTGAAAGTCAATGGAAGGTGGTTCCTTGTTGCTGGCTTGCTTCTTCCACATCTTGTAGGCAGGTTCGTTGTCTCTTGTGAACGGGTGTGGTTGCGCTGAAGAAGTTCCTTTCTTTGATTTTTTCTTGTTCTTCTCTGTTGTGGACGGGTTCGTGACAGCAATGGTTCCGTTCAATCCTAACCCTGGGCGTAACCGGTCCTTGAAGTCCGTTTCAAGGATTTTGACTTTGTTTTCCATCAGCCACTTAGATTTCCTTATCTCCTCATCGGCTTTGATGAATTTTAGCTCCTCGGCCATTACCTCCTTTTCGGACTCCAAATCGTGTGCCTGTCCTCTGAGTGCCCTGATATGCTTTTCCTGCTCCTTCCGTTCGGTTATCAGCTTTTCATTCTCATTTCTCAGGAGCTGGATTTCTTTGGTATGGTCTTTGCAGATACTGAGCGTCTCGTTCAGTTCGTCCTCTAGCTCTTTAGCCTTCCCTGCCCATAAGTTGTTGTTCTCTTCAAGGCCTTCAAACAGCTCTTTATTCTGTTCTATTTCTTCCAGCAGCTCTTCATTCTTGGTTACCATAAGTCTTAAAGCAAGAGATAGTTTAGCATTTTTAGAAAGAGAAGGGTTAGAAAGTGTACCTATGCGGACAGGTCCTCAGAGTGAGCCATCATGCACAACCCTTCTTCAAAAGCTTCCTCGCTTTCTTCATTTGATGCTCCCCATGCAGCAATTATAGCTTGTCTACTCTGGTGGGGCTTGATGACGTCTTTCAGCTTCACACGGCAGTCCTTTGCCATGTGTCCTTTCTTTCCGCATCGGAAGCATTCAAAGGTTGATGTTTTGGATTCTTTGGCATTTACCTTATTCTTTGGTTTGAAGCTGGCCATCTTGAATGCTCTCGTCATTTGGGCGATGTCAGGGTGATAGAGCCTATTTATACGCATTATTTAGATCACAACCCTATGCTTGTTGGCATTATTTTATGTACAAGATTACTGGTTTCCAGTGTTTTTGTATTGCAGGGCAAAACAAGGGCCTAAGTCGGATACGCGCTAACAGGCAGCGTTTAGGACGCGCATCACACAGCTTGCGGAGCTAGCGGCGCAAACAGAAGAATTGGCAGAGTCGACCACAGTGCGCTAACCGATTGCGCTAAGCAGATGCCATATGTCAGGCGCAGATGGTGGTGTTTCCAAATCCTGACACGACCAGATTTGGAAGTTGCCAAGGATGAGCCTCTGAGCAGTATATAAAGAAGAGAAGGAGGCTAGGGTTGGGAGACAATTATTAGGATTCACAATTCGTACAACCAGGAGGCACTGTGCAGCAGGACTGGAAAACACACGAGCTTGTTGAGAGGATCTGCGCTAGCCGACCGCGCCAGCCAAGACAGCAACCTGCACGCACTGTTTGCTATTGTTTTCCTGGACACTTTAGTTATTATTTACTGTTTCTATGATGTTTATCACTAGCATGTCTAGCTAAACGCTTAGTATCGGTTGGGCATGAATCTATGAGTATTTCCTTTGAGACTTGCGCTTAATGCATAGCTTGCTTGCTTATATTAATTCTGTGCACATTACTGGCAGCTTGTTACATGAGTAGGGGAAGCCTTGAACCGCAATCTTACTCTTGTTGTTGTTTGTTAAACTAGTTGAATAGCCTGACGGTGCCAACTAGGAGTAACGCGCTAGGATAGGCAATTACTACCTTGATCGGATTCGTAGTTGTTTAGTCTAGTGTAAGAATTAATAACACATGAACTTTGATCGGAACATGCGCACATGTTAGGAAGCCTCGATCGGACACTAACATTAGCAACCCAAACTATAGACATTTAGAGTCGATGATAAGGAATACACTCATAGAGGATTGTCTGCGCCGATACTTCTCATAGTCATAGTACTTAATCTCTACTGCCTGCGCACGTCTAGTGCAATTCCTGCGTTTAGGACTGTTTACTCGCGCATCGCGCAACCCCAATCACTCACCCACCCTATTTTCGTAAGTGTAGGTCACTGGTTAAAACTGAACTGCTTGCTCCCTGTGGAGATCGACCCTGACTTAACCGCTGTACTAGTGGAAGAGGAAGGATTAATTTGACGCGTACAACGACGCGTGATCAAATTTTGGCGCCGTTGCCGGGGAGCAACACAGCTAAGTTTTAGCTAGTTTACGTTTTTCCTTATAAGTAACTAGTTATTTCAGTTTGTTTTGTTTTCTCGTTGTTGTTTCTGACAGCGCGCAATCACCATTAGCCTGCGCAACCTTGAAACAGTTGCGCTGCGCAGATTCTAGTTGCACACTGACAGACGCAGCAGCATTAGTTATCTTTTAATTTCGTTTTCTTTGAGATTTAGAACAGGTTATGGAGGATAACAGTGTCGTTGGAGACAACTTAGGGGACAGAACCCCAGAAGAAGCGAGAGCACATAACCGCGCAGCCCTGTTCAGAGAAGAAGTGCAGCGCGAGGTTGAAGCAAGGATGGCCGCTGAACTGTATAATGCGTCACCCGCGCGACAAGCTGCGCGACGCAGAACAGTGCGCGAGATGTCAGCCCCAATCACAGTTAACCAGCCATGGTGCATCGTGCTTCCGCCAGACGGACATTTTGAACTAAGGAGCTCGCTCATCCATCACATGCCCAAGTTCCACGGAATGAACAACGAAAATCCAGTCAAGCATGTGCGAGAGTTCCTAGTCATTTGCGAGAACATGAAGATAGAAGGGGAGAGCGATGAGGCGCTAAAGATGAAGGCATTCCCATTTTCACTATGTGATACAGCCAGACATTGGTTGATGAACTTACCCGCAGGATCAATTCACACATGGGAGCAGCTGCAGAAGAAGTTCCTGGACAAATTCTATCCCGCAACAAAGATCGCGCTACTCAAGAGGGAACTGGCCGCACCAAGGCAGAGCGCAGGAGAGTCACTGTCAGAGTATTACGAGCGTTTCAGGGAGCTAGAGGCCAACTGCTACAATCATGGCCTGCCCCAAAATGTGCTGATAGAGAACTTCCTGAATGGACTGCTGCCCATGGAGCTGAGGTTATTGAACGCATGCGCAGGAGGCGACATTTGCAACATGTATCCAGAAGACGGGTGGCAGCTGATAGAAGACTCTGCTGGGCAGGTAAGACATCAGCTAACACTTGAAAATAGTCGTGCCCGTCCTGTGCATCAGGTAGAAACAAGCGCTGAGATCAAGGAAATGAAGGCCATGCTGCAGAAGTTGATGAGTGCGCAAAGTGCACAACCAGTTGCGCCAAAGGTATGTAAAATTCTGCAGGTCCACCGAGCACAAGACTGATGAATGTCCCACGCTTTTTGAAGAATCGGGAGATGTCAATGCTCTTGGAGGATGGGACAACAGAGGGCCACCGAGACAGAATCAGCCGCGCTTTGGACTAGCCGCAAATGGATTCAGATGGAAGGAGGAAAATAATTTCCAGAGGCAGTCCACGGATCAGCGCGCGCCACAGCAGACGCAACAAGCTGCGCCCTACAATCCGCCGCACTGACGCACCAGCGCATAACAACCAGCAACCGAGGCGATCCTTAGAAGATATCGTGGGACAGCTAGCAGACACAGTGCGCAAAAATGACGAGAAGTATGACAAGAGGTTCGAGTCCATTGAAAAGCAGTTATCACAGATTTCTACCACGGTATATGAGCTAAAGAAGAGCGATGGCAACCTGCCTTCGCAAGTGATTCAGAACCCCAAAGGAGGAGTCAACGCAGTGACACTGAGGACTAGGCACACGATAGGAACAGAGCAGACCGCGAAGACGCCCGCGCAACCAGCTGCGCAAGTCCCAGATCCAGCAGAACAGAATGCGCAACCAGAGCAAGACGCGCAATTAGAAGTGCAAGCCACAAGCCAGCAGGGCGAAGCGCCAGGTATAACACAATTAAAAGACAAGGGCATGAATCGTACTAATATACCTGCACCTTTTCCTGTGCAGGCACCATCGGCTAGAAAGGAAGCGCTGGACAAAGAGCTCTACGAGTTATTCAGTAAGGTGGAAATCAACATTCCCCTTATTGAAGCAGTTCGGCAGATCCCTAGGTACGCCAAGTTTTTGAAAGAGCTGTGCACAAATAAGCGAAGGAAAGGCGAGTGCGCACAGGTAATGCTAAATGCGCAGGCCTCAGCAATCGTGCAACATAAGGTACCACTTAAGTGCCGAGACCCAGGTACGTTCACCATCCCATGCACTTTAGGCAAAACCAGAGTGAGCAACTGCATGATTGATTTAGGCGCATCTATCAATTTGTTACCTTATTCCCTATATGCGACATTGCGCCTTTGGACCACTAAAGCCTGCAGGTCTCACCATTCAGCTAGCAGATCGGTCGTGCAAACAACCTGCAGGCATGATAGAGGATGTTCTTGTGCGAGTAGGAGAGCTGGTGTTCCCAGCAGATTTTTATGTACTAGAAATGGAGGGTGAATCAAGCACCAGCAGTGCGCAGATCCTACTGGGCAGACCTTTTCTGATGACCGCGCGCACAAAGATAGACGTGTGGAGGGGCACGCTCTCCATGGAGGTAGATGGCGAAGAAATTCATTTCAACATATTCAAGGGGATGCAGCATCCACATGAGGACGCCACAGTGCACGCAATGGATGGCCTAGATGATTTAGTCACAGATGCGCAATGCGCAAGTGCAACGGTAGGACCAGAGCCACTGGCACAGGCAGAGTTGGAGGAGCAGGAAGACGAGCTGAGCAGTGCTGAACCAGAATCCAAACAGGTACACAATTTAGTTCATATTTGCACTGCTAATAAAATCTTGCCCTCTATTGAACAGGCACCCACGGTCGAGTTGAAGCAACTTCCAGAGCACCTCAAATACATTTTCTTCGGAAATGAGGACACCTTGCCAGTGATCATAAAGAAAGGATTAGAAGCGGAGCAGGAAGCGCGCTTACAGCAGGTGCTGCGCAAGAACCAGCGCGCCATAGGATGGACACTTGCTGACCTGCGCGGAGTGAGCCCGGACGTATGCATGCATAGGATTCTGTTGGAAGATGGTTGATCGCGCGTCGTCGTGCGCGTCAAATATAATCCTTCCTCTCCCACTAGTACAGCGGTTAAGTAAGGGTCGATCTCCACAGGGAGCAAGCAGTGAGTCTTAGCCAGTAACCTACACTTAAGAAAACGGGGGTTGCGTGAGTGATTGGGGGTTTTGCGCGATGCGCGAGTAGCAGTGAATATCGTAACGCGGGGAATTGCACTAGACGTGCGCAGGCAGTATAGATGAGATACTATGTTTATGAGAAGTGCTGGGCAGACAATCCTCTATGAATGCATTCCTTATCATCGACTCTAAATGTCTATAGTTTGTGTCCTACTTGGGTTAGTGTCGGGTAAAGGGTTCCTAACACACGCGCATGTTCCGTTCAAAGTTCATGTGCTATTAATCCTAGAACTAGACTAAACAGCTGCGAATCCTGTCACAGTAGCAACTGCCTACCCTAACTCGTTACTCCTAATTGTCACGGTAAGTTTGCGGTTCAAGGCTTCCCCTACGCATGCAACTAGTTTAACAGGTGACAAGCAAGCAACACAAGTAAGATTGCGGTTCAAGGCTTCCCCTACTCATGCAACTAACTGTCTCAGTACGCACAGAATTAATACAAGTAAATAAACTATGCATTAAGCTCAAGTCTCAAAGGTAATACATCATAGGTTCATGCCCGACCAACACTAAGTGTTTAGCTAGACATGCTAGTGGTAAACATCATAAAATAGTAAATAACAACTACTGTATCAGAGAAAACGGTAGCAAATAGTGCGTGCAGTGTCTTCTCTTGGCTGGCGCAGTCGGCTGGCGCAACTCTCCTTGACAGGTCCGTGTGTTTTGAAGTTTTGCCGCGCAGTGCCTCTGGAATGCCGCTGAGTGATGATGTTCCGATCTCCTGAAACCCTAGACTTTCTTTGTTTAAATAGTGCCCCAGGAAGTTCATCTTTTGGCAACTTCCAAATCTGGTCACTGGGACTTTGCGCCTGGCGCACAGCATTGATTGGCGCAATCGGGTAGCGCACCTCTGCTGTCTTTCGCCATTTCTTCTTCTGTTTGCGCCGCTAGCTCCGCAGGCTGATCTTTCACTCCTAGAATGCTGCCTGTTAGCGCGTATCCGACTCAAGGACTCGTTCTGACCTGATATACAAAAACATTGGAAACGAGTAATCTTGCTCATGAAATATTGCAAACAAGCACAGGGTTATGACCTAAATAATGTGTATAACTAGGCTCTATCAATGGTGCCAAACCATCCAGGGAGGCTCAGCGCAGATTAAATCCGAATATGATGGAGGTAGTGCAGAAGGAGATTCTAAAATTGCTTGACGCAGGAGTCATTTACCCCATCTCGGACAGCAAATGGGTCAGTCCAGTGCACGTTGTGCCTAAGAAGGGAGGAATCACAGTGGAAGAGAATGCGCAGGGCGAGCTAGTTCCCAAGCGCATCCAGACTGGATGGCACATGTGCATCGACTACAGGAAGCTTAACGCAGTAACGCGCAAGGACCATTTCCCGCTACCCTTCATGGACCAAATGCTGGATAGATTAGCAGGAAAGCCCTATTTTTGCTTCTTGGACGGATATTCAGGGTACAACCAGATACCCATAGCTGCGGAGGATCAAGAGAAGACCACGTTCACCTGCCCGTTCGGAACGTTTACGTTTCGGCGCATGTCATTCGGGCTGTGTAACGCGCCAGGTACGTTCCAACGCCTTGTCATGAGCATTTTTTCTGATATGATTGGTATATGCATAGAAGTGTTCATGGATGATTTTACTGTATATGGAGGTACCTTTGATGCATGCTTAACTCATCTAGATAAGGTCTTAGCGCGCTGCATTTCTAAGAACCTAGTGCTCAATTATGAAAAATGTCATTTCATGGTAACGCATGGTGTAGTACTAGGACATATCATCTCAGAGGAGGGGATCAAGGTAGATAAAGCTAAGATAGATCTTATTTCTAATCTACCTTATGCCACTAGCGTGCGCGATGTGAAGTCATTCCTCGGGCACGCTGGGTTTCACAAGCGCTTCATAAAGGATTTTTCTAAAATTTGTATACCCCTGTCTAACCTCTTGCAAAAGGATGTGTGCTTCGATTTTACTGATGAGTGCAGGGCCGCATTTGATAAGCTGAAGGAGGCGCTGACCAGTGCGCCAGTGATGCGCGCACCAGACTGGAACCTACCATTTGAACTGATGTGCGACGCAAGCGATTATGCAGTAGGTGCAGTCCTGGGGCAGCGAGTGGACAAGAAACCGCACGCCATTTATTATGCATCGCGCACTTTGGACACTGCGCAGAGGAACTATACCACTACGGAGAAGGAACTTCTGGCAATTGTGTTTGCGCTGGAGAAGTTCCGTGCATATGTTCTAGGCGCTAGGGTCATCATATACACAAACCACGCAGCCATCCGCTACCTAATGTCCAAGAAAGAAACTAAGCCGCGCCTGATGCGCTGGGTGCTCCTACTGCAGGAATTCGACTTGGAGATCAAAGATAAGAAGGGCACGGAGAACACAGTTGCGGACCACCTGAGCAGGATCGTGAAGGAGGAGGAGCCAGGGGAGATTACTGAGACATTCCCTGACGAGCATCTGATGGCGCTGACAGGTAAGGTACCATGGGATGCGCACATTGCGAATTACCTGGTCACAGGTACGTTCCCTCCGCATTTCAATAAAACCCAGTGCATAAGATTGAAGCATGAGTCCAAGCATTACATTTGGGATGATCCGTATATGCTCAGAATAGGACCTGATCAGATATTGAGGCGCTGCGTGCCTGACCATGAAATTAACTCTGTTTTGATGTTTTGTGATGCGCACGCATGTGGAGGACACTTTGGTCCGAAGCGCACCAGCAGGAAGGTCCTGGACTGCGGATTTTATTGGCCGCACCTGTTTAGAGATGCATATGATCACCGCAGGAACTGTGATAGGTGCCAGCGCACAGGAGGCATATCAGCGCGCAACGAGATGCCACAGACGCCGATTTTAGTGGATGAAGTGTTTGACATATGGGAATTGACTTCATGGGGCCATTTCCTCCATCTGCCGGATACGAGTACATATTGGTGGCAGTAGATTATGTCTCCAAATGGGTCGAAGCTAAGGCCACACGGGACGATGATGGTAAAACGGTCGCTGAGTTTCTAAAAACTAACATCTTTTGCAGGTACGGGGTGCCTAAGGCAATCATCAGCGACCAGGGGACGCACTTTTGCAACAGGGTTGTGGCGCAAGTTTTCAAGCATTATGGAGTGCGCCACAAGACGTCCACTGCTTATCACCCTCAGACAAATGGACAGGCCGAGGTCTCCAACAGAGAGATCAAGCGCATCCTGGAGAAGACTGTGAGACCATCGCGCAAAGATTGGAGCCAGCGCCTAGACGACGCGGTGTGGGCATACCGCACTGCGCATAAAACACCCATTGGGACTTCACCGTTCCGGTTGGTCTACGGAAAAGCATGCCACCTGCCAGTAGAGCTAGAGCACAAAGCATATTAGGCCTTACGCATTTGCAACCTAAACTTAGATGAGGCTGGAAAAGAGCGCGCGTTTGAGCTGAGCGAATTAGAAGAGCTACGCCTGGATGCCTATGAGGGACTGCGCGATTACAAGGAACGCACAAATGCGTTTCATGACAAGCATATCCTCAGAAGCACTTTTGAGCCAGGAGACCAGGTATTATTGTTCTCATCACGCCTGAAGCTCATGCCTGGAAAGCTGCGCAGCAAATGGACAGGACCGTACACAGTCACCAAGGTTTTTCCCTACGGAACAATCGAATTAGAAAACGAGCACCGGCATCGTTTTCAGGTCAATGGGCAGAGAGTCAAATGCTATCTAGGAGAACCTTGGGATAGCACAACGCGCGACATTGACTTGGCAGAACCTGAGATAGCAGATGCGCAGGTTGCTGCGCCAGAGTCACCACCAGATGCACTAGAGGGAGACACATTTCTTCTTCCTCTTCATCTACCCTCGTTACTGCAGACTTCTCACATATTATTAACCATACTGACTACCCTTTTGATCCTTTGCGCAGAACCACGGAACACGCAACACATGCACAAGCGCAAGGTCACTCAGGAGTAAGAGTGGGGGAGGTCGCTGGAACACATTTGGGCACGTAAACGAGGTACAGTCGAGCCAACGACGTTAAACAAAGGCACTTGTCGGGAGGTAACCCGACTCGTTCTACTTTTACATGTCTTTCTTTTAGTTGTTCTAGTATCTTTTAGTTAGTTTAGGACTTGTAGTTTTTTTTAATCGAGCAGCAGTGCGCAGGTCCGTGCGCACTTCAGTGCGCAGGACCGCTGCGCCAGTCAGGGGGTATATAAGGACAGGACTTAGAAAATTTCAGCACTTTTTCACACTCGACCGTTGCAAGCGTGCTCGAATATTTAGCGCCAGAGGGGGCGAACTTGAACATGAGCCCACCATCAGGGTGGAGATTTGGAGACGCGATTCCCCCTCTCCTCAGCCTGCACCGGCCACCTCCAGGTTCCCCTAGCCAGCCAGTCCTCTTACTCAACCCCCAGTGCATCCAGCAGAGCCCTCTCCAGTCCCAGCACCTGCAACCGAGTCAGCCCCTGCACCAGAGCCAGCACCAGCAGCCCCAGAAACAGAACCCACCCCCGACCCAGCACAAGTACCAGCACCTGCACCATCCCCCGCCCAGCCGTCCATTCCGAGGTCCCCTGTAGCCGCACCCATTATCAGCACCAGCTTAGACTCGCTATGGGACCCCGTCTCAGAGGACGACTATGAGGCACAGCCTGTCGCCCTTTCAGTTGTACCGCCTTCCTCCAGCACCTATGTGACGGATTCTTCAGAGGAGGAGGCGCATAGTTCAGCAGCTGCATCCAGCTCAGAGGACATATAGAGCTGTAGGGGGGGGGCACGTATTCTTCATTTCAGGTGGTGTCTATTTTTCTTTTATATGCTGAACTTTATTTGATATTCTGTTGCTATATTTGTGTGCTGAACTCTTGTGCTACATATTTTGTGCCCCTATGCTATATTGCGCTGCTTTGACTTTATGTTCTTAGTCTTTATGTTCTTTATTTTTTGCTTGCATGCATGTGCGCGTCCTCCGTGCGCTTGAGCTTGAGTCGTGGGGACACGTCTCTGTTTAAGTGTGGGGGGGAAGCGTTACACTTACATTTCATGTTTTTCACATTTTTTTGAGCTTTATAGTGTAGCTTAGTTTAATTGAAGGAAACAGTAGCAGTAGTGCGCTTGAGTGCGGGTTGCGCGCACTGTTCAGCTTGTTTGCGTTATCCATATTGCGCCGTGCGCTGCTGTCAACTGTTTTAGTATATTTTTCGTTTTTTTTGCTCCTGTTAGTTGGGATATACAGGGGATGTGGAGTTGACAGAAACACTCTAGAGAGGTGGTTAGCCGCTCGCGCTTCAGAGGAGAGGTATATGGTCGAGAGTGCGAGTGGAGGCCTGTGCTTCGCGACCTTCGGAACAAAAGAGCGCGCTCAGTCGCGCAGATGCCGAAGGCGAATTACCCAAAGCGTGGCGAGGTGGTAAAACAGACCACCTTCCCTCTGGTAGTCGAGCTAAGGAAGGCGGGCGCGGGAGTAAACGCGTGCGCCGACTTGCGCAGATAGACCACGGAGGGAGAGCGGGGCGGTGTTCCATAGCTGTTATCCGGAGGCCGAGACTGGAACCGTTCTGGGAAAGATAGGAACCATAGACAAAGCTGTACAAAAGAAAAAATACCAGCAGATGATATGCGCTACAAAAGAATCAGCATGCGCACACATAAGCACCAGCATGCGCAAGTCCACAACAAAAATCATCAAAAGGCTCAAGTTCCCAGGAAGAATCACGCATCGGAAGAAGCTTGCGCTGTTAACCATATACATATCCTCGGAGTGAGAGCTGACACCAGGAGCCTATGAAGAGCTATCTCCCAGCCATCCGAAATGATCTTCATCCCAGCTAAGAGGTAATGAAATTCGAAATTTCTATACTTAAACTGTTGAAAGCAGAGGTGCGCAGGAGGTAGGGCAGCGCAAGGTGTTCAGTAGTGCAGATCGCGCCAGAGTGCAAGACTGTGCGCTAGACTCCAGAGAGGTAATGGTATCCGTGCTTGAGTGCTTGTTCGAGGACGAACAAGGGGCAAGTGTGGAGGGTTTGATAGAGCCTATTTATACGCATTATTTAGATCACAACCCTATGCTTGTTGGCATTATTTTATGTACAAGATTACTGGTTTCCAGTGTTTTTGTATTGCAGGGCAAAACAAGGGCCTAAGTCGGATACGCGCTAATAGGCAGCGTTTAGGACGCGCATCACACAGCCTGCGGAGCTAGCGGCGCAAACAGAAGAATTGGCAGAGTCGACCACGGTGCGCTAACCAATTACGCTAAGCAGATGCCATGCGCCAGGCGCAGATGGTGGTGTTTCCAAATCCTGACACGACCAGATTTGGAAGTTGCCAAGGATGAGCCTCTGAGCAGTATATAAAGAAGAGAAGGAGGCTAGGGTTGGGAGACAATTATTAGGATTCACAATTCGTACACCCAGGAGGCACTGCGCAGCAGGACTGGAAAACACACGAGCTTGTTGAGAGGATCTGCGCTAGCCGACCGCGCCAGCCAAGACAGCAACCTGCACGCACTGTTTGCTATTGTTTTCCTGGACACTTTAGTTATTATTTACTGTTTCTATGATGTTTATCACTAGCATGTCTAGCTAAACGCTTAGTATCGGTTGGGCATGAATCTATGAGTATTTCCTTTGAGACTTGCGCTTAATGCATAGCTTGCTTGCTTATATTAATTCTGTGCACATTACTGGCAGCTTGTTACATGAGTAGGGGAAGCCTTGAACCGCAATCTTACTCTTGTTGCTTGTTGTTGTTTGTTAAACTAGTTGAATAGCCTGACGGTGCCAACTAGGAGTAACGCGCTAGGATAGGCAATTACTACCTTGATCGGATTCGTAGTTGTTTAGTCTAGTGTAAGAATTAATCGCACATGAACTTTGATCGGAACATGCGCACATGTTAGGAAGCCTTGATCGGACACTAACATTAGCAACCCAAACTATAGACATTTAGAGTCGATGATAAGGAATACACTCATAGAGGATTGTCTGCGCCGATACTTCTCATAGTCATAGTACTTAATCTCTACTGCCTGCGCACGTCTAGTGCAATTCCTGCGTTTAGGACTGTTTACTCGCGCATCGCGCAACCCCAATCACTCACCCCACCTATTTTCGTAAGTGTAGGTCACTGGTTAAAACTGAACTGCTTGCTCCCTGTGGAGATCGACCCTGACTTAACCGCTGTACTAGTGGAAGAGGAAGGATTAATTTGACGCGTACAACGACGCGCGATCACAGGGTCATCCACCTCTGGGGGCTCATCGGATTGGGCTAGCTCAAACGCTCTTTCAATTTTCAGGGCAATGGACCTATCCTTACTGGGTTCTCTACGCTCAACCTTTCGTTGATGAATTCCAGCATTGCTCTGTAGGCGGGAGACCAGCTCTTCCAGGGTGATGGTTTTGATGTCGCTTTGAGCTTGGAAGGCAATAGACATGGCATCCCACTTCGAGTTCAGTGCTCCTAGGAACTGGTGTGTAACCTTCCAGTCGGGGATCTGTTCTCCAAGAAACAGCAGCTGGCCCACGTATCCTTTAAATCTTGAGAAGAAATCCTGAAGGGACTCGTCTCTTTTCTGGACAGCCTTCTCGTAATCCTTTGAGGCCGCGAGTATCCTGTTTCTTTGAACATCTACGTTGCCTGAGTACAGGTTCCTCAATGCCGTCCACATATCTTTTGTTGTTTTGTGAGTGATTGCAATTTTCCTATCTCCATCGGATAGTGCTTGGAGGATCACCTTAATTGCTCGGCTATTCTTTTCCAGGGCCTTGTAGTCAGCATCGTCATAGTCTTTCCTATCCTTTTCTTTGGTTTTATTGGACTTGTCCATGATCATATATGGCCCTTGTTCAATGACCCTCCAGACCTGTCCATCCAGCGAACATACATGAGCTTCCATCTCCCGTACCCACCAATCGTACTGGCCAACCTTTAGCATGGGCGGCTTCCAGAATGAGTCTCCGTTTGATCCCATATTCCTGCAAAGCTAACAAAAATCTAGAGCACAAGGCTCTGATACCACTTGTTGGATCGTTAGGTTAGCTTAAGTTTAACTTGGGTTCACTGTGGACGTGTCCCCAAGTACAATTTGCACAGCGGATAAATAATGAAATGCAGGAAGGTAAAGTAAGGGACTCGTACACAGAGATTTATAGTGGAAACTCTAGTACAACCGTACTTAGAGAAAAACCACTACCTTTCAGCTTTCACTGAAAGGATTTGAGAAGCAGTCTTTTATTGAAGTGTACCGATATACTTTTCACAAAAGACTATGAAATTTCACAGCGTCTCAATTAGGCAGACTTGTGAACAAGCAGTTGCTGCAGCACACTGCTGAGTGAGTGTAGTTTAGAATAGGTTGAGTCTTGAGAAGTCTGTAGCTATTCTAGATTGACATTTGTAGAGGGTGTGCAGACACAAGTCAGAGCCTGTTCTGATTGTGTCAAGTGATCCACACAAGGTTGAGTAGCATAGGTTGCGTAGAGTTGTAACCGAGTGTACTTGGAGACCTTCGTGTTTAGTGGATTGAGGACTGGAGAATAGTCCTCCCCAGACGTAGGCAGTTGGCCGAACTGGGTGAACAAACTTCTGTCTTGTTCATTGTTTGTTAAGACAATTTCCGAGTGAACAAGAGTGTGCTGCAGCAACTGCTTGTTCACAAATCTGCCTAATTGAGACGCTGTGAATTTTCAGACTAGACTCAGAGCGGGAGCTCAACACACAGAGTAAAAGATCCTACAGTGTCTCTGAAGAAGCCACGACAATGAAGGAAGGACAGAGCACAAGCAGACCCCCATTGTTGGAAGAAAGCAACTATGGATGTTGGAAGGCGGGAATGAAGGTCTTCCTAAAGACGATGGATGAGAAGACTTGGAGAGCAGTAGTATCTGGATGGTCACACCCTCTGATCATCAACGACAAAGGAGTTGCACTGGAGAAACCAGAGGAGACATGGACAGCTGAAGAGGAAGCTGTAGCAACCAGTAACTCAAGAGCCTTGAACGCGATATTTGCCGTTGTTGACGCAAATAATTTCAGGCTGATCTCTGACTGTGAAGTTGCCAAGCAAGCATGGGAGATTCTTCAGATGGCTCATGAAAGGAACAAGAACGTTGCTGCAAATTGGAGAGACGAAGATAGTGAAGAAAAATCTGACCAAATTAGCAATGTTGCTTTGATGATTGAAACTGATATGAAGAGCTCCGTTTCAACAAAGCCAGAAATTGTTGATAGTGTTGATGAGTCAGACAATAGTGATGATGAGGAAATCACTGAGGAGTCCACTGCAAGAAACTTTGCCCTGTTGTATGAAGAGTGGCTGCAAGTCATCGAGATCAACAAAGGATTGACAACCAAAGTTTCAGAGCTGGAAGAAAAACAAGAAGAGCTGCTGAAGACGATCACTTCTCTTACGGATCAGGCTGCCCAGCAAGAAGAGAAGTTTGCTGCAGAGAAGGAAGAGCTCAACCTCTACCGGAAGACTACAAAGATGCTTAACAGTGGAATAAGCACTCTTGAAGATATTCTAGCTCGCCAAAGATATGGAGGAGGCTACTCTGGTCTTGGATACACTGGAGAAGAAGGTGCTGAAACAACTGTATTCATCAAAGCTACGGAGCTAGAAGATGCTGAGATTGCAGTGGAGAAACCAGTCCTGTCCCAGAAACCAGTTCAGAAGAAGGTGCATAGAAGGGTGAACAAGAAGCTGCTACAGCAACCGTTGTATCAACAACCTGTAGCAGAAAAGAAACCCAGGTGCAAAATTCGCAGATGTTATTTCTGTGATCGAGAGGGACACATTCAGAGAAGATGCCCGATCCTGAACAAGTATTGGAGACCTCAGAAATTGCCTACAGACGGACAACGCCAGATGAAGCCAAGGATCAGGCGTGGCACGCAGGTGACCTCCAGCTCATCAAAGCCGATGGACTGTCACTGTCCAGTTGTGCAAGAAAACAACAGATACGTTGGAGGGACAACTAGCTGGAGAATGAGGATCGAGAAGGATGCTGGCACAGAGAGGATGAG
Source organism: Umbilicus rupestris (assembly GCA_963678935.1). Classification (NCBI taxonomy): domain Eukaryota; kingdom Viridiplantae; phylum Streptophyta; class Magnoliopsida; order Saxifragales; family Crassulaceae; genus Umbilicus; species Umbilicus rupestris. The sequence continues at coordinate 8,726,786 of OY787628.1, read as the reverse complement.
ACACCGAAACAATGCCGGAAGGAAAGGAAGAGTTACTGGTCACAACAAATCTAGGAAGGAGCATGTTCGAAAACCAGTACAAGTATGGGTGGAGAAGCAGCCACCTGATATTCCCCCAAAGCCAACCAAAGAAGCACATGTTGACACATTGGAATGCCCTCTCCTGTGGATGGAAAAGAGGCGTTGGCCTATTCGCTGAGTTTAACTTGAGGCTCCCCCTCTATCATTTGTGACAAAAAGGGGGAGAAGAGGAGAAGGGGAGAAGAAGAGAAGAGGTGCTCTTATAAATGATGCTCAGGTTTTGTCAAAAAATGCCAAGGGGGAGAGTGTTAAGGTAATGGCATCCTTGACAAAACAAGCGCAAGAAGTTGCTACAACATCCCCTGAAGATTGAAGCTGAGGAAGCTGCAAAAGAAGGAGTTCAAAGATGAGAGGAGGATTGCCTAAGATTAGAACGGTTCTTGGATTTTGTCAAAATGCCAAGGGGAAGATTGTTAAGGTATGTGGCATCATTGACAAACTCCTACAAAGTGCACTAGAGCCTGCTACAGCAAGTATGGAAAGAAAACAGCTGATGAAGAGCATTCCAGAGTGAGCAAACTCAGTAAGTGGCGCTCCAGATGAAGACATTAAGTGGCGCTCCAGATGAAAACATTAAGTGGCGCCTGAGTTTAATGTCTTCACCGGGCTTTTTTCGCCACCTAATGTTGCCTTGGGGCGCTCAGAAATCTGGAAGAGATCATGAAGACATCAGCTTGTGCAATCTGGTCAGAGTGACTATCTCAGTACTCAAGCAATGGAGTAAGCAAGTGCTATAGCAATCTCTGGAGCAGAAGTTCAGTAGCAGAAAATCAGCTCTCCTTCAGAAATCCAGTGCATGTATACAAGGCAGAAAAGCTGCAAGTGCCACAGCAGATGCTGGAGCTAAAATGCTGTAGCAGAAATTCAAAGCTTTCTCGGAGATTGCGTTCAAACAACAAATCAGTGAACCGAAGGGCTTCCGGAAAGAGCTGAATATTCAGGAGAATATTTTCTGGAGTGTCTCTCAAGAACAAGGGCAGACTTGTTGAGTAAAGATTTGATTGGAAAATCAAAACTCCTACGAATTAGGAGATATGATCTTGTAGAGATCTTGGAGGATCTTCTTTAAAATTGATGGGATTGTTTCCTAATGCATTTAGGAAATTCCAGCAGCAGCAAACAACTTCAGCACAAGTGAACAAGGAGCAGCTACAGCAGGGGATGCTATAGCAGGAGCTTGTTCAAGTGGCTGCATCATCTGACCGAGAAGCAGCAGCGTCCTGGGCTTGTCTAGAAGGGCTGGGATCGCTACGGAGATCATCAAAAGAATTTCTAAAATGCTGTGGAGTATTTTCCAGTGAGGTTTCCTAGTCAAAGAAGGAGATTTGTGTTGAAGATAAAAATCAAATCTAATCTCCTAGATTTTAGGAGATAATTGTTCTTTTTGGGACATTGCCTAAACCTGGACATTGCTTAAAGCTGGTGCTGCTATTTAAGGGAGAGGAGTTCAGAGCTGAGAGATTGATCGAAGCTGAGGGATACACGAGTGCATACACAGAATTCAGAGAGAGCAATTTTAGTGTGTGACGGACGAATTCTTCGATCATCACCCGAGAGCAGAGCGTGAGCGCAGAGCTGTGGTGACAGAAGCAGAAGGGAATCAGGACTTGCAGAGTCTGATTCGAGCTTGATCTGGAAGCCAATTCAGAGCAGTGGTGCTTGTTGGTTGATCATGGGCAACCGCGGAAGAACTGACGGGTGTGTGGCTCGGTCGAGTGTCTAAGCGGTGGTTCTCGCTAGTGGCAGGTGGTCACTGAGTGAGGGGGAGTATTCCAGAGTGTGCAGCGCTCGTGGAATCGTTCGAACGGCTCGGCAGAAGGCTTTGGAGCGACGCGGACAATTGTGCTTCAGCTGTGTGTTACAGCAGTTGCTACAGCAACCCTACTGAGTGAGTGTAGTTTAGAATAGGCTGAGTCTTGAGAAGTCTGTAGCTATTCTAGATTGACATTTGTAGAGGGTGTGCAGACACAAGTCAGAGCTTGTTCTGATTGTGTCAAGTGATCCACACAAGGTTGAGTAGCATAGGTTGCGTGGAGTTGTAACCGAGTGTACTTGGAGACCTTCGTGTTTAGTGGATTGAGGACTGGAGAATAGTCCTCCCCAGACGTAGGCAGTTGGCCGAACTGGGTGAACAAACTTCTGTCTTGTTCATTGTTTGCTGAGACAATTTCCGAGTGAACAAGAGTGTGCTGCAGCAACTGCTTGTTCACAAATCTGCCTAATTGAGACGCTGTGAATTTTCAGACTAGACAAGTTGAATAGCACCCGAATCTCCAATTCGCCCTAGACCCACCTTCTATCTTTTCGAGAATCAACCGGACTGCTCTGCGGACGCTTCCCCTTTGCGTTTATGCAGCAGCTCACTGGACTGGTCTATCGGACCCTTCCTCAGACGCAGCGACGTGCAGCAGCTCGTAAACCGCAGATCGACCTCACCAAAATTCTGAACTCTCAACTGTAGACCGATCTCTTGATTTGAGACTTTGAAGCTCTATTTATATTGCTAGGATTTCTAGCTTGTGGTTAAATCTTTTGCTTCCTAATCAAGAAAACCAAAGAGATAATAACAAGAAAAATATAATAGATATTTCTAAGTATGTGAATTAAGATTATGAAATATCTACACTAGAATCCTAACAATATCTCGAATATTCTTTTATTTCTAAATCACAAAAGATATGCATCTAATATAAATTTCGAATGTAGGATCCAAAGATATGCATAATCTAAAAGATTTAGAAATCTAATAATCATAGATATGCATAATCTAAAAGATAATGAAATCTAATAATCATAGATATGCAAGAATATTCTACTGATGTTTGTTCCATCAAAACTTGCTGGGTACATGGCCCAACATCAACATTATAACTCACTCACCACCATACGAAAAAAATAATTATGTTATTCTTTAAGAGGCATAATTCGTAATTATCTCGATTATAACTGTCGTGTAGGATTATAAATATGATTATAGTCACCGGTCTATCGTATTATTTCTAGTTATCTTTAATATCAAAAGATATTGATCAAACGTTTAATTTATAGTTAATCAATAAATTTATTTATACTAATATTTGCTTTAATGATTTCGGACTTTCCTCTTCGCTGCTTGATTTTGTTTCTGATAGGTGTTATCAGAGCCTAAATAATAGCAACTTGTAGGGCTATTTAAAGGTCTCGAACATGTTGAATTTCATTAGTCTAACTAGACTATAACCTCATTCCGACCTCTAAATGCTCGAAATTGTGTCATGGTTTCTAGTTTAATATATTAACTGATGTATTACCAAGTGATCATCCAATAATGTCTCTTTTACTTGGAGAAATCGTGCATGCTCCTCGTAAACCATACATTGCTACTATACATAAAAACCTCATATGATCCAACCTACGAACATACATTGTCTTGTAACTTTCACAGGTCTAACTAGTCCACTTGCTTGCGTGTAACTTCTGTAAGTTTTCATACAACTTGTTATTGATTAACGATATTTGATTCTTTATGTCCCACTTCGAAAGCGTGAAAATCTCTAAGAAGGTTGACTTGAATGTCAGAAATACAGAAATTCGAGAAAATGTCGCGGAAGCGATTGGAAACGATAAACGAAAAGGAAACGACTGGATACCTTAAGAAACTAAACATTGTTTTATAATTGCGATTATATTAATTAAAATAAAATAAAAAACAATATGTTTTGATTTAAAGTAAAGAATAAATATTGGACTGACTTTAGAACGACAACACCTTTTCTTCAAGGATTACCACTTATTTTGACAACCTACTTCATTATGTTATGAATAAAATTGGAACACTTATTCTTTCATTCAATGATCCCTTGAAGATAAATAAGTTGAATCCAAATGATTTTATATTTATTCATAATAATCTTCACCTCTTATCAAGAAACAACTCGAAATATCGTGTGGAAAGAATAAGATGTGGAATGTTGGTGGTGATGCATTTGGATCTTTAGAATCGCTCCTTAGATGAATCGAAGATGAAGAATGTGTTCTTTTAAGATAACCATAAAGAAACACCATGAATCTTTTTCGAGACTTTGTTTATGTTTGAATTACGACTTTCTATTTTTAAATTATTAAGAACATTTGCACTTGCTTATTTGAACTAATTATATATTAAGACATATCAACGTTTCCTCCTCGTGTTTCTGGCCCTAATCGAACTAAAAACTTAATTTATTTACTTAAACTAGTCGGATGGAGGGTGATAATAGATTGGGAGAAAAGCAAAAGAAAAGGCAGTGTTGGAGGGAAACAGTGGCCAGCAGTGAGAGTGAGAGAGAGAAGGTTAGAAAAAAAAGAAAATTATATATTTTAAAAGCAGCAGGAAGGAAAATGCAAAAAATGAATGTTGTTGTTTGCTGGGCTGGCTGGTTACAAGTGAGTCCCAAATTACGACCCCCACCCACACCAGGTTTTCTCTTTCTACTATCATCAATCAATGGTATTTACACCCACATGATTCATTCATCGCTTCCTCCTTTGTCTCGGCTCGCCGGATCGGATGCGTCCCCGATCGTCTATTCGCCAGGTAAGATTCCAATCATGTATTTCCCATTCCTCGCGATTTGTTAGGGTTTTCCAGACGGATCGTTTCGGGATTAGGGTTTCGTCCCACCCCCTCCTTTTCTTTTTCGGTGTTCTTGGACAATTTGGCGAGGAGGATTTTGGATTTTTTGAGGAGAATTGAAGGAATTTCTTGCGCATGGAGGAGGACGCGAGATCTGAAGACTCGTCCGAGGTTGTTGTCAAGAGTAGGAATGCATCTGGGTGTTTGATTGTCAGGAAGGCGGCTAATGGGATGGCGAGGCCTGGGGCTGAGCCTTCAGGACTCCCCAACAACTTTTTTGAGGCAAACAAGGACAAAAAGAGGCACCGGATCATGGGGCACAATGGGGTGGGATCCAGTGCTCAGTTGCTCGAGCCTTATCATAGGAAGGAGGTGTTTAGAACAAACCATGTCTTTTCTGAATTCCACAGAGAACAAAGGGAGTATGTTGCAGTCAGAAGCAATTTTGATCACATGGCGCGCAATGAGGGACAGAGGTATAGAAAGAGGCACAGATCAGACTTTCTTCAGTCTTCCGAGTATGATGGACTTGATGAAGGTTTTAAGATGGATAGAGGTTACAATGGGCATGGCAGCATGTATGCTGAAGTTTCAGGTAGAAACTTGTTGGGAGGGCATGCTGCTGCTCGGTGGGCTGCCAGAGGAGACGCTGAAGTAGATGAAGAAGGGGATGATATTCGATACGGGAGGCATTCCGACAGTTTGAATTATATGGCTGGTGGTGATGATGAAGATGATGATAGAAGATTAAATTACTGTGGAGATAGAAAAAGATACAGTATGCAAAGTAATGGATCTCATCCACCAGGGACTTCAGGTAGTACAAGTTTGACTCCTCCTCGTGAAGAGTACATCAGAATACAAGGAAAAAATGGTGTCCTTAGAGTGAAGGTGAATAGAATCAAGGGTACTGGTTTTCTGAAAGCATATGGCCATGTGCCTGGAGATTTTATAGGATCTGGGAATGAGGGCACGAGAAGAAGGAACGAGATAGTCCGACCTTCATCTTTTGCAGATGATATACATATACCTCAAATGCAAGCGGTGTTTGGTAGATCGGACAAACACCTTCCGAAGACTCATATGCTGATGTCAACCAAGAGAAGTAGGCCATGTGATTCACCATCCGCCGACAGTGGTACATCTCTGAAGTTGGGGTTGAGGAGAGTTGAAGATCAGAATTCTTCAGGAATTGCGATTAAGGATGGAAAGAACAACCCAGCTGCTGAATTGAGTTTGCTAACAGGGAGCAAGGAAGGAAAATTTAAAGGAGGCAGTGGAAAAGAAAAGCAGAAGCTCGAATTAGCGCCAACCAAGAGCATTAACGGATGCTATTCTCAATCTGACAATGGCGGTATGTCTCTCAAGTTGGGGTCTAGTAGTGCTGAAAAACATAAATTTGCCGACATGGGGAAGAGCGAAGAAAACAGAACCACGCCGCCTGATAAGTGCCCTCTTATTGGGAGCAAGGAAGGAAAACAAAAACGAGGTAGTGGAACAGAAAAGCAGAAACTTCGTGAACACATCAGGAAGATGCTTCTTGATTCTGGGTGGACAATTGATTACAGGCCTCGTCGGAATCGTGACTACCAAGATGCTGTATATGTGAGCCCATTAGGAACAGCATATTGGTCTATTGTTAAGGCTTACGAAGGTCTCCAAAAACAGTTTGCAGAAGATAACCATAAACCTGAACCTGTTGGGGATGGTTCTCCATTCTCGCCTGTAGCAGATGATATACTAAGCAAATTAACTAGGCAAACCCGGAAAAAGATGGAAAAGGAAATGAAGAAGAAGGGTCGAAATGGTGAAGGGAGTGGGAACCTACCGGACAGCGTATCGAAAAAATCTGCAAAAGCAAAGCATGTTGCAGAGAATGCAACCGATGATGAAGGTGAAAATCAGATGCGTTCCTTAATCAACGAGGACCGTAAGTCACTGGATGATATGGGAAATGAAAATATTAATACTGAGAACCCGAGAACAAGCAAAAAACATAGCCGACGCACATTATTGGTTCGCACTGTTAATAAAAGATTAAGCTCTGATGATGATGTGTATGTTCCTTATACCGGAAAAAGGACCCTTCTTTCTTGGTTGATTGATTGTGGATCTGTGAAGTTGAATGAGAAAGTTCAGTATATGAACCGCAAACAGACACAGGCACTGCAACAAGGCTGGATTACTAGGGAAGGCATTCACTGTCTTTGTTGTAGTAAAATTGTCACCATCTCAAAATTTGAACTTCATGCCGGGCGCAATGTTCATCAGCCACTACAGTCCATATTCTTGGAATCTGGCGTTTCACTGTTGCAGTGCATGATTGATGCTTGGAATAAGCAAACTAAGTTGGAAGAAGATAATTTCCATCAAGTGGATGTTAAAGGGGATGACAAAAATGATGATATATGTGGCATCTGTGGAGACGGGGGAGACTTAATCTGCTGTGACGGGTGTCCATCAACTTTTCACCAGAATTGCCTGGGTGTTCAGGTAAAGATTTGGCTCTTATTTGATCAACTTTTTTATTCAATTTAATCGTATTTTTTTGTCAAAACCATGTTCCTGTTTGCAAGAAACAGTACTAAAAGACACATTGGTATGCTATGCATGGGGTACATTGCTGCACTGCCTTTATTAGGGGTGGGATAAGATTTTTGTTAATGGCAACTAGTCCGCATCCATTTTGAGTCCTATCTTTACATTGGGCGTCTTAGTGAGGGATCATGTGAAGCAAAGTTGTGGAGGAAAGTTTAATGGGATAGTTTTTCTGGTGCTGAAACCATCTGAAAATTTAGTGGCATACAGTGACAAGGGAGGAATGGGCAACAAATATGCAATCAATAAATTTGTTGCATGCTTTTTTTTCTATTGGGTAGAAAAGAGTGACGATGAATTCTTACATTCATGTGATATATGTTATTGATGCTTGCTTTATGAACTAGATTCTCCCTCCTGGTGAGTGGCACTGTCCAAATTGCATATGCAGGCACTGTGGGTTGGCTGATGATAACAATCCACAAGGAAGTGATGGAACATGTGCTCGGTTACGAACATGCAGCCTCTGTGAAAAGAAATGTAATTACTTTTTTCTCAAATAATTTTTTCCCACTACAAGCCTTTGCTTTCTTTTTGAGTTGTTTGCTGCTGTTAAATATCTGGCATAATATTTCCTCCTATAGATCACCAGTCGTGCATCAAGGAAGTTGAAATCGACTCATATAGTGCTGCATTTTGTGACTTGAAGTGCAAAGAGGTAAGTTGATTAGACTGAAACATGCACTCTAAGCAAACTTTAACAGCTTTGGCATTGGATGCATTTTCTTTGTGGTGTGAACTATCCATCATGTTAATACAATGAATTATACCTCAATTCAAATGTAAATCACGATAACATTTGTTCAGGGAGACAAAAATATACAACTTTCAGTTAAGGGGGGCAAACTTCAATTTATATTTACCAGAAGTTTGTAAATTTAGAAATTTTGGGAATATATACACTTAAAAATACTAGCATGTCCGGATCCAAGTTGGACATCTGTTCCTGCTCCTCTTAGATACAATTCTGTTGCTCAGAGTGTATTTATTACTATTATTCCCTTCTATCTGCATTGGAGGTCGGCTATTTACTTTTGGATCGGTGATATGTATGTTTTGAATCTGCTAATGATGAAAAGTGTGACCATTTTTGTAAAAATGAAATTTATAAATAAATAGAAAGACAAAACTACCGAAGAAAATAAAGGGGCTAAAAATTGCTACACCGGTTCTTCTTTAGTTACAATTTCATCACTCCTAAAACTTTATTTTCATGTAATAATAGACTTCATTTTCTCAACAGTTAGATGGGCCTGGATTATGATTGTTCTAGAAAAAACATGTCTAATTTTTCCTTCTCCTTACCGGGTAAATTAACTTCATTTTTCTGTTTTGGCTGTTACATGTTTTTGTAGTCTTTCTTGTTTAGTGTGTGCCATGCATGTTAATTAGACACTAAAGTTGACATTTTTCAGATTAAACATTTCCTCTATTGTTCTTGTATTTTTAATTAAATCTGTTATCATTTCTGATTTCAGCTTATTTTTGTCTAATTCCTCCATGTTGTGGGTAATCCAATGCATCTGTTAGTCACCCTCTTTTTATGTCTGCTACCATTTGATTTGGGTGCAATACCTCTGAAATTTTAAGATGTTCTGATGCAAGGAAAATTTCTTATTTGTATCAATATTTGATTGTTCGATTTGAAATATATTCTTTTGATATGTTTGCTGTAGTTTTTTAGTTCATTTCAATGTACTTCGATTATTTATTAGTTTCTGATCTTCACTGTAGATGGACTTTGTCAATAAATTTATCAATGTAAACTTGTAGAAAAGGAATCATATACATCCTCATTTCCTGTTCTGCAGCTTTATGAAACTCTTCAGAAGTTAGTCGGAGTCCAGCATGATCTTGGATCTGGATTTTCCTGGTCTGTCATTCACCGAACAGATGCTGGATCAGATAATTCTCTTCAAGACCTTGCGGTACGGGTCGAGTGCAATTCTAAGCTAGCTGTTTCCCAGGAAATAATGGACGAGTGCTTTTTGCCTATTGTTGACCAGCGGAGTGGAATCAACATAATTCATCATGTTGTTTATAACTACGGGTGAGAACAATTGTTTGTTGCATGGTAACCTTTATGTAATTAAAAGTTCCAGTGAACTTGTGGTAGCTGTTACCGATGATGTATGAACTGTTGGTTTATATTTTAATTTTGATCCTTTTATTTTGCGATGAATTAAGACAGTATAGCTGGGAAATATACTATGCTTTGATTTTGTGTATTGCCTCTTTCTTGATTTGATGTTTTTTTTCCATGAATGCCTCCTGATTCTAAATCATCAAGCGTCCTTATTTTGCAGATCAAACTTCAATCGGTTGAACTATAGAAAATTTTATACTGCTGTATTAGAGAGGGGTGATGAAATGATATCTGCTGCATCTCTCAGGTATTATTGCATGCATCTAAGTTAAACCTTTTCTGACTTGTTTCCATACTGAATGCATAATAAAATCAATTTGAACGAGATTCTGGATGTGGCTAGGGTCTATTCAATTCGTATTTGCTGATTCACATTTGATTAGTGAGAATATGGTGGTTTCTTTGTCATTTATCAGCATATCATTCTGTGATGGATAGTTTCTTCGTTCGGCTAAACTCAGATGTGCCTGGTCCAGGTCTTGTCAGTGTTTGAGCATTTTTTGTGATTTTTTTGAAAGCCATATCATATGCACATGCCTTGTCAAGATACTTATTATTTCTACGTTTGTTCTACACATTGTTGGTCAGATTTCATGGGGAAGAGTTTGTGGAGATGCCATTCATTGGGACGCGTCATATTTATAGGCATCAGGGGATGTGCCGTCGTTTATTTTGTGCCATAGAAATGGTAATTTTCAAATATTCTTCATGTTTCCCCAGCGACATGCCAACATGCCGGTTCAAATGCGGTCTCACTCTTATTGCAACATCAATCAGGATGCTTTGCTGGTGCTGATTTGTTTAGTGCTTGATACCTTTAATCTAACTATTACTTTGGTGATACGTATATTCAGGCTTTGCGCTTGTTGAAGGTGAAAAAACTCGTCATACCTGCTATATCGGAACTCATGCATACCTGGACTGAAGTGTTTGGATTCAATGACATTTCGGAATCGGACAAGAAGAAGTTTAGGTCCATGAATATCCTGGTATTCCCGGGCGTGGACATGTTGCAGAAGCCGATATTGAGGCAGAATAATTCAAAAACAGTTACAGGTTTACATTCTGTGTTACAAGTATAGACATGTCATTATTACTCTCGTGCCTCTGATCACCCTTTTTCACATTCATTTCCAGCTGTGAAGTCATCAAAGATTTTAATGAAGTCGGAGGAAGAGTGGTGTAAGCAAAGAAACGCATGTGCTTCTGAATCGGATTCTGATTCTGATTGTGATCAGCAGCATGCAAACAACACATCTCACCCAAGCAGTCCTTTAAATTTTCCACCTAGGATTAGCGTCATGGTTGGTAAGGATGATGACGAGACGCATGTAGTGAAAGCAGGTGACGCGAGTGAAGATGACGAGAAAGCAGCAACCACCACCACCACAACGGGCTCTGCCTCGGCCTCGGGAAGTCCATCCTCAGAACTTTGCAGGCTGCTCGGTCGATAGTGGGCTCTGTTATAGAGAAGAAGATTATTAGAGTTATGCATCATCATGTGATGTGTGTTGTCGAGGATTATTATTATTATTATTGCTGAGCCTTGTGTTGTATATCCCTCCCTCATTTGGATCGTCAATGTTTGTTTGGTCAACAAAATTATCAACATCACATATTTTATATATATTTTAAAAAAAAGAGGATGAGAAGTTTGAGCAAAGAATAGAAGAGGGTTTAGGATTAGGAGAGAAGAGAGAATGTTGTTACTATTCATTCTTATACTCAAACCTAAGACAATTAATCACATCTTCATTCACACCAACATAACAAACTCCGCGTAACTCATAATACTGCTCATTTTGCTTGTATCACTTTTCCATGGGAAAGTCATTTTCCCATTTGTTTTTCATTTCATTTCATTTTCCCATAGTTCTTGTGTTGTATAGCTCTCATTTGTAAGTGTCTTTTTTTGAGTTATAAGAATGAATATATATTTTCATGTATAATTCATCAAATTTTCCAAGAACGAAAGAGGTCAATAATACCTTGTGACAAAACTAAAATATATTAGTTTTAGTTCAAGCGAACTAAAATATATTTTAGTTCGCTTAAACTAAATGTCAGAAGATGCTAAACTACAAGAACATGATTTAAAACTAATACCTTAAGACTCACCCTAGGTCTCTCCATATTTTTCAGTTTTTCGCTATCTATTTTATGTTTATGCAGACTATAACGAGGAATTTTCTGATGTTGTAGCGTCCATATGTTGTGTATCCACCTGAGGGACCAAGACCTCAGTTGAGGAGCTGAGAGAGATGGCCAGAGAAATAGGCCGCAAAAGAAAGATGGAGCGATCCACTTGAAGTCTAATTTGCAAAACTGCACATGCCTTGTAGATAAAGTAGCTTATGGGAAATTGTTTTATAATTCAGTCTTCTACTATGCAGCTTCTCACAAGGAATGAGAATCTACTCATTCTTTACTTGAGACATTCCGCTTCAAATCCTTCATTCTTTTTCAAGTAGGGTGAGAATGGACGCCATCCACAGCCGAGTAGCCTCTGAATCGCGCACCAATCCACCCAAGCCGTGCCTCATAAGCCCTTGACAACCTATACTTGACAAACTCCCATGTAGCTGAACAAAACCCTTTTTTGTCCAACAATGCGCTCCTGCTATACTCGAGCACCCAAGTTTGTCCATCCAATTGGACGGCAGATGCCATATACTTGTCCTGCACCCATGACCCTCTCGCCGCCATGGTTACATAACCACCATTGCCCTCCGGCCACTGTCAAATTAGTAACTATTTTTCAGCCAAGGTTCTTGCATGGCTAATGGGTAGAGTAATAACAAACTTGCCTGCGTCACTCTGCCGGACAATACTGTGAATGATCTGGATGAAAATCTAGAGGCTAGCAGCCCGGCCGTCTGCAATGGCCATCCCCATATGCTTACTTGCTCCGACACAGATTTGTACAGCACACATTGCGTGCTTAACAGCAAACCATCCTGCAAAAAGCCTTATGTAAGATTTTTAGAACTGATTTTAAAACCTTTGATTTATCAAAGTGAATGTTGGAGTTGTACCTGATTGATTCTCCAAGCAGGAGTGTTGGAGCTGCAATTTGAGATCGGGGCATGAACAGATCGCTGCAAATCACTCTGCAGCATCCGTAGCTTCCCATTCATATCATTCAAAGCGAAAGCCTTCTTTCCCAGATCCCGAACAATCTCCGGCGACAGCTCAGGTCGCAGAGCAGTGTTGACAACCCAAGGAAGCCCTATCTCCATCCCCAATATCAGAATAACAAAACGCAGAACCAGTTTACCGAATTTGCTCCGATTCTTCTTCTTCACTTCATCGACCATTACCGGTTTGGTTGGAGCCTTGTGGGCAGCCCTAGCGGTGGATTTCAAACACGGAGTGAGGGGACTGTCGCGAGGCCGAGGGCGGATGGTGATCTGCGGGGTGGAGATGGTTGAAGGCGAATCGAAGAAAAGGGGAATCGGAGGAGGAGGAGGAGGATTGAGGTTGGGGAGGCGCATGAGGTCGAGAGTGGCGTTGATGCTGGCGAGGCAGATGTCGCAGGTACAGTTAGCGTCTTTCCTGCAGCCTGGGAAGTAACAGCTGCTGTCCTTGGTCGTTTCGGATCTGTCAGGTTCCATGGCGCTTGATGAAGTGGAGGAGACGGCCTTTTTCTTGCTCTCGCGTTTCATTGCGTGTCTGCTGTGTTTCTCTGTTGAAATGTTTCGATGGGTTTTTTGCAAGTCTTTGTGGTTTTGAAATTCAAATGTTCTAACGGTAGGATTCTGCTTTCATTTGAAAAAGTTTCGCAAAACTGAAAATTAAACAAACCATAAATTTATAGAAGCATTTAACAACACAAACCATTTCAGAACAATACAAAACGAGCTTATACAATCATACATACAATATTATAATGAGAAGAAACAAGTTTGTATACAGAAAGGGTATTTTGGGAACACTATTTTAAGTCCATCTCCAATCTTCAAACGTTCGATCAATCAATCAAGATCCTCGCTTTTCCCCCCGATCAAATCAAATGCTAGCGGTTTTCGATTTTTACTCTTTTAATCTCTGTCCACAGAATTTTCGCTATCTTTTGCCTCTTTCAAGGCCACATAGCAAACCTTAAAAAACCAATATGGCCTCAACTTGAACCTTCATCCCTAATTTTCCTCGTCTAGAATCATTCCCATTGTAGTAATGGTGAATAGTGTCTCTTTATTGGCTTAGGGTGTGTTGTTTTCAGACTTAACTATTTTCAGTTTTGCTGGCCTCTTTTTGTTTCACAGAAACCTTTAACCAAAGTTCAGTTCAAGCTCGATTGAAGCGGATAATAAGTGTCTGTATGTTTAGCTTGGTGTGTATGTTAGCGACATAACGGAACAACCACGGAGTAAATAGGCATCCCAGAATAACACTTCCCTTCACAACAAACAACGACCAATCAAGATATTGATTTTCTGATGAATACATCCTTGTTTGGTCATGGTGAGCTTATACAAAACTGTTGGCTTTCATTTTCCAGGCTGTTTCTTCACCACATCGAGTGGTTCCAGGAGCTGAAAGCAGTCCCGACAGTGAAGGGGATGTATGTGGTGCCACATTCAAGGTCGATCAAGATTCAAGAAAGGAGAGTAGTGGCATGAAAAAAGTTGGGAGTGAAGCAAATTGGTCAACCAATTATTGATGCTCCAATGGACATTTATTATCAATGGAGAAGATCAAATACTGAGCTGGTTGAGATGCTGGAATGGAGGTACAGATGCTGCTGATCTCTGTAGTTTTATTATGAGAGCGTCTATGCATGTCGACAGGTTGAATCAAATACTGAGCTGCATTTATTCAATAATTGTGACAAGCAGTGACGGATCCAGAGATTCGTAAGAATGATTAAAAAATAAAAATCACGACATAACTTAAACATCTATTTTATATAAAAAAATGCTTCTAATTCATTTAATTGAGTGTATTATCCCGCTCAATCATCTTTTAGCAACATCTTCAATATTTTGTAGTAAATAAAATGCTACCATTTTCTCTTATCTCATAAATTCAATCCTTAAGTTCTTCTTCAAGCCCATTAAAGCACATTTAGAGAACTTATGCGGATTTATCCCCAAGTTGAATTATCTTTCACTCATTGAATTTGGAGAATGAGTCTTACGATTAAGACACCCAATAGAAAAGAATAATTCTGTGTTTAACTGACTAAAGCGATTCTCCATCTCTCGACAAATTTGATCAATCACCTAGAAAAGTAGCTTATCATTTAGCATTTTAGTGACAAAATATTATTTCAATAGACAATAGAAAAAATTTGAAGTAATTGATAACATATATCACCTCTAAAATGAGAGTCATTTGTTATAGCATAATTCAAACGAAAACGACTTAGAACTTTATCTTCCCTGTTAAGAATGTTAATACCATTTTTAATACAAAAATTATTTACATCTTCAAAAAGCTCATTCCATCCATTGTCCCTTAATGCTAGCAATCTTGTATTTGCGTTATGAAATAAACTTCAGCCTCCATAATGTTTTGATTTTTTTTTTTACAAGAATTGTGACAAAACATTTGTCATCCCCAATACTAGTTTCATCAAGTGAGCATGAATGAAAACTAATTGGAGTTGGTGAGCAAAACAATGAATGTACATTGCACATGGATTTTCTATCATGATAAGAGTCTTTTTTCGTTCACCTCACATATTAAAGGTCCATCGTATCCTTGACGTCTTAGCTTAGAGAGACACAATCCATACGTACCAAAGAATTCATCAATCCCATTTTTTAAAGCTAGTGATGTGGTATCAATAATATGGGAAACTCCAATGAAACGTTTCATCACTATTCCCTGGTTGTTTATATATCTTAAAACAATAGTCATTTGCTCATTGACCAAACAATTCGGAGCCTCATCAACCAATAAAGAAATGAATTTTGTCTTCAATATCACTAATGATGACTTTTGTTGTCTCGAACCCACATACCTTTACAATATCCTTATGAACCGAATGACAAATAAATTTATTATTTCGGGCGCATTTTCATTAATCACATCATCAACAACACTAGTATGACACATTCGAATGAATTGTATGTGGATTTAGCCAATATTAAAAAAAGTCACTAGTTTTCGGATAATAAGTTAGAAATAGGTGACACATTTCCCTAATATTTAAACCTCAACAAGAGATAAATTAATGTTGTATAAATCTCTTATCAATAATAATATTCTAAGTGTAGAAATTTATATTTGATTACTTGCAAATATTTGCTCAATTTTACTTGAATTACAAAATTTACTTATAACTTATGAAAATAAGCTAGTTTTTTTTTGTTGATGAATGTCATTTTTAATTCGGAACGAACGATTCAAGATACATATCATCACATATCATCCCATTTCAACCATGCTTTGGAAGGAACGAAATTCATACCTAGTGATGGAAATACGTGCATCCAGAAGTCGAAATATTGATCTCAGTCAAGAGCTCATAAAAATATTTATAATAGTTTATTTGAAAGCTGCCGCTGACAAAATGCGAGGAATAAATCAAAGAAAGAAAATGGAGAGACGAGAAGAGAAGTGAAGATGCTGAATCAGATCAAACTGAATCACATCCAGTGGCAATGCCTCCCGTCCTTCGCTCACCCTTTTCCCCAAGCCCACTTCTCATCTCGCAGGAAACCAACCAACCTCCGGGTTTCCTTGATCGAACCCGATGGCGGAAGACTCGTCAATCTGGTCGCTCATGAACCCACCAAGATGCGTCAGGACGCAGCTTCCTTGCCCCAAATCAAACTTTCGCGCATCGATCTCCAGTGGGTCCATGTCCTCAGCCAAGGCTGGGCTAGCCCTCTTGCTGGCTTCATGAGAGAATCCGAGTTCCTCCAAACACTTCATTTCAATTCGCTCCGACTTGCTGACGGATCCATCGTCAACATGTCGGTGCCTATTGTGCTGCCTATCGATGATCTCCAGAAGGATCTGATTGGCCACTCCAATCGTGTCGCCTTGATCGGTCCTGCCGGTCACACCCCAATTGCCATTTTGAGCAAGTAAGTGCAAATCTTGAATCTTCCCCAATTTGCCATCTTGTCCAGCATTGATGTGTTTTTAGATTATGTCAGCATTGAGATCTACAAGCACCCCAAGGAAGAGAGAATAGCTAGAACATGGGGCACAGCGGCTCGCCAAGGACTACCATATGTCGAGGAAGCTATTACAAATGCTGGAAGCTGGCTCATTGGCGGTGACTTGGAAGTTATAAAGGCAATCAACTACAATGATGGTCTTGATCGATTCCGTTTGTCACCTGCTGAACTGCGCAAGGAACTCACAAAGCGCAATGCTGATGCAGTTTTTGCTTTTCAGCTGAGAAATCCAGTTCACAATGGCCATGCTTTGCTCATGACTGATACCCGCCGGAGGCTCCTTGAAATGGGATATCAGAATCCAATCTTGTTGCTAAACCCATTAGGCGGTTTCACCAAGGCCGACGATGTGCCACTTAATTGGCGAATGAAACAACATGAAAAGGTCTTTTAGCTATTTTTTGTTGTCTTCTTTCTGCCTGCAAAAATTTAATGGGTCTTAATGCAAGAACTATGAAATGTGCTTATTGTATATATGTTTAGCCTAATCAACCAAGAATTTTACCTGCAGGTACTTGAAGATGGCGTTCTTGATCCCGAGACAACGATAGTGTCTATATTTCCATCTCCTATGCTCTATGCAGGCCCAACTGAAGTCCAGTGGCATGCCAAGGCGCGCATCAATGCAGGGGCCAATTTCTACATTGTAGGGCGTGATCCAGCCGGAATGAGCCACCCAGTTGAGAAAAGAGACCTGTATGATGCTGATCACGGGAAAAAGGTATTGAGTATGGCCCCTGGACTTCAGCGCTTAAATATCCTTCCTTTCAAGGTATGTATGCCTCACAAGCCTTGCTAGCTCATGTCCCTTTAGTGGTTGGCCTTCATTGAATCATATTGTGAACTGGTTTCTATATATGCAGGTTGCTGCATATGATAAGACTCAAAGCAAGATGGCATTCTTTGATCCATCGAGGTCCGAAGACTTTCTGTTCATCTCTGGAACCAAGGTATATGTAGCACATTGCCGAGTATTTTTCAGTCACTGTATTCCTCCCCAGGTGCTGTTAGATAATCATTAGAAGCAATACTGGTTGAGCTTTAAGTTCCTTCATGAGCACAGTAAAATAGTAGCGTCTTTGGAACTTGTTGCATTAAACTTGATATGGTTTTCTTCTATACACAGATGCGAGCCCTGGCTAAGAATAGAGAAAACCCGCCTGAGGGATTCATGTGCCCTGGTGGTTGGAAAGTCCTGGTGGAATACTATGAGAGTTTGGGACCTTCAGCTGCAGATAATGGCAAACACCCGGATGCAGTTGCTGCGTAGATGGGGCCAGTGGCTGGCTGCCGCTTTCGGTTCCTAGTTTGATTCCAGCTGCAATAAGCAGAACATACTTTGAGGTCTCTGTTGTAATATGAATTACACAACCTCATAGAACTGCAAGTATTAAGGAAGTGTTGTATCTTTGACTCTTGTGCGATAACAACTAATAGCAACTGTGTTTTCTTAAACCTGCTCGGTTTTGATAAGTCATCGAACTAACCTTCTTTTCTTGCTAAAATATTTGCCCATCTTTTTCCACATGTCACTGCCTGCGACTTTGTTTACAAAAATAGTTATCCAAGGGAAGTGTGCTGTTTTTGAAGCCGTAGAGGATGAAATTCCCTTGTCTGGAGAGCAAGCAATATGACCTACTAGCACAAAAATTGCGATGCATGTATTAAGAAGGAAGTAAGTTTTGAACATTACAGTTTAGAAGGTAATAACATATACCAAAATGTGTTTGTAGGCATTGCCCATCTTTTTACTATAATTTCAAATTGGCCTGCCCTTGGGAACTATTTGATCTTTAAGCCACATATATATGGGCACAAGTACATAGTAACCTCCAGCTGTTGCACCAAGAACGAAGCGCAATGAGAAAACAAATGGGTTGCCTGCCTGTGCCACATCCTCTGCTATGGGGCCAAGCTGCAACAAGAGCACAATAATTGATCAATGGAAGAAAATGGACAATTTTGAAGCTCAAAGTACTTGTAATTGCAACAGGTTGAGACCCATAAACCTCAGAACCCCGACTGGGAACAATATGAAGTACGTCAGATGAATTAACTACACATTTAGAATGAAGGTGGAGCTAATATGAATATCTCTACAGTGTCATTATAAATTATACGAACTTTTAAAAACCCACATAAGCGAAGAAGATGTTAGACAAAAATGGAGCTCACTGGATTTTCAGCCAAAATATTTCTATAGTTTGGAGCATAATATAGTTTTCGAGGGTAATGAGGTATTTCATGACTTGATGGAGCTAGATTGCAAATCTCCACAACTAGATTCCGAAGAATCCGAACAAGTGAGGGCAGAAGATAAGGTGCTCTCATGAGATTCAAGTTTCTGAGCGAGGTTTTGTTAGTAACACCAGTTTGCAGAGTTTGTTCTTTTGGGGGTGTCTTAAGGAGCGAGTTGGTTTGGAGTGCATTATTTGGGGGTATTGCTGTGTTTTGGTAAATTCTTAGGTGGTACTAATTGGTGTGTTCTGCAATTCTTGGGAGGTGAACCGTAATGAAGAACTAAATTTTGTTGACAAGATTGGGGAAAGCCATTTACCTGCAAAGGAGAGTCACCAGACAATGGCTTCACTCCAGTCACCGAGCATCCCATGATCAAACCATGCCGACGAACGCCGCGGTACCACTTTGGGCCAATTCGTTTGAGTTGAACATCCTTGAAACCAGCTTTCTGAAACCACTCAATGTACTCTTCCTCTTTTGGAAAAAGCATCCAAGCATCGGCAAAAAAACGAGACAGCCAAAAGGTAGGGTAAACAGGACCAATCAGGCAAGCTTTGCCTCCTATCTTCAATACTCTGTACGCCTCTTTAATGCCCCGTTGAGGATCCGGCCAGTACTCGATACTGAACAACAAAGATGCACATGAAATTTACACGCTAATTATCCCCGGCAAATCCAGAGAAATAATCAATCACCATTCACATTACAGATATACGATACAAATAACGCAGGCAGTGTTAGGCAACAAAAAGTAAGAAGATTACCTTCCAGCAGAGACATATCGATCAGCATAATCGGTAGGGAATGGAAGATCTTCAGCATCTCCTTCAATTATCTTGCATTCCCTGAGAGGCTCCTTCTGCTTGGCCTTAGCGAGCTGGTGAGGGGACTGGTCGAGGATGGTGACATTCTTAGCATCAACTTTCTCAACTATACCTAGCGTAGTGAATCCAGTTCCGCCTCCAACGTCGACAACCGTCAGACTCCGGTGATTCAAGTCGGCAGGCAGGAGCGCATCATCCCGCATATCCTCGGTCCAGTGGCCGGGGTTGATGACATGGTCGTAGACTATAGAGAGGAATCTGTAGAACCAGAAAGCTTCCTTTTTGTGCTGGATGAACCTGGGCTGGGATGGCGGCCTCGGGGAGGGCGAGACAGTGCTGCATCTGAGAGGTGAGGCAGTTTTGAATTTGAGATGAGTTGTTGGTCGGAAAGGCTTGCAGTTGAGTCGGAAAGAGTTGGCTTGAAACGCCGATAGAGAAGCAGCAGGTGTGGTTCTGGTCACAGCGAGGGTTTCGATTGATGAAGCCATTCGATACCAAAATCAAACAAGGAAAAAGAAGATATTTGATTTAGAAAAGGCATATATGTGTCAAATTACGTATATGCCCTTCTTCTTTTATTTAATTACATTCAATTAATTTTATATTTTTAATTAAATATTATATATTCTTTAAAATTTAATTATAATTAACATTTAATTAAATGATAATTAATATTATAAATTAATTTTAGCATAGTTATAATTAAATGATAATTAATATTATAAATTAATTTTACCATAGTTATTTATTATTATTAATCAGAAAATATTCTATGATAATTAATAGTAAAAAATAAAAATAAAAATACAACATGTATCAATTTTTAAAAAAATTATATTGTGTTTGATTTTTTTTAAAATTTTAATGGAATTTATAATTAGGAGTGAGTGATTAACGAAATAAACAAAATTTCCATTGTAGTAAAATAATTTTATTTATGATTTATATTTAGAAAATAGTTTAATTTTATTTAGGGCAAATAATAATTTATTTCGTTTAATTAATAATACGATATATTCATATTTGAAAAATTGTGTTATGGGTTTATTGTATATATTATTAATTTATATTATATATGTTTTGATTGGTTAGTTCAACATTAATTTGGATTCATAAAAAACATACAACAATGCTAAAAATAAATACATAAAAAGTAAACATATATAATCAATATTTCTTCCAAATTGTGCTCTTGGAGGTCCCGTGGTACGATACATTTAAAAATTTTATTATCCAAAAAGTTAGTAGATAAAAATAGATTTGACAATACAATACGAAACACAAAATAGATTTGACACTACATTACGAAACACAAAATAGATTTGACAATACATTTCGAAACACAAAATAGATTTGACAATACATTACAAAATACAAAATAGACAACTCACTGTAAAATAGATTCATACATAATTTTTAATAAAAGGTAGTAATATTAATTTATATATTATATATATGTTGAGTATAACTTAGTTTTTGTTTAATCAATAGATAATTCATTGTAAAAAAATATGTGTTATATATTTAATTTATAAATTGTTTTGAATTGACGATAATATCTAATTAAATATAATATATATTATATTTATGTTAATTTATAAATAGTTTTAAATCAATAGTTGTTTTTTTATTTTTATGTTTTAAAAATAAAAGAAATGTTTATTATAAAAAAATTAAAAGAATTATAGATGAGTTTGGGATAAGTAAATATTGAGGGTAAAATGGGAAAGAATTGGGGGTGTATGTGAGGTTGGGGGGTGTGAGGAGAAATGTCCTTTAGAAAAGTATTCAAATTAATTTAACTTTATTTTATTTAGATATTTTTAATTAATATTCATCGTTAATCCGGCCCTCATAATACGGTTCATCAACCAAACCCCTCCGCATCATCACTCACCGCAATCTCATCATTATAAAAATCAACCCCAATCCAACCAACGCTTCCACTCCCATTCTCCAATCACACCACCCACTCCATTCCCAAACTCAAATCCACATCCACCTAAAATCACAACCATCCCCAATCTCACAACACCACCACTTCACATCCATCACTTTTCATCATCCATCACCTCATGATTAAAGTTCACCTCTCTTTCATCAACACCACACTTCCACTATCACACAAGTTAAAAAACAATTAAAAATGTAAGTGTAAAAGAATAAGGGTTTATAACTTTATTCCTTAAATACCATTACCGTCATCTTTATTTTCATATGACTGAAAAATAATCACTATTATCAATAACAATTTGATTTGATAATAAACAAAACATCAAACATGTTGAATTTTTTTCCAACTTCACCAATTCAATCACGATTCTTCTTCAATCCTCAATTTCTCTATTCTCGCTCCCCACAAACCACCGATAGAATACACTTAATCTAAATTAATTATGTTATATTTAGTTAATCCTTATTGGGGGTCTATTATTTTGGTCTTAAGTCAATTATTTAACTTGATTTAACTTAAATATTTAAATTATTATTTATTGGCACAACCCACCAGCACAAAAATCCACTACCACCATCACAACCACCACCATCACGAAAATTACCCACCACCACCACCACATTAACCGACCACCACCATCATCACCACAATCTATCACCACTACCACCATCACAACCCACCACCGCCGCCGCCATAACCCACCACCACCCACCGCAACCCATTACAACCCACCACCACTATTCATCACCACCACCACCACCGCAACCTCTTAGTGAATAGTGGAATTGTGATGAATAGTAGTGGTAGTTATGAATAGTGATAGTGGTGGTCAATAGTAGTTGTGTTGAATAGTGGCAGTGATGGTGAATAGTGATGGTTGTGATGAATAGTGGCGGTGACGAATAGCGGTGGTGGTAATAAAAGACTTATGTACACATGCAGGAATGTACTTAACTTAAGTACTTCAAATTTAAGTACAAAAGAACAGGGCGTTAGTCGATCCTTATTTAGTCTAACCTATAATTAAGTTAGAATACATGTATATATTCACTCCTTATGTAAACAGATCAATACAAGGAAATATTCGTACAAATCTTGTCATAGGATTCATTCATAAACTTAACATGGTATCAGACGTTGTATCTTCCGCTGCTTCTGATGGCACCGCCACAATTGTCTCCACTCCGTCAACTTCCACCGGCGGCTCTCCATCCAACCCAATCACGTTCAGGCACTTAATAACCATCAAGTTAACGTCGGAAAATTACTAGTTCTGGCGTGCCCAGGTTGTCTCTCTACTCTGCAGCCACCTGTTGATGGGTTATGTCGAAGGCACAGTCCCATGCCCTGCCTCCTCTGTTCTGGTCCCCAAGGAGGATGATTCCGCAGTAGCCAAACCTAACCCAGCGTACATCACATGGACGCAACAGGATCAAGCAATATTAGCGGAAATCCTTTCATCCTCAACTCTTGAGGTAGCCAGCATGATAGTGTTTACACTAACGTCTCATGAAGCTTGGTCTACCTTGGAGAGCAGTTTTGCATCACAATCATCGGCTAGAGCTATTTAGATCCGAGCTCAACTCGGAGCGATTAAGAAGCTAGACTCTCCGGCAGCCGTTTACTTCAACAAGGTGAAACCCCTGTCGATATACTAACATCCATAGGCAACCCCTTCGTCCGGAGGAGTTTACCTTGTATCTCTTCAATGGTCTTGATGATGAATACGATTCCCTTGTCGAGATGGTTCTGAGACGTGACACCCCGATGCCGGTTCGCGATCTGTATGCACGCCTGCTCTTCACTGAACAACGCATTGAGGGACGAAGGGTAATAGAGTTTAGCGCTGCTTCACACTCGGTAAACGCGGTCAGATTCGGAGGACGCTCCTCTCGCTCGAATACCTCAGCGCCATATCGCTCTAAGAACGGCTCATCAACCCCGCTCAAACCGGCTTACAACACCAAACCCACAAATTTCTCTGGTGCTGTTAGTGGCCGCAACACCGGGACTCGTCCAGTGTGTCAATTGTGTGACGAAGTAGGACATGTTGCGTCACGATGTTTTAAACGCTTCCAAGATATTTTCTCAGTGTTGACAATGATGGACAATCCACTACTCGTCAACTAGCCCTGGCAAATCAAATTCAACAAGGACACACCTCCTCTTACCCGGTTGATGCGAGCTGGTACATGAACACACGTGCCACATACCATCTAACTAATGAGTTAGAAAAGATGCATGAAAAAGAAGGCTATCAAGGCAAAGAGCAGGGTCATGCTGCCAATGGTTCAGGTATTTATATATTTCATATTGGCAATGTTCTTTTACCTACTCCTTTTACTAAGAATCTTCATCTTAACAAAGTCCTTCATGTGCCTGAAGTCACTAAAAACCTAGTATTGGTCCGCAAATTTATTCGAGACAATAATGTTTTTGTTGAGTTTCATATTAACGGTTTATTTGTGAAGGATCTGAATACAGCGCCACACTTATTAGGGGACGTTGTCGAGGCAGACTTTACACCCTTGATACTCCTATGATTAAGCAATCATTCACTAACATTAAGACGTCGTCCGCTCAGTGGTATGCACGGCTAGGCCATCCTTCTTCACAGATTATTCAATACATTCTCCACAGCCACGAGCTTCCTTCCAATAAATAAATTTGATGTCATTTGCGATGCTTGTCAACAAGACAAGAGTCATCAATTCCCTTTTTCACTTTCGAATCACGTAGCTTTAACTCCCCTTGAACTGACTTTTTCAGATGTGTGGGGCCCTACCAAAGTCAGTGGACACAATTATTATGTCAGTTTCGTCGATGCATATAGTCGATTTACTTGGCTTTATTTGCTGAAACGTAAACGTGATGTTTTTGACATTTTTCTCAAGTTTCAGACGCATGTTGAACGCCTTCTTAAACACAAAATACTTCGTGTCCAAACTGATTGGTGTGGCGAATATATAAAGCTCAATCGGTTCTTTGACAAACTTGGAATCCTCCACCGCGTATCCTGTCCACACACTCATCAAAAAAATGGTACCGTGGAGCGCAAGCATCGTCATATTGTGGAAACGAAGCTTACCTTACTTGCCCATGCAAGTGTTCCCTTCTCCTATTGGAGTGACCCATTTTTCACAGTTTGTTTTCTTATCAATCGCACGCTGTCCCGAGTTATAGTCATGAAAACTCTACTTGAACGGTTATAAGGAGAAACACCTGATTACACCTTTTCAAAGTCTTTGGCTGCGCATGTTGGCCTCATATCCCACCCTACAACAGTTCAAAGCTTCATTTTCCATCCAAGAAATATGTATTCCTTGGTTACAGCTCCCTCCACAAAGACTACAAATGTTTGCATACTCCATCCAAGTGTGTGTACATTAGTCGCGGTGTTGCCTTTGATGAAATCGATTTTCCTTTCGCAAAATTAGCCGCTTCGGATACACCCCCATCTCACTCAAACTCCTCACCATTAGCTGATCACGCCCATGCTCCATCACTTCTTCCTGATCATGGTCCGAGTATAAGTCGTGGCACAAGACTTGAACTACTCCGTCAAGTACCCACTAATCACGACAGGTTCATACATGGTGGCATGGGATTGGAGCAGACAGCCACCTTTGCCACTAACACAAACAATTTGCATGAACCGGTTCCTCCACAACAAGTCTCTTCGCAACCCGATGCTCATACTTCTGATTCACTAGGTACTTCATCAACACCTACTCAGCATCTACAGAGTACTGATCATAATTCATTGCCTCTCCCCTCTGAGATACTGTAATATCCAGATTTTATTAAACTTACTATTCAAAATATGTTAAGAAAAGTTGTTGAGTCAAAGCAAATACACTAAGATTATACTAAATAATTAGATGAGCACAATTAGCACTAAGTAGGATTAGAATAAATAATTAATAATAATAATAATTAATACACAGATAAAAGGATTAAGATAGAATAGCAATTGAATTGAGTTTTAAAACAAAAGAAACGCAGAAACAAAAGGAGGAGAGAACGCGAAGACGGCGAAGAAGCCATCTGCGAAGAAGCCACCTCTCTTTTCCTCCGCTCTCAACCACGCATATCGATCTCCACGCAGATCGTTCGCCGGTCTGTAATTGATCGACTCTGTATTGAGGAAGTCGATTCGTGTACTTGCGGTTGGTTTCGGAAACGGTTCGCTGGTGAAAGGTTAGCGTAATGGCTAGTGGATTTGTGTTGTTGTTGCCTTGTTGTCGAGATTGAAGTGTTCAGATTAGGATCCTTGTTGAGTTGAGACTCTTGAAGTGGATTTGATTCGGTGTTGAAGTTGCTTTCGGGAACCCTAACCGTGAAATTGAAATCGTGTGTTTTGGCTTATTTAGGTGAGATATTGTTGTGAGTGTGGTTTGGGAGTGGCGGTTGGAACTTAAGGAAATTGTTTTCATTCAAACTCATACCTTGTTAATGTCTCAGTTTTGCTTGTTCTTCACTGCCTAGCACAAATAGAGCTTTTAAGTTAATGGGACAAATAGAGTTTGGAATGCATATTGGAGAGAGCAATCTATGATATGGTGAAGTACTCAAAATCATTAATCACCTAATGGGAACATCATTAGAGTGATGTAAAGACAACGGATGCACTGTGGTTTAGGTAGTGTGAGCATCAGTAGTTGATTTAGATGTAAATTGCTAAGTTATAAATCTTTGATAATTGTTAAGCGTTGATTGCAAAGATGATGAGTTTAAATCATGCTTTAGTCACATTTTGATGCATTGTGGAGAGATAGAAGAGTAACATGATATTGGTTAGTGGTAAATGATTTATACCTATTAAGATTAGGATAATTTTTAAGAGCAATTTATTAATGTAAAATGAGTTAAATCTTACATATTGTTTTAGGTGACACGGGTTGTATGGATCATCGACCAAATTGATCATATTAGTGCATTCAAATATTGGATCAAGCTTGGAATTGGTGAGTAAATAATATGCTTTTATTTATTTTGTATCGTTCTTGTTATATGCGATTAATATTCTGTATAGTAGCAGTTATTTGGGTAATAACGAAATAGTTAAACTCCCCTCGTCTATATAAGACGCTAAAGTTATAACGTGCGATGTATGACCGTATTTGTATATGTGAAAGGTAATTTGACATTTTTTTTGCATCATTTGCATACACGTCATGCATAGACATTGATATGACATATGATGAGCGAGGCATGGCCCGTTCTTTGATATGATATGGCGAGGCTCAGCTCGCACCCTGATATGATGGTCCGGACCGGCAGTGACGACTGCCCACAGACACCGTTTGCATTCATCAACATGTGCATTGTCATACTTATACGCATACATGTATACATTAACTACTATGTCACTTATTATATATTAATGTGACCACCGATATATGAATGTAAGGAAAAGAGTATGCGTAAAGTACGTTATTTACTCACTGAGTCATTTTGACTCACTTTGTTATTTTCCTAATCCGTTTCAGATCAGTGAACTGCTTGATCGAGAGCTGTCGTCTATCGTCGTACAGGAATTCATTGCTTTACGTAGGGTGCCATCCAGCTATTTATTTTTCTGAAGTCTCTTTATTTTTTTCTAAAGTCTCTTTAGTTATTTCTTTGATTCAGTTAGGTTGTTGCTCCGTTGTACTTGAGTAGGATTCTGGTAAATTGAGAGTTCACTTTTTACGTTGATATCAGTATTTTATCTATGGATAAATTGTTGACATAGAGGCTTGCTTGAATTTGGTCAAGCGCCGGTCTCGACCTAGGTCGGGTCGTGACAAAGTTGGTATCAGAGCCAAGTTGTTTCTCATAGTACACGGAGCTAGGACTTAGTATAATTTTGATTATGGTAGTGTAGCGCGCCACCACCATAAATAGCGTTCTGCTAGGACCGTTAGAAAATTTCTTTCATGTTTCGGAGTCAAGTTTGATACTTATGACTCATCGATTTTTGATCAAATCTATTGATATAGGTTGTGATGGCACCAAACTCTCGTAGATCAGCTCGAGCTCGTACTAGGGGTGCGCCCCTAAGCGGTAGAGGTAGGGGTGCTAGTACCGATGATGTAGATCAGTCTTTTCCAGCCGTTGCACCCCGCGGCACTCGGACGGGGACCGGAGCGAGAGGTGGCCATAGCATGCCAGCGCCGACACCGACAGTAGCACAGAATGCACCGCAGACGACGGTGTCATTTACGGATGTCGTGAGCAGCATTCAGGGCTTGATTCAGGTACTTCATGGTATAGCACCACAAGGTGTTGCTCCAGGTCAGCCCGCGGCGCAACCATTTGTTTCACAGACAGCCGATGGTAATGAGGATCAGCATCAAGCTCAAGTTGTACCTGTTGCCGATGGAGGTGTCAAGCTGGATAAGTTTCTGAGGCACCATCCACCGATTTTTAGTGGGACAGATGAGAAAGACGACCCTCGGGCATTTATTGAGCAGACACAGCGTCTTTGTCGCTTCCTTCACTGTCCGAGTTGGAGATCGGTTGAGCTAGCTTCTTTCAGATTGTAGGGTGTTGCCATGTCATGGTTTGATGGAGTAATGGCAGATAGGGGCACTGAACAGTCACATATGGATGGGAAGAATTCAAGACTTTGTTTTTGGACAGATTTTTACCGGATAGTGTGAGGGATGCTAAGGCCAGAGAATTTGAGACGTTGAGGCAGAAGGCTATGACAGTTACAGAATATGCTAACAAGTTTACTATCTTGTCAGCATATGCTCCACACCTGGTGTCTACAGAGCTTATGCGCATTAAACGCTTTATAGCAGGCTTGCGTCATAACATTTTCCGATCAATGATCAGCACCCAGTTTGTTACCTTCTCTAAGGCAGTGGATACAGCTCGGATCATTGAAGATAGAGAGCTGTTAGAGAGGACTACACGTGACCAGAGGAAGAGGCCTCGAGACATTGACCATGTAGATAGCCAACATGGTCGTAGAGGAGGATTTCAAGATGGTAGACCTCAGCAGACCCAGCGAGGTGGTCAGCAGTCTCAGATGTCGCATCGTGGTGGTAGCATGGTTTCACAGAATTTCAGACAGCCCCAGCAGAATCTACAGGGAGCAGCTAATCAGCATCGTACTTCGAGTTCTATTAGCCAGACGAGAGCACCCTGTAAGACTTGTGGTCGCGCTCATGGGGGAACCTGTTATAAGGAGATGGGAGCTTGTTTTCGTTGTGGACAGCATGGACATTACATGAGTCAGTGTCCCATTCGCGACACTCGTTTAGACCATATGGCAGCTCGACCAGTCTTGTCACATGCATCTGTTATGAAACCAGCTAGTGGAGATGTTGGTCAAACTCCTAGTCGG
This sequence comes from Umbilicus rupestris, assembly GCA_963678935.1. Taxonomy (NCBI): domain Eukaryota; kingdom Viridiplantae; phylum Streptophyta; class Magnoliopsida; order Saxifragales; family Crassulaceae; genus Umbilicus; species Umbilicus rupestris. The sequence continues at coordinate 8,697,873 of OY787628.1, read as the reverse complement.
GCTGGGAATAGTCGATCTCAGAGAGAGGATGTGAGGACTCAGGCTAAAGTCTATGCGCTCACACCACAGGATGCTCATGCATCCAATGCCGTAGCCACAGGTACTTTACAAGTTTTTGGTTTTGATGCTTCTGTATTATTTGACCCCGGTTCAACGCATTCATATGTCTCCCCTCGCTTTGTTATGCATTTTCCTACATCACCTGCACCTTTGGAAACACAATTAATGGTGAGCACTCCCGTTGGTGATCACATTGAAACCGAATTGGTATATCGTGCTAGTCACATTCGGATGGGAGATCGTGACATGTTTGCTGATTTGATTCTCTTGAATATGCTTGACTTTGATATTATTTTGGGTATGGACTGGTTATCGACTTATTATACGACTCTCGATTGTCGTGAGAAGGTCATCATATTCAATATTCTGGATGAAGCAGAGTTTACCTTTGTTTGTGATAGAAGTCCATCGTCTACTTATTTAATATCGGCATTGACGTCTGATAAGTTAATGAGGAAGGGATGTCAAGCCTATTTGGCGATGATATTGGATTCTCAGGTTCAGACTCCGACATCCATGGATAATTTGCCGATTGTGTCCGAGTTTAAGGACGTTTTTCCGGAGGACTTACCTGGAATACCTCCGATGAGAGATGTGAAGTTTTGTATTGATTTAGCTCCTGGCACGGAGCCCATCTCGATCCCTCCTTACCGAATGGCGCCAGCAGAGTTGAAAGAATTGAAAGCTCAGTTGCAAGAGCTTCTTGACAAGGGTTTTGTCCGCCCTAGTGTATCCCCGTGGGGTGCTCCTGTCTTGTTTGTGAAGAAGAAAGATGGGTCAATGAGGCTATGTATTGACTATCGTCAGTTGAACAAAGTGACTGTGAAGAATAAGTATCCCTTGCCGAGGATTGATGACTTATTTGATCAGTTACAGGAAGCACGATACTTCTCAAAGATTGATTTACGTTCGGGGTATCATCAACTTCGGATTAGAGAGCAAGATATTCCGAAGACGGCATTTAGGACTCGTTATGGACACTACGAGTTCTTAGTTATGTCTTTTGGACTCACGAATGCACCAGCTGCTTTTATGGGGATGATGAACAATGTGTTTAGAGAATTTCTGGACAAGTTTGTCATTGTATTCATTGATGATATTCTCATTTACTCGAAGACAAATGAGGATCTTGCTATACACTTGGGGCAAGTTCTTCAGAGATTACGAGAGCATAAGTTGTATGCTAAGTTTTCTAAATGTGAGTTTTGGATGGATAGTGTTGCATTTCTTGGACACATTATTTCGAATGAGGGTGTGAAGATTGACTCGTCGAAGGTTGCAGCCGTTGAGAATTGGTCCACACCTACTTCAGTCACTGAAATCCGTAGCTTTTTGGGTTTGGTTGGCTACTATCGTCGCTTTGTGGAGGATTTTTCACGTATAGCCGCACCATTGACTCGCTTAACTCAGAAAGGGGTCAAATTTATTTGGTCAAAGGAGTGCGAGGAGAGTTTTCAGAGATTGAAGAAAGCGTTGACGAAAGCACCAATTTTAGCTCTTCCTTCGGATGCAGGTGGATTTACCGTATTTTGCGATGCTTCTAAAGTTGGTTTGGGATGTGTACTTATGCAGCACGGTCGAGTCATTGCTTATGCTTCTCGACAGTTAAAGAAGCACGAGCATAATTATCCTACACATGATCTGGAGTTGGCAGCAGTTATATTTGCACTGAAAATGTGGCGGCATTATTTGTATGGAGAGTCATTCGAGGTGTTCACCGATCATAAAAGCTTGAAGTACATTTTCAGTCAGAAAGATCTTAATCTTCGACAGCGTAGATGGGTAGAGTTATTGAAGGATTATGATTGCACCATCTCTTATCACCCGGGAAAGGCAAATGTGGTCGGATGCTCTTAGTAGAAAGTCAATGGGAAGTTTAGCGCACTTACCTGATAGCAAGAGAAGCCTTGCTAAAGATTTATCGCAGTTGCAAGATAGTGGAGCTTCTTTCAGGGTGGGTGAGAGAGGTCTCGTTGCACATTTACGAGTTGTGCCTACTTTGGTGACTCGGATAGGAGAAGCTCAAAGTAATGATGTCGAGTTGAGCAAGTTGGCTGCCGAAGTTCGAGAAGGTAAGCATACTGACTTCATGATTGGTGATGATGGTATTCTTCGATTTAGAAGTCGATTATGTGTCCCTGCGATGGGTCAGTTACGTGAAGAGATTTTGAGGGAGGCTCATGACACACCTTATGTTATGCATCCGGGTTCTACCAAGATGTATCATGATCTTCGAGATATTTATTGGTGGAGTGGTATGAAACGGGATATAGCTGACTTTGTTTCCAGATGCTTGCCATGTCAGCAAGTGAAAGCTGAGCACCAGAGACCGGCTGGTTTACTTCAGAGTATTGAGATCCCAGAATGGAAGTGGGAGCGGATTACTATGGACTTTGTTACTGGACTTCCACGCACTGTTAAGGGTCACGATTCAGCTTGGGTGATCGTGGATAGATTCACTAAGGCTGCACACTTCATTCCAGTTAAGACCAGTTATTCGTCAGAGCAGTATGCACAATTGTACATCAAGGAGATTGTGCGTCTTCACGGTGTACCAATATCGATTATTTCTGATCGTGGCTCGCAATTCACATCCAGATTTTGGAGATCACTACAGGAAGCTTTGGGGACAAGGTTGCATTTGAGTACTGCATTTCACGCTCAGACAGATGGACAATCGGAAAGGACCATTCAGACATTAGAAGATATGTTGAGGGCTTGCATTATTGATTTTAAGGGCAGCTGGGATAGATATATACCATTGATGGAGTTTGCATACAATAACAGCTATCATTCTAGCATTCAGATGGCTCCTTTTGAGGCCTTATATGGCAGAAAGTGTAGATCGCCTATAGGATGGTTTGAAATGGGTGAAAGCAAGTTGATTGGACCTGATTTGATACGAGATGCTAATGAGAAGGTGCGGTTGATCAAAGATAAATTGTTAGCAGCTCAGAGTCGACAAAAGTCTTATGCAGACCCTAAACGCAGAGAGTTAGAATTTCATACTGGTGATCATGTCTTTTTGAGAGTGTCACCAATGAAAGGTGTTATGAGGTTTGGTAAGAAGGGAAAGCTTAGTCCTCGATTCATCGGTCCTTTTGAAATCTTGGAGCGAATTGGAAATGTAGCCTACAGATTAGCTTTACCTCCAGCATTAGCTAGCGTCCACCCAGTCTTTCATGTCTCGATGTTGCGAAAGTATGTGTCGGATCCGAACCATGTATTAGTACATGAAAGACTTCAGATTGATGATATGTTGTCCTATGACGAGCAACCTATTGCTATTGTGGATCGACAAGTAAGAAGGTTGCGGAACAAAGATGTAGTTTTAGTTAAAGTCTTATGGAAAAATCATACTGAGACTGAAGCTACATGGGAGTCTGAGAAGGACATAAATATCCTCATCTTTTTGATTCTCAAGGTAAGACCATTTAAATTCGGGGACCGAATTTTTTTTAAGGACGGTAGAATGTAATATCCAGAGTTTATTAAACTTACTATTCAAAATATGTTAAGAAAAGTTGTTGAGTCAAAGCAAATATACTAAGATTATACTAAATAATTAGATGAGCACAATCAGCACTAAGTAGGATTATAATAAATAATTATTAATAATAATAATTAATACACAGATAAAAGGATTAAGTGTTAGATAAATAAGCACAGTATACAAGAGTTCGTTAATAACCGTGTACACAACACTGAAGTTACTGAAGCAAGAAGTACAAAACCAGAATGACGTTGAAGCTTGCTCGGCAATCTCCTTAAAGCTGAATTGCCTCCCTTAGGTGCTGGGTGTGGCTAGGCAATTGGCTTCCCAGGATACGACAACGGAACCTCAATCTGATTGCACTAATCAGTTGAAGCGAAAGGATTGCAGCCTTCACACTACCACCAAAGCAAACTCAAAACGAAGAACTTTGAACGAGAGAAGGATGATTGTTGTTTTCTCGATGATTTCAAAGGAGAATGCACCCCTCCTTATATAGTGATGGAGAGCCAACCCCTCACGCCCCTTCCACTCCATCTTCCCGTAACCTCCCAAAAATAAATGGAGAGAAACGGCTAGAGTTAAAAGAGGGACTTGGACCAACTCTCTTGATCTTTAAAAGAGTCCAAATCTTTTGATCTTCAACGAAAAACAAAACTACGTCGTTTTGTTTCTTAACCAATTTGCATAGTTGATATAAATCACATAGTGACTTAGAAGAACTGCAAAAATTAAGCTGTCATCTCGCACCCCGATTGGAGCTACATTCGTGTCCGTAACATGCGGGCGCACACAAGTTTCTTCACGTTTTCGACGAAATCGGTTCATGATTCCCCCCCCCCCTGGGCGCCCGCGTAGGTGTTGGAGAATAGCTTTGTTTAACGACTTATACATGTCAACAACATGTTTATATAAGAAGTTACACATTTTGCTTCATCCCACCAATGTGGGATATCAACCAAGTGAAAACATAAAGCCTTGACATCCATTCCCAATGAACTCAAACTATGCATGTTTTCTATGCAACTTGGAGTATCGATATCTCATTCGATATTTGATCAATTTCGGCGTTCGAATAGTCGATCTTATAGTACACCTTGCAAGGATTTTTATCAAGATCTTAACTATTCAATTCGATGTATAAACGACACCGACATTGGCTCATGAAAATAAGAGAAACTCATTTTCTTCACCCCTTGAAAATCCAAAATTTTCCAACAATCCCCCACATGAAGAAAATCGATAAGTGAAAACAAATCAAGACTCTACACTGGTGGTGATAGTTTCTGCGGCCAATATCTGCAAAGGATAGGTGGGCACAACCTTTGAACCTTCCCTTGGAAGATATGCATTCTTTACTGACTATTCAGTAGACGCGATGTCTTTGAACTGTTCGTCTTATTGTGTAAATGACGTACACATCTTCCACAGATATTGTCCTGGCATACATCCATTTCTCATGGGTGGATTTCATTATGGCCCTGAAACCCCTGCCTGGTTCTGCGAGAGTTGCTAAAGAAGTAAGCCCACATAATTCTCCTTTGAAGCGGCCACACTTCTCTCTCGCATAGGTGATTTCTAATATGGTAATCCTGCATTACCCTATTTGGAATTCTCAATTCCAACTCCACAGAATCATTAAAAGCTTTAAGCTTAACCTCATACAGGAATCACTGATTATTAAGGAATGGGTCTGGGGTTTTACCCCCCACAGTGATCTCACTTCGTCTCAGCAAAGAGGTTGTCCCATTGAACCAAGTTCTTGGGATCTCCAGTCATCATGGTTGGGTTTTTCCTTTTACATTGACTTATTTCATTAGGGCTTCAATCCCATTCCTTTAGCCGACTTCTCTACTAGGTCCCGATTTAACCCTTTGGTTAGCGGATCCGCAATGTTCTCTTTGGACCTTACATAGTCAATACTAATGACTCCTGTAGAGAGCAGCTGTCTAATGGTATTATGTCGTCGACGGATATGTCTAGACTTACCATTATACAGGACATTTTGTGCCCGTCCAATAGCTGACTGATTATCGCAGTGTAAGCATATTGCCGGCACAGGTTTTGTCCACTCTGGAATATCCTCCACAAAATTTCTTAACCATTCAGCTTCTTCACCACATTTATCTAATGCGACAAACTCAGCTTCCATTGTGGATCTGGTTATCACAGTTTGCTTAGAGGATTTCCAAGATATAGCAGCACCTGCTAAAGTAAATACATAACCACTCGTGGCTTTCGAATCTTTTATATCTGAAATCCAACTGGCATCACTAAATCCTTCAATGACTCTAGGATCTCGGGTATAGTGTAACCCATATTCCCGAGTGAATCGTAGATACTTCAGTACTCTCACGATTGCTTCCCAGTGTTCTAATCCTGGATTATTTGTATACCTTGCAAGTGTGCTTACGGTATAAGCTATGTCTGGTCTAGTACAATTCATTAAGTACATCAGACTGCCTATCACCCTGGCATATTCTAATTGATTGACACTTTCTTTCCTATTTTTAGACAAGTGTCTTGAAATATCAATTGGAGTTCTAGACATACCGGAACTCTCTTTTCCAAACTTGTCCAGAATTTTGTCCACGTAATGTGACTGACTTAATTTGAGACCATATGTTGTTCGTGTAATTTTGATTCCCAAAATGACATCAGCCAGTCCCAAATCTTTCATATCAAACTTAGAGTTTAATATGGCTTTCGTTGATTTCACCATGCCCTCATTGCTTCCCACAATAAGCATATCATCAACGTACAAACACAAAATCACATATCCATGATTAGTGTTCTTAATGTATACACATTTGTCACACTCGTTGATTTTAAAACCATTTGACATCATCACACTGTCAAATTTTTCATGCCACTTTTTTGGCGCTTGTTTTAGACCATAGAGAGACTTAACAAGTCTGCAAACTTTACTCTCTTGTCCTGGCACAACACAACCCTCAGGTTGTTCCATATATATTTCTTCCTCCAATTCTCCATTGAGAAATGCAGTTTTTACATCCATTTGATGAATTTCCAAATTGCGCAATGCCGCAAGGGCAATTATCATTCTAATGGAAGTAATTCTTGTCACTGGAGAAAATGTATCAAAGTAGTCTAGACCTTCTTTCTGTCTATACCCTTTGACTACAAGTCTCGCTTTATACTTATCTATTGTGCCATCCACCTTCATCTTCCTAGTAAATACCCACCTAGAACTCAGTGGTTTATTCCCAGGAGGAAGATTTACTAACTCCCATGTATGATTCTGCATAATGGAGTCAATTTCGCTTCTTATGGCTTCTTTCCATAAGAGACCCTCAATAGAGTTTACAGCCTCCTTATATGTTTGAGGTTCTGCCTCAAGCATATACGTTAAGAAATCAGGACCAAAAGACTTTTCGACTCTCACTCGCTTGCTGCGTCTTAGATCTTCTGAATCACACTCATTCTCAGGTTCATCTTTCTGAATTTGAGATGATTCTCCAATTTCTTCAGGAGGTGATTCCTGGTTAGGAGGATCCAAATTACTCACCATACCTTTGTATGGAAATTCACGTTCATAAAACCACACATTCTTTGATTCCAAAATATCATTCTCATGAATATTTGGATTCTGTGATTTATAAACCAGGAATCGATATGCATTGCTGTTACGCGCATAACCAATGAAAATGCAATCAATGGTTTTGGGTCCTATTCTCATTTTCTTAGGACCTGGTGCCAGTACCTTAGCTAGGCACCCCCACACTCGCAAGTGTTTATAAGAAGGCTTACGTCCTAAAAATAGTTCGTAAGGAGACTTATCATTTCGTTTGCGAGGTATTCTATTTAAGAGATAATTTGCAGATAAGATGGCTTCCCCCCACATTGGCTGGGGTAGTCCAGAACTTAACAACATTGCATTCATCATCTCTTTTAGTGTTCTGTTCTTTCTCTCAGCAACACCATTAGACTGAGGTGAATATGGTGGTGTCACTTCATGAATAATACCGTGTTGTGCGCAAAACGCCCCAAACGGTTCAACATATTCACCACCACGATCACTTCTCACTCTTTTTATTTTCTTGTCAAGTTGAGTCTCAACTTCTAACTTGTAGATGGCAAATTTCTCAACAGCTTCATCTTTGCTCTTAAGCAAATATATGTAGCAATACTTTGTACTGTCATCAATGAAAGTCACAAAATATTTGTTTCCACCTCTACTTGGCAAGAATTTCAAATCACATAGATCACTATGTATTAATTCGAGGGGCTCAGTATTTCTTTCAACTCTATGAAAGGATGTCCTCGTTAATTTAGCTTCAACACATGTTTCACATTTATGTTCGAAGTTAATTTGAACTTTGGGTATACATACCAAATTCATTAATTTTCTGATGGACTCATTATTCACATGTCCTAAACGTTCATGCCATAAATTAGAGGACTCAATCAAATAAGCAGAAGAACCAATTTTATTCATAACTTTTGGTTTGACATCAGTTACATCAGCTTGGATATCAATAGCATTCAGCTTCCACAAGCCATCTTTCACATAGCCCCTACCAACATACATGTCATTCTTGACAAGTACTACCTTCTGAGATTGGAATGTCATCTTGAATCCATGGCTATCTAGCACTGTCCCAGAAATCAGGTTCTTCTTAATATCCGGCACGAACAGGACATCGTTCAACTGCAGCTTCTTGCCAGTGGTGAACTTCAGGATCACCGTGCCCTTCCCTTTCACTTCAGAAGTGGCTGAGTTGCCCATGTACACCTTATCTCCAGTTCCAGTCTTGTTCAGAGTGGAGAAAGCACTTTCAGTTGAGCAGATGTGGCGGGTAGCACCAGTGTCCAGCCACCAGTCTCTGTCATTTGAGTCCACCAGGTTCAGCTCAGAAATGACAGCTACAAGGTAGTCCTCATCAGCCTCAGCAATATTGACTTCCTTCTTCTTCTTTTTGGGCTTAGAACACTCATCAGCTTTGTGACCCGTTTTGCCACAATTGAAGCACTTCCCCTGGAACTTAGGCTGCTGCTTCTTCTTGAAGGATATACCCTTCGGAGCCAGCTTGTGTGGAAATTTTTTCTTCTTTGAGCTTTCACCATGCTCCACCACATTGGCCCTTTCAGTTGTCACCTTCAGCCTCTTGTCAGAGCCTCGGTTCTCCTCCTCAATCCGGAGCTTTACATAGATGTCCTCCAGACTCATCTCCTTGCTTTTATGTTTGAGGTAGTTTTTGAACTCTCTCCAACCCGGAGGCAGCTTCTCAATCACCGAAGCAACTTGGAATGACTCACTCAGCAGCATTCCCTCAGCAGCAATCTCATGAAAGATGAGTTGCAATTCCTGCATTTGACTTACAACAGTCTTAGAGTCAGTCATCTTGTAATCAAGAAACCTACCCACAATGTACTTTTTGGAGCCAGCATCCTCCCTACGGTACTTGTGGTCCAACGACTCCCACAACTCCTTGGCTGTCTTCATGCACGTGTACACATTGTACAGACTGTCAGCCAGGCCATTCATGACATAGTTCCTGCACAAATAATCAGAATCTTGCCACATCATGCAGGCCATGCGCTTCTGGTTATCTGGGTCATGTTCACTGACAACCGGAGGATCCTCAGTCAGGAACCGAGCCAGGCCCAGAGTGGTCAAATAGAACAGCATCTTCTGTTGCCACCTCTTAAAATTCAGGCCATTGAATTTTTCAGGCTTTTCAGCCGGCATAGTTGCAGGGGGCACTCGTGCCATAGTCCCGTTTGGAATAGGACCCGCGGGTCCATTCCCGACCGTAGTCAGTAGTGGGTTAAACACTGGTAGGGCAGCTGCAACAGCAGGAGTCCGTTGCAGTCCACTTGTTCCCACAGAAGGCTGCACTCTGGCAGCACTAGGAACCGGAGCCGGGTCCACACCCATTGCCACTTCAGTCAGCATCTGCAGAACTGAATCACTGGCTGGAATGTTCTGGTCAACATCCATGGTTTGGTGTTCAGTGTCCATTTCTACACAGAGAAAGGAAAATTCAGTAACTCGAAGGTAGAACTCAGAACCTGTCTGTGAGAAATATTCAGCTTTAAGATTGTTAGATAAATAAGCACAGTATACAAGAGTTCGTTAATAACCGTGTACACAACACTGAAGTTACTGAAGCAAGAAGTACAAAACCAGAATGACGTTGAAGCTTGCTCGGCAATCTCCTTAAAGCTGAATTGCCTCCCTTAGGTGCTGGGTGTGGCTAGGCAATTGGCTTCCCAGGATACGACAACGGAACCTCAATCTGATTGCACTAATCAGTTGAAGCGAAAGGATTGCAGCCTTCACACTACCACCAAAGCAAACTCAAAACGAAGAACTTTGAACGAGAGAAGGATGATTGTTGTTTTCTCGATGATTTCAAAGGAGAATGCACCCCTCCTTATATAGTGATGGAGAGCCAACCCCTCACGCCCCTTCCACTCCATCTTCCCGTAACCTCCCAAAAATAAATGGAGAGAAACGGCTAGAGTTAAAAGAGGGACTTGGACCAACTCTCTTGATCTTTAAAAGAGTCCAAATCTTTTGATCTTCAACGAAAAACAAAACTACGTCGTTTTGTTTCTTAACCAATTTGCATAGTTGATATAAATCACATAGTGACTTAGAAGAACTGCAAAAATTAAGCTGTCATCTCGCACTCCGATTGGAGCTACATTCGTGTCCGTAACATGCGGGCGCACACAAGTTTCTTCACGTTTTCGGCGAAATCGGTTCATGATTCCCCCCCCCCCTGGGCGCCCGCGTAGGTGTTGGAGAATAGCTTTGTTTAACGACTTATACATGTCAACAACATGTTTATATAAGAAGTTACACATTTTGCTTCATCCCACCAATGTGGGATATCAACCAAGTGAAAACATAAAGCCTTGACATCCATTCCCAATGAACTCAAACTATGCATGTTTTCTATGCAACTTGGAGTATCGATATCTCATTCGATATTTGATCAATTTCGGCGTTCGAATAGTCGATCTTATAGTACACCTTGCAAGGATTTTTATCAAGATCTTAACTATTCAATTCGATGTATAAACGACACCGACATTGGCTCATGAAAATAAGAGAAACTCATTTTCTTCACCCCTTGAAAATCCAAAATTTTCCAACATTAAGATAGAATAGCAATTGAATTGAGTTTTAAAACAAAAGAAACGCAGAAACAAAAGGAGGAGAGAACGCGAAGACGGCGAAGAAGCCATCTGCGAAGAAGCCACCTCTCTTTTCCTCCGCTCTCAACCACGCATATCGGTCTGCACGCAGATCGTTCGCCGGTCTGTAATTGATCGACTATGTATTGAAGAAGTCGATTCGTGTACTTGCGGTTGGTTTCGGAAACGGTTCGCTGGTGAAAGGTTAGCGTAATTGCTAGTGGATTTGTGTTGTTGTTGCCTTGTTGTCGAGATTGAAGTGTTCAGATTAGGATCCTTGTTGAGTTGAGACTCTTGAAGTGGATTTGATTCGGTGTTGAAGTTGCTTTCGGGAACCCTAACCGTGAAATTGAAATCGTGTGTTTTGACTTATTTAGGTGAGATATTGTTGTGAGTGTGGTTTAGGAGTGGCGGTTGGAACTTAAGGAAATTATTTTCATTCAAACTCATACCTTGTTAATGTCTCAGTTTTGCTTGTTCTTCACTGCCTAGCACAAATAGAGCTTTCAAGTTAATGGGACAAATAGAGTTTGGAATGCATATTGGAGAGAGCAATCTATGATATGGTGAAGTACTCAAAATCATTAATCACCTAATGTGACATCATTAGAGTGATGTAAAGACAACGGATGCACTGTGGTTTAGGTAGTGTGAGCATCAGTAGTTGATTTAGATGTAAATTGCTAAGTTATAAATCTTTGATAATTGTTAAGCGTTGATTGCAAAGATGATGAGTTTAAATCATGCTTTAGTCACATTTTGATGCATTGTGGAGAGATAGAAGAGTAACATGATATTGGTTAGTGGTAAATGATTTATACCTATTAAGATTAGGATAATTTTTAAGAGCAATTTATTAATGTAAAATGAGTTAAATCTTACATATTGTTTTAGGTGACACGGGTTGTATGGATCATCGACCAAATTGATCATATTAGTGCATTCAAATATTGGATCAAGCTTGGAATTGGTGAGTAAATAATATGCTTTTATTTATTTTATATCGTTCTTGTTATATGCGATTAATATTCCGTATATTAGCAGTTATTTGGGTAATAACGAAATAGTTAAACTCCCCTCGTATATATAAGACGCTAAAGTTATAACGTGCGATGTATGACTGTATTTGTATATGTGAAAGGTAATTTGACATTTTTTTTTGCATCATTTGCATACACGTCATGCATAGACATTGATATGACATATGATGAGCGAGGCATGGCCCGTTCTTTGATATGATATGGCGAGGCTCAGCCCGCACCCTGATATGATGGTCCGGACCGGCAGTGACGACTGCCCACAGACACCGTTTGCATTCATCAACATGTGCATTGTCATACTTATACGCATACATGTATACATTAACTACTATGTCACTTATTATATATTAATGTGACCACCGATATATGAATGTAAGGAAAAGAGTATGCGTAAAGTACGTTATTTACTCACTGAGTCATTTTGACTCACTCTGTTATTTTCCTAATCCGTTTCAGATCAGTGAGCTGCTTGATCGAGAGCTGTCGTCTATCGTCGTACAGGAATTCATTGCTTTACGTAGGGTGCCATCCAGCTATTTATTTTTCTGAAGTCTCGTTATTTTTTTCTAAAGTCTCTTTAGTTATTTCTTTGATTCAGTTAGGTTGTTGCTCCGTTGTACTTGAGTAGGATTCTGGTAAATTGAAATGGTTGAGTTCACTTTTTACGTTCATATCAGTATTTTATCTATGGATAAATTGTTGACATAGAGGCTTGCTTGAATTTGGTCAAGCGCCGGTCTCGACCTAGGTTCGGGTCGTGACAAAGTTTGATGGTGCCATGGATGCACATCGACCGATCACTCGAGCCATGCGAGGCATTAGGGTACCCAAGACGTGAAATGAAGGTCCAGTGGCTTGGCTTGCTGCCTGTGTAGCCCAGGTTACTGCTGATCCTACCTCCGAGCCCCGACATTTTCGTGCCGCTCTAGGAATTCCGCATTGGCGAGCCATGGAGCTAGAATACAACGGGTTACTCACTAATAACACCTGGCAGCTTGTTCCACTTACACCAGGAGCTAATATTGTTCACTGCAAGTGGGTATTCAAGGTCAAACGTCATGCGGATGGTACGATTGAACGTTACAAAGCACGACTCATTGCTAAGGGGTTCAAACAAAGATATGGTTTGGATTACGAACAAACATTCAGGTCGAATCTCCTATTGTTGTAATTTAATCGTCTGTTGTGTAAAGAAACAAGTTACTGTTTCTCGATCGATTATCGAATCTGAATATAAAGCTGTGGCTGATGCCACCTCTGAACTCATTTGGATCGAAGGTCTGCTAAAAAAAATTGGTATTCAATATGATGCTTATGTTCTATGGTGTGACAATATTGGCGCAACATATCTGTCCTCGAATCCTGTCTTCCATGCCCGAACAAGACATATCAAGATTGACTATCACTTTGTTCGTGAAAGAGTTATAGAAAAGCTACTTAATATTCGGTTCATATCCTCCAAATTGACTGACATCTTTACCAATCCACTTCCGCTACCTCTATTTCAAGAATGCAAGCGCAATCTCAATATGCTCTCGACAGTTGAGATTGAGGGAGGCTGATAGATACACTTAATCTAAATTAATTACGTTATATTTAGTCAATCCTTATTTACTCTAACCTATAATTATGTTAGAATACATGTATGTATATATTCACTCCTTATGTAAACAGATCAATACAAGGAAATATTCATACAAATCTTGTCATCTGATTCATTCATAAACTTAACAGCCCCAACACCATATCATCACATCTTGCCTATTCGCAGCCAATTCCGTCTTATGGACGAACATTGCCAAAGTCCTTTGATTAGTACTACTGCTAAAAATAGTTTGTTGTTTTCTAGTACTATGAAAATCAATTCAACACCTAACCAACCATTAAATAACAACAAAGCACAACTGACAATTTTGTTAAAAGATAGCATAAGTGAAATTATTTGCAAAACTATGATATTTTGGTTCTAAAAAAGAAGAGGTAATATTTTTTCATTTAATTATTTATTAGGTGATAAGTTGACATCCACGGTTAAAAACAATAAAATACTAATATTTGGGATACCTTGCATTCTCGCCTGCTAATTTGTTAGTTATACAAAACTTCAAACTATGAAATTTCGCAGAAATGAAATGTGACATGCCGGAAGAAATGATCGATTGAAAACAATTGAATCTCTAATATTTTATTCACTATCACATCACTACTGACATTAGTAACAATTTTTAAAAATAATTGCATAAATAAATAATAAAAACAAAACTTTGAAACCTTGGAGTAAAATAATTTCTAAAAAATAAGGGGCGAGATGAAGCTAGAAGAGCAGTTAGATGTGTCGTTTACTGGGGATTGATGTAAGACGTATAACTTGCTGTTATCCGTGTGGTGGTGGTGCTGCTCAGGTTGGAGTTTTTCCATTAAAATGGTTATTTTTGGCTACTGGGAATCAAACATCGCTGCAGCATTCACTACTAATCAGTACCTGCTCCTCCACGTTTTATTTAGCCTAGTTTAGGTTCGTTCATTTGTACTATTTTACAGATAAGGAAGGAGGTGCCGGCCGGGGCATTGAGCTCAATGCTGTTACAGATAATTATAAAATCCCAATTATTTTATAGACAGCCGCAGCCTATACCAGCATGACTCATGGTGAGTCTGATTCCGATGGCTTTCGCACTTCTCGTAGCTGAACCGAGTTGTCCAAACAGTGCATAAAACCAAAATGTGGGTATCTTTCATACCACGTCTCTTGTTCAGCATGTGTGTCCCAATGCTCACCACTGCTGCTCTTTCCATATTTGTGAACCCATCCCGAACCATTGTGGCCTTCGCCCCATGTACGGTTCCATCTATCTCCATACTTGCCTTCCCACCAGGTCTCTCCTTGTTTTACTCCGTGCCCGTTCATATCAAAATTCTCATCCCATTTATCACCCCATTTTGACCACCCATCCCCTTCACGGCGCTCAGCCCATTTGTCAGTGTACTTGATGCTGCCACCATGCCCGTCATATTTCTCACCCCACCTGCCAATATTTATGACATAGCAAACACGAAATATTATATGAATTTTGACTGTGTAATTCATGATAAGAGTCGAGTAGGAGTTCTCACAGTCTCGTACCTTTCATGCCAAACATGAGCATGTCCAGCATCGAGTTGGGTGTTTGGATCAATGCTGCACCATTTGTGCGCCCATTTATCCGCTAGACCCGAAGCATTATAGTACTCCCACCAATTTTCTTGCCATTCATCACCTTGACAATTCTTTCCCCACTTATCTGCAGTTTTCTCAAGATGCACAAGTCCTGCATCCTGTGAAACATGTAAAGGAGTACGATCAAAGACCCAGAAAAGCTCCCTTGGGTACAACATGGGGAAGAAATAAATATCTTAGTTGGTTACACAGTGTTTAATACTATGAGGAGCATATATTCATTAACACACTCAAATCCTAAATGGAGTTTTAATTACGATGCTCTATGCTCTTTATCAATTAAGAGATGCAGCAAGATCACAATTTTGCAAATTGTATATATTACTTCAAAGACAATCACGCACCACTAATGTTGCACACAATCCCATTCAACGGATGGCAGCAATAATGCATAATCATCACAAAGTCATGACCTTCTAAATAACAAGCACAATGAGAGGAATATGGTTGAGTCTATTTTGCGAAAGCAATGCAACAAACAAAAAACAAATACAGAATGCATATGTATAATGCGCCTCGAAATTGGATAAGGCAACACATGAGAGTTCCCTACACTTTTTACTGTATGTTACACCTCTCACAACTACAACAAGAAAGAAACAAAACCAAAGACATATGTGCACTGACCTGCCACATCGTTTCTTTCCAATACTCCCGCCATACACTTCCCCAAGCGTCACGACCAGATTTCTCAGAACCAAGTTCCTTGTACTCAAACTCATCAGCAGCCTCCCAGTACTTTTCTTCCCACTCAGTAACCTCATCAGCACTAACACCCCTGGTTAATGTCCATTTGCACACTACACCATCAGGTCTTTGCTCAATTCCAGTCTCCCTCCACCATCTTGATCCATCTGGGTTTACTCCATATGATTCTTTATCCTGGTTGTTTAGAGCAGTAACTGCTTCAGCCGCATTTGTTGAAAATTGAACTCCCAATTCATGTTCCTCCTGTAAAGACGGGCTTTCTATGCTAGGAAAGGTATCCTCCCCTTTTTGAACCTCCAATAGTGACTGAAGTGGCGGTAGTCGAGTTTCGAGATTTTTGTCCGAGCTTTTGCTTTGGAATGGGATTGATAGATAATCTATATGTCTATCCTTCTCTATTATTGGGTTAACAATAGCTGACGATGGATATGGCTTTCTGGTAGCCTGTGGGTCTGGGGTGTCAACTGATTCTGAACTGATTTTAGGGGGAGGTGTCCAAGACCAGAAATTTGGGCCTGGTGTCACGTTCAAAGAAGACGCTGGCTGAGATATGAAGGTAATACCGCTTTGCGTTCCTGGTACAGCAGTCAGATCATTATTCGTAATATCTTCATGATAAATCGCATCACAACAAATGCGTAATCCCAAAATAGTATTGATATAAGCTACCAAATAATCTAAACTCTAAACACTTGAAGATTCATCAGGTTTCTTAATCAGTCTCATGACATTAGCATTCAACATATGTTTGAACCATTTAATAAGCTGCCCTCAAAAAAGTGAGCATAGAGCATAATCCCCTGCCTAAAGAAAAGGAAGTGGGAAGCAACTTATTTCAACCCTGCTTTCTCACGTGCTATATAAGGCTACAAATTTTAAGGCTTCAAAAAATATATTTACAAAGACTTGTACAGATAAAAACATCTTAATTTCCATCAACTGCCACAAGGTTCATGAAGCGAAGGGGACTCTCGTGCCATACAGTGGCTTGTCTGCTGAAAAGCTTTACGTGGAGCACAAAGACAAGCTGAAATCAATCTATAACAAATTTGTACACGCTATTTTAGCTTCTATGACATTCACACAAAGGACGTGTGATACAGTCATTTTGATTGAGGCGCGTGAAACTATGACCAATAATTTCTCTTAGAAAATAAAAATAACCATACAATGTATCAATGTAGTTGTATTAATAAATTGCAAATCCACATTTTTCCTGAAAAGTGGTCGCAAAGCTTGAAACACATCAGCATAAATATGAATGACGGTAGATCATCAGGGAGGCGGGGGGCTAATATAAAGAAACTAGTGGAAAGTTATGTGTAGATGAAAATAGTGATGTTACCTCCATTCTCAGTCGTGGAACCATCAAGCTGACCAACCTCGGTGTCCAGCAGACTACTGCTAGTAGTAGTAGCAGTCTCCTTCAATAAAGACCTAGCAGCAGCAATGGCAGCAGCAGCCCGATCAATGACCTGCATTCGCTGAATGCGGTCCCGCTCTTCTTTAGAAACCTCAAGAATCTTCTGAAACTCAACGCTCTTCTTCTCCAAATTATTATTATTATCATCTCCAGCTTGGCTCTCAGGAACGATCCGCTGAAACTCAATATCTTTCCTCCCTCGTTCCACCGCGTTCTTCCACATGTCAAGGTAGGATGAGGAGGTCTTGCCGTCATCCGATGAAACCCTAACAATCCGCAAACTGGTCCCTCTTCCACGGGATCTGGAGTTGTGCGGAAAAAATGTTGAAGGCGGGAGACGAAATCGGATGGTAGCTTGAACGGGAAATGGTGTGGCGCGACAGCCGGAGTTAATCACGAGTGACATTGTGGGGTGGGATGGGAGATTTAATTGGCGGTTGGAAAAGTGGGAGAGTGAGATTGAATTGCAAGAGGTTGGAGTTGAGAGTGACCGACACTTTCGAGGTTAAGAAACAACTCGAATAGTATCGACGGAAGACTCGTCCCATTCAGTGGCAGGCTATGCACATTTTCAAGATGTTATCGCATATAAAGTATTAAGAAATTGATTTTAAGAAAATAGTTTGAAAAATATTACTTCTACTCAATCTGAAACAATCAAATGAAGATCACCAAAATAATGAATTCGAAGACTGATGGACATATTGTGTTGGTTTTTTTTTTGACATCACTGTACTGTGATGTCATGTCAATGTCGGCAATCATGGTTTTCTTTTCTATTTGCCACGAATTTCCAACTTTGTTAACTTTTACAGATTAAACTTTTTTTTTCATTTGTTTCAGCAAACGGTTGATGTTTGTTGTACAGATCATTAATTTTGGTTTGCGTGGGGCCTCCTCCGCACACATCTGGCAAACTGCGATTCGAAGAAATGATTTTATACCGTACCGCTAGGGACGGAGCTAAGCTTGGAAATTATACAGGGCTCAAATTTTTTTTTGATATTTGAAACCAAATGGAAGATTCATTCTTATGTATTTTTCATAATCATTCAAAAATAAAAATACGTTACAAGAAATTGCGAATTACACTCAATATACTAATTGAGTTTTACCTTACGAGGTCCGCTAATCAAATTCATTAGTTACATCATCATTACTAGTACAATCTGCAAGTGCCTTTTCGACATAAAGGACCACAAGATCGTCGAGAAATTCATCATTCATCATTCATCTTATTTCTAAAATTGTTCTTGATGATGTTCATGGATGAAAATGTTCTTTTCGTTGTTGCTGTAGATACTGAAAGAGTTAAATAAAACAAATCAATCGATAAATCGTAGGAAAATCAATCAGATATGAAATTCATATTTGTGAATGTTGGATCCTATTGGATACTAAGCAGAAAAAACCCACCCCATGCCTAGAGCAACCATATCATTCGATGAAAAGTCTAAAGAATAGAACTTCAAAGAAAGTTTATACATATCTTCAGCTTTGAATGTTTGAAAATCATTATGTGAATGAAATGATGCACTAAGAACAAGAAACTCCATAGAATTCTTTGTAAATCTACTATCAAACTCTGTCAACTGAAAGTCTTTCACATTATACAGTATGTTGATCCAAAAGTAATACTTTTTTGTTATATTTAATTCACTATCTTTCGCACATTTCTTGAAAGGAGCATACATATTCGGAATAGTAATAACCTCACAACAAAATGTCTGAACCTTCATAATCTAATCGTCCCATCCATTATCTCTCATATCTAGAAATTTTTCTTTCCTTCTTGTAAGAAAGTGCATAACATTCAAAATATCCATGTCTTTCTTTTGGAAAGCTTGAGAAAAAAATTCGGTAATCTTCATGACTTAATGCATCAAAAGCAAACAATAGACAAAATCGATTTTTTTTTTTTCAAAGCCTTACCAATTTCTTTTGCTTCCTCCTTGAACTTTGTCGACTCCATTCTTATTCAAATCGTCAACAGTTGCTCGGGTAGCTCCAAACAACTTGATCAAATTTGAAATAGAACGAAGATGTGAGCTCCAACGAGTAGCCCCAACTCTATGCAAAGTGCAAGCTTGATTCATACTCGAACATGTCTTAAGTGTAGTCTCCTACCTTACAAGCTTTTAACATTAAACATTTTGCCAAAGAATTAATAAAGTTTATAATTATAGTCGGAGTAGAAAAGAATTATCACACATCAGCCACTCCTTAAGTCGCAACATTCAAAATCACTTGTAGGTGATGAATAAAGCAATGCACATAATATGCATATGTACATTCTCTTATAAACAAAACTTGCAAGTCATTAAATTGACCATGCATGTTACTTGCACCGTCATACCCTTGACCACTTATGTTTTTTTCTTTGAGATTATATTGAGTAAAGAACTTGGAAATCTCATCTTTCAAATTTTAAGAACAAGTGTCAGCGACAATAATCACTTTGAAAAATTGTCCTCCAATCAATCCATTACAATCCACAAACCGAAGGATGATTTCCATTTGCTCCTTATTTGCCACATCAAAAGCTTCATCAACAAGGATGTAAAACGTAGACTCCCCTACTTCCTCATGAATCTTGGCTCTAACTTTAGTTCCAAGAATAATAGTAAATCCATCACTTGACTTCACTACTCTTGTGACTGTTTGGTGATAAGAAAATATGACAAGTTTCTACGCTACAAAATATTTGCAACTATTGATTTTGATATGTAAACTCATTGTCGATGGTAAACAAAATATTTCCAACTGTTGAACATGCACATAATGGTAGGTCATAGGCAGGTGCGAATATCTCAACTTTTTTAGTGCCAAGAACCTCTGCCCATGGTGGCAGCACTGCTTAGAGCCATAGAAATCAAAACACTTGAAGCCCAATTCAAACATGTGAACATCATAATGAACTGACATTAAAAAGCACTATGCAACTGCAAAGCAATCAACCTTAATTCTAGCACAACCCTCACTCCACTTTATTTCCCAATAAAGGTATGAACAAACAAGCAAAGCTGTGAGTGTCAAGTCTGTTCAGGATGTCCTATCAACTTACTCAATAGTCTGGCCGTAATAGAGTTTTTACTCAGAACAGATCTACAAAGTGCAGTTTTGCAAATTAGACTTACGGTCTCTTCAAGTGGATCGCTCCATCTTTCTTTTGCGGCCTATTTCTCTGGCCATCTCTCTCAGCTCCTCAGGTGATTGAGGCCTTGGTCCCTCAGGTGGATACACAACATATGGACGCTGAAATATCAGAAAATCCTCATTACAGTCTGCATAAACATAAAATAGATAACGAAAAGCTGAAAAATATGGAGAGACCTAGGGTGAGTTAAGGTATTAATTTTGTCACAATAAATAAAATCTATTTTAGTTCGCTTGAACTGAATTTCAGAAGATGCTAGACTATATCAGATCAAGAACATGATTTGAAAAGTTGTTATTGACCCTCTTTCGATCTTGGAAAATTTGATGAACTAGACATGAAACGAAAAACAAATGGGAAAATGACTTTCCCATATAAAATTACATGGAAAAGTGATACGAGCAAAATGAGCAATATTATGAGTTACGCGTAGTTGGTTATCTTGGTGTCAATGAAGATGTGATTAATTGTAACAGGTTTGAGTATAAGAATGGAGATTGTAAGAATGAAAAGTAAGTGATGTATTAACAACATTCTCTCATCCAGCTTCTTCTCCCTTCTCTTCCTATTCCAACTCTCCTAATCCTAAATCCTCTTCTATTCTTTGCTCAAACTTCTCATCCTCTTCTTTAACCGGTTGCAGACTATCAAGTATAGATCAAAGAGTTTATATTGAATTTTTTATTTCATTTTACATGACAAATCAGAATACAATTTTATTTTATTTCAAAATTTCTTTCTAGCCTTCAAATTTTACTAGGACCTCAAAAAGAAATCAACTACGTGATACAGACGTATATGAAATGGAGAAGAATTCAGTAACTCACATTTCCCATGAACTTTTGGATGTTCTTGGTATTGTTGGCGAAAAAATACATAAGTCCAATCGGAACCGTCACGTACACGGCGAACTTAGCGACCTCCAAAATGCCTTTCGAAGTTCCGATGTTCGACATCTTCAAGAATAAAGCCTAACCGATGAAGGATCTCGAAACTGGTGCTACTGTGAAAATCTACAAGAAGATGAAGTTATGATAGGATTTCAGCAATACTAACGGCAAAGCAGAATCACCTAGTTGGTCTTGATGAAATCTATATTATTTTCTTTTGTAAACCTGCACAAACTGCATATTGCTAATTAGTTCTAAGGACGAATGAAATAATTTTCTTTGACAAATACTTCATACATTGACAACAACATGGTTAGTTAGGTCTTAGTCTTTGACCAATGCACAAAACATGAAAGTTTAATATGATGTCCACTGTTCCATGTGAACTCAATACAGATGTGTGGTGCTAGGATATTAGATGGGTTATATCTGTTCCACATCAGGTTTATTTAGTAGTAAAAGTAATAACATAAAGCTCGGCACTTTCTAAAAATAAGTTAGTTAACATCAAACGATATCAGCACTAGAGAATATCAATATATCATCAGTTTTTCCTAAAGGTGATTAACTTAAAGAGCACGACACATCACCTCTGCGATTACAATTATGTTGGAAATTAGCATCAAGTAAACACAAAAAGAGATATAAACTACGTGAATTTTTTTGAAATCATCCTCCGGAAATATGATAGTTAGTGATGCTAATGCACTAGTGAATCTGTTGGCTTTCAGACATATTTGTTTCAAAGCACGTGGCAGACATATTTGTTTTTGTATTTCATTCCAAAAATCGTGTAACAAGATACCAGGGGCAAACTTAAAATTAGAATATCTGGCCATGTTTGGCCCAATACAAAATTTATGGAACATGTTCCTTGAGCAAGCCTAACAGTCCATTGCTTAACAAGCACTGACATGGGAAGAACAGTATAAACACTTGCCAGATTACTAAAAAATCATATTGCCCCTGGGAACAATATTGATTGCAGCCAGACTAAATCAATCTTATTTCCTCTTGCCCAAGTAAAAAATGTTCAACAATACCAATTAACACAATCATCAATAAAATGAAAGTTTCTAGAGATTGAAACTGGTTGAACAACCTGGATGCAAGTGGCGATGACGGAGAGGATGAAATGAGTACCGATTGGAACCTGAGCGAGTGCAGCCGGCAGCGCCCCGACGACAAACCAAAGCGAGATAGACGATCGAGAACAGGGTACTGGCGGTGGTGATGACGTCAATCCAATTAGATAGATGAAGCGGCCTAAACAATTCAAGGGCCTTGATTCCCCAGCATTTTTAGTCGGGCTGCAGCTCCGTCAGCCCACGGGCTGCATCGGGCCCTAGTCAACTTGATATCTATTTAACTTCTGGACAGAATATATAATATCAATTTTTAACGTCTTCCATTTATAATGATCTCATATTAAATTATAAAAATTTAATCATTACACTAAATATATAATTAATTAATCTAATATCTGACAAAACACGACACAAACAAGGTTTATTATTTCATGATTTACCTTATAATCTACAAAACAACATAATAAATCAATCAATGTACGGATGGAAACATAGATACATGGACATATCACAAAATATAACAAATAATAATAAATGAATCGAATGATCCTCTAGCGGCATCTAATCCCACTTTTAGGGTTTAGGATTTTGAATTTTGGATTTAGTTGACGTGGGCTTTTCGCTCTTGTGGTTTATAATTATTGATTATAATATTTTCTTATATTGATAAAAGAAACATTCACAAGTCAAAAAAAGCATATATAATATAAACAAGGCTCGCTCATTATAATATTATTTGCTGCTCCTTTCTCTTTCCTCAACACACATCACTTGCATAACTCTAATAATTATTTTCTCTATGCCGGCCAACTACACGAGCGAGCGCAATCGTTCTGAGACTCAAAGGATGGACTTCCAGACTCCAGAGGTAGAGCTGGTGGTGGTTGCTGCTTTCTCGTCGTCAATTTTGATTTTAAATATTTTAGTGTAAAAAAAGAAATAGAAAATAAGCTAAAAATGACTTTCCCATGAAAACTTATATGGACAAGTTTGTAATGAATTCTTTAATTTTGTTTTCATTTTCCATGACAACTCATACACAAGAAATTATTTTTTTCAAATTTTCGTTTCATCCCTCAAATTTTCCATAAACTAATGTGGCCTAAATAAAATAATTTTTTATGTTTAATTTATTATGAAAAAATTACATAAAAATAAAAAATACTACAGCATTTTCCTAATAATGTTTTTAGGAAAATTATTTTCCCATAAACATTTCATTTCGTTTTCTTTCTTTTTGCATGATCCAAATGGATGGATTATTGTTCAATTTATAAAAAACTGTGTTTCATTTTGTTAGTTTAATCCGATGAGTTTTCGCATGAAAGGGCCCAAAAAATTCCAGAAATGCCAAGATCAGCCCGGTCAAACAAGCTAGTCTCAAAGATGTCCGAGGATGCCCGCATGAGAGCAGGGCCTCGTCCGAAGTGTCCGGCGATGCCCGCATGAGAACCGGGCCTTACCCGAGAGGTTCACCTAAATGGACGAAGGTATTCGAGGGACTGGGACTTCCCAGAAGCTGCCAATCGAGCTCAAGGAGTTCCGAGCTGAGGGGAGGGACTTCATTAATGGCAGCGACGACGAGTCCAAACAATCAATGAAGCCGACCAGCAACATGCATCTCAAGTATACAAGGGGAGGGCCACTTAGAGGGGAGTCAAGTTCCATCAAGGTGGCAACATTAAAGCTTCCTGACCAAGGGGAAGAGGTTGGATATATTACATCGACGAGAGATGAACCTAAGTTCGAATTTGAACTCATGGCAACCGAAGAAACTCCCGCCTATTCCTCTCATCAAGAGGTTCAAACATTTGAGGGCCAACATAGGGCTACAATAAGGAGATCGTCCATACCTATTTTCATCATCCAATTTATCAAAATCATATTGTATTCGGGCATAGTTGCCTTGGAAGTAGTCTAGGTCGGCCACTTGGCTTGTGACCCGATTGGCCTTTCATTTGAGGTCATTTCATAGTATTTTATTCAAGTTTCCATAATTCCGTTCGCATCATTTATAGAGGGGGAAATCTAGCCAACTTTGATTTTTTGGTCTCTACCGCTTTGATTCGTGGGGACTACCACAAGTGCAACAACGCTAGAAGAAAAAGTCGCAAATCTGAATTCCGAAGTCAGCACCATCAAGACAGATCTGAAGAAGTTCCAGGAGAGGACCGAGGCAAGATTCAATGGAGGGACTCATGTAAAAGGCACTCGAAAAATTAGATAAACTCATCCCAACAAAAACAAAAACTTTGGAGGAGAGGGACAAAAATGGTCAGGCACTCTGCCGCAGCCTTTGGACTAAGGAGTAGAGGTTTTTAGGGAGTCATGCAGGCCCCCAGTAACCATAGTGCCTCACTATGGTGAGGGGCCGAGACAGAAGAAGAACTTGAGTGGGGAAGCAGGCGCAACCATGTTATTCCCACAACCCAAGCACTTATGTGAGAGGTTATCATGGAAGCCATGAGCTAGGTTTCCTGAACCGGGGCAATACCAGGCCTAGTGGGATGCAACACAAAAGGACAGGGGCATTTGATGACTTGGAGGGATGCCAGCCTCACATGAGGAGTGATTCATTGGGAAAGCCAAGCTATCCGAGTCAGTATCACCTAAACGTACGGGGCAGACTGGGCAAGGACCAATGAGGCATTTGTGGGACATCGACCAAGGCAGTATGGTGGCCAAAAATTGAGAGCATGAGACTCCCAAGTGGGGAAGTTGTTGATGCCCATCTTCGAGGGCTGAGATGCAGTAGGTTGGGTCTATAAAGCTGAGTCGTCGAGTAAATTGCCTTACCAACTGGGAGAAGCTCAATGCAGCAACTTTGTGCCTTGACTACAAGGCACTGACCGGGTACAGATGGTGTGAAGTCAGGCAGCCCTTGTTTGCATGGGAAGAGCTCCGCGCGTCCTTCTTGAAAGGTTCCGGGGCCAAGGGAGTGAAGAGGTACACGAACGCAATGAAATACGGCGAGCAATTGGAAAAGCGCTTGGGGGGTACTTGGAGGCATGACGGATGAAACCCTTATGGACAACTTTATGAAGGGGCTGAAACCAACTGTTCTGGCATCAGTAAGAGTCTTGCAACCCAGGGGACTAAGCGAGGCAATGTCACTAGCTCAGCTGGTGGAAGAAAGAGACGAAGTCGAGAAGGCCAGCCGTAGCCAAGTGACTTATCCGAGACTAGCGCAAAATGGGGTAAATAGCAACAGACAGAAAGAATCTCCGGCGCTACGAGCCCATGGGCTATCGAAGGGGGCGTGAACCCTCCACTTCTTTTTCTTGTCATTGTTGTGTTATTCTGTAGTATGCTCTCTCCTTTTCCAATTAGTTCGATTAGGTCAAGTTCTTGGTTGCTTGATTGATGCACTGAATTCTTGTCTGTTTGTATTTGGACGGAAATTGCATAGTGGATTGGGTCGAGCCTTCCCTGCTCGAGGTTCCGCATACTTAGAGTCTTTGACCTGAACTACGTAAACATTATTGTGTGTTCTGTCCATTCCCTTTTGCTATCTTGCAAAGTTTAATTGAAATGAATTAAACTAAGGGGAAACAAGAGTTTAAACGATAGAAACTTGATAGTACATTGAACTTCTTCCGCTATCATCAGCCAAGACATAATAACGTCATTGCAACCTGCAATCTAGCTATCATAACAGGATCAGTAGGCATCGGACAATCGCCTCTTATGAATCCCAATTTCGACCTAGCAGAAAGAGCAATCTCCATGAATTTTTTTTCCAAGAAACGAAGTTTTGTCTTCCCAGCAACGCTTCACTTACGATTTAACTGCCAGTAATCTAGTTGTAATTGACTAAATAAGAATCATCTATGAAATTTCCAAAATTTGAAACAAAATCTGCATCGTGCTTTCGAGCCATTCGATTTCAACAATGTTGGATAGTTAGGTTAGCTTAAGTTTAACTTGGGTTCACTGTTGAAGTGTCCCCAAGTACAGTTTCCACAGCGGATAAATAATGTAATGTAGAAAAGTAAAGTAAGGGACTCGTACACAACAATTTATAGTGGAAACTCTAGAACAACCAGTACTCAGAGAAAAATCACTACCTTTCAGATTTCACTGAAAGGATTTGAGAAGCAGTCTTTTATTGCAATGTACCGATATACTTTTCACAAAAGACTAGACATATAACACCCGAATCTCTAATTCGCCCTAGACCCACCTTCTATCTTTTATGAATCAACTGCACTGCCCTGCGGACGCTTCCCCTTTACGTTATTCAGCAACTCACTGGACTGGTCTATCGGACCCTTCCTCAGATGCAGCAACGTGCAGCAGCTCGAAAAACACAGATTGACCTCACCAAAATTCTGAACTCTCTTATGTTGACCTCCAACTTGATTTGAGACTTTAAAGTTCTATTTATAGTGCTAGGATTTCCATCTTTATCTTGTATCAAATCTTCTTGCTTCCTCATTGAGAAACCAAAAAGATAATAACAAAATAATAAAAGATAATACATATTTCTAAATATTTGAATTATGGTTACAATATACCTAAAAGAATATCCTAACAATATTTCGAATATTTTCTAGATTACTTAATTATCTTGTTTTTAAATATCAAAAGATATTTATCTAATCAATACAAATTTAGAAACTTAATAATAAGAACTTCAGAAATATTCTGCTACGCCGCGTGTGGACTCCACACGCTGCTCTCTTTAGAAGTATTCAACTCTTCCTGTCCAATTGTCTATCTGCTTACCTTGATGTTTGTTCCATCAAAACCTGCTGGGTACATATCCCATATGCCCCAACAAACAAATATTGCACAACAAATGCAATGACCTTCACGAAACTCATGACAACTGATTTGGATCGTCAACACACGCTATGATACCATGAGGAAACGAAGATCCAGTTCGAATCATAGTTCGACAGAAAGCTCGCCCAAGAGACGAAGAAGATGAACTCAGCTTTGGAGGAAATTGTGATATTTCACATCGTTGTGTAAAACGCAATGCAACGTTTATATACAATTACATAAAAAAATACACATAGCTCCTTCCTCTCATCTTATGTCCGCTAAGCACCTCAAAAAGCCAAATTAATTACAACCGACTCCCTCTGAACTTGAACAAAACGATACAGCTTGTTGAGATAGAAACAGAGTATATATTCATTCTTATAATTCAAAAAGAGACAGTTACAAATGAGAATTCAAGTTCCGATTTTTGATGAGTTTATATAATAAAAACTATGCATAATGAGTGATGACCTGTATTCCTCGAGGTATAGAATCACTGATTCATAATGAATGAGAAAGCTTATTTTTTATGAGTTTATATATTAAATTACTTTCCTCAAAATATAAGATATTAAGCAAAAAAAGAGCCAATGCTGATTTCGTTACAAGGTTGGGAATTAATGTGCAGAAGGTGAACCAATTTAGTGACTACATATGTCAATTTGGATAGTATTATATTCAGCTCAGTACTTATTTATGAAATGTAAACTTCAATATTTTTATGATCTTAACTAGACTAGAATTTTAATATAGTAAGGTCATGTTCTTTTGTACTTATAAAGTACTTATTTCAGTACATATAAGTAAATATAAATAAATATCAGTACATATCAGTAAATATAAGTAAATATAAGTACATATAAGTAAATATAAGTACATATAAGTAAATATAACTATTCATTATTTCTTTCATCGACAACCTACCACCACTGTTCATTATCACCACCACCACCATAATAACTACACCACCACAACCACCACATTTCATCATCTCTTTCATCAACACACCACCACCCTTATTCATCACCATCACCACCATAACAGCACCACCACCACTATTCATCATGTCTTTCATCAACACGTCACTACCACTATTCATCACCACCACCACCATAACAGCACCACCACCACTATTCATCATCTCTTTCATCAACACGTCACAACCACTATTCATCATCAACATCACCACCACCACCACTATTCATCATCTCTTTCATCAACATACCACCACCACCACTATTCATCATCTCTTCCATTATTTTAAGTTAAGTTAAGTTAACTTAAATTAAATTGAGTTAAATTATTATTTTTTATTAGTTGTGTGTTATTTTTGTATTGGTGGGTTGTTGTAATGTTGGAAGTGTGATGGTAATGGTGGCAGTAGTCAGTGGCGGATCGAGAGAGTCGAGAGAGGGGAGTCACAAAATTAAATTGTACGATTTATTAATATTTATTAAAAATAATAAAAAATAAGTTAGATTATTTATTGGAAGTGTGTTGTGGTAATGGTGGTGGTAGTGGAGTGGTGATTATTTAACTAATATTGGAAGTGTGTTGTCGTAATGGTGGTGATAGTGGAGTGGTGATGTTGTTGGTGGAGTTAAGTTAGGTGATGGTGGTGTTGTGGTAAGTTAGGTTAAGTTAAGTTAAGTTAAGTCAAGTGTTGTTGTTGGTAATGGTGTTGTTGTTGATGAATAGTACATATAAGTACGTATAAGTAAATATAAGTACATATAAGTAAATATAAATACATATAAGTAAATATAAGTACATATAAGTAAATATAAGTACATATAAATAAATATAAATAAATATAAATAAAGTAATAAGTTTCATTACAAAATATAAGTACAAAAGAACACACCCTAAGAATGTGTTATTTTTCAGTTTTAATTAAAATTAAGAACGTAGTATAATTTTAAGTCAAGAATTAAGCCTACGAACCCATAAATAATATTTAGATTGGAATTTAATTGAGCCAATTAAAATTGATACTAATCAGCCCGGCATGGCGAATTGAGGCTTTGAGATTCCCTCTCCTCGTTTGAAAACCCTAAAATTGAATCGAATGGCTCACGGTGGCTACCCCAAGCGCAGAGCTGCGGGCCGCAATCCTCCGAGTCGGAGGGCCAAGCCTTTGTCTGCCGGCAAGAAGCCAAAGTCCGTTTCTCTCAAGAACCAGATTCGTTCCGCCGACCGCATGCTGCGTAAGGTATTTTAGATTTCTTTTGTCTGTTTTGCTACGATGCCTGTTGTTGTCACTTTACTCTAGGCTAGTGCCTCAATTTGATTTCACAACTTGTATCCTACACTCTGATGTTTTTAACTCGCTCTTCTAACGCAGTTGGTCGATTTTCATTACTCATATTGACATTTTGGGTACCCTTGTTCAGTTTGTTCCCCGTGGATGGTATTTTAGATGCTCGCTTCTATACATAAATGGATGATAAGTCTGTACCATTATGTGTGCATAGGGGTTTTGACTAACCATTAAAGTATTGTTGTAAAAATTGTTATTAATAGATTAGTAAGAGAATGAAATTTGTAAATATTACGAATGCAAACACTTCTTTCAGTCTCACTATTCTATAATATAAGGATACACTTGAAGAAAAAAAAAGCAGAAAAAGATTTTTTTATTAAGTTTTATTTGTCCAGGATCTCCCACCTGAAGTTAGAGAAGCCCAGCAGAAGAAACTAGAAGACCTCAAGAAGCAACAGGAGCTACATACTCGCCTTGCTGTTGAACGGAAAATATTTATGCGAGATCGGAAGATTAAGTTTTTTGGTAAGATTAAATATGCTTTGGCTGCTTCATCACTACTCTATCATTAAATGTTGGGATGGAGATATTTAAAATAATGTAGCTGACCCAACTCAAAACACTCTGCTGACCTGCACAGCTAGACCCTAAGTTAGGTAATTCGATTGTTATTTTCAAAGTCTGTATCGGAGAACTATAATCATAGTCCCTCTGATGGTATAGAAACTTGTTTAGATTGTTTGCATCAGCATCAATTTCAATAAAAAGTGATTAATGGCTTTTTGTGGAATATAACAAGTCAGAGAAATTAAGTTCAAACATTGGGATATGTATTAAGTTTCAGAACGTACTGAACGACAGTTAAAAATTGAAGTTAAAGGTTTACAGCAGAGATGTGAGTCTACTTAATGCCCATTCATATTCTGCGTCTTTACACTGAAAACTATCTGAATCTGATATTAAGTATGACATATGGTGTCAGAGAGGAGAAAGATAGAGCGAGGAATAAGACGTTTAGAGAAACAACAACGCACTTCATCTGGCCAGGAAGCAGATATCTCTGAACAGCTTGCTAAATTAAAAGAGGACCTTGAATATGTCAGGGTGAGCTATATCAGTACTTTTCCCACGTATACAGCATCTTTTGTTAAAAGGTTAACTTGTAATATTTCTTTCAATCAAAGCCTGTCAGTATCCAGTATCTTTCTACTGAAGTTTGTCCGAATGAGTTTAGGCGAATTCGTCGATGACTCCTACTACTAGATTTTTGTAGAAATTGGGGGTATTTTCTGTTCAAGTACGAGTTGGTGGTGACACATTGTCGGGCACACATTATGAACATTTTCATCTATAATGCAGTTCTTTCCCAAAAGTGAGAAGTATGTTTCTCTGTTCATGGGAGGTGATGATACCAACATGGTTGATACAAGAAATCAGTTGCGCAAAAAAATAAAAGCTAATATAGTTGCTGCTGCTGCCAGTGGAAAAGATTTGGAAGGTATTGTATATTCTATGCATTTTAGGAATTTGAACCATATTTCGTATTGTTAGTGACAGTATACCTGTCGTGTGGATTCAAATATGAACATCTCGTAGCCCAGGTCTATTGCCCACAAGTGATAATTGTTGAAGTCCTTCTATTAGTCTATGCTTTAATACATATAAAAGCATTTATCGTGCTTGACAATTCTTTTCAGAAGCATCTATTTCATCCCACTTGGTTGATGCCTTAACCTATTGAATGAGTTTGCAGAAACTGGTAGTGAGGACGATGGTTTAGTGGACCTCAGTGATGATTTTTTCTCACATGGAAGCTCTAGTGACGAAGCAGATGCAGATGATGAGTGGACTGACAAAAGTGCAAGGTGCTTTGCTCTACTGACAAAATATTGTGATAATGTAGGATAAATGGTTGTCCTTATTTGGTACTTATGGGATTTAGTTTAATAGAGCTCGTTTTGCAGGGAACAAGCATCTAGTGCTTCAAATAAAGCCACCACTTCTGGCATGTCCAGTGATGACAAATATCAGGTCTATTTCCTTGGACTGTTCTGAGCTATGGGAGACTAAAGCAGTTAGTTTAGTGATCTGCTTATTAACCGTTGTGTACTCACAATATTGTTGTTGTGGAGCAGGCAGCTGCTCAAGTCCCTATGCGCCCTCCTCGTCCGTCAGTGAATTCCTTTAAGAGACCTTATCATGGACAATCCAGTCATGTAGCTTCATCCAGCAAGAACACATCGTTTGGAAGATTTGAAATATCAACATCTAGCAACACTTCAACCAGCAAGAGCGATCCTCGATTTCAAAGCAGGGCATCATCAAACTCAGTGATGGGTCCTAGCAGTAATCTGAGTTCCAACTCAGATGCCCACAAACCACGCCGAAAGAGGAGGCCGAAGAAGAAAAGGCAACAGGTATAATCATACCCTGCTGGATACAAAACTTTATTTGATTTAAATACTTGTGAAGTTCCACTTGTCATTTCCATCTTCTCTAAACTCCATCGACTGTGTTTGCAGGCCTGACTCTGATATATATGCTGCTAGAAATGGAAGCAATGTTCTTACAGATTCACTGTCAAGTTTGGTCGGCTCAGTGGCAACTTACCCCAACTTTGAAGCTGTTATTGTGTGTACTAGCGGGAGCTAACTTACCGTAGTTGCAGCGTGGTGTTTTGTTTTCCATCTTTAAATTATGTATGGGCAATAGTACTTATATATGATATGAATAACAATGCAACCTGCTATAAACAAGTTTATCCAAAGGGCGATGCTTGCTGTTATTTTAAATTGCATGTTTTAGCCTGATTTTTTCTTATTCGAGGAAAATGATAAAGAGAAAAAACATGTAAACCAAAATGTCTTAAAATGATTATTCTTTCCTCTTAACTTTTTTGTGATCATTATTCTATTCATACTCATACTATACATGTTATGAATCAGAAATTGTATTAAAATATTGAATATAAATAATAATATAAATAATAATAAATTAATGAATAGAAATTTGATTATGAATATTGATATCAAAGTTGATGAGCAAACATAAAATCTAATGAACACAAGTAAATACATATTTTCATAAATATTACCAACAAATTAGTGAAAATAAGAATGACACAAACTTTTTAATGACCATGTTTTTACTTAGCTACTCATTCAATGTCATTATTTTTTGAAACTACAAAATTTTCATTACCGTCCCTTATTTAGAGGTCAAACTTATTGCGAGTCGACCCCTAAAGTTGTCATTATTTACAATTTGACGTCGCTTTATCGCAACTACAAATTCATATCTATATATAAACGCACGCGTCTATGGATATGCAAACTCCATTTACCGCAGCTCCTGCCTGCTGTTACACGAAGCGAATGGAGTTTCGCAAATCGTCAACTCCATTTCTCTCGCTACCATGTTTACTTCTAATCTTATTTTCACATTCGCGTAATCCAATTGTTAAAACCCTAGCTGAAGGAGTCAATTATGAGGAAGCCAGACGCCTCAGAGAAGAGGTATTAACTTGCTTAATTAATATCCCTATTATCAAGTTGATGACCTTTTCCGATTTTCCACTGAAATTGCTACGATTAATTATGGAATTTATGCTTACCCACGAATCCGGTATAGATGATGCCTTTTTGTATTGAAGAGGATCACTGCAATGCCTGACTGGAATTTGTTGTTGATGGGCTTGATAGAATAGATCAGTATGTTGATGCTGCCTCCAATTGTTGATAAAGAACGCAAAATCAACTTACTTCGTATTTTTATAGCACATTGGAGAATGACATATTAGAATCACTGACTTGCGTATGCACAGTGCAATTTGAGATGCCTGTTTTGCCCCGTTAAAAATAATTTCAGATTTTATTTTCAAGGTGCGTGGAATGTTTTATCATGCATTCGATGGGTATATGGAACACGCTTTTCCGCGTGATGAGCTAAGACCTCTATCTTGCGGTGGAGAAGATACGATTGGCAGTTACGCATTAACTCTAGTAAGCCATCCTTTTTCTTAATGTTATATTATATGATCAATAAATGAGATTCCTTGGTGACCTTTATGCCTTCCCGTGGCAGATAGATTCCCTAGACACTCTGGCTTTACTTGGTGACTATGAACGTTTTTCCGAGTCAGTTGAATGGATTGGTAAAAATCTCCGCTTTGAAATTGTGAGTATATTACTCGGTCTCTACAGAATTACAAGAGTGCGACCTTGAATCGTTAAATGTCATGATTGAGTTCATAAATCACAATGCATGAACACGATTTGAGTCATCACTATCATTTAGGCAAAAAAAAAACATTCACTATTAAGAGACATCGCCTCTTCAGTAAATTAACTATTGTTAAATTACTAGTGGTGTTTTAAGCTTGTGCACCATACACTGTTTTCCTAGTAATGCTGCAGCTCATCAAAAATAAACATCAAATGTTGCTCGATTTGTTAAGAATACACTTGAAAAAAATTACCCACCTAAAAATACACGTGCTTATAAATGGAGGATATGTTTAAGTCACATGGTAGATCATCCATGAGATTTGATCCATTTAGGTGTTAACAGAAGCACCTGAATAAACATTTTTCTGAATTATTTATGTGCAACTAAACAATTACATATCAGCTAAAATCACTGTAGAATTAATTTTGTCATTTTTCCCAATAAACGTTGTGTGACAAACCTAAATTTTCAGAATAAGACAGTATCAGTCTTTGAGACAACAATACGGATTCTTGGAGGTCTACTTTCTGCTCATCTTATTGCAAGTGATTATGCTACGGTACGATTTCTAAGTATATCATTCATTTATTTACAGTCCTATTTTATTTTTGGAATTCTTTTATTCCATTCAAATTGGAGGGATTTAATTGCAAATTCCTGAAAATTAGTTTGGCAGAGCAACAGAGGTTACCAAACACTTACATTTACTACATATGCTGAATCAAGTAGCCCAAGAGTAGAACAGCCTAACCATCACTTGCAGGCAAAGGATCTAAAAACAAAAAACACCCCATGGGGTCACCTGAGGCTCTGACTAGAGATCCATGAGCAATGCGGATGGTCCAAAATGTTTAGAGTAGACTCACATTTTAAATACAGGACTGACATACTGGCAGGGCTATCTTGAATAGATTCATGAGCAATGCGGGTGGTCCAAAATGCCAGAGGTTACCAAAATGTATATTAGTGTAGTATCAATATAGACAGCTTACCTTGAATAGATGTTATCTTAGCAGTCCTCAATGCAAACGATCAAATCAGAACTGAACAAATTATTTTTTGTTCAGTGACAAATCACTTTCATTTTTTTAAAATTTCATTCTTTTCGTATTATGCTGTATTACATATTGGTTTTTCTGTTCGAGGAGACCAAGTCCTCTTATGAAGAGCATCTACACAATAATTGATTATCTTCATTTCCGACATCCTCAGGGCATGAGAATTCCATCATACAATAGTGAGTTACTTCATTTATCTGAAGATCTAGCTCGGAGGTTGTTACCTGCATTTGACACCCCAACAGGTTCCTGCAGTACTTTAATGTCAATGTTTTCCATTTTTCATGTCTTCATCATATGTCTCGTGGTGAGCAAGTTTTCTAGATCATGAATTAATTTCCTCAAGCTTATGTGTGATTTGGGAAATAAGAAATGAATATGAGGCTGCCTTTGGGAAGGTTGAAGCGTGTCAAGACTCCAGAGTATTATATGGATGTGTATACCTAGTTATGGTTTTGAGAGTTTAAGCCAATTCTTACAGTTAGCAATGATGGTTTGAAATGTGTTATGACATACCATCTCATTTGGAGTGTTAAAGTATGTAATCAGTATCTATTTTAATTGACCCTGATTACTTCTGAATAAACACAAATATATTGCTTCTTTTTTTTCTTGAAAGAAGAAATTTATTAGCTTCTGGATCGTTAGGTTTGCATACAGACATTGACCTTCATGGTTGGGCTCGTCTGCGGGTTCCTTAGTTGAATTGCTTCAGATAAGTCTGTAGAGAGCTAGATTTAAAAGGATAGGTTTGGAAAGTTGGATTTAATGTGTTAGATTTGGCATTTAGAAACAAGAGGTTATGTTCAGAAGAAACCTTTGAGTCAAAGTTGCTAACTTTAACTGTTTCATGTAGGTATTCCATTTGGATCTGTCAATTTACTCCATGGAGTTGATGAACATGAGAGCAAGGCAAGTTGTCATGAACTGTATTTGCTTCAGAGTGGTATTTTGCTTTTGTTGTTCATCCCTTCTCATTTGTGTAAACAATTGTTGATCGTTCTGTTCTTATTATGCAAACAATGGCTAAAGCACTGTAAAATAGTATTACCTTAATCCATAGTACGAATATCTAATTTGTTTATTAGCCTCAAATTTAAAGAAGGCTGCTTGTTTGGCTGTTAAATCTCAAAATTCCCAATCATGTTATGCAATCGAAGGTGCAAACTTTAGGTGACGAATGTTTAGGTGGATATGCAATTTGGAAGATAAATCGTTATCGAATTTTAGTAAATAACAAGTTTGGGGCCCTGGAACTAAGTAAAGGGCAATCAGAACACATCCTAGAGTCTATATGTTTAGAATTTGGACTAGCATGTTACTAAAAACCTAGAAGACTTAATATCATATCCGGTCCTAACATAGCAACTCTTTGTTTTCAGACGATTCACTCATATTTTTCAGTCTATTTCAACGAACACATAGGCTACTGAACATGGTGAAATATATTTAAATTCTGATTAGTTTTACTCATTCTATTTCCTGGTTGCTGAAATGATGCATGATTATATACTTTCGTTTACCTTCTGTGCAAGTGATTGATATTTGATAAGTGTCTTTATCAATTATCACTGGCTTTGAGAATTCACAGGCAACCAATTTGATTAATGGTTTATCCAGATTACATCAACTGCTGGAGGAGGAACTCTGACCTTAGAGTTTGGGGTGCTTAGCCGTTTGACAAATGATTCGAGTAAGTTTCATGGTTACGCCTAGCAGTACTTTGCTCGGTAATTTTTCCTTCTGTGTTGTCTTCATCTTAAAGCCTCCTGAGGAAGCCTCATAAATTTGTGTCACTACAAAATTTGGGATTGCAGTTTTTGAGCAAGTCACAAAAAATGCTGTTCTTGGTTTGTGGGCACGACGTTCAAAGTTAAATTTGGTTGGTGCTCACATCAACGTGTTCTCGGGTGAATGGACCCAGAAGGTAGAAATTCTTCAGTACTCTGATACATGTTCAGACGCCATTAACCTCATATTTCTAGCTGTTGACCTCTTATCTCTAAGTATGAAGCATAGTTTGATACTTCAGATAAGTATATATTTGCTAATCTTTAGGTGGTTCCATATCCATCACTGTATAACGTTATGCAAGTATGATCAGTGACAGATGTAATCAATTTTTATGTTCGCAAACTTATTTTCTTTTGGTATTTTAAATCTGGATTGTTGACATGTATTTTTTGGGCTGATTTTGGCTTGTTATCATACTATTGTAAGCTGAAGCTGGCACATAGATGGCGGTTCCACATTTAAAGTCATCAAATATTTGGATGATATTGGTTTACACTTTACACTATATGAATACTTTTCGTTTTCCGGCAGGATGCTGGCATTGGAACTAGCATTGATTCTTTTTATGAATATCTTCTTAAGGTCAGTGTTAAATTACATTAACAAGCATAGAAAATATGTCACCGTAGCCAGGATGAAAATGCAAACATTTTGATTCAGCCTTGTGTGTATCTTTATTGGTTCTCAGCCTCCATGGCGTTTTGGTTCCGCCTTGTGCTGAACGGCCCCCTCATCTGGCTTTTTATACAACTCAGTTGAGGCGTTTGTCGTATTTTTTATTTTAAATCCATTGAAATATCTATAAAGAAAACTTTTCAAAAAAATGCAAAATTTATTCCAAACCTGTATTATGTCAGATAATTGTTCAGGTTGAAAGCAATAGCAAAAGTGTAACACGTTTATGTTTCATACAAGCTGGTACCTAGCTGTGCAGGTAGCAGGTGTGATACTGTGATGTCAAGATAATTGTATCTTTAATGTTTAAATATTAATTTTCCGAATTCTAATCATCCATTTATTTTTGCCAACTAACCAAATGCGCTTGTCACTTCAAATATTTTTCATTTCCCTTTTTGTTCCTTATCTAAGATAGTATTATTTATTGGCCTTCAATCTATTGTTCTTCATCACTACATTGTTGCACTCTGGAAAATTTTTATGTATTTATCATTGCACATCAATATCCTGTCTTGTATCCTTTTCTTTAAATGTTGTACTTTAATCATACAGGCATACACATTATTTGGAGATGAAGAATATCTTTACATATTTCAAGAAGCTTATGGAGCTGTGATGCAGTATCTTTTCAGCGACCCATGGTAACGATGAGAATCTCATCATTTTGTGAAGTTGAATGATCGACATTTTGGTTTCATTGTCCATTCCACTTCCTACACCACGTAATGGCAGGAAAAAAGTTCCGTGATTTTGCAGGTATGTGGAGGTCAATATGGATTCTGCCGCAATTGTCTGGCCATTATTTAACAGCTTACAGGCATTTTGGCCAGGCCTTCAGGTAATACTTTTTAAATCTTCTTGCTTTTGCTGATTCATGAGTTGATGCTATCAGTGATTGGAAAGTGTAATTATTATTTCATTGTGAAAGGTTCTAGCAGGTGATCTCGATCCAGCCATCAGGACACATTCAGCCTTTTTTAGTGTGTGGAAAAGATATGGTTTCACTCCAGAAGGGTTCAATCTTGCCTCATTCAGTGTTCAGGTATATTACACGATACATATACTTTCATGCTTTTTGACTAACAGATTTTTTTGGCAAAATTGATTTTATGCCGGAGTATAGAAGGATGTGGTACAAACATGGACTTCCCCAGCTAAATAACAACTCTGGCTGAAAAAAATAATATCAAATTCAACTAACGGCTGAACAAAAAAAACCTACAACCTATCTATCAAGTCAAAGTCAGAAAAATACTAGTAAAGTCATCTCAGTTGATACATAATTTTTTTTTTTAATAGATGCTCTTGTTTAATACTTTAAATTTTGTGTGTGAATCATGTGGCCTGTCAACTATTTATTCAATAGGATTCATTTTATAAATCTGTTGCCTGGTTATAGTTGAATTATTCTTGCTTGGATCGGCATTCCTTTCATTTATAGTATTAGCTAATCAATATATAAATTAGAGTATGCAATTTAGATGCACTTATTTTTTATACGGGCCTTGGGTCAAGTGGTGGCATCACTGTTTTTGTGGAACAAAAATGATCTTTGGTCAGAATATCCTCTTAAACGACGATTCATTTGGATAGAGGCTGTGTATATCAGCTAACTATAACTCAAGACATCATTTTGTGAAATATGATGATGTAACAATTCAATGTCCTTATCTCATCACAGCTTATCATCATGTTTTCTTTTATACAATGTTTTGAGTTATGACAGGATCTCTGGAGATATTTTCTAATAGTCATCCGAAAATCATTTCCTGAATTTGCTTGTTCATTTGATCACATTATTTCACACTTTAAGTTGGCATGCTAAAACTGTTTAGACATCCCAGTTCAAAATGATTGGAAAATCATGCTAGTTTATAGCCTTGCCAAGTCCAAGTTGATCCCCATGGTGGTTACACGTGGAGATTTTGTCCTCTAAACTATGTAGTTTCAACTT
The DNA here is from genome assembly GCA_963678935.1 of Umbilicus rupestris. Lineage (NCBI taxonomy): Eukaryota > Viridiplantae > Streptophyta > Magnoliopsida > Saxifragales > Crassulaceae > Umbilicus > Umbilicus rupestris. Next base: position 8,658,883 of record OY787628.1, on the reverse strand, counting down.
TCAAGCACAGTATTATGATACAAGAACTACTTAGAATAAAAGAAGCAATCGTAACATTGGCTTAGCGTCAATGAACAGTTATTTCTTTTCCTTTTTGTTGTTACTTGTTAGGTTCTCATTACTTGTAATAGTTTAAGCTTGAGCCACAAAGTTCTTTGTCTGCAGCATGGACAAAAAAGCTATCCTTTGCGTCCTGAGTTGATCGAGAGTACTTATTGGCTCTACAAAGCAACTAGAGACCCCAGGTTGGTCATCCTCAGAGTTCATACAATTATCCGCATGCCCTTTGGCCCTATATCTAAACTGAGGAACTTATAAACGGTGACTGTATAGTAGACTTTGAGTTATTTAGAACTTCCAAGAAACAAAAATATTAGACACGGTTCCTGCATTGATAATCTGCATTCTTATAGCTGGAAGCAGCAAGGGTTCATGCAGATTCAAAGCTTTATATTCTGAGCTTTATTGCTCAAAATGCTCTGTTACTTAATTTAGCTGTTGTGCTGTCGAATGTTAAAATCTGACTGTTACCTGTTGATACAGTTCCATTTTTTAAAACTATAATGGCTCATACCATTCGGTGATATGAACAGATTCCTTCGAATTAAAGTAAAATAGTCTCGGTCTTGTGATACTAAGCACAAGAGCTATCACTTATGTTTCTCACCCATTTCCCATTCACATGGTTTAGGCAGACCATTTGCTGTTGTAGGAGACCTGATGGTTGTTTTATCACACACTTATTCTTTCTTTCTTTTTTAAAGTAAAATTGATTAACGTAAACATAAAGTTCACAAAAGGCAGGGAATCGATATTCCTTGTCTCCTACACCTATTACATCATTTAGGATTTGCGTCAAGCATTCCACCACTGATTTTGCTTCCTATTTGAAGTTCTTTACGTGGACTGGATTACCTTTTTTCTTTTCTTTTTTGATGTGGAAGTGATCCTCATTTCTTCAATGCGCCTCGTAATGGTTGAGATCGAATATGGGCTCTCTGAATTCCTATATTTGATCTACCAAGCCACCCTTGTCTTTATTTAATTCCCTTAGTTCCTGCTTGAATCTTTTTTGGCTTTTAAAGCATCTTCTGTTCCTCTCTTCCCAGATTGTCAGATTGTGGAATAACATAATATTTTCCAAATCTTTTGTACACTTTCGAGCAGTTCCTTATAGACCAACTTTCTAGTAGCTCTTTTATAGTTTTGGGAAATACCCAACTACTCCCCGCCAAAACAAGATGTCAGCCCATAATCTCCATACCCAATTGCAGTGCACTAAGAGGTGGTCAGTTGTTTCTTCTTGATCTTCACAGAAGGGACAGTTTAAGCTCGTTCTGCCTTAAGAAGTCCTCTCTTCTGCAGCTCCAATTTTGAGGGAAGGCTATTTTGGCTTATTTTCCATATTAAAATCTCCACCTTAGGAGGTGCTAACCCTGTCCAGATTTGATGGTTCACTTTTTCACACTTGAGTTTCTTCATCTTAAGCTCCAAGGCTGTTTTCATAAGCGACTTCATGTAGAATTTCCCATCTGAGCTGAATGCCCATGTAATTCTATCTTCCTTCTCATTTTTTGGCTGAATGTGATTGAGAGTTGAGACTTCTCAGTAATTTTCTTTTTCTTCTTCCCATGAATATAATTTCCTTGTTGTTTTGATGACCTAATTCCAAGTTTTCCCTGACCACTTTCCCATTTCCTTCACTACTGCATTCATATTTGGTGTTAGAGAGTATAGCTTAGGAAATTCCTCTTTAAGCCTTTTTTCTCCCATCCAACGATCTTTCCAGAGCTTTACTGTATCTCCTTTGCCCAGATTTAATTTTTGTCCTTGCCTAAATGTCATTCCCACTTCTCTGTTTCTTCTGATAACACTCAAAATATCCCTCCAACTTTTAGGAATTTTCAGATTTTCCTCATCAAAAACTTCCCTGAATTTATACGCGTCGTTCGTCGGGCACCATTCTTTTCCATAAGCCTTCCTTTTTTGAAATCAACCTCCGCCACCATTTCACAAGTAAAGTCATATTTTTCTCCATCATCCCTTGAATTCCCAATCTCCATATATCTTTGGTCTCTTTATTGTTTCCCAGGATACATAGTGAATTTTCCTGCCATATCTCTTCAAGTCACACTCTTGATTCTTTGTGCGGACAATCTTACATAGACTTGTCTGTTGACACTGAAAGTAACCAATCTGTTTTTTGTCATATTGGCCCTAGTAGTGATTATCAATTTGCCTACTTGTAATGCTTGCTAATAAGTAATTGCATTCTCATGATACCATTTGTTTATAAATTCTATCCTGCTAACTCCTCGTGACTGTAGATATCTTGATGCTGGGCGCGACATGGTGGCCAGCTTGCAATATGGGGCCAAATGCCCTTGTGGATATTGTCATATATCTGATGTAGAGTCCCATGAACAAGATGATCACATGGAGAGTTTCTTCTTAGCTGAAACGGTAAGGTTTCTGATGTTTTTATTTGTACAAATTGTATCCTTGCAAAGCGTAACAGTGTAATGTAGTGGAGTATGGCGGACACCTTACAAAATAGAAAAAAGTTTGTTTAGACACTTCGTTTTCAGGGAGTAGTTTGCATGTGATTTCTGTGTACACAATCCATTCACAACCATCTATAGCTTTATATTTTTCTCTATCATTAAATTTTGTATATAAATAATCAAAGAAACAAAAGTTTACATAATGAAAATCCTCTAACATTAAAACACTTAAATTGGATGATAGCTACTACTGTTAGATATCTTTTTCACACGGATTATAAATGCTGAATGTTATCAAATGTCAGATGGTTCAATTGTTTAATGTTTGAAAGTTGAATAAATATGTATAACAGGGTTCAAATGAGAACCCCTTTTATCGTAAGGCTTAGAACTCTTTGTGAGTCATTGATCTTGTTTTGATCAATGACCAAAATTCATTGGGTCCAACTTAGGTTTATTTTGCTATTGAAAATTTAATTTTACCAATAAACATTCCTCCTGGCTGAGTCTTAAATGCTAAAATTTTAAACTTGGCCATTGAGAAAAATTTCATCTCTGCATCCAAAGAATTCTCAGATATCACGATAAGAGTTCTCATTTGAACCAATGTATGTACCTTATCAAGGAAACGTACTAAAAGCGACTTTAGATAACATATATTATTGAATGATACTTTTTGGATACTATCAGGGTTGAGCAAATAAACTGTTTCCAAAATTATATTGTGATCCCAGTACCATCTTATTTGTTTGATATATTCTTCACTTCTACCATTATAGCCTCATTTATATAACGCGTGACCCCTTTACTTCATTTTGGGAGAACTTGGTCCAGAAATACATAGCGGAAGATTTGAATTTTACCAGCGTGATTTAAACTTAAATGTCAATGATGACATATAATGAATTTTCTTGATGCATTTGTTTGTAGGAAATAATTTTTCTCAATATTGGCAGAATGTATTGCTTTGATATTAAATTATGCAATGTGCATATGATGCTTGTCTCGTTTCTTGATTGGAATCTGTTTGACCTGAGTAGGTCAAATATATATGGTTACTTTAAGATTTGGCTGCTGGCCCCGAGAACCTTATTTGGAATTTGCTTAATTAGGTCAAATATTTATGGCTACTTTTTGATTTGGCTGCTGGCCCGGACAACCTTGTTGAAAATGGTTCATACAAGTAAGTATCACAAGTTGTTTGAACTTTCAGATTTCACCAATCTATGTGTAAAATGAATGGAATGTCACTGACATCTTCAACTTGATTAACGGATATAACTTGTAAACTATGGCATTATTATTTCAGATATGTCTTTAGCACTGAAGGTCACATCCTGCCTGCAACTCCACAGATATCATTAGTCCGTGAACATTGTTCATATCTCGGGTCATTTTGTAGTGCGATTGGCCAAAAAAGTTCTGGATTGCATGTTTTCACAAGTGCAATTGAAACAAATAGCAGTAAACGTTTTGGGGTGCAGACTAGTTGTACCAGTTTGTCCGGCTCATCTCATTTTAGATCCGCTCCTGTTTCAGAATTGTTGAAGGTATTTAAAACCCAAGTACCTTAAATCTGCGTCTCAACAATTCAGGCCTCTTAAATATGTTTTTTTTTCTTTGAAGGGTCGTTGCCCGGGGATGACTTATGAGCAGAGGTTTGGCTTATCATTTACATCACCCGCCGATATAAGCAGGGACCAGGATACCACACAAGAATCCCAAGATCCGAAGGTTGTAATTGGTCCTGTTGTTGTGAGCAGCAACCAGAATGCAGATGATTATTCATCATCTACAGCAGAGGCATCTTAGAAGCATAAAAACCATGAACTCTTCATTGACCTTTCTGCTGGATGACTGTTACAAAGCTGTGGATGCAACCAGAGTTCTTTTTTCGACTTTCGTGCAAATCAACAGTAAACAGAATACTTAAAAGGAACAAAACAACTTTGCCTGGCAGATGATTAGAGGCTGGATCAGCAAAAGTAGTGTTCATCCAGGACCACCAGAGTCGTCCTATTTAAGGTTTGGTCAAGTGGCATGAAAACCATCATACATCCATACTACTTTATTGCTTGTATCAAATAGATGTTTAGTTTTGAAATGGTATTTTGTTACTTGAGATAAAATTTGCAATTTTTCGCAATTACAAAGATACTTGATTCATGGACATATTTAGGTACTACCAACATTGTGACTTTTCAAATAATAATATTGAAATTAGGACAGTAAATTTCTAACGAAAATGGATTTAGATCCAGATCAATATAAGGAATTTTTTAAAAATTAAATTTTATTATAACACGGAATAAGGCCATGTTCTTTTGTACTTATAAAGTATTTATTTCAATACATATAAATAAATATAAGTAAAGTTCAGTAAATATAAGTACATATAAGTATATATAAATAAATATACGTAAAGTAATAAGTTTAAGTACAAAATATAAGAACAAAAGAACACACAAGGTCATGTTCTTTTGTACTTATAAAATATTTATTTCAGTACATATAAATAAATATAAATAAAATTCAGTACATATAAATAAATATAAGTACATATAAATATATATAAATAAATATAAGTAAAGTAATAAGTTTAAGTACAAAATATAAGTGATGGAGTGTATTAATGCTATGCTCCAAGAAAAACATAATAGGCGTTGTGACGTCATAATGACTTTGTAGCTCTCCCTCTTCGATCCACAAAATGAATAAATGCTTTGATCGATCTTATACGTTTATTCATGATTTTCTACCCAAACATCTTCATGATTTTTACTTATGGGCTTCTAACCGAATTAGGTATTGATTTCAATAATCGGGCGTAGGAATTTGGCAGGGGCGAGGGCGAAAGATGGACAAATTTCGAAAGCAGGCAGAGGCGCTTGCACGCGCTAGAAACACTGTTAAATGCTACAAAGACGACAGAGTTCCTAACTGCATTCAAGAGGTTGAATTCTTCATTATGTACTTGGGAATTTATGTCTGATTGCTTGTTTATGAAATTGGGTACAAACAGGGTCTGTATTTGGGTTCCATTGGAGCCGCAACCAATAAAAGCCTGTTGAAGGAATTGAATGTCACTCATATCTTAACTGTGGCCTCTTCGGTGGCGCCTCCATATCCCAAGGATTTCATTTACAAACTCATTGACGGTCATCATCCATCTCTTATATAACTTTCTTTCAAATTTAATTATAATCCCGTGTAATGTTCTAAAGTTTCTACCAATTTGATAAGCACTTTCATTTTTGGTATGTTATAATGGTACTACCAACTGATGAGTTGAACTATCTTGTAGTTTTTGACAAAGAAGATACGAATCTGGAAAAACATTTCGATGAGTGTATAGATTTCATTGATGAAGCTAAAACACAGGGTGGCAGTGTTTTAGTTCATTGCATTGTGGGCAAGTCAAGAAGGTAAATTTATCCTCCATGAAACATTTTTTGGTTTTGAAAATGAAAATCACAAAATGTTGCTCTCTCTCTCGGTGGAACTCAAGTTGGCATCCCTACGTAAGGAAGGCTCTTATTTGATAAGCATGAGTTGTTTATTTTGTGAATATGTGCAGTGCGACCATTGTGGCTGCTTATATGATGAAAAAGCATAGAATGAGCTCAGCTGAAGCCCTGCAGTATGTGAAAGATAAACGTCCTCTGGTGAACCCAAATGCGGGTTTTGTTTCACAACTACATAACTTGGAAAGATCCCTAGAACTTCAAGGTTCGTATGTCAGATTAAATAACTTCCAAGTTCCAATCTTCCTTCAAATCTTTTAAACCTATGATGCAAGATTTATTCGTCTCCCGTGTTGCATTTTCAGAAACAGCAGCAGCAACGTCAAAGACTGATGCACAACAGCAATCAAATTAGTTGATATCTGATAGTTTTTTTTTTTTTTTCATATTAGTACCCATTTGGTGCATTATTCTTTCGGATATATTGGTATATGTATAACTTTCACTTATTTTTAATGTCTTAGCCATCATTTGGTTACTTGTTCTTTTTATCATTTTAAAGAACCATTTGATTAGGGTAGACAATCAATTGTTTAACATTTAAATGTAAAGTATGAATTTAAATATATATATATATATATATATTAAAAACTCATACTGCATATAAAATCTTTATTTATATGAATCCCAGAGGCACTGCTCACGCGTATTGGGTCGGGTAGGGTAGTAGCTTGCAAATCACGCCCACCATTCCAAATTTTCCCAAACCTGTCTACCTACTTTCATCACTTGGGAGTGGCCTCGTTTCTTACTGTCCAAATCGTGTGATGGAGCTTAAATCCACATACTAACATTACTTTAGGGTGTATTCTTTTGAATTTATATTTGGTATTTAAATTTATATGTATTTATATATATTATTCATTATCATCACCGCAAAAACAACACAGCATCAATAAAAAATAATAATTTAATTTAATTTAACTTACCTCTACCAACAACATCACCACTCACTACCACCACCATTACCACCACACTTCCAAAACCATAATAAACCATTATCACAAAACATCACACCACCAATAAAAAATAATAATTTAAGTTAATTTAAATTAATGACTTTAACTCCACCAACAACACCAACACCATTATCATCACATTTCTAAAATCATAACAACCTATCACCACAAAAACAACACACCACTAATAAAAAATAATAATTTAATTTAATTTAAATTAACTTAAAATAATGAAAGAGATGATGAATAGTGGTGGTGGTATTGTTATGGTGGTGGTGGTGATGAATATTGGTGGTGGTGTGTTGATGAAAGAGATGATGAATAATGGTGGTCGTGTCGTTATGGTAGTGGTGGTGATGAATGGTAGTGGTAGTGTGTTGATGAAAAGAAGATGAATAGTGGTGGTGTTGTTGTTATGGTAGTGGTGGTGGTGTGTTGATAAAAAAGATGATGTATAGTGGTGCTGTTGTTGTTATGGTGGTTGTGATGAATAGTGATGATTATGTGTTGATGAAAGAGATGATGAATAATTATATTGACTTATATGTATTTATATTAGTATTTGTAAACTCAAAAGAACATAACCTTAGTCACACTAAATGGTAGAAACCAAAGTCATATAAAACTAAAACCGAACTAAATCAATGGTCCGATTGGATGAGTGGGGAAAGTGTCTCAACTTCATCCAATGATAGTCCGATTGGATGGTGGTTATCGTCTTTTTTTTTTGGGTGAACTATTAAACCAATTTACTTCAAAGAGATGGCTTGAATTTTTCAAAATTGAAGCATCATGAATAGCAAATTTGGCCTTGTCGGCTAAACTTCAAATATCTGTGGTTCTAAAGAAATCCTTCCAGATTGACTAGTAAACTGATTCGTCAGGTAAAGAATTCACCATAATATCCCACTCCAACAAAACTACCATGTTTTCATCATCCCCGTTGGATCTCCCAGAGAGAGAAGCAGCAGTCAAGAAATTTGAGACGCCTCAAGCCACAACCTGAGAAAGCATCTCCGCACTCTTCATCTTTCATGATCTGACCGCTAAGATCCTACAAGACCTTTGTATCGGGCATACTTTATGATCAATAGAAACAGTAATAAACACGATGCTCCTGCGACACTGACAACCTGCAAACATAGACAAGGATCACTGTCTCCTCGTCACAAATTACAATCAAGGTCAACGAGAAGAGTACTAATTAGTTACCCATATAAACATGTCACTGTGGTCTTCGTTCCAAGTATATGGTATGTTCATGCCGAAAATTCCAGCTACTAGGGAATATATAGATAAGCAGACAGTTCCAGCACTAACAAATAGTTCTAACTGCATCAGCAAATAATAAAAATTAAAGCAACGGAAAACATGATGTTCTTCGCTTGCAACACATTAAATTACTGATTTCAAACTACCCAAGTAAAATCTACACCTGAATCAGCTGATTACGCTTATTGTCAAGCTGCACAAATAAATGGAAGTTTTTTATTCATATGAAAGGAAAAAATAAACAAAAAAATAAACAGTCCAAACCGGTTTTCAATGGATTACCTGAATATTTATATAATCTTCAGTATCATCAATGTATTCACGTAGCTGCAGCAAAATCAGTTGCATTGTGAGTATTAAGATAGAAAATGCAGATACAGGATATTAAACAATATAAAGAAGGAATAGCAAGAGGGTGAATCTGCTAAAATTTAAGGAAGAATATAACACTCAGCTCTATGAGTCCATCAAATTGCAAGAAGCTAACAGAGTGCCAGATTATGCTCCATAGATTCAATTTGCAACTATAAATAGTAACCACTGCCCAAAGAGGGTTCTAGAGCGTCTAGAGCCAGGACAAGACCAGTAGAAAGAGACTTCAAGATACGACAACCTAAAATGTAGTAAGATACTGACTTGTACAGTTTCTACTTAGACAGATCAAGAAGGTTGGCAAAATTGTAATCACACAGATGGAAATATAGGAAGAGAATATTAAGTCCAGTCCCAGAGATGCATGGATTGGTGCTGTTGAAGGGGGTAGGATTTGGCACAGACAGTAAAAAGGGTCTTTTGCACCCAATTAAATTTATCTTTCCCCTAACACATCTTTGTGAATCATATTTGTATCTGATAGCATAGCAGAGCGAAGGGCTACACATTGTATAATCTTGCGAGGGCAAGATATGCAAGGTCAATGGTCACCACAATTCCCAAAAAGGAAAAAAGAAAGAAAAACAGAAGGAAAGAAAAAGATATAAGGCTGGATAAATCCTGATGAGCAAGAAACACAAACAAATCTGTCTTAACAAATGTTGGTAGCCATATTATTCACATAAATCTAAGAGGTTGACCGTTCACTTATGAGATCGGCATGAGTCTGAGGTAGACAATTAAACTGGACTAGATAGGTCAAACATTTCAAAAGATGAGCATAATGTCTATACCACATACCGTTGTCAACTTGTTATATGTTCCGTCAATTTGCATGAAGTAAGCCTGTGACAAGATCCATATTTGAGCTTAAAAGTTATAGCAATTCATCACTAAAGAAAAAGAAGCAACGTCTAACCTCGAGTAACATTTCAAGATCCTCAATATCATTTTCATCTCCTTTAACTGTTGCAACACTTGCTCTACTCGCACTAGCTCTACTTGCTTTAGAAATCCTTGATCCAATTGCAGGGGAAGCAGGATACCAGTTGGCCCCTCCTGAGGCACTGACTGGTGAAGACACCGTTAACTTTCTAGTCAAGTAAAGATCATTCATATCATCGTCGTCATCCAAAAGTTGCTCAAGCTCATCCCTCACCTGCGATTGGAATGCTTATGAGTGTCAAAAAGAACATAACATTGTTGTTCAAGTTTTTTCTTTTCTATCCTTACTATTTAGCACACAATATCATGCCTCTGTCTTCACATAATATGCTGTTTACTAACAAAATAAATGTTGCAAATAAGATGGTTAATGTACTTAATTCTATATTTGAGAACATATAAAATATAGTTCCAGCAGCAATTAATGTCAATTTTAGAATGCAAGAAACAACACTGGCCACTACCGATTTCAAGTAGTTCAATTTTTTGTTCATAAAATCATGCCAATCATCTGAGACAGGAAGATGGACGTGTAATTTCACTATTAAACTTCAGTGACAGACAAAGTTTAGAAGCTGAATGTAATAGAATCATGAAGGAGCCCATACCTTTTGAACACGAGCAGTCAATCTTGTCATTGCACTCTTCAGTTTACGGACTCTGTCCAAGTTGCGACTGCTTATCTGACAAACAATGGTGAAATTACAAAGTTTTAAGGAACAAAGAAACTAAAGACAGAAAAACATGTTCCAAAATATATATTAGATAAGTTTCAAAAGCATCTTAGAAGGTTTAGAACTCTTCTAAAAGAAGAATGTAGACAACCTTCAAAGGTGGAAGCATGGGTCAACCCCCACTTATCCATCTAAAAGATACTATCTTCAAATGGCTCAAACCCATGCAATTATCAAATGGATTTAAGTGGATCAACCATAGACACCCATTTATTTATATGGTTTTGACTGACTAAAACAATTATATTATTAGATTATACTCATACCAGATGGTCTGCCCTCGAGAACCGGACCAATGTTAAAAGGAATTTTACCAGAAGGTGCAAATTTCAATTGTAACTTCTGTGAGACAGAACAAGAGACGACCATTTCGGGAAAACTTTATGTTATACCATTATCTGGTCATTATGGGAGGAAAGGAGCAGAAGATGCTTTAAGAACAAATAAGATCAATTACAGAGCTGGGAAATTTTATTAAAATCAGAGGGGCTTGATGGATAAAATAGAGAAACTTCGATAGTCCTTACGGAACAGCAACAATTGGAAGGCAGATAGAAGAAGTGAGGGACAATTCTAGACAACTATGAGACGTCATTACTGGAGTTGATGAAGGGAGACCAGAGAATTAGCTAACTGAAATTGATAGAAAATTTACAACAAAGGAACCCAATTTTCCGCCTCTTAAAAACTCAAACACAAAAAGGCAAAGGAAACCCTGACCTCACCAAACTTAATCTTCATGTGAATGTATGTTAAAATAAGAATAGAGAACAAGGTGCATATGACCAAGTCAAGACTAACAAGGTTGGATCACTATAGTATATATGGTAAAACGCAAACAACTTTTGCATGGCCAGATAAATTGAAATAAATAATATGTGCATGGTCAGAAATTAATATACCTTTGAGGTAAGCTCATCCAATGCAGGATAAGCAGCTGTCTCCAATTCTGTCGTCCTTGCAGCAAGAAAGCTACAAATGGCTTCTAAAGCAACCTCCAGAGCCCGAAATTCAAATGGGGACTCTGACCAATATATCACCAGACATGCAACAACAATGAAAATTATAAATTCATTTGCAGTCACCAATTGTTTTGAAATCAATCCACCACGAACAAACACTTCTGTTTATTTAAAGACAACTATATCAATATATGTACCATCCTCTTCCATGGTTTCAATATCATTTTCATTGCCTTGGCGAAGATAATTAGCAGGTTGGAGTCTTCTTTTGAGTTCCTCAACAACAGGTATGACATTTTCATCCAATGGATCTCGAAGCAACACCTGTTAATTGTTCATAAATCATAAGAAAGGCTAATCTAAAAAATGAACCATAATTTGAAAAGAATTTTTCAAGAGAGGTCTAAATTATCCTAAAACTAAAGATCGAGGAACAGTCAGACCCCGTATGGTTCTTGGAAAATTTGAGGGATGAAAAGAAAATTTGAATGAAAATGATTTGTGTTTGGTTTGACATGGCAAATGAAAACAAAATAACAGAACATATTACCAACTCTTTCATATACTTTCCATGGGAAAGTCATTTTCCAACTTATTTTTTATTTCATTTTCTTTATACTAAAATTTCCAAGATCCAAACGGAGCGTTAGGTTACAGTTAACATGACTCATAATGGTAAGTTCCTGCATGAATGTTACTAACTGAGCCAAAAGCTAATGTAAGCCATGCAAGAATGTTATTAATCAAATGATAATATTACACAGGTTCACCATTCCATGCAAGTAAAACTAAAAGATGAGAAATGTACACAAAAAATAAAAATCAGTAAACCAGAAAACAACTTACTACGTAATACCTTAAAAAAAGAATTTGTTCATATACATAGCAGCCAATCAGCTGAATATTCACACCTAATAAATGATGAAGTTATGAAAAGCGCATATGTAGATTAGTGGAATATGTACCCTAAATCATAACAAGGAGCGTCAAGCTTTGGCAAGGTAGAAAACGGGTGATGGGTTGAATTGTACCTCTTCCCCAGTGATAATGGCTTTGATGTGCTCCAAATTGAGAACAATGGCTCTGTCACGGCCCAATATGGTGGAGGGATAAGAGAGGAGCGGGTCGAGAATCCGGAGATCACGAGCGTGAATGTGAACGCGATGCATGACGGCATACTTGTCGACATCGATTACGGTGCCCTGGCCGATTGAATCAATCAATATCCAGCTCCTGGAGGCAGTCTTCTTCTTCCCGACCGCCTGAGGATCCACTGGCACTATGTATCCCTCTCTCCCCATTCCGACCACTTACCATCCCAATACAGGATCAAACCCCTAATTCACCAAATACCCTAAATTAATACCGAATACACCCTTTCCAGTTTCCAAAACGGGTATCGCAGGAAACCCGAATCAAACCCTTTACCACCACCACCAACAGCCGTGAAAACTAGCACTGGTTAGCAAACCCGCATCAATTTTCAGTCGCTTCAACAACAAATTAAAAAAGGTTTGAGATTCATTTGTATGGATCGGCGCGTCGGGGAATTTGATTGGGCAATCCGAGAGGACGAGTGAAGGAAGATGCCCGAAGAGAGAGAGAGAGGGACTTTATTTCTTAGAACTTTACATGGAAAAGCAGCGATTAGGCTTTGAGAGAGAGAGAGTATTTAAAAGAATAAGCGGGCAAGAATATGTGCCAGAAGACAAACGGTGTTTTCTTTTTCTTTCAAGAAAAAATACCAAAGAACAAGACATTGCTGACCATATTTGGGAAATTTTTTGCATTGCCACTAAATGAAGTTGGTAACGGAAAAATCAAATTTTCCGATCAGTCAGCGGTGAGCGGACTCTTATGTGATAATTTAATTGAAAGTCGCTCCTCCAAAGGTGGTTCCAAGTGAAAGCCGTCTTTGGTATTAGCGGCTTTCAGTTCATAACAACTTCTGAATTATATTTCAAGTAAAATCGCTCTTCGCAAACGTAGTTTTCACTTAAAACCGCCTTTGGAAAGAGCGACTTTCAATTAAATTAAATTCACTGTGAGCTTGGAGACTAACTTCAAACAAAAGCCGTCTTTGGTGGCAAAGGCCGCTTTTGTTTGAACAGAACTTTGCTCCTGTCTTTTTCTTCTTCTCTTCCTTTTCTCACCTCTTCTTCTCCCCTCCTCTTTCTCCACACCGCTTCGCCGCCCTCTTCCGCCGAACCAGGTATGTTGATCTGATCTGAAATCACCTGTATTAATGTTGAACTAGACATATGTTGGGATTAATTTGGAATTGGGGTTATATGTGCGTACGTTGAAAAAGTAATTCTAGGGTTTGATGATTTAGGGCAGTTTGGGTTGGTGAATCAAATCCATTAGTTTGGTGAATTATGTTGGTGAATTAGTATGTTCAGTTTGGTGAGAGTGCCAATTGATTTGATGATGGAAATATTGTTAATTGGATCAATGGAGTTTTGATGTAGATGTTGTTGTGATGGAAATGTTTGTTAATTGATTTCTTGAAATTGGACAACAAATGTAAATTTTTTGAATGATGCCAATTGACGTTGATGATGTCAAAGTGTAGGTTTGGTTGCATTGCAAGATAATTGATTTGTTGACATTTGTAAGATGAAATTTGCTGGTCTTGGTGTGGTTTTGGTGTTGATTAAGTTTTGGTGTTGCAGCAACTTAGAAGCTCCTCTGATGCTCTTAGAAGGACTGCCACGCCCTCTTTCCAAAGACCCAGATAGCTGCTACTCGGACAGACGCTACAGCCCTTCTGAACAAGCTCCTGCTATAGCTTTCTCCTGCTACAGCTGCTCCTTGTTCATTGGTCTTGTTCACAAATGCTGAACTTCGGCTGTAGCAGCATCTTGTTCACTTGCTTGTTCGCTTGTGCTGGTTTTGTCAAACACTGTCATACTGCAACATCACATTGAAACATGAAATTGAACTGTAAATTACAAGTATCTGAATCCATTGATGAGTGACTACAATTTGAAATTGAAAACCTTGCGTTGGTACTTTTAATTTATCCGTATATTTATGGATAAACTGGTATGGTAGATCGATCATCATACAATTATAAATGAGATAATTATGAATTTTGTGTCTAAGAAAATCATAATTATTTTTTCTGATACCTTATTCATATTAATATTTGATTACATGTGACCGGATTAGATTAATAAATTAATGTAACATTAACTTGAATTTTTTTTCAATTCGCTCCTTTTTTCAAACTTGATTTCCAGTTTAACCCAGTTTTGAAGTTAGTTTTCTATATACCCTTTTTTGTCCAAGCGCATGGTAATTGATTTGTGGAATTTTGTAAGGTGAAATTTATATGGTTGATTTCATGTCAATTGATCATAGTATTTTTTTTTGTTAAGTAGATAAGTTTCGATACACATTTAAGTTGATGGAAAATAATGAGTTGGACGGGGTGGTAATGTCAACGATGAACACATTTGACCTTCCTATAGTTGATGAGTTTAACAGATAAGAACTTGAAATGTTTCAAGTAGTTGGGGAAGATAACGTAGAAGGGGAGGGACATATGGATGCGGGGGCTAACGAAGTCGAACCAACTCTTTTATGGGATTTTCTTGCATTTAATGACCTTTTTGACTGGATGAATGATGACATAGTTCATGGATATATGGTAGACAATTATGGATTTGATATGAATTTAATTGCTAAACGGATGACGTTGAAAAGCAAAGAATCGGTGATATTATGCATGTCAATCGGTGATATATGCATGTCAACGATACTCGATAATAATTCGGGTTGAATATAAAACATATAAGCCAGATACTAAACGTTTGCTACTACATTGTCGAGATAAAAAAGATAAATGTTCATGACATGTGCGAGCAATGAAGAACAACAAATGTCGATGTGAGAAATAACTCGGTGTGGGGATCCTCACACATGTGTCTCTGATATTATTATGAAGGATAACATTCATTTTAGTAAAGATTTCATAGCTTCGGAGGTTATCGATATTATTCAGGAAAAACTTAGACTTTCTCTTGGTGCTATCAAGCATATTGTGGGTCAAAAGTATGGGTACAATATTTCATATTTTTAAACATGGTTGGCACGTCAATGTGCGTTGAAAATTCTATATAGAGATTGACATGAATCATTTAAAAGATTTATCCGCTTATATGTTGGCTTTGGAAGAGTTTAATACGGGAACTGTAGTTATATGGAAACGGACAACAATAGATGCACATATGATTTTAGGCTTTTGCTCATTGTCGTTCCATTATTTGTGTTGATGGGACCCTTTTGTACGGTAAACTTAATGGCACATTAATGGTTATTGTTAGCTTAGATGAGAATAATAAACTTAAATATAACTCAAAAGCTGTTGAGTTGTAATAAAATGAAAGCCGCTCATCCCAAATGCAGGTTTCATTGAAAACTGCCTTTGGGAAGAACGGCTTTCAGTAAATTGCAACATAAGAGCCAGTTCAACATTGACTGGTCGGAAATTTTCGAATTTTTTGAAAATCCCCTCTTGGCAAGAGCAATTTTTAGAAAAATAGCATATTATAAAAAAAATTTGGAATTATGATATTTTGTCAACCCAAACTTCAATTAATGGAAAAATGCAAAATTTTCCATGTTCGGGAGGTTCAAGTTTTTGAAATCAAACCAAGTCTAATTGGGCCAGATTTAGTTTGGATCGAAACTCAACCGACCATATTTAAAGATCTTTGTTTTGGATCGACACGGTGATTTAGACGAAATTTTTGAAAACTTGCCCCCACTTCTAAATTTTATTAATTTCTACGTCAACTTTTTTTTTTTAAATTTCCTTATTATTCACCTTTGTCAAAAACATTTTACTCTTTTACATGTGTCAAAAACATCAATAATAATATGTTCTTACAAGAAAACTAAATAGCATACCTTTATCATATTACACCTATTGATATTTTCGATTCGAGACATGTACCTCACCTAAACGCCGTGCTAGTACCGATTCATTAACTTAAAATAAGGTGCCATAAAATGATACAAGTTATATCTAAGACTAAAATTGAGGTACAAAGTGGTTTTTTATGTTGTCGCCTTTCAATTTATTTTATTTCTTTTAAATATTCCACTTCTGTACATTTTTTAACTAACAATTACTCGGTAATAGTTTGTTAAAAAACATACTAAAAAACTATTTGTCATTTTATTTCACAACCCCAATAGCCAAACATAACACGATATAGTGTAAATATGTATTTCTAATAAAAATGAATTTTTATTGAAAAAATTAAAATAATAATTTCAAGACATTTTTTTTTGCTTGGTAACAAAACTGCATCATTTTCGTTTGATAATTTTGTGTGCATTCAAGTAAAATAGAGCGACGTAATTGTTTTATCTAAATTTAAATTTAATTATTAGCAAATTAAGTTGCATTGTTATTTGACACAGATATTATTCATTTCGGGTTTTAACTGTTTTTTAATTTAAAAATATAAAGAAAATGAAAAATGAAGTGGAGGATTGGGAGAGATAAATTGATAAACAGTGACGAGGAGGGAGGGTCGGTGTGCGAGATGATGGCTCAGTTCCATCCATCGGCCTCGGCGACAACTTTCCTCGATTCAGTCCAATCTTCCCTCGCCCTCCGCCTCCACTTCGCCACCTACGCTTCGTCAATTCGCCGATTCCGCTCTTCAATTAACGCTCAACACCCTCGCGCTAAATCAAATATGGCAACCACTAGCAATTGGATTGGTAAGTGGGATGAAGCTAACCGGCGTTACCGTCCCAAGCAGCCCCCAACGGTTTTGAACTATCGGGCTGGTGGAAATGTATCCTCTTCCGCTGCTGGTGGTGGTAGTACTATGGATAGGATTGTCGAGAAATTGAAGAAATTTGGGTACATGGATGGTGGCGTTGACAAGGAAAAAGAGACCACCGCTATCCAGAGAGTCATTGAGAAAGGTTCGGTAGAGGACATATTTTATGTAGAGGATGGCATGCTTCCCAATGCAAGAGGCGGATTCTCCCACCACCAAATGTCCCATTTGGGCGTAGAAAATGTGTTCAGGGCTGATGGGGATATCAGCTTTCCGTGGGAGAAGAAGACCAGTGAACCTCTGCAAGAGTTAGAAGCCGAGAGGAATAAGAATAGGACTTCCTTGGCGGAACTTACGCTTCCAGAATCAGAGTTGAGGAGGTTGAGGAATTTGGGTGTACGAACAAAGACTAGGACCAAAATTGGAGGTTCTGGTGTCACACAGGCTGTTGTTGACTTGATTCGTGAAAAGTGGACCACTGCAGAAATAGTGAGGCTCAAAATCGAAGGGGCACCTGCGCTTAATATGAAGAGAATGCACGAAATTTTAGAGGTTAGTATTGTGAATCTTAAGATATGCCATCATTTAGAGTAATAATTACTAATTCTTGCTGGGATTTTTAACTGATGCTTGGTGAGCCTGCACAGCGAAAAACAGGGGGATTAGTAGTTTGGAGGTCTGGCACATCAGTCTGCTTGTATAGAGGTCCAGCCTTTCAGGCGCCTTCCGTGCAAATGAATAAGAAGATCTATAAAAGAAACGACATTCTCCCTACGTCTGTCTCAATTTCTCCCAATAGATTCATTAAAGATGCCCCACAAGATATATATTCGGTAAACGGAAGTGCACCAAATGAAAGCCTGCAAGTTACTGTTGGCGAGAAAGATCAAGACCAGACACCTGAAGTAAAGTATGAGGAGGAGGTGGACAAGCTGTTGGATGGTCTTGGGCCTAGGTATACAGACTGGCCTGGCTCTGATCCCCTACCAGTAGATGCTGATCTACTTCCCAGCATGGTCCCTGGTTACCAACCTCCTTTCAGAATACTTCCGTATGGGGTAAGAGCTAATCTCAGTCAGAAAGAGGCAACGGCATTGCGGAGGCTTGCTCGAGTTCTACCTCCACATTTTGCTGTAGGTAAATTATTCTATTCAGCACTTCAGATTTGTTAGCTCTGGTTGATAAAACATTATGGATATAATATAAATGAATGCTTCTAGGAAGAAGCCGGCAGCTCCAAGGCCTGGCAGAAGCAATTGTTAAGCTATGGGACTCGAGTTCAATTGCCAAAGTTGCACTTAAGCGTGGAGTGCAACTCACAACCAGTGAGAGAATGGCCGAAGATCTCAAGGTAATTATCAATAACCAGTACTTCGCCGAGTTATATTTATTGTTATAATTTGTATTACTTTTATTATTTTCTGACAAAAGTAATGTGGATCAGGCAGAATCCTCGTGTACTTTGGTTATGTATTCCAGAACTTGTTTTCCAAATGATGCTGATATTCGGTATTTCTTATAAAAGGAAATAATTAAAATGCAATTTTTATCTTCAAATTAAGGAGTGACGCAACATTTTCACCATATGTTAGGTACAGTAGAATCAATACCGATAGGATATGATTCCGATGAGTTAGGGTTTCTGGGTGTTTGAAATATACATAGTAAGGATAGCTACTAGGTTTTAGATTTGGTGTTGTCAGTTGCGGTTTGTGAAAGCCTAAGGTTGTATCTATAATTTGAAGAGCTGTTGTATCCTAAAAGGATCTAATCGGCTAGATGTAGTCAATTTTGAAACAGAAAGATGATTTAACCCAGAAGCTAGCCCTGAAAGAAGTAAAATATAGGTACCTTTTGGCCAAATATAGCCTTCACTTATCTGATGGATGGCTGCAACTAGACACCTGTGTCATGCCTTATTAGTTATTACATAATAGGAAAGGGCTTTGCATGGGATACTGAAACATTTCAAGTGGATGGAACTTAGTACGCAAGACCTTAATATTAAAAGTGGTTGAATGTCATGACATCATAGAAACAGGCGTAGCCTGGAAGTTCTCCTTCAGTAAATCATGCTTTATGTGCTACACTCTCTCTAGTTTTATAGGTTTGAAATTGAACATTTTTAAGCATCGCAAAAATATGCAACTGTGGCTACCTTTTATCAGATAGAAGCCTAGTGGCATTTTTGATTTCTTTTCTATTTCTGCAGAGGCTTACAGGGGGTATACTTCTTTCCAGAAACAAAGATTTTTTGGTGTTTTACAGAGGAAAGAGTTTCTTGTCGCGTGATGTGACCGAAGCTCTTGTTGAACGGGAGAGGTTAGCAAAGGAATTACAAGATGAAGAAGAACAGGCAAGGCTGAGAGCAACTGCTTCGGTTTCTTCATTAATAGAATTAACTGAAGTACTTGGAACTGCTGGTACGCTAGGGGAAACCTTGGATGCAGATGCCAGGTGGGGCAAGAAGATGGGCGCCCAAGAGACAAAAAAGGTTATGAGAGAAGCTGACATATTGAGACACGCGAACCTAATCAGGAAGCTTGATCGAAAACTTGCATTTGTGAGTCATTTTTCCTCTAAAATGCGATAGTGGTTAATTAGTGAACCAATGCTCACATAGACAGTTGTTGGATTTTTGTTTTTAGTGGGTAGGACTTCTGTTAAGCTATTACTTGTTTAGGGTCTTCAATGATGTTGGAGTCTGTTTTAATTGCACTTGCATGCCGTTAATACATGTTGTGTCATGTGAGTCTTACTGCGCATCAAGCATTTGTTTTCTAATGCTAGACTTGCTGTATTATTTGGATTGTCACTAGAAATTTCTAGCACCAAATAATTCACATGGTATGTACTAAACTTTTCTTTGTAGTAACATTTCATGCTCATGCTGCAGTCCGAAAGAAAGCTAATGAAAGCAGAACAAGCATTATCTAAGGTGGAGGAGTTTTTAAAGCCAGCTGAGAGGCAAGGCGATCCGGAAAATGTAACTGATGAAGAAAGATTTATGCTGCGGAAGCTTGGCCTGAAAATGAAAGCATTCTTACTTCTCGGTAAAGACGTGATTGTTTTAACATTTGTTTTACGTTTCTGGAATGAACATATCAATACTCTAGTATTTTTATCAGGGCGTCGCGGAGTTTTTGATGGTACAGTGGAGAACATGCATTTGCACTGGAAATACCGAGAGCTGGTTAAGATCCTCGTGAAAGCTAAATCTTTTGACCAGGTTAAAAAGGTTGCATTAGCTCTTGAGCATGAGAGTGGTGGTGTACTTATTTCAGTGGATAAAGTTTCCAAAGGCTATGCTATCATAGTGTTCCGTGGAAAAGATTATCAGCGGCCATCCATGTTAAGACCTAAAAATCTTCTTACAAAGCGAAAAGCTTTGGCTCGCTCGATTGAGCTTCAAAGGCAGGAGGTAATAATCTTATCAATGACATGGTCGTTATATGTGAGGCTTTTATTGCTAATTCCATTTATGTTCATTTGCTCAGCTACGCAGATCATTGCAACGTACCTCATCTTTTTGCCTCCTGACTTGTTTAATTTTTAATGGCTTGCATTTTCTTGACAAACAGGCTCTATATAATCACATATCAACACTGGAAAAGAGGGTTGGGAAACTAAGATCTGAAATTGTAAGGGTGCTTGATCATCTTGCTGAATCTGAGTTTCACACTGAATGTGCTTGATCATTTTGCTTTGATATAATTCTGTACTTTGTCTGGGCTGCAACTTTTTTTTTCTGTTTCAGGAGCAAATGGGTAGTGTAAATAGTCAAGGTAACGCAGAGCTATACGACAGTCTTGACTCTGCTTATTCTTCTGATGATGAGGGCGGTGAGGTGTGTACCAGCATCTGCATTTTCATCTATCCCTTTGGATGGTTCTGCGTACATTTTTAACAAGCTGTTTTTGATTGGTGATAGGAGGAAGGAGATGAGGCTTTTCTAGAGACCTACGAAGAAGAAGATGATGATGAAGCGGATGGCGAAGATGGGCAGAGCCACGAGGACAGCGGTCGTTTCTATCTACGTTCAAACTTGTCTGATGGTGGCTTGGCTACCATAGTAGAGACACACCCTCCTCCTTTTGCTGTAGGGCACGCCCCGGCACCAGAAAAGGATGATGGATATGAGGGGAAAAGTCGTGAAATGTTTTTTTCTTAGCTAATTAAATTCGGTGACTTCTTGTAAAGGCATATATATAATTTGAATGAATTTTGGTGGGATGTGTAAAAAAAGCTGGGCGGGGTGGATCGAGAGGTGAGGATTGGCGAGCCGCGATAGCACCCGACCAGGTGTAGGCAGCGCCACCTGCGGACCCTCCCGAAGGGCACAACGTGGGAGACAGGCACGTGGATGCATCGGCGTTTGTTTTTCACGGGTGAAAACAGCCGGAGAAACCACCCAATTGCAATCTGCAATGCGAGTTTGGAAGGGTTTAGGGTTTGATAGGGACACGTGCCTTCTCCCGCCCTCCACCACCAGGTGGCCTGATGACGCAGCTGTGGGGTATATGAGGCAATAGAATATTGCACCTGGAGCCGATGTGGGACATACTATATTGTATGATTTGGAATTTGGCTTTTGGGTGTTTATTTTCTATAATATTAAAAAAGTGTCGTGTCGTTGTTTGACGCGATCAGCAGGAATGAATGGCGACCTTCCAAACTGTCATGACCTTCCACCCACTCACCTTATATTACCAAGGATATATTTTTGTTGAATTTTGCAAACTCATACAAGAGGATAACTTGGTAATAATTCAAAAATTAAGGCTTTCGAGTCATGATTCTATAAAACTACATAATGTTGTATATTTTTCTTTTTCTAAGCTATGTGAAATAGTTTCTTCAAATGAATTCAACAATCTTCACCTTGCTTGAACAAATTGTACATATTCCCCCTCGATCAATACCTCGCTACTTTTTGTAGCGGCTCACTTCTTAGTAGGTGCGCCCTGAAACTCTCCTTCACTTGAGAATGCACCGAAGGAGCAGCCCTCACCAAGAACTTGAAACTTTGCCCTGCTCGCCAACATCAGCCACTTTAGGAGATTCATCTTTTCTTCATCAAGTGGAAATCAAGACGAAAGAGGTGCGCACAATAAGTTTTAGGGATCTTTATAATGTAATCAAACAACTGAATAATAAAATAACAAATTCGTCATATTTTGATATTTTCATTCCCAATCTACCACATGTTTCAGAAATGTTCCAAATCTACCTTTTTTTTTAATAATTTGTGTTCATTCTTGTTGACATGGCGACTACCTATCATCATCCTAGTTGACAATCAAAGACAACCCGCCGGCCAAAATAGCGGTTTCTAGGTCTAACGGCTAGGTCATGTGGCGGTTTGAATGTTAGTGAACCTCTATGTCCTTGTACTTTTAATTAAAAGAAATCGCTACGTGAACTAGTGCTTTGTCAAAAAGTGATATATGGAAAATTAAAACATGACGAATTTTGATTTCTTCTTTCTACTTTTGTACTTCAAAATTATTTAGTCAAAACCAACTTCATTATTTGTGTTAGTACCTAATCGACAGTATCAACATAATACACGTACTTAGCTTACTTCTTTAGCTTTGACTTGGTCTTAACAACTCCATATTTTCGTACTTTCGCAACATATTCATATAAAATTATCCAAATAATATAGCGCATCAGTCAACTCTAGAATTCATAATGCTTTGCGAAGTTCAGTTCTTTTCTTAGTCTTAGAAACTGAGCTAGAGCTCTTTGCTTTTTGTTAGAGCTTGTAGTATTCGGAGGATCAGTCCACAATGGTACATCCCTGGATTATCATGCATATCGTCACTTCGCTGAAACCCTCGTCATCGGCAAACATAACACCCTTTTCTTTTCCTTTGTCAAATGTTGATTGTGATTTAATTAATATCAGTCAAATACTTTTTAGACTCGTCGTATATCTTCTTGAAAAAACAAGACCCCAAAACTCCAAATTTGGAAGAACGTTTGTGGCGACATAATTTCCAGCACCATTTTTAAAGTGTTTTTGCAATGAAAAAATTTATTTAAAAAATCAAGACACTTGGTAAATAATATAAATATAAAACTTATGTTAATCTATATTTTGTACCTGATAAAATTCTTTAATCAGTTGGTAAATCATATTCGCTGAATGCAATACCAGTCATTCTATTCATATAAGTCCATGTTATCTACTTATGGTTACAACTATTATACTGGTTTATCATCTACTTCATCTTTTTCTGAATGATGAATTGTGAATTGTATCTACTCTCAGTAAGTTTCCAAGCAATTGTGCTATCGTTTCCAACACTCGTTATTTCAACTAGAATTTACATAATCTTTCTACGCTCTTCACAAGTCCATGTAACTAACAAATTTAAAATTAATTTCCAAAATATATTTTCTTCACTAAACACCAAACACCAATAGACAACAAAATGCAAAATCAATTAACAGCAAACAACAAAATTAATGGAGAGCAAACAAATTAATTATAAATCAATTAAGAGCAAACACATACAACAAAATGGATTAGAAGAGATTAGTGGATATTGGCAGTGTCATTGCACAACATGCAAGCAAAGGATTGGTTATTCAGTGGTGTAATGGTAAGAGACATTGATAGCAATTGGGGGGAGTGGCCATCAGGCAACAACGGTTCTGCCTGACCCTACCCTACTAAAGCATGCGTAGCAGGAGACTATGCAATAAAATGGCTAGTGGCCAACTGTGCAAAAGATGATGAACTTATATGATAAAAAAACCCACACAGTTAGGTTAGGTTAGGTATCCAACTGTGTATTTTTGATCAGATAACTTCCATCTTACAAGATCAACAATTTCACCTCACCTCACCATTACAAAGAAATTAGCATTTACTAAAATATAAAAAAAACTAGCAAGCTCAAAAGGATCACTTGTAGCAATCAATTTACGCTGAATGATATGCATTGAGCATTTTAATCATCTTTGGGGCTCTCTGAGTGTGTAGGCAACAGATTGAGAAAGCTTCCCTTCGCTGAAGGAAGCTGGGAATCGGCATCTGCGTCATTATCTGTATCAAGTAAAACAACTTTTTGGTAAAAAAATATACACGATACCCCATTCTTAAGGTTACTGTTTGCTACAGAACAGAGACAACACTGCAAATGAAGCAAGTAAGCTCGTAATAGAGGAAAATTGGTTACCAAAGAGAGACTTGATGGTTGGTCTTTTAGACTTGGAAGCTTTCTTTCTTATTTCAGCTGTGAGAAACAAGTAGAAAAAAAGGCATTCATAAGTGTGAAGCCACTTTATAAAAATAAAATAAAAAACTATTATTCGAGTCACCAGCAGAACTAAAACTAGTATCGTCTTAGTTGTCCAGGTACAACATGTCAATACAGAAGACGAATCAAATAACTACTTTTAGTTGTTAAGAAGCTCACGCGGCATAGCTAATTGAAATTTGAAGTATTAACTATTAATATGGTGCATAATTAACTAGACAAACAGACTGGGGGAGCATAAGTAACAAAATGTATTATTACGTGATAACAATAAAAAATTCAACACAGAGTTTAAACTTATTCATCGACATAATTAAAATACATACCAATGCCAGGAATTTGTGGATCATCGAAAATTTCGTAATTCTTGTATGTGTAACCGACAAAGTTCACATCCTTGGATGATAACATCTGTCATGGAATAAAAATATATTTGACACGACAAACATGAAATTAGATAAAAAGTTAACAAATATTGTGGCTTGCATTTGAAAGGAAATGTTTAATGAGTACGGTATACAATGAATCCACAAAGGTAAATTAAATGCGAACACATTTAAGGAACTCAAAGAGACGGGTTGAATATAAACAGAGAATAACAGCAAACCTAGTAGCATCAAAAACCGTGGATGTCCATCAATAAAGAAACAATTTCTGTGGACAGTAAATGAAAACATCCCTTGTGGTATACACAGCTCAAAAGGGATAAGTTACCCATGTCCAGATAAATTGCATACTACTTACTTTTTTTACACCAAAAGCGAACTAGGATGAATAAAACTTAATTTTAGCACATGATTCACATCTTTGACAAGGAAAACCACACCCAACATGAGCCACAGGTATTTCCCAAGAAAGTTTTCCTACTCCGAACAAAATGACTGGATCGACACCACAACAAAAAGATAGCTAACTTTACAGTTTTTAGGGTCAAGATTTTATTGCATGTGATGCACAAATAAGAGAAAAACTGACCTTCCTCCAAGGACCAGCTTTGGAAGGTGTTTGAGTTTGGCCATCAACCTATATCATCATATTGGAACACAAACAATACTTGTCACAAAAATGTGGCTTATTAACCTTAAACAGAGTTCACATGTCAGAGTTTATTCTCAACCTCTTCAAACTTCTCAAAATTTTGAGTATCTAACTCATCTTTTACTTCGGGGATGAAAGCAGCCTTCATTTGATACAATTTGTCCCATTCAATGTTCTTAAACCAGGGATGGGCCTATAAGATGATGTTAATCATATTAAACTACAATGAAAATTTTAACTGGAGGTTCTGTAAAGATATTAGATTCAGACACACCACACAATACCTTAATTTCATAGGCGCCTTTTGTTCCAAGTCGCTGCTCCACATTGCATAAGAGCTTTTTTATAAGATCTTTCGCTTCATGAGATAGGTCTGCCTCTTCTGGGAATTTCAAATGAGCTCTCCAATTCACAATCTGAATATCAAATAATATAAGAATGATATTTCACTGGCCAGTTCAGTTGACTGAAGCACTATACACATTGAAAAACATTTGCATACACAGAACAGTAAAGATCTATCTTTTGGAAATCCCAGCTAGCCATATTTTGAGAATATTGACCACATCAATCATCAGTCAATAACTTTATCCAAGGATGCTATTTCCATCAGCCATGATATCAGCAGCCACACTATGAAAACACTGCCAGCCCAACTACAGCCTCTGTGTCGCTCACATATTTATACTGGTCCTACTTCTGTAATGTTTAAGGTAAGTAAAATTGAAGCACTTAGTTTAGGTTTCAGTTTCGTGTCACTTTAAATAGATTTTTTACGAAAACGAATGTTTCGAGATAGAATGTAAGTTAGAGGCATTAATAGCATGCACACTTAAATGTGAACAAATATGTAAACTTTTCTTATGTTTAAAAAAAAAAAAAAAACAAACTCACCCTACCAACAAACATAACACTGAAGTTAATTAATGAACATTTCCAATGACTGATAAAATTTAATTTAATGGTAGAATGAAAACAAATACATGCTTTTAGTTATACATAGATATTACCAAATGAGACTCTCCATGATGCTCTCCCCATCAGTCATTTTAATTTTAATTTTTCCTTTACATATTGTAAGTCGTTTGTGTTAATAAGTGTAGGTGTTTGGACAAAAAATCTCCAACTGTATCCAAAGTTCAGATTGAGCAGTTTTTTCATTGATGGCCTGAATTCAAAAGAAGATAACAGTGTTCCCTCAAAGGTTTTAAAGAGCCGTTTCTTGTGTGTTTTGATATTAATATATTGTCTAGGAAATATAATTTCATGTCCAACTTGCATGTCTCATATGAGTTCTCTCATTTATCAAGGAAGCCAGGTAAAATGACTTTATATTCACATAATTGTTTTAATTTCAATTGGAATGTGTGTATGATTCTGCCTCACAAAGAATAGTAAAATCCTAACATCTAATTTCGATGGATGGCACCAAATCCCTTAACTAAAACTGAAA
This sequence comes from Umbilicus rupestris, assembly GCA_963678935.1. Classification (NCBI taxonomy): domain Eukaryota; kingdom Viridiplantae; phylum Streptophyta; class Magnoliopsida; order Saxifragales; family Crassulaceae; genus Umbilicus; species Umbilicus rupestris. The sequence continues at coordinate 8,632,042 of OY787628.1, read as the reverse complement.
ATTTTGTATTTGACGACATATTTTGTAGTGTCATAATGATAGAGTGACTGGAAGGGTATTTATAAAGAAAATTTGATGCATCTGTGAGGAACAAAACTTAAACCTGTCTTTTCAAGTAACAGTCATATCTATGTTAACCTTAATACATAGAAAATTTTCCAAGATATCTGCTGGTATATAGTTGCATATCAGACAGATCAACCAAGTTTAGGATTGAAACATTACCTTTCGACATGTAGACATAGGTTCATCCGAATAAAATGGTGGGTATCCGACCAACATTTCATACATGATAGCACCAAGAGACCACCTGTGAGGACAAAAGAAAGCTTTTCAAAATACTGATAGGAGAATATTGCAAGGGGAGGAAGAGTGAAATAAACAATAGTTACATGAAAAATAAGCACGTTTTGCTTTAATGATTTTCTATGGGCCTTCATAGTTTAGTAATGGGACTATAAGACCTAGGTAAACTAATCATAAAGATGCGAATTTTACAAATGATACTGCAGACAATATAATAATTTAATTTACTCCAAAAACAATAAATGAAATGAAAATTATGTTATTGTTTCATTTTTCATGGCAATTGTGAGCTCAAGTAGATAAACAACCATATTACAACACTAACCAATCACACTCCATCCCATATCCTTTCTTGAGTAGAACCTCGGGAGCAATATAGTCAGGTGTGCCAACAGTAGAATAGGCCTGTAGTATATAAAATCAGGAGCCCATAATAAGCTCACCTCCCTAAAAAGTGCATCAGAAGCTAGAGGAGAAGGTATTTCAGGAGAATAAAAAGATTAACCATACCAAAATGCCAAAATCTGATGTTACAATAGACTCAGAATCCATATACTCAAGTTTTTCATCCGAATGAAATTGGTCTCTACGTGGGTTCTGTTTGGCTTTTTTACTTCATTTTCAAATATCAAAATAAAAAAATGCATGTTGCATAAATGAAGGTTCAACGGATTGGAAGAAGATACAGATGCTATCAAACCAAGTTTCTGACTCTTGCCAGTAACACTTTTGCTAGTGACACCTCAAAGTCAATGCTCAAATTTTGTTCTCTATATATGGACTAGCAATTCACATAGCCATGATATGGGGTAAGTAAATAATTCAGTCAGCACACCATATTTTTATTATTCTTATAACAATAATAACAGAAAAATAAAATCAAATAATAAAAGTTGAACTAACAAGCATCCTCCTATTTCTTTGCCAGTGTTGCAACCGCTCTTGTTGTGTGCGTTTAGGCATGACAGGTCGACCATCACTCTGAAGGGCACCACTCAATTTACTTTCAAGAGAAAAATCCTTCTCCTGAAGATTAGTGCAGTCTAAGGGTTTGCATAAACCAAAATCAGACAGCTTCATGTGACCATATCTATCAAGCAATAAGTTATCAGGCTTGATATCCCTACAAATGAGAATATAAAGAGGTTAAAGTTCTTATATGGAGTAATACAACACAGTGATTAGGTATCAAGGATGCCCAAATAACTGAATGTATTCTTCAACTTACCTATGAATATAATTATGTTTGTGGATGGATTCAATAGCAAGTACTGTTTCAGCAATATAGAACCTAGCCTCCTCTTCAGTTAATATATCTTTCCGCATCAGTAAAGTCATCATATCTCCACCAGGTAAATATTCCATTACAAGATAAAGATACTCTTCATCTTGAAATGAACAATAAAGTTTGACAATGCAATTGCTATCAACCTCTGCAAGTAGATTCCTTTCAGATTTGACATGTTCAACCTGACAAATTAAAGAATCCATGGATAACCCCAATGTTATGTAAACTTCTTTACGAACAATATCTTATTGCGATCCATGACAACGCACCTGACCTCTTCGCAACATCTCAGACTTTTTCAGTTTTTTCATAGCATATACATGGCCTGTTGATTTTTCCCTGCAAATCCTAACCTGTGTTAAAGAAAAGCATGTCAGCAAACTGAAACTGGTAATATGAACCCAAATTCTTGGAAAATATAGTCAATGGATTAGTGAAAATCCAGTCAACACAACAATTAATGAGTATCACATGTCCAATCACTACAAATCGAGGCACAATGGTCATTAAGAGAATAAACTGTCACATGTCTGGCTATGAATTCTGCTTATTAGCCGAGGACATGGCTCTCTTCCAGCTTGACACTTATCAAAAAAAATAGACAGATAAGCAGACCAAAAAGACTGCTGGTAAGAATATCAAAACAATATGATGTGTCTTAAAGAAGAAAAATTCATCCCTACCCTCTAAAGAATTGTGTAAGAGAAAATTACATGGAATAAGAAAAATTAAGAAGAATTCATAATACTTGATTGAGTCGGGGTCAAAATGATAATACCTCCCCGAAAGCTCCTTTTCCTATCATTGTTAGAGGCTCGAAATCATCAGCACCCATTTTATGTCTTTTAAGGCGCATATATTCTGTTTCCTTTTTTTCCAAATGTTTAAGCAAATTATTTTGTTCCTCCTCAGAAACCTGAGCATCAGCCAAGTTCTTTTCCAGAATGTTACGCCTGGAAAAACTCCAAATTGTAGCAAATTAAGAACCAGATGAAGGGGAAATCATAATAAAAACTGTCTCACCAATTAGCTGTTGTATGAAGACAATCATCAAATCCATGCTACTAAGATGTCAGCCTCAATCTAAATGGCATACTAACTTAAAGCATACTTGCTTTCACATCCTCATATATTCTTTGTGTGATTACTTATGTTTGGTTACATTTAGAACACTGCATACTAGATGAAAGAAAAACATTATAATAATTGGTTTGCATGTCTCTTGGAACATGATGTGAGTGGCTGAGACATTATCCAGCAGTCGTAGTAGTCTAGTAAAAACAGGGAAGAACAAAATATATGATTAACATATAAGAAGGCCAAGAGAGAGACCGAAGATTGGAAAGTTCTATGGCAACCCTTTCCCCTCAGTCTGACTCGGGTGGGAATAACAACCCAACAGACGAAAACACTGAAAACAATTTCCATTACTCAAGACCTTGAATGAAGAGCTGTCACCAATTGAAAACGATAATACTGATAAATTAAATGCTGTAAAAGACTTTTACATATGAGCAAAGAGGACATCATCAAAATTAGTATTATCTTGATTGACATCAGTGTTGCCTAGGTTAAAATATATATGTCAGTAAAAATGATTTAACATATGAGCAAAGAGGTCATACCGTTCTCTCCTCGCTTGCAAGGTCTTCATCTGCTCTTTGTAATGATTTTCTATGTATTGCTTTGCTGCCGCAACTTTTTGCTGGGTTGTATTTGACGGTCCTTCTTCACCAAGTTTCACTTCTATGGTTTCTTTTGTTCTATTATTAGTTTCCTTCTTCTCCACATTCTTACGCTCCTCTTTAGAAAAAAAGAAACCAAAACAGCCCTTCCCCGATCCCATTATGTGTATTCAAGCTAATAAACACTTCACTTTGTACAGGAAATCTTGACGTTTGTTTGCATTGCTCAATCCATTCGAACACCCCTCAGTATCCGGGAAAACCTAAACCTCAAGGGCGTAAATTTGGTGATCTGAAGCATGAAGATATCAGAGACACATAAGTAGCGGAGAAGCAACGAAATTGCAGCACCAAATGTATACCAGAAAGTTCAACAAACAAACGATTACTCAAAGGAAGTTTAAATTTCAAATATTCACAAGTACAAATTACGGACTTTATGCAACCGGAACAAAACCCTAAAAGTAGGGGCAAGATAAAACATTACAAGTAAATAACCCTAAAATAAATAAACAAAATGAAGCGGAAGCAGTGCAGATGAGTGCGCCAACAACCTCCACCATTTTTTTTTGTTGCTACTGTCATTTTTTATGATCCCCGACATCAGATCCCGAACCTCAAATAAAATATCATAAAAGCAGCGCTAAGTAAGGGATATGAAGGGGAAATGAGAGAATTGAGATTACAGATGCAACACTAGTAGCAGCGAGAACCAGTGAGTGAGTGAGAAAGAGAGCGAGCGTAGATCGGCGGCGACGAGGAACGGTTAATGGAAGGAATGGAAAGGAAGAAGACGCGTTTTGGTGGGGAGCAGTTGCCAGTTGGAGTGGACTGACTGTTTTTTGTTTTGGGGATTCGGAAGAGCGAAATTTGGGGTTGGAATGTTTTTCGCAGAAGAGAGAAGTCAGAAATGGATGATGATGCGTCGTCGTCGCTTTTCCTTTTCTTTACTCGACAAATGGACACTTTTACCCCCACAACCTTTTCTTTTCTTTTTCGGAAGTCCCACATTTTTCCATCCTTCCCCATGCATTTAATGCCCTCCCTCCCTCACTCCGTTAATTGTGGTTTTAAATGAAAAAAATAAAATTATTATGCGACGTCATTTTATGTTTGGCGTTCATTATACAACATAGTTCTTAAATATTGTATTTGAATAAAATTACGTCGTTTTGATATCGTGGTATTTGATTTGACTCAACAAAAAAAAAACATGGATCGTTTGGAATGGTTAGAAGAATGCTCTCTTTTTCCAACAAAATTAAGGAATGAAGATTTTGTCATGTTGTTGATTTTTTGGGTTTGAAATATTGAATTTCGCTAATTCATACGGGAGAAGAGCTTCATCGTGACTTAAAAGCTTACGTTTTTGAATAGTGGTTTTATAGAACCTATATAAGTTAGCATCTCTTCATTTTCCCGGACGATGTGAGACAGTTAGTAACTTCACTCAACTAGCGACGCAATGAAAGAACTTTAGAAGCAGCCCTGTGGGAACCCTCGGAGGAAGAGTAAATGGGTGTTTACGGACAAGTTTCTTTATTACCTTATGAGACAGTGAAAAAAATCCCTCCACTAATTAAAGCACCTGCCGCATCTCCTAGCCGATCAACACCCGTTGACTTTTGAGTTTTTTTGTTAGCATTTTACGAAGTAAAATGAATTTATATATAAATTTACATTCTATTCACTTTTCAAGTAATGTGACCTGCACATTACTTATACTTCTACTCCACAAGTTGAGTGTTCTATTTTTAATGGATTCACAATTCTAATATTTTAGATCACTCTTTGAGCATTAATATCTCATTCAATTTAACTTAGATTTTGACATATGAATAATCGATTTTATATTTCTCATCTCAAGGTATTTAATTAAGATTAATTTAACTTGGATTTTGACTTATGAATAATCGATTTTATACCTCTAATCTTAAGGTATTTAATTACGATTAATTTATTTCAATCCGAGATGTATTCTACCCTTAAATTTGAATCACAAAATGGGATAACACTAGTATTTCTTCACATTTAACACATATTTTTCTGACAAGTCATATATGATATAAAAATCTAAAGTGTGACACTTGACAACGTATTATATTGTGCAGTTCAAAATGTTGATAATGAAACAAAAGACATCTTGAGGAAGATGATGATAATTAGATCAAGATCTTAATTTAGTATGACATAAATGATATAATATCACAATATTTTCATATGTAAAATATTATATTATGAACTCCAGATGAGTTTTTATCCAATAAAAAACGTGATAAATAAATTTAAATACTTTATGATTCAAATACACAATTCACGTCTTCTTTTTAAATGATTCGAAATAATAAATCCGTTAGTTTGATCTAATGTTTTTCAAAGATTAAAATTCATAGGTTTCAATTGCAACTTACTCTTTTAGTTTGTTTTTACATAAATAAAACAAGCCCAATAAATTTATTTCTAGGTCTACCATTGACTTTATCAATTAGAATTAGTAAAAACATGTAACAATTTCATAACACTAAACTTTAAATTTAATATTTATAAGCTTTTCAAGACAGATTGGAGTTAGATGATCTGAAGAGAGAAGAATAATAATAATTCTTATACGATTAAGCTGAAAATAACATATTAATGTAAAATATCAAGTAAAATTAGCACTTCAAGAAAAATAAATAAATAAATAAAAGTATGTTAAATTCCGGTGATCCATGGATATATGTATGACATGTTTTTGGCAAACGATACAAATCAACAAGGGATAAGACAATGCCAGCTTAGACAGGCTCGTGCAATTAGATCAATCAACATTACACAAATATTTCGTAGCCAAGTCAAGCAAGGAAATATTATGGGCGATATTCTGATGACAATATTCATAATATCCTGCAGCTCAGGAAGATTGGATTTTGATTCTGAATTACGAAAATATGATCAAGTTATCATAGTTTCTTAAATGAAACAAACGTAATCTAATCTATATAGGATAAAGGGATCGGGAAATCGCGGTTAGCTAAGACGAATGAATTGATCTGAGAACGAAGCAAGGAGCTATCAGAGCTGCAATCAACTCCAGAGTTGATAGAAATTGAGCGCACAAGAAACTGATTCGCAAGATGCCCAGGATAAACGTTGAACACACTGTGTTACAGTGCTGATATTCTTGGGAAGAGAACTTCCGATTTGTGGGAGAGAGGGATCTCAGTCTGTGAGAGTTAGACGCACTCACGGTGATTCAACTGCATAGTGCATTATGAAACAGCTAACAAGCGGTCTGGAACAATTCGAGTGCAATAGACGTTCAACTTTCAAAATATGATAAGTTTGATAAAAAAAATTTATAGGTATAGAACATATTCTTGTTGAAAACTATGCGACGGTCAATCAACTATAACTATCTTGCAAATAAATATTTATATAATCATTTAATAAATTAAGAAGGGTAATTTTGGTTTTTTTATTAAATTCAAATTTAATTAAATATTATGATTTGAAAAGAGATGCATAAGAAATCCTACAAAATACATGCACAATATAATTCAAAGAATCATTTAATTTAATATATTTTTCTAATTAATAAAATATAGATTTTCTTTTCCATTACAATATGTTTAATTTAAGCGTAAATTTTATTTAAGTTAATGTGTATTATTTTCAAATTTAAAATCCGTTGTTTTGAAATTTAAAATGGGTTAAAATAATAAGTATATTGTTTAACTTTATTTTATAAGAAAAAATCATTTATTCTCAACATAAAAGTGATTAAAGTTAGATGATTTATTTATAAATAAATTAAAGTAAATTATTTAAATTTTAAATTCATTAACAATATAAAACATGGTCCATCAAGGGCTAGCCTAGTGGTCGTGGTGGTGTATTATAAACTCCATGTTACAGGTTCGATTCCTGGTGGGTGTTAGGTTCGATTCCTGGTGGGTGTTAGGGTTGGGGCTCTAACGGGGTGGGTTTTTAAAAAAAAAAAAAAAAAAAACAATATAAAACATGAAGATGCACTTTAATCGATTGAGAAAGTGCATTAAAAAAAAGTTAAAGTGCAAGATTTTTATTCATTTTTTCAATTTGATTACAATTTTTTATTGTATAATTAAATATTTATAATTTTTTACCATATATATTTTTAGAAGATAAAACCGGCTAAAATATTTTATCATTTTAAAATAGATTTCATTAAATAATGCGTATTTAACTATAGTAACCGTATCAAACAAAATTAACGAAAAATCTCTTCCTTGTTACCATCTATTCATTAAATACTTTCTAACCGTATTTATCAAGTGCATTTTTTTTACTAGTACAAAATGGAGTTAGATTATTTCGAAATAAGTAGCTCTATTAATTACCATCAAAAGGCTTTTGAGAAAGCAATGATGAAAGAAAAGAGAAATCTTCAAAGTCACTAATGGAAATTGTTAAAAGTGCAAGTTGTCTTCGGCAGTAAAAAATGGTGGTGATGTAAAACAAATAATCATAATAATTCAACATTATAAAAAGCAAATGCTTTAGCAACTGATTTTATGCCAATTTTGAATGGTAACTTTCACTACTCTTGCTGTTTTACTGGGAGTTTCACTTGTCAGCCACAACTTCTTTTGGATGACAAACACCACAACTTTGTCTGCATCTGATGTGCCATTGGATGTTGTCACTGCTTCCCAGCGCAATGCTCGTCCCGAATAATGATAAAACCTGTAGGTCTAAGCATGCGATCCATCTCAACAAGTAGATCCTCAGCACTACAACCTTTTCTCCATAACAACTGCCTTTCAGGTGGGGGGCAGTGCCTTTCATAATGCTCCAAGTCTAACTTCAATCTCAGTTGGTATATAAGACTTCTGGATCAACTCTGAATGCTTGTCTTACAAAATCACAACAAATGCATGTTTGTTCAACAAGAAGAGCGGTGATACAGGTTAATATTATTGTAGTAAAAAAGGCCAAAAAGAACTTACACTGGGCCAAGTTCATAGCCGGAATGATGTCACTTTCCCAACAAGGCCTGCGTTTCAATGTTAATTTGTTAAACTTATCAAGTAAATACAGATCAGACCTTGAGTGTTTGCCCAGATAACTGCCTAAATCTTCCAATCTTACGAGTCTACTCGCCACAATCCTTGACGATAATAACAGTTGATGGTCAAAGTGAGATTTGATTCGGATGCATAATGTTTACTTCATTCCGTTGAAGAAGAAAAAAAGTGAGAGATGAGAGTTAATGAAGATTCAGTAGATGAATCCAATGCTACAAAAATTCATTAAAGTTACATAATGAAGTACTGGACTATCAAGGAACATGAGAAAACAGCAGTAAAATACAGGCTTCATCTTTCCCTTGAGCGACAAGAAAAAAGTGATACCAGTGCTGACAATGGCCCATAAACGTAAACCATTAAAATCGGAATCCAACATCGTGACCGCCAGTTTCAGTGAACTCCAAGGACATAAAATACAGATGATAAAAATGAAAGAGAGCTTCTCGGATCTAGAGATGGAAGTGGGTTGAGGGCTGGCCCGATCCAATTCGGTTCGAACACATCAACTCGTGGATTGCGTTACAGTTCGCGGGTCGGGTTGGATCTATCGAAAAAAATTTCGAACCAGCCCGAGTTCGACCCAGCCTAGCCCTGACCCAGCTCGCACAACCCACGGGTTTGACCCGCGGGCTAAAGTTCAAAAATATACCCGTTGGAAGTTCAAAATTTCAAAAATTTGATCTCATTCCCAAATTTTATAAATATCCTATCCTTATATCATAATTTACACACCAACAACTCTTTAAATAATGATTGGGAGTTCAGATTTATATTATGATATTTGCTCTCCCATGAAAGCAAAATTTAAAAAATATTGGGAGAATATTCCCTTGATTGGTTGCGTACCATCTTGTATGGATTCTAGACTTAAGGTGGCTAGTGTACAATATTTGTTGAACAAGTATATCTAACACTTGATTTGAATAATGATATTACTTATATTAAACAATAAACTTATGATGCTTTATTTAAATTATATGATTTATATCTTATGAAAGTAGATTCTGATTGTAGTTCATCCTCACAACAAGATCACGTTTGAATGATATTTCAATTGAAATGTGCATTTGCCTAAAAGATTGGGTTGCTGCTGAAAAAGAGAACAAGACGGTAAAACAAATTTTGATTATGAAACTGGAGATGAATTAGAATAATATATCATTATCTTTTTAGCATGTTTTATATCAATTGGTGTTAGGCTATTGTAAGATTGAACTATTTATAAAGTTTCAGTTTAGACACTTAGAGTTTGTATAAGACTTTGGCCATCGATATGTACTTCCCTCGAGCCAGGATGTTTGGCTCTCAATTAATAAATGAGTAATTAAAATTAAAAGAATAATTTTACTCACAAGTATTTTACTATTATCTTCTAAATATAATTTAGATAAAAAATATATGCACAAGTACAAGTTCCCTAAACCCTAAATCCCTAAACACTTAAACTCTAAACCTTAGCCCCTATCCTCTATACTTCAAACCCCTAAACCCTTGTACAATAACTCTCAATTCGTGGGTCCAATCCGTGGGCTCAACTCTTGGGTCCAATCCGTAGGTAAGCCCGACCCAGCTCGTTTGTGGCGAGTTGACTTATAACCCGTGGGTCGGGCTGTGTTCAGATTTTTTTACTTAACCCAGTTCGTGGGCCAGCTCGTTTTTTTTTCGACCCAGCCCTAACTCGCGTGGGTTATGAAATTTCGACCCAGGTCGACCCGTGACTCGACCCACTTCCATCTCTACTAGGATGAGAGGGTCGGTGGATGTGGGTAAAAAGCGAGAGTTTTGTAACGGAGGACAGTGAAGAGAGGATCTAAGAGAATGATGTTCGGTCTGTTAATCCTCCGATTAACGAACAAAGACGAGGAGACCGTGAACTCAAATACTTAACTTAAGTAAATTATCGTGATGATGCAGTATGGAAGTGTTTGACAAAACCAGCACAAGTGAACAAGTAGCTGAACAAGGTGTTGCTATAACAAGAGCTAGTTCAGGGAGCTATAGCATCTGTCCGTCAGCAGCAGCCTGGATCTTTGGAAAAAGGGCTTGGCAGTTCATCAAAGAGCATCAGAGGAGTTTCTAAGTATTCAGCAGAGAATATTCCAGTGGAGATTCCCAGTTGGTGGAAAAGATTTGATTGGAGAAGATTAGATTTGCAAATAATCTCCTACAAATTAGGAGATATTGTTGTTTGGAGGAAATTGCTAAAAATGTGAATGATGGAACTGGATGTTCCTATTTAAAGGAGGTCCTTCAGAGAGTTGAAGATGATCGAAGCTACGAGAGAAAACACGAGAGCATACACAGAATTCCGAGAGGAAAGAATTCAAGTGCAAAGAGCTTCGACCATCACCGAGAGCACCGCAGGTGCGTGGAGCTGTGTGATTGTACTGAGGGTGATCGAGACTTGCAGAGTCTGATCACTGAGTCTGATCACTGCTTGATCTGGAAGCCAATTTAGAGCAGCGAGTGCTTGTTGGTTGATTAAGGAAAGCCGCGGAAGAACTGCCGAGTGTGCGACTCGGTCAAGCATCTGGTCGGCTATTTTCGCTAGTGACAGGTGGTCACTGAGTGAGGGGTAGTATTCCAGAGTGTGCAGCGCTCGAGGAAGTGTTCGATCGGCTGAGCGGAAGGCTTACGAGCGATGCGGACAGATTATGCATCAGCTATGTGCTACAGCAGATGCTATAGGAAACCTGCAGTGACTGAGTATTATTTAGAATAGGCTGAGTTTGTGGAGATAGTAGCTATTCTAGATTGATATTAGTGTAGGTTGGCAGACACAAGTCAGAGCTTGTTTTGATTGTGATCTTGGTTCCACTTGAGGTTGAGTAGCATAGGTTGCGCGGAGATTGTAACCGAGTGTACTTTGAGACCTTTCAAGATTAGTGGATTGAGGACTGGAGTACAGTCGTCCCCAGACGTAGGCATTTGGTCGAACTAGGTAAACAAATTAGTGTTCCTTGACGTGTCTTGTTGCTTCGGAATCTAGTGAACAAGCGTGTGCTGTAGCAACTGCTTGTTCACAGTCTGCATTTCAGAGGTGCTGCGAATTTCAATTGGTATCAGAGGCGGAGCTCAACATACAGAGTCAAGATCCTGTGCACCTAGCTGAGAAGAGCAAGACAATGAAGGAAGGTCAAAGCACAAGCCGCCGTCCACTGCTAGAAGAAAGCAATTATGGCTACTGGAAGGCTAGGATGAAGGCATTCCTCAAGGCCATTGATGAGAAAGTGTGGAAAGCTGTAGTGACAGAATGGGATCCTCCTGAAGCCACTGATGATAAAGGAGTCACTCAGAAAAAAAACCTGAAGAGAAGTGGACAGCAGAAGAGGATGCTGCAGCAAATTGCAATTCAAAAGCGCTGAATGCAATCTTTGCTGCTGTGGATGCCAACAACTTCAGATTTATCTCCAACTGTGACAATGCAAAGCAAGCTTAGGAGATTTTGGAAGTTGCTCATGAGGGGACTGACAAAGTGAAGATATCCAGAATGCAGATGATTACTTCACAATTTGAGGGTCTGTAAATGCAGGAGGAGAAAACCATCACAGAATTCAATGTCAAGCTGTGTGACTTGTCAAATGAAGCTCATGCTCTTGGAGATTCTATTCCTGAAGAAAAGCCAATCAGGAAGGTCTTTAGATCATGACCATCCAGTTTTGACATGAAGGTGACAACCATTGAAGAAGTTCAGAATGTCCGGAACATGAGGCTGGAAGAATTGATTGGATCCCTCAAACAGTTTGATATGAAGTTGGTTAAAGAAGAGCCCTCTCCTAAAGACAAGAATGTTGGATTGAAAGCTGAAACAGAAGAGAAGAAGCCCTCAGCTGATGATCAACTGAGTTTACTAGTAAAAAATGTGGGGAAATTCTTAAAGAATATGGAGTCAAGATCTGGAAAAGCTCATTCTCACGAAGACAATTAAAGAGGTGGAGGAAATCAGAGAAAAGCCAAAGAACCAGCCGGATAGGAAGAAGAAAAGAAAGAAAGAAGGAAAGGCATTCAGTGCTGGAACTGTGAGGGATATGGACACAGAGAAGCAGAGTGTCCCAGTAAGCAGATCAAGGGATCTGACAAGAAAGACAACAAGTCACTAACTGCAAAATGGTGTGACTCTGAGGAAAGTGATGAAGAAAATTTTACTGTGTTAGCTAGTGTATCCTCTTATGATTCTGAAGAAGCACCAAAGAATGAGTTCAATTATGGGGTTGATGTGTCAGATAGCGAAGAGGAGGATGACTCTACACACAACATGTTAGAAAATCTGCAAGACATTCTTCAACAATGTGAGGATTCTCTGAAGGTAAATCAAGCTTTAAAGGACATCGTCAATCAATTGGAAGAAGAGTGGGAGGAGCTGCTTGAGAAACTGTCATCACTCAATAGACCTGTCAACTTACAGAAGAAAGACGATGCTGCTATCAAAAACACTGATGTTAGCACCCCTCTCACAATTGACTCTCAGAAAAATATACTTGATGAAATCCTTTCTTATCAAAGATTTGGAGGAGGAAGAATGGGCCTGGGATATACAGGTGAGGAAACCTCTGGTATAACAGTCTTTGTTAAACTTCCCGAAACAGAGAATATCACTGATAGTGAAGAGAAAAATAATCTCTGCCAGAAACTGATGGAGGAAGAATTAACAGTCAATCTGAACCAGGAGATGCTTCAGCAACCGCTGTATCTGCCCGTTGTATCAAATGCAAATCTTCACAGAAGAAGAAGAAATCCCCAGGTCTGTAAAAAAGGAAAATGCGCTCCAAGAAAACATTTTACTCCGAAGAATCCTCAGATACACAGAAGGGTTACCAGAGATGATTTCAGGGGGAGGAAATCAAAGTTTAACAATCACCGTCAGATGTCTCTCAGCTCGGCTAATCCCGTAAATCTTCGTCACCGATCCTGCAATGGAGAGTCAGAATGAAGAAACCAGTGCATTGGAATGGAGGAAGCAAAAGAGTGTTTCAGGAAATGCAGGTGTGGAGACCCAAATGTGACAAACTGAAAAACAAGGAAGCTGACTGTCAGAAGTTATGGAAATAGAGACCGACTCAAGTATGTATGAAGAAACAACCAGTTGACCCAGACAAGGAATCATCAGACGATGAAGGTAGCGTCAACAAGTAAGTGATCCAGTCCCGTGATGCTATAACAACCAGAGTCTGAAGAAGCTTGTTCAAAACATTTGGTTGCTAAAGACAGAAGAGGTCACATGCAGAGCACGTGCTTCTGGAAAAGAAAGAAAATCAGCGGGTAAAATCAAATTTCTAGGGCTCAGTCGGGTGAAATTTTTCCCAAATCGCTCACAGAACAAATCCTCCCCTGCTCGAACTCTTCTTGCAAACAACTGACAATGGTGAAGACTCGCAGACTAAAGAAGAACCTGGCAGCAGCACGACAAGGCAGAACTGAAAGCAGATCTTAAGTCCCATAATGAAGCGCCTTCTCAGAGTCTAGACTTAGTGGTCTGGGAGCCCGCACCCCTCCCTGTGTCACACAGCACTCCTTCTCCACAAGGAGGAACTCCGCAGAAAAGGAGACGTCTAGTCCATGACGGGGAGTCTGCAACCAGTGCAGCAGTGATGACTGAAGAGGCAGTGCTTGAAGAAGACTCAAGAGAACTGCAAGCTGCAGAGAATGCTGTAGCAGGCCATACTAAAGAGAGCTGCAGAACTTTTGTCACGTCCCCTGGCATAAAAGGAGAAGGGGAGGAGATGGAAGTTGAACTGCCTGAACAAGAAACTGCTGCACCACATCCTCCTCCACCTTCGGACAAAGGAAAAGCTTCAATTATCATTCCTGATTCCAGTAGTGGAGAAGAGGAGTCCAGTGAAGAAGATGAAGATGTTGCAGGTGAACCTTCCGAGAGAAGACCTGTTTTGACTGACACTGCTACAGTCACTGTAGGGGGAATATGGTTCAGAAATAGGAATGCCACTCAATCATGGAGCTCTGTAGAGAGGAAGCACATTGTGACAGAGAAGAGACTGGACCTGGACAAATACAAATCTGCAGCCATTATCCAGCTTCTCACTGAGGTAAACCTACTCAAGTCTCTGACTTACCCGTACAGATTCAATATATCACTAGTTAGGGAATTCATAGTCAACATGGAAGAAAAATTTGGTGAGGAAGAAGGAGATGTTTTTGGACAGAGCTGGGTGCGGGATAAGAAAGTAGTAATCACCCCTGAGATGACAGATGAATTTTTTGAGATAGACAGTGATGCCAGAGAGCCCACAAATGTCAAGCAAGAGGTGTTGGCCAGGGTTCTCACGGGAGGAGTGTGCTTGTCTTGGGGTGGTCCAAATCTCAGTGCTGCGGAACTCACCTCCAAAAATGCCCTGTTGTACAACTTGGGCATTAGGAACTGGATCCCCAGCTCTCATATGGGAAAGGTTAGCAGATCCTTTACTAATCTTTTACACTCGATTGGGAAAAGGAGAAGAATCAGCCTGGGTAGTGTGATGTTTCCCCAGCTGGCTGCTAATACTGGCAGTGCTTCCTCCAGCAAACTCATTGTGCTACCATCCCTCATTTATGGAATGATGGTCTCTCGACATCAAGAGCTCGGTGAGATTACTGAAGGTTTGTCCGAGGAGCTGCAGGTATTTACAGTAGACCACAAACTCTTCAAAGGGAAACATGCAGTGGATATAACCCATGAGGATCCTCTCTTGGTTGGCTCTTCAGACCCATCCCCTCTGGAGGAACCGCTTCCCCCTGCCGCAACTATCCAAGCAGCCCTCCGTGCTAGAATTGTGACTCACCTAAGATCAGAACTGCTCGTATTGGAAGCAGAAGCGAAGAGAAGGGATGCTAGACGCGGCCAAATCAGAAGTCTGCTCAAAGACTTGGAATTTCCAGAGGAAGAAGGCCAGGCCTCTTGAGGGGGAGAGCAAGAAGCAAGCAAGAGTCACTAATGAACTCTGAACTCTTTTTTTTTTGTTGGCCCTGCGTGGCTGTGCTAAGGCCGAGTGTGGCCACCATTTACTCTTATTGTGAAATTATTTTTAAGTTGATTAATTTTTTTGTGTCCGTGGAAGTGTTCATCTGTGGCCAAGGGTTTTGTCAAAATGCCAAAGGGGAGATTGATGATGCAGTATGACAATGTTTGACAAAACCAGCACAAGGTATTGCTACCGACTGTAGCGGTATACTCTTAAATAAAATTTAGTAGCATACATGTATTACCAATAAAAATATGGGGTTTTTGACACCGCAACGCCATATGAGCGTTGACTCATTAAGCTCAGCATCATAACAATAGTATTAGTTACGGTACGCTGACAAAGTGACGAAAATCGAATATTTTTCAAAAAGGTTTACACAAATTATCTAAGTTTACAGCATTTTGTAAACAGAAATATTTCCTATTAAAATCCTATGGATCGATCTAAATATATCCATATTAAAATAATGCATTTTTATCTTAAATCAATTTTAAAAATAAAAAAATACATCATAATTTCAAATAAAAAGAGAAAACTAATAATATTATATTCGATTTAACTTGATTGCATGAAACCTTATTTGGATTGCGGAAAATGAGAGAAAATAAAAAGAAAAGTCAATGAAAAAAAATGATTTTTTAGGAAAATTTTGTATATTAAACCCAAAAAAAAGTATAAACAAGTTTTTTTCGTTTTTTTTTTGTTGTTGGCTAAATCTGATTTTTGAGTGAGAATGAAAATCACTTCATTTCATCTATATTTTAATTAGCTAAATAGATTATATTCTGATCAAAATATATCTTAACCATATTATCTGACATTTCGATATCGTTTTTACCATATACTCCACTTCAATCTTGATAGAGAATAAAATTTTTATTTATTTAAGGGGAAATTATAACTTGGAAGTTGAGGGAAGAAATTACAATGTAGCATAGTAAAAAAATCGAAAGCTTTATTGGAAGTTGAGTGAAGAAATTAATTCGGAAAAGGCAATGATCATTCTCCACCTTACTACAAACATTGGAAGGTGAGGCTATGTCTTTCTTTGATTTTGATAATCAAATGGATTGTTCTTATGCTCAATAATATTCTACTCGAATAAATATTTCTAACAATATAAATAAATATAAGTTTTTTGAAATTTAGAGTTGAAGTTAGGACTCATAACCTGACATTTGCAAAATGATACATTGGATGGGTGGACTTCAATAGCTTATATTTGTGACTTTGTATTTTAGTTTTTGAGTGTTTATTGGTTGTCATATGATCTGCTCGATTTGATCTTTAAGTTCGTATAAGAGATTCATACTCCAACTCTTAAGGTTTATGAGGAGATTACGAAGTTATATATTAAAATTGAAAACTCAGGTACCTATTGAATTGATCTTAGGCTATGTTTTTTTTGAATTTATAAAATACTTATAAGTAAATATAAGTACATATAAATAAATATAAGTACATATGAGTAAATATAAATAAATGTAATTATTCATCATATTTTTCACCAACATCACTATTCATCACCACTGCAACCACCATAAAAACATCACCACTATTTATCATCTCTTTCATCAAAACATCACCACCACTATTCATCATCTCTTTCATCAAAACACACCACCACTATTCATCATCATCACCACAACCACCATAAAAACATCACCACCACTATTCATCACCATCACCACTATTTATCATCTCTTCATCCTAACACCACCACCCCAACCATAACACCACACCACCACCATACTTATAATGTATTTATTTTAAATTAAGTTAAAATAAATATATTATAATTATTATTTTTATTATGATGGCGGTGGTAGTGTGGTGTTGTGATGGTAATATTGATGTTGTGATTGATGTGGTGTTGTGGGTGGGGGTGGGTAGTGATGGTGTTGTGGTGCGGTAGTGTTGTGGTTAGGGTGGTATTGTTGTTGTGGTGGTAGTAATGTTGTGTTAATAGTGGTGGTGGTGGTGTGATGTTGTAGAAAGAGATGGTGAATAGTAAATATAAGTACATATAAATAAAGTAATAATTTTAAGTCAAAGTTTATGCATGTGAGTTTGTTTTAATGTTGGATGTTCAAGTATGGTTTAAAACTATTTGTAGCTGATTCTCGACTTGATCACCATTTGTTAAAATTTAATACAAGTTTATTTGATGTGCATTCAACGTAAGTAATATGAACATTTTTTACCTATTTTTCAAACTTATTTGTAAGACTTTATGACATGCCTTCTATTCTCGAAACCATTTTAAAAGTAATCTGGATCATACGTGTAGTTCTTGTAAACCTATTGTCGTCCCGGTGAGCAAGATTCCTCGTGTCCCATTATTTGTAAAACTCTCATCTCTTGTCTCATCCTACTTCATGCACCATTCATATTTAATTGTGAAGGCTAAAAATCTAATTATGATTTGTTTGATTCAACCATAGGAGAAATAAAATACTTTCATTGCCTAGTCATAGGACAAAATATGATAATTTTACCGTGTAACTACATGGAAAGAAGTTGTTACAACTATATCTCAACAAACTTGTTAAAATCTAGGAAAAGATTGGATCGATAAAAGAGATTTACAAAGTGTTCTAAATCTGATAAATCCTAGGGAGGCTAGGATTTCTATATTTCTTGAGGGCTGCCAGTATATAAGGGCAGCGTGGGACGGAAACACATTTACACACATAAAGCAAGAGCGATGAGCAAGAGCGAAGAGAGTGTGTTGTCACAGATGAAGCAGAGAGAGATCACGATTGGGAGAGTCTGATCGACGCTTGATCAGCTAGTTCAATTGGAGCACAGACTCGTTGAAGATCAAGTACGTATGCCCTTTGAAGAAGCATCACCGTTGAACTGAACGCGGAGGATCGAAGAGCAAAGCAACGTCCCCAATCGCTGAGTGAAAGTCACTAATCAAGTGGAAGCTTTCTTAGAGTTGAGTAAACTTGCGGAAGTCAGATTAAAGCAGCAGAGAGAGCTCGGAGAATCTGAGATAGATGCTAAGGAATAGCAGCTTGTGTCAGCAAGTTGTTATAGCATCATAACACTTTGTCGTAGAATAGACTAAGTCCGTGTGATCAGAGTTATAACATTCGATTACTGCATTGTGTTAAGTCGTTGAGCAGTGTACGCTAGTCTGTGTGATCAGACTAAGTGGAGATTCTAGCTAGATTAGAAGTAGAGGTTGTTCTAGCATAGGCTGAGAATTGGAGCCTTTGTACTTTAATCGAGGATAGTTCAATATTGGGGACTAAAGAGAAGTCCCCCAGACGTAGGCACTGGCCGAACCGAGTTACCAAAATGCTTGTGTTTTTCAGATTCGATCTTAACAAGATTATGTCGTAGTTGTCTTAGCAGGTTGCTATAGCAACCTATTGGATCCAGACACCAACATCGCGTTTAATTTCATATTTGACCCAACTTGAAGCTTTCGTCAAATTTCGACATAAATTCTGTTATAAATAAAGAGTGTAAAGAGATAATTTTGAACAATTACATTATAATTTGTGTAAAAAATTTTAGGGGACTAATATTTTCAATAATTTTGAAATGTACTTAAAAATGAAAGCAAGCCAATCAAAGTCGATGTTCGCTCAACTATTGTAACACCTCGAATCCGTGTGACTAGCTTTCTTGTCGCCAATATCACATGATCTTTTATGTTGATTTTAGATTGTGGTGACTTATAGGATGATGGTGACAGATACAGTTGGTACACACTAGGCTTATAACAAGTAGAATCAAATCCTCGGGTCGGATCGTTAGAACTATACGTTGCCTTCCTTTAAAATTTTGGCAGCTGCTGTGAACCAATAAGTGTTCCAAATATTTTACTCCAAGGAACAAAATAATTGTGTGAAACTATCAAAAAGACTTTTGAAAATTTGAGTCTTTGGCAGCTATCATCATCTACTTCAACGCTCCATGGCCCCTTCCTGTATTTGTTTTCTTTCTTAATTTCAGTTTATATGCTACTCGTCCTCCAAGCAAGACACAAGAACGCTTAGTCATATATATAAATTCACAAAAATTCTTATACGCAAAACTTGCCAAGTTATTATTCGAAAGAATAATCGTAGCCATTAGGTCAAATGATCAAAGTGAATCTTAAATTTATATGTGACAAGCTAATAAATGGAAAAGAGTATACACGTAATTTTTAATATACTTTTTTTTAATTTTTTTATCAAATCAAATCTCTCCTACCAAGTCCACAAAACTCAGAAACGACCATACAAAAATTTCACAAAATTCAAAATGGAATCCACATATTTTACTACTCAGATTTGTTTTCTAATAAATAACCTTCTTACAATTTACTATTAATTTAATTTAAATTTTGTATAAACTAATACATTTTATATGAATAGATTAAAATGGAACAATCTGTTCCACTTTAAAATTTTATATAGTGTATTTTAATTTTAACATATTTTGTTAAATCAACATATTATATCCATTTTAATTTTAAATGCGAAAGTTATTTATAAATTACATTGCATCAGCGTACATAATATCGTAACATATTTTAAATTTTAAGATAAGACATTTTAAATTTATCATATTTTTCGATTAAAAATAATTAAAATTTTCTAAACCTAAATATGTATTCTATTATTTAAATATTTATTAAAC
The DNA here is from genome assembly GCA_963678935.1 of Umbilicus rupestris. NCBI lineage: Eukaryota > Viridiplantae > Streptophyta > Magnoliopsida > Saxifragales > Crassulaceae > Umbilicus > Umbilicus rupestris. The sequence continues at coordinate 8,612,109 of OY787628.1, read as the reverse complement.
CAAATATATTTTTCATTGTATTGCAGATATATTTCTTTGTTTAATTATTTTGAATTTAATCCATAAACCAAAATTACCCTTTTTGAAAGTCAAGTATATCTTTTATTCACCAACATTCTTTGAGTGATTGAAGGATTTAGGAATAAAAGTAAAAAATTAAATGAAAATTAGACCGAACAAAAGCCAAACATTAAGTTCTAATGGACATATCTCAAAATTAATGAACCTCTAACAAGTAACATAACAAATTACAAACATAGATCAAGACACTGTATAAGCTCTGTCTTTATCACTTAAAATTTTAGTAAATAAGTTAAGTTCAATTATTTAAATTAATTGATTCATAGTAAATTATTTTATTCTCATTTTACTTAAAAGGGTGGGTTAGTGCCGAAATTGAAGATAAAATATCAAATTTAATTTAAGTAAAGCTAAATTAAGTAGATAAGTAAATAATTTCAGTTTAAAAAAACGGACCGTATGTTGCAGCTTATAATACCAAGAGGTTTGATAAAAAGTAGCTGACTTACTTGAGAATGCATACTCAAAAGTAGAAAATTTTATTTATTTTGAGTTTGTTTTGTTATTATAGCAGATGTAGTTAGGCCTTTTAAGAAAAAATTGTAGTTACGCTTCTTCAAATGGTTCGAAGGGTCAAAAATTCCGACCCCCTAGCCACGTGGGAAGCTCCCCCTAGAGCGAGAGAGCCGGGTTCGGGCTCACTCCTTGAAGTTCGGCCGCCCATAAACCCAACCTGGCCCGATTTTATGTTAAACACTTGATCATTTTGGCTTTATGTTAAATGTTTGATCTTTTTTGTATATAGTCATTATAAAGAGCTATATTTTGATAAAAATACGTATATTCGTTTTTGGCCAATGGACATGTCTTCCCAAAGGAAGCTTTAAAGGTTTTAAAAACATACCATATGCAGATATAAACCATAAAAACTATCACCACATTGAGTCTTGAGTTTATTTTCACCACTCGATGTTCTTCATATAAAGGATAAATGTTAGTAACAATAGCCGCTCATAGCACTAATTTTTTAAATAAAAGAAAGTAATTGAGGAAATACATTGGAACTAAATTAAAGTTAAAAACATTAGAATAATGAGACTTTGAGGCTCATTCGACGATCTCCTTAATATGTTATTGACATCCTTTGGGCGCAGAGACTTGTGAATAATAACACTCTTCAGCTAAAAAACGCACCAAATTGTGAAGCTCAAACGAACTGGATCCTATCTTCCACTATCACCATAATATTAAGACTTCAAAGAAACTTAGAAACCATCCGGCTATGGAGAGGAGGAGGAGGATGATTGTGTTTTTGGCTTTGTGTGTCAAATGAAGATGAATGCTCCTCTTTATATAGATTCATACAACACCTCACACTAAGCCATGTGACGCGTCACTTTAGGCATCATCTCATATGAAGTAAGGCGACGCCTCACTCTAGGCGTCGTCCCATATGAAGTTAGGCGATGCCTAAGAGATCGTTAATAGCTATCAGTATACTCATGTGTCGCTTCTAAGTAGTATAGAAGCGTTGCCTCAAATTTGATGCTCAAAAAATAACAGTTCGAGTAGAAACAGGCGTAAAAGGATCAACGTGCGACTAAATTGGTCCACCAATTGCGTCTCATACGTCGCCTGCGCACCCCCATTAGATCTCATCAAACTGAACGACTCGTGATTTGCACCCACGTAGAGAGACTCCTTGGTTAAAATCTTATCGAGAAGGTGAAATGAGTTTATATATATATTTACACTCCATACACTTTACAATGAATGTGGGATATTTATAACTTGCTTTCATTTCTATTCCACAAGATTGACATTTTTAATACTTTTTAAAACTCTTTCAGGATTAAAATCTATCAATACAATTAGGATTTTGGCTTATGAATAATCGAACATATACCTTTCATCTCAAGGTATAACTACGCATTTCAATTCAATATATGGTGTACTCCACCCTAAAATTTGGCTCACAAAATAAACGGCACCACCATTTTATACACATTTTTACTAAAAACTTATATAAACTATTTTTTCCCTTCATGTCATGTTAAAGTTTTTGTAATGGATTTTGAAAATATTCTATTTTTAGTCATTAATTTCTGAAATCCATTGCCCTTGACGAAAAACGGCCAATTTTAAAATCCATTACATTAAACGAACCCGAAACTTCAAACCATACGAATGAATTTATTTGCTATAAGACATTACAAAAAACACTATACTATTTAACATTGAATAATTATTTGCCTGCTTCTATCTTGTTTTTTTGGAATATAATATTTACGAGCAAGTATTGATTTGATGCATGAAATAAAAATAATATTTATATTTTGAGGGAATGTGTTAGAAGAAGAGAAGAGACGAGGCTGAGGGATGTCAAAAAAAGGGGAAGACAGCAACAGTTGGCAAGCAGGTCTGGTCCGTCATTAGGTGTTGGTGGGTGTTTAATAATAACTACTCCGATCAACAACAACAACGATGCAAACAAAATCTCAGTAAAGTACATCCCATCCTATCCCCCCACCGCCACCCCCACCTCCAACCTATACATCTCCTCCTCCTCCTCTCAATTTTCCAGGACTGCCCTTTCTTCTGCATTTTCAATATCCTTTTGTTTCACACCAATCTCGATTCGCCCTTTTCTGCCCTTCCGTTCCCATTTTTGGTATAATTGCCATTGTTTGGAAACATGAGTCACATCATTGGTGGCAAATTCAAGCTTGGCAGGAAGATCGGATGTGGATCATTCGGAGAGCTGTATTTAGGTGAATTTCTCATATCTTTCTCTACATTCTTTATTTAGGACACCTTCTTCAGTTTTCTCCATCCTCAGGAGTTAATGTGGAAACTGGGGAGGAAGTTGCCGTCAAACTGGTAAGTACTCTACACCCATGCCCTATATTGCTTTTAGTTCATCTCAAAACATAGGGGGTCTGAGATTGTTGTACAAGTCCTAGTTACCCATCTCAGGTTCCTCTTTTTGTCAATTCATGATTGCCCTCACTGTGGAAAATTCTAAAATTCAAAAGTTAGTCAATATTGCAACTATTGTGAATTTATTGAATGATTTTTCTACAAAAATTAAGACTCGTATTAGAAAATGATGTAACATTTTTCTGGAGCCGAACCTTGCAACAGGAAATTAGTATTACCCACCAATTGAATGATTTTGAATCTTCTTCTTGGTGTTAGGAATCAACAAAGACACGGCATCCCCAACTTCACTATGAGTCCAAACTATACGTGATATTGCAAGGAGGAAGTAAGTTTTTTTATTCTGTCCTCTTTCTTTTAATATGACATGTGAATGACTTGTTAATTACAACTTTTGTCTTTTTCAAATGCAGCTGGCATCCCTCACATTAAGTGGTTTGGTGTGGAAGACGAGTACAATGTCATGGTCATTGATCTCCTTGGGCCAAGTCTTGAAGATTTATTTAATTACTGCAATCAAAGATTCAGCTTGAAAACAGTTTTAATGCTTGCAGATCAGTTAGTGAGTATTCTGTTGTTTTACGCAAGGCTCTTCCATTTCTCATCCACAATTTAGTCTATTATTTGCATATGCAGGAATTATAAAGGACCAATATTAGAAAGATGACTGTTTGCGTTTCAAAAAGGACCAAAACTAATATTTCTCCTATGTTCATATAGATTAATAGAGTTGAGTACATGCACTCAAGGAGTTTTCTTCATAGAGATATTAAGCCTGACAATTTCTTGATGGGTTTGGGACGCAAAGCTAATCAGGTAACTTTGCGTTTACAAACTAAAAACTCTTAAATTTACTTTAGTAAGTTAGGTAGCCTATTTAATATTAAGTGAACTTTCAGAAGTTTGTAATTTCAGTATGTCCTGATAATTTTGAGGAGTGTTGCCTTTTTACTAGCTGTCTTATGTCTTAAAGCTAGAGCTAATAATCATTGTGAATATCTCTCTTTAAAAGCTGACCGAAAATGACCAGTGGATGACCATTTCCATGACTATGAATAAATGGGGTTATAAATAAGTGTAAACCGTTTACAAAATTGTCTTTGCTGAAACTAAAAGAAATTGTAGAGAGGATGAGAATGCTTGTTACATAATGCATCTTTCCAGAATATATGAAGGGCGTATAGAAAGAAAAATTCAGAAGGCTCGGGTTTCATTAGAAGTGTAATGTCTGCTCATTATGTATATACATATGTAATCTTTCCTTTATTTTTCATTGGAAAGGTAATGAGGTGTATTATAAGATAATGATTTTTCTCCATATCAGGTTATTGTCTTAAGTCCCTCTTCTTTTAAACTTAAAATTTCAATAAATAAGTTAAGTAAATTTTAGTTACTATCCCATAGTGGAGTATTGGTGAAAGTTAATATGATGATGTTAAATTAAATACTTAAGGTAAATACTTGAGTAAATAAGTTCAGCTCAACAAAACGGATCCTAGTCCTCATCTATAAGTGGGTCTACCTGTGACTACATCTTTATTCACAGTTTTTGCTGCTTGAAAGGGTCTTTTTTACTTTGATTCAGGTATATATTATTGATTATGGGCTTGGAAAGAAGTACAGAGATCTTCAAACACACAAGCACATACCTTACAGGTAAAAGATGCACAATTAATTCTTTTGTTAAAAATTAGGATTTCAAGTATCTTTCTTACTTCAATAAAAAAGTATATTTCATACTCTATTTTAGGGTCTTCCCACATTAACTATATCATTTTTTTTATCTCCAATTGCTATCGCTCTCCTAGTTCGTTTAAAACCTTTTTTTAAGGAATTGTTCTTACATAGAATTGCCAAAGCCTTATATCATCTGTGTAATCCTGAAAGAATTTTTAAGGAATTATCAAATTTTGATAGGAAACCAGATATTCACAGGTTATTAGAGCTTTCTGTTGCTAGAGCTGAACATACTTTTTTATTCTCTTTAGTTTTAGTCGATTCACTTTGTTTACTACCTTTGCAGGGAAAACAAAAATCTCACTGGTACTGCTCGCTATGCAAGTGTTAATACTCATCTTGGTATTGGTGAGTATACTTGTTGATAGGTATAAGGTATTCCTGTATATGACTAACTTTTTAAGCTGCTAATTGCATTTGCTTCACTTGCAGAGCAAAGCAGGAGAGATGATCTAGAATCTCTTGGTTATGTCCTCATGTATTTTTTAAGGGGAAGGTATCATTATGGTGGCTGCGTATAAAGATTATTGTGTTTATTTTTTCCTCATTCTAAAGTGTGTTTGTCATTACCTTTCAGCCTTCCATGGCAAGGACTCAAAGCAGGAAATAAGAAGCAGAAGTACGACAAAATCAGCGAGAAGAAAATGTTGACTCCTGTGGAGGTATATTAGCAGATTATGTGGCCCATCTTTTCTTGTCACTCTTTACTATACTCAGTTAGTTTATGAAGTATATGAAATGTCACTTGCTGACTTTATGTACCTCCGATGTCCACTATATGTAGTTCTATTGTTTTCTCAATTTATTAGTATGTTCATAGATTAGAAGTCTCAGAAAATCTCTGCAGGTTCTTTGCAAATCATTTCCATCAGAATTCACCTCATATTTCCATTATTGTCGGTCGTTACGTTTTGAAGACAAACCTGATTATTCGTATCTCAAAAGGCTTTTCCGAGATCTTTTCATTCGAGAAGGTAAACAACATGACTCATTTCTGGACTACTCTGATTCTTGGCGTCATTATTCTCATATTCACTACTGCAGTCTCATCTGTAATTCATTGCTACAGGTTATCAATTCGACTACGTTTTTGACTGGACTGTTTTAAAATACCCACAGGCTGGCTCAAGTTCTAAACCACGGGTATATATTCCAAATTTAGTGACTCACTATGCATACACATCAATATATATATATATATATATATATATATCGCAAGGATATTTACTTTTTCCTGTCACCTTTTGACAGCATTCGAGTGGCAAATTAGCTTTAAACTCAGGGCCATCTGCAGAGAGAACAGCTAGACCTTCAGGTAGCTTATCATTAACAACTATGTGAATAAACTTTCCTTCTATTAGTCGAGGTGGAGCTCGTTCATTATATGGATTTAGTAAAGCAATGCTTATTCTTATTGTCGGTTTAAGGACAATGTTGCATTCTTTTCTGACCTGCAAGGTTTGCAAACTCTTTGATGTCATCAACAATTGTGCTTGAAGAACGAAGTAGTTAAATCTTTACTAGATTATAGCAAACTCTATGATTCTGAACATGTCTCTGTCTCTTCTCAATTTAGTAGGGCGTGAGATCAGAGAGAAGTTTTCTGGTGCAGTTTTTGGCAGAAGAACTGCCCCGTCCTCTGGTTTGCAGTTTTCAGGAGCTATACCATCGTCCAAGGAAGTGGTAATAAGTTAACTCCTTAAAACTCAACTCCATTTTTCTTATTATGTAGTTCGCATTTTGTCTGGACTATGGCGACCAACCTTTAATTTGCTTGAAACTAAGCGGTGCACTAGACTACTAGATAGTTTGATGCAACTAATCTGTTGGGCAGTGACCAGTGAGGCGATTCAAATTACCTCTAGTGAATCACTCTATTTCCCGGACTGAAAAGGAAATAATATCAGATAATGTGCGCTTTTTGCTTTCAGCGCCCGGATTCTGAAAGGGGTCGCACTCCAACTCGCCTCAGCACGGCATCAAAGAAGGCTGTGGTGTCAAGCAGCAGGCCAACCTCCTCGGGCGGGCCTAGTGAGAGCAGATCAAGTCGTTTGGCTACTGGTGCTGGCCGGGTACCCAGCAGCCAAAAGGTGCAAAGTGGATTGGGATCCAAGTCATCGTCCTTCACTAGATCAGGTGCATTACAGAGTGGTCGTGAGGATACTCTCCGGAGCTTTGAGTTCTTGAAAATTGGCTCTGGATCCTTAAAAAGAAAATGAAGGACCCGTTTCATCAAGATGTGGTGGCTTACCATAGAAGAAGTGTAAGTGTTACCCCTGTATAGGTGTGTATCCATTAAGTTGAAGTTCGCCTCGGCTATTATAAGGCTCATTGCGAAGAGGAGGAGGAGATGTTGCTCATTTTCATGTTGTAAAAATATGTCTTGATTAAAAAAGATGTGCTGTGCTATGCTATGCTGTCAAGGCTCAGAATATAAATTGTATCATGTTTATGCATTTTATGAGGGACGTAACTTTATTAGCTAACATGTTGAATCTTAATAATGAGTTGACCTCTACCTACCTTAAACAAATGATTCATGGACCCTTTTTTTTATGCTGTATGAAATAAGGAATGAATGTTATTTGTTGGTCTGTAAACCTCCTTTCTTTCCGGTGGGCAAAAATAGTCAGGCCAACAAGCTTCCTGATTCTTTATCAACCTGGATTATCGGTTTTGATTTGACTCAGCAACCGGAACCTAACAGAAAAGCCCGTCAACCCAGCAAAATCTTTGCTCCTCCTGTTCCAATACATTACACCTCTAGGCAATGGTACATCCCATTTTGTATTGAATCTTTGGAATTAATAGAATAGGTAAGGGTGATCATTGATTTCTTGTCTTTTTACCCTCATATCCTTGTGCTGCTGCCTGCAAATTCGCAAGTATGAGTACTAAGACGGTCAAAGGCCTCCTGAAAGGGTTGAGATACATTTCCAAGGTTTTTGGTATGCATGAGTACGTGTCTTATAACATTTGTCTGGGCTACTGGGTCGGTCCGCATTGGCTTAGTTGTTGTGTTAAAAATCTTTCAGACGAGCCTGAGATGCAAATTGGGTATCCTACTGATGTAAAACATGTTGCTCACATTGGATGGGATGGCCCTGATAAAAAAACATGGGTAAGAAAGAAAGAAAAAAAGCAGCCTTCCCCCTCTTCATTTAAGGCTGCCTGATTTTCTAATATGTTCCAGATGAATGACTATAAACCACGTCGCCAAGCCGATGAAGCTAAGGAAACCAAACAAGGTAGAATGATGCATAAAACAGCAACTTATGAGGTACCTTGGTTGGTCTTAAATTATTTATTTTTGGCAAAGTGGAGAGGGGCAAGATGAGTGTAGCTGTTCTACCAAAAGATGGTGCCACTAGTTTCCCCGAACCAGCATGGTGCCAAGAAATCCAGGAACCGACGCGCCACCCTCCACTCCCCAACCAAACGGAGTACAGGGGGCATAGGTCTGACCCATCTTCAGCTCAGGGGACAGAACAAGATTCAAACGTTAAAAAAGTTCCTAGGAGAAGAAAGGTGTCGTCTGAAGGCAAGGGAAAAGAGTCTTAGACCTGGAGTTTGGGCCACAGGGCATCTAAAGAAAGAAAACGAGGATGTAGAATACACAGTTTGGACTGGACATTGTTGCCAGAGTTAATAGAGTTCCTAGAAAACAATAAAACGGGCAGCCTGAGGTGTTGCTCATGGCACAGATTCTCAATTATAATGTCATGGTGGGATACAACTACAAGAATGTAATTACATATTTAAAAACAGGTACTGGAATGACCCATCAAACTCTTCCTACCATAGTTGTTGAGACTGCCTCTAGCTTATATTTTTCTCCGACCCAAATGTACATAAAAAGTTTGATATCACATAAACAACAAGTGAGATAGGAAAACTTATAAAATAAAGAATGTAGCCGGTTAGAAAGTTTTCAAAACTTATATCACGACAGAACGGGTCACAAACTAATTATGGAAGCATGATACTCTCGTTCTATTTGACTTTACAACTACGCAACAAAGATATCATATTTTGCCATATGATTAGAAAACGAAAGCACTACATTTTGTCATGTGATTAAGCAGCACAGCCACCGAATTTTTTCATACGGCTAGATACCAAAGTCATCATATTTTGGTTTATGATTGCGCAATAAAAGTCAAAATGCCTTCATGGTTAGGCAATAAAAGTCAAAATCAATAGTCAAAACTGATTTTCTTTCATTGGGATGTTCATAAAACATCATCACAAAAATGATTATGTACTTGAAAGAAGTGAGTTTTTCAATAATCATTGAAAGTCCTTCCTTCGAAAATGAACATTTCAAAACTATCAACTCAACTCTTAGGGCATCCGCACTCGTTGGAGCTTCCCAATCTCCTCGAGGAGCTATTCAATCAGCAATTTCTATTACTATTCACAAAATAGTAATATTATTTTGTCCATTTTCTGCACCAATACAATCTACAAGAGAAGCTCATATTACTATTCACCAAATAAAAAATATTATTTTAAGTTGTGTGTTGTAATTCCCTTGCGAGTTTTATTTCAATGAACTTTGTTTTGGTTGAAATATATTGTTATGGGAATAGTTAAATTTTATATTTGAAATCAAATTCGAGGGCATGAACAATTTAAATACACATAATATATGAAATAATTGAACAACATGAATCACGTATTGAAATTACATACAGGTTAAATTACGACAAATAAAATTAAATATACTAAAGAGACTACCCATCGTAGTGAGATGGACGGTAATAATCCGAATAGTCCTCCTAATGGTTCCCACCATCATTATTACCTTTCTCTTCCTCATATCGATGCAAAATAGTAGCTTTCCTCTTTGAAAAGTACCTCTTTGACTTTAGTGTCATTATGTCGGTATTCATTTGCATAACTTTTGCTTTCTCCTCTAATTTCTTTACATTCATGGCGTGTTCTTGCACTTTATGATTGTGCTCCATTTGCTCTCTAGCTAGTGAGAGTTGCTTTTCTTGAAAAGCCAATTGATTTTATTGAGTTTCTGCAATCGATTGTAAAGCTTCATCTCGGGCTATGTTATATGAAGTGGCTTCACTCTTATCTTTTCTCTTTGCTTCTTTTGCTGCCTTTACTCCCGGAGGTCTTACCATACTAGATGAACCTCTCGGATAACTTTCGGGTGTGCAAAATGCCGCATCTTCAAAGAAGGAATTAATAGGGCCATTACTTGCATGCACTTCTTCACTTGAGGGACTATGCTTGTATGTGTTAGCCAGTGGAACAATGGGTTGGACATGTGCAAATGTTTGATTGTCTTGACTTGTTCCCAACATTCAAAATGTATGAAAGTCATTTTTCATTGCGCAACATGCATAGTTTGAGCTTTGCGCATCTATAAATTAATAAATAAAACAAATCAATTTCAAAATGAAGAAATATAAAGAAACAATATCAAATACTCTAATAGAATTATATATCCCATCTTGTACATTAGCATCCGATTCCGGATTCCTTCTTGCGTAGGTCGTACAAGTCCCCCATAAAACCAAATTTTTCTTTAACTTTCCAAACCGAGAAGAAAGCGCAATTTGGGACCTAGCCTCCGTTAGAATTATTTCATCGGCGCTCATCACCCAATTTGTTCGAAAATCGGCATGAATTTTTTCCCACAACCTATCAATCTTTTGTATGTTTGCCATATATGAGATCGACTGATTGACAACAATAAGATATACATAATTGCACATCTTTGGACATGTACCAATTGGTAGCAGAAGTCATTTTTTGAACAAAAAATGATATGGAAATGAAACAAAATGTTGCCAATTAGGAGAAAACAAATGAAGATTGGTATACTTTGGATATGAAATGAAAGATCAATTTATAGCAAAAAATGCAGAAGCTGAAAAATATTTTTTCAGATTTTTTATTTTTTAAAAACATTTCGTTGGAAATTAATCTGGTTCGTAAGATGAGATCTAAATCGGATCTAACGAACTAGATTAATTATCCGTTGCAAAATATATCCGTTGGGTTAATTGGACTTGGGCTTCTCCTCTCTCTCCACAACAAAACCTTAGCTCGCGCAGCTCCTCGATCTCAGCTGCTCGAGGAACTTCTCTGGCCGCAGCTGCTTCTCAATTGCTGCAGCTGCTGGACGAGCTCCTCGACCATCTCCTCCAATTCATCCAGCTGTATAATTCTCCTATTGAAAAGCTTATACAATATCCATCAACTTCTCACCGATACGGATGCCCTGATTAACGATACGAGTGATATGTGCCAAGTTTCTTACCTAGTTGAACGCAAAACTCATTCTCTATCTCGGGAGTTGAGAATTTTCTGCACTTAAAAGGATGTTTGCTTACATATTCAGGTTTGAGAAAGATAAAAAAGTTGAAGGAGTCCATAAGAAGTCAAAATAAAAGACATTTTCTCTTTCCCTTCCCAATCCTTCCTTTTTATTACTTTTACTTTATTTACCTGCATTTGTTTGATGCATTAATTCTCCCCAAAACCTAATGAGTTTGATTCGTTGGTCTTTATGACCGGATTGATGACGTCATTGAAAATCTGTGTGACATTTAGTTAGAATGTAATTGATCAAAAGATGAACATCTTTTAAAATTTATATTTTATATTTATTAAATGAACAGATTTATTCGGATCTCATCCACACATCTAAATCATTGTGTAACAGATTTATTAAAATAATGATTAATTCTTAAAAATCAAATCTGTTTGTTTTTCGAATTTAATTGTTAATGATCAGAAAAGTTTAATGAAGCATGCGTGGCGCTGGTCAACGTTGTCTGGCTCATCTCGATCCTTACCAACAAGCTGTGGTATGTCCATCCATGGCTACTCGAAGTCTCCGCCCTACCTCGCGCAGACGCAACCCTCCTCGCTTCCCCCGCATCATCATCATCATCTTAGCTATATCCTCCGCCCTCTCCTTCCTCGTCGTTACAAATTTCCAGACCTTCACGTACCTCCTCCGCCCCATCTGGGACACGCCCCCGGCGCCCTTCCATCGCGTGCTGCCCCACTTCTACGCCGAGAATGTCTCCACAGCTCAGCTCTGCCGCCTCCACCGCTGGACCGTCCGCGACACCCCCCGGCGCATCTACGACGCTATCATCTTCAGCAACGAGCTCGATCTGTTGGAGCTCAGATGGCGCGAGATCAACCACCATGTCCACAAATTCATCCTCCTCGAATCCAACACCACCTTCACCGGCATCCCCAAGCCACTCTACTTCGCCAACAACCGGAAGCGCTTTGACGCTTTCATCTCCGACCGCGGTCGGATCCAGCACGAGGTCTTCCCGGGCAGGGTCAGAGATCCCAACATCCCCTCCGACCCTTTTGTCCAGGAGTCGCTCCAGCGCGGCGCGATGAACGCTATCCTCCGCCGAGCTGGACTCAACTACGGCGATCTCGTTCTCATGACCGACACCGACGAGATACCTTATCCCCACACTCTGAAGCTCCTCCGATGGTGCGATGGATTCCCTCCTGATCTCCATCTGGAGATGCCGCATTTCATGTACTCGTTTGAATTCCCGGTGGATTACAAGATCTGGCAGCCCTCCGTCCACGTCTACGGCCCTCACACCCTTTACCGACACCAGCGCCAGTCGGACGTCCTGCTGTCCAATGCCGGCTGGCATTGCAGTTTCTGCTTCAGGACCATCAATGAGTATGTGTTCAAGATGCAGGCCTACAGTCACGCTGACCGGGTCAGGAGGAAGGAGTTCCTCAACCCTGATAGAATCCAGAAAGTTATCTGCAATGGGGATGATCTGTTCGATATGTGGCCGGAAGAATACACTTTCCAGAATTTGATCAAGAAATTAGGCCCCATCCCCAAGTCCACGTCCGCCGTGCATTTACCTGCTGCGCTGCTCGACCATCCTGACAAGTTTAATTATCTCCTCCCTGGGGGATGCATTAGGCCGTTTCAGTAGTTGCTGGTTTTATTTCTGTTATGGAAAGCGTCCCGACAAGTTTAACCATCTTCGATGCATTAGGCCGTTTCTGGTTTTATTTCTTGTTATGGAAATCGGTGGTAGTTACAATGTGGTGCATATGATTACCAAATTCAGGTGCTTGAGGGGGACTCATAAACCTGCCTGAGGAATTAAATGTTTGTGTTTCCTGGACAGGTTAGATTGTATAACGGTGAGGTTGTTTTCCAATTACCCAATCTGTACGTTCTATTTGATTTAGTTTTACTTCATTAAATGAACTCCAATTATCCTGCATGGCTGCATTCAAAATAATTAAATGAAAAATGAAATCTTGTGAAGTTTTAAGTTGGGAAGGAGAAGAGATTCATTCTTCGTCTCATAATCGTCTCTTCCAATTCCACACATGAAAAGAAAATTCTCGGTGGATTTTCATGACTTTCATCATCACTTATGAATTCGGAAATGAAGATGTTTTTGTTGAAATAGCAGAATAACATAACAAAAGAATAGTCTGACACAATATAGAAGGTAAAAATAAATAGGTAATAAATAGTATGTTAACGGACTAAACTATCCTTATAGAATATAGAAATGTTATTAAATTACTATCTAATATCCCCCTCAAAGTCACGATGCAATGTTGAGAGGTATCTAAAGTTTGCAACCTAAGAAACGAAAATGTGATGTGGAATGAGCGTTCGTAAACATGTCAGCAATCTGGATAGAGGAAGTTGATCCCATTCTGATAATGGTGGTGAGTGAAATGACAATTTAATCTCAATGTGTTTCGTATGCTCATGATATAAAGAGTTCCGAGTAATCTGAATAGCACTAGCATGGTCACAATGCATTTAAGTGAGATATGAAAGAGTAATACTCATATCAACAAGTAACCAACGCAATCGCACAATCTCAGCAGTAGTACAAGTCATGACACGATATTCGATTTCTGTAGATGATTGAGAGACAAGTGTCTGCTTTTTGCTCATCCAAGAAATAAGAGAGCCGCCAAGAATTATTCAAAATCTAGTGGTAGACTTGCGATCAGAAGGATCATTGGGCCAATCAGCATCTGAGTAAGCCCACAATTCCAAGGAAGATGTAGACAGAAAGAGCAAACTCTGAAACTGAGTCCCTTAAAAAGATACAGAAGAATATGAAGCACTGCTGCCTAGTGGACTGTAATAGAAGAAGAAACAATCTAGCTGACAATGTGGACAGCATGTGTAATATATGGTCTAGTGATACTGGGATATGCTAAGCTGCCTACCAGAGTGCGATATAACGTATGATCTGACACAGCAACACCATCAGTGGGAGAATACCGAGCAATGATCTCAATAAGGGTGTCAGAGTGCGAGAGTCGGAAAGACGAACCTGATCAAGGATATCAACAATGTACTTAGACTAAAAGAGAAAATAGCCACGAGGAGAGTACACTACTTCTACCCCTAAGAAGTATTGTAGAGATCTCAAATCTTTTATTTTAAATTCAATGGCATTTTAGCTCTGTAATTCTAACAACATCATCTCTAGTGATAATCATATCGACAACATACAAAGAGATTAATATGCGGCCAGAAAGGGTGCACCTAGTAAAAAGAGCTAAATCATGTTGACTAGGATGAAAGCCTAGATAAGAATCCACAATCGAAAACTTGTCAAACCAGGCTCGGGGATCTTGTTTCAGCCCATAAGGAGCTTTCTTCAATGTGCGAACTTTCCCCAAACTATGAGGAACACCGGGAGGAGGAACCATGCAAACCTACTCTTGAAGATTTTTATTCAAAAATGCATTTTTGATGACATACATCTAAGAATTTGGCCACTACTTAACATAAGCAATGACAATGAGAGTGCGAATAGTCATATGTTTAGAAATTGAATCAAACGTTTCCCCATAATCCATGTCATACTGGCCCGTTTCGCTTAAAAAAAAATATTGTAATGGCCCATCTGACTCTGGCAGCTCGAAAACCGCTAACTTGCACCACCCGCGTGCACCTTCTTCAGATGATCCCGATTTTTCAAGTACGATAATGCCAGTTGCTCCGCATCCTATAACGTCTTGGCAAGACTCAGCAAAGTGCACAATATAAATCACTCGCGAGAAGTTATTTGCTAGAATTCCTTCTCGCGGAGCATTCAATAATTCAGAGGTGTCAATCCACCTTAAAATACCAATTGAATTTACGTTCATCAAGTTCAATATGGATGTTGAATTTATGATCCCTTTATAAATATTAGTCCCTTAAAAAACCAAGGGATTGTAAGAACTTCTTTTCAGCAGTTTCAAGAAACATGGCAAGAACCTTAGAAATTTATCTGGCTGTGGCGCAAGAATATATACATCTTCACTACATGCTCCATATCCAATTGACATGCTTCCCGTGATCTCTTCGACTAGTAATTCAGGTGCCAATATATCTGAAACTCTCTTCATTATCACATCCATATATATGCAAGAATATTCTTCAATTGAATTCAAATATGCGTCAACTAAGTCTTTGTACTTTTCATCTTGTTCGTTTGTTCCAGTAAAGGACGGCTGCTCCTCACTGGCCGGCTTTGTCTCGAAGGTCTAGAGTCCTAGACCATGATAAATTTAATTAGTTGTTCTCTTCCCTCCTCTAAGGGTAATCGCATTCACAAAATCCCTAAAATTAGGGTCAGGTTTTGGAAGAAGTATGTCCGGTTCTCTTGCTGCTAAGCTTGCTTGTTGTGCAGTTTAAATTTCCACCATACGATTTTGAATCTTTTCGCATTATTGCCAACACCACAATTGGTAGCCTTTTGGGTGCTCTACACTGCCCTGTGTGCCGTGATTTAGAGTTAAATCACCTAGCTAATGTAGGCCTCACTTGTTCGGCCTAGACACTAAAATTAAAGATCATTTCATTAAGAAATTAGAAAAACATGTCCACAGTTTGCGGACAGCAGAATCCCCTCATCAATTTAAGGTGCCAGTTATGTTGTTTATTTTTATATGGTCAATGTGTTTCCTCAGCAACACAACACAACACAACAGACCAGATATGTGCCATGTCAATCTTCACAAGTTAAAAACAACCAACCAACAAACAGAATTGCTCCTCGTCAATGGGATTGTGTTCTTGTTGTATCTCCTGCTGCCTCTTCTGTATCTCAGGAGATCATTTGGATTGATCTCTCTCTCTCTCTCTCTCTGCCACCATTCTCAACGTCTCCGATCCCTGGGACGACCAAGAGCCTGAATTATTATAATGGCCAGCAGCCATAACCGTGGTCAATCCTATGCTGCTCCGTCCACCTCCCTCGTCCCAGGATCGGAATCTGACATCCAATGGCCATTTGGAGATGTCCTCGGCCTTACACCCCAAGACCTCCGCGAAACGGCCTATGAAATATTCTTCACCTCATGTCGCTCCTCCCCCGGCTTTGGTGGCAGAACGTCCTTGAACTACTACCCTTCCAGCCGTGACGGTGGAGGAGGATCTCCGGGGAAGGGACATGGACATGGGGTTGGGGTTGGGATGGCCGTGACGAGCAGAGTCAAGAAGAGCTTGGGGTTAAAGACATTGAGACGTTCTGTTTCAAATAAGAGAATGGTAACAATGCAGAGTGGCTCTCTCCCATCCTCGCCCATTGCTGGCCCAGGCGGCGGTGGTTGGTTTCAAGCCGCATCCCCCATGAGTCCTAGGCTGGGGTACACCGTCCCGCCTTCCGCCAGAGCCAGGCGACCTTTGACGTCCGCCGAGATCATGAGGCAGCAGATGAAGGTGACAGAGCAGAGCGATGTTAGGCTAAGGAAAACTCTCATGAGAACTCTCATCGGACAAGTAAGAACCTCATTTCACTATCAGTCACCTTATTTTTTTATTCCATCAAGAATCAATCTCTAATCGTTCAAATATTTGACGTCGAAGCCGATAAGATTCTTTTTTGGTGTGAATTTGAACAGATGGGAAGAAGAGCCGAGACCATAATCCTACCGCTGGAGTTGATCCGGCATATCAAGCCATCGGAGTTCACTTCTCAAAAGGAATACCACCATTGGCAGAAACGCCAGCTCGCCGTCCTAGAAAACGGTCTCCTCCTCCATCCTTCGATCCCTTTGGAGCCCTCAAACTCCTCAGCCTCCCGCCTCCGCCAACTCATCCGCTCCGCTGATTCCAAACCTCTCGACACTTCAAAAAACAGCGAATCAATGCGCCTACTCTGCAACGCGTCCGTGTCCCTCGCCTGGCGGAGTACCAAACCAAGCTCGGCCACCGAGACCTGCCACTGGGCCGATGGTCATCCCCTCAACATCCACATCTACATCGCCTTACTCCGCTCCGTGTTCGATCTGAAGGATGAAACAGTCGTGCTGGACGAGGTCGATGAGCTGCTGGAGCTGATGAAGAAGACATGGTCCACGCTGGGGATCACTAGAGAAATCCACAATCTTTGTTTTGCATTTGTTCTGTTTCATCAGTACGTTGTGACATCTCAGCTGGAGCCGGACTTGCTAGCCGCCGCTCTGACGATGTTGTCGACTGAGGTGGCGAAGGATGTGAAGACGGAGAAGGATGGAGTGTACACGAGGATGGTGGCGGGCGTAGCAGCGGCCATGGAAAGTTGGGCAGAGAAGAGACTAGTGGACTACCATGAGTATTTTCACAGGAGCAATGTGCATGTCATGGAGAGCCTCCTTCCTCTAGCATTGTCTGCAACACGCATTTTGTACGGAGATGTATCCATGGCGGGGCTGCTGGAAGGAGGAGGAGAAGCGGCCATGGATATGACTAGGGATCGCGTAGACAACTATGTCCGAACATCAGTCAAGAATGCATTCGCCAAGGTTTAGTCCTCCTACTAGCTACTTTTCGCCATTCATTTTCATGTGATCTAACAGATTAGTGTGAACAAATGAGCAGATCATTCAGACAGTGAATCTTACGAGCTCCGCAGATGAGTCAGAGGCGAGTGAGGTCATAATCCAGCTGGCAGCAGAGACGGAGGAATTGGCTTCAAGAGAAGCAGAATACTTCAGCCCCATACTGAAAAAATGGCACCCCGTTTCTGGTGGGATTGCAGCTGTGACGCTCCACAGCTGCTTCGGCACGGTGTTGAGGCAATACTTATCAGGGATATCGACGCTGAGGAGCGATACGGTTGAGGTCCTGGAAAGAGCTGGGAAACTGGAGAGTGTTTTAGTTCGGATGGTTGTTGAAGAGTCGGAGAATTTTGAGGATGGAGGTAAGGGAGTCGTCAGAGAGATGGCGCCTTACGAAGTGGATTCAGTCATTTCAGAGCTCGTCAGAAAATGGCTTGATGAGAATCTGAGGAAGGTGCAAGACTGCATCAATGGGGCAAAAGAAACTGAGGTATTATGCATGAACTCTGCCATTCTTGGGCAATTCACATTCTGATTACCTTGTGGTTCATATGTTCCAGACATGGAATCCTAAGTCGAAAACCGAGCCATATGCATACTCAGGAGTTGAGCTGATGAGCTTAGCCAAGGAAGTCGTGGACGGGTTTTTTGCAATCCCAATCAATATCTCATCGGAATCCGTTAGAGAATTAGCTGATGGTTTGGAGCATCAGATTCAAGACTACATCACATTCGTTGCATCATGTGGTGAGTTAGCTTCACATTTCTTCTCTACTCTTTCTACATACTCAAGTTATTTTGGGAGTTGCAGGATCGAAACAAAGCTTCATTCCAGCGCTCCCGCCCTTGAGAAGAAGCCATAAGGTCTCCAAGCTCCGGAAATTGTTAGACAAAGCCGGTCCGTGCAGCGTTGTTTGCGAGGATCGTCAGGCTATGGCCCGGAATGAAGGAAACCGGTCATCTACTAGCCGTGGGACGCAACGTCTCTACATTCGTCTCAACACTCTCCATTACCTCCAATCTCACCTAAACTCCCTGGACAAGACTCTCGCCCTTTCGCATTCCACCAGCCGCTCATGTCAAAGACGCAAGCACGACGCGGCCATACATCACGTGTCCCAAGTTGCGGCCTACCGTCTCATTTTCCTCGACTCCAGCTTCGTCCTCTACGATAACCTCTACATCGGCAGTGTGGCCGGTGCGCGGATCGAACTAGCGCTGCGACTGCTGAAACAGAATATTTCCCTTCTGTTCGCGATAGTGACGGACAGAGCACAGCCTTTGGCAGTGAAGCAAGTGATGAAGGCCGCATTAGAAGCGTTTCTCATGGTGTTGCTTTCTGGTGGGAGGTCGAGAGTGTTTCAGAGATCAGATCATCAGATGATCGAAGAGGACCTTACGCAGCTTAAGCGATTGTTTTACACCTGCGGGGAAGGGTTGGTGTCGGAAGATGAAGTGCAGCGTGAGGCGGAGAGTGTGGAAGATGTTGTGGAGCTCATGGCGCGGTCTTCTGAGCAGCTGGTGGAGGACTTGAGCATCATCGGGACGGGGAAGAAGGCCCCAACGACGGGAATGAGGAACAGATCAGATCCGGACACGATTCTTAGGATCTTGTGTGGTAGGAATGACCGCGTAGCAACCCAGTTCTTGAAGAAGACACTTCATTTGCGATAATGAAGGTGCATGATTCAGTCATAAAGAATTAATATATAGGCGTTAGCAACTTTAGGCCTCGCGTTTCAGATTCCAAATGCTACGCCCAAAGATTGTGTTGGTAAGAAAAATTAATGGAAGACATTGTTTATATGATGAAAAAGGAGGCGACACTTGCTAATTTTCAATTCCTCGTATTTTCAATTGCAGAACCCTTCCATACACAATTGAAAACATAGACAAAAATTGTATGAACAAGTCGAAGGATGTGATCAACTGACTTGTTATATAATATAGAGCGACAAAACCTGATGATATGACGATAATTCAAACCATGAATTATTTAACAGTGCTTGAAATAATCACTCGCTGATGCTGATGATATATTAAAGGAATTAATTAGTCCCTCAAATACCTAATGCATCCCTTCCAACTACAGTTTCGCTTAAATTTATACCAATCCAAAATGACAGCCATCATCCATAGACAAAAACAGAAACTCAACTGTCTTAACTTTTCTGCTACTGACTGTGTTCCACCGAAGCAACAAAAACAAGGATATTAATGCTTTTCCCAGCAACACATGGGGAGGATGTTTTGGTAAGTAGCTGCATCACACTGTGTATCTGCTGCCTTGGGAATGTCTGCTTTTTGAATCATCCTGTAAAAGCAAAGATTATGTTTCAATGCCAAAACAAAAAATATTTTTAAGGGTCAGCATTTATAATGAATTTCCAATTTCAATTCACATGGGAGGTATAGCTGATCTTCTCATTGGCATCGATGATTTCCTTCCACTTCCTCCCAATGCTCATCTGTAACAAACATACACAAGAAGGTGTCCAAGGTCAATCCAGTCCACATTATCATCGACCCAGTTAAAAACATGATCTATTAAAGTTGTTAGATGGAAATAACATTTTCACACTAAGCTGGTTTATTGAAGTGTAATGATATACGACAAACAAAGATTGAGCCTCTACAAGAAAATTCTCTATGCTTCTTCTTTCCTACTTCACGATATGATGCAACATTATGATAAGACATTGAAGCAAAAGAAGGTAGCAAAAACTGTAAGAGAATTTTGTATGTGGAAGCAAGGAAACAGCGCCATAATAATCAAAGAAACACAACACAACCATTTTTCAATATTCCAGTATATAACGAGTACAAGTTGGGCACTACAAAGTCCATATGTATCAGACCCCAGGCTGTCTTAGGTAAATTGTCGTCCGTAACTTCCACCTTATATCAATTAACTTAGACCCAAATAAGTTTTTAAAGCTGTAAACAAAATGGCATGAATGCAGAAAATTTTCAGATGGTTCAACTATCATATGGAACATGTGAACAGCGAGTATACATGGTCAACAAACCAAAGTACAATTTCATTTCAAAAAAGGGCAAAAATTCCTCTTCCCCGATTACTTGTGCAGTTGTGCCCATAATAATTACAAAAGGCAAAGAGCAGCTAGTAGTGGGAGTGAAGACCATCCATAATAAATAAAGTTTGATCAAACTGAATTTATGTTAACAGTCAATAGCACTCACAGAAACAAAATTATTTCGAGAAGCAAAATGGAAAACCAATAATTAATTATTACAGTCCAGAACAAGAAATCATGTAGCGCAACTTTAGGGAGAGTTCAAACCTGTAATGCTTCATTTGCTGCATTTTTAGTCCACAGTGAGAGTTTATCGTGCTTTGGACGTACACTGGCAACCACACCACATATCTCATCCGCTTCCTCAAACTGCTCCCCTATCAGAGCCATCATCTACAGAAGAAACAATGAATAACTCAACATTGTATAAGATAACGAAAAGACAAGATGACTTTTCACTATTTATGCAGATGTGGTATATCAAAATTATACCGTCTCTAGCCACATAGGATCTAGGGTGCTCTTTCTATTGCTTGGAATGGACCACTTTCCTCCATTAATACATTCCGCATCCTCCCACTTGGGCTCAACTCCAGCTCTGAACAAATGGAAATCAGCACTTCCAGGCAACTTGCTGGGCTTGAAGATTTGGTCATACAAACTGCAACAGATCAAAAAAAATAAAATAAACAGGGCTACTAAACTACAGATTGAGTTGACGCATCTAAGAAGATAAAAAAGACTAAGTAAGCCCAATTTTCTGAATCTCTGGAAGATCATTTATGAGTAAGAATCTGATTTTCAAGAATAACATTAAAAGTTGTAGAATAGGGGAACTCAGTTCAACAGATTTCAGTCAAATCTAGTTTACTTTCTACTGAGCAAAGCTTATAAGTAAGAAACTACTGGAATGTTCTTGCATATACAATTATAATCTTCAGGATATCATCGATTTCAGCCCAATGTAGTAGTTATCATAATTTTACGATTTCCAAAATGTACAATTATATGTACAGTAATTATCAGATATTTTTTTAATTCCTTGAGTGAAAAAGGAGTTTCCACAGACAGGGAATGCATATATATCCAAGCCATTAACCATGAGTTAATTGTTTCAGTCATAGTTGTCAAGCCAATTTGGGTCACCTAACTGAAACTTGTTATAAAGTTCATCCAAGCATAAAAATAACAAGCTGATGTTAAAAGTGCACCTCGGATAAACCTTGTAATTTTCATTGGTCAATTATACGATTCACATATCAAATTGCAAAGACAACATCAACAACAAAATTCGCATACAATTTCAATGCCCGATCTACGGAGAAACCCGGGGTTCCTATATACTATTCTAAACCTCAGAGGAACCCGGTGGAAGGGCGAAAAAGAGAGTAATTAGGTTTAGGAATGAGAAGATACCACCAAAACTCCTCGACGGTGTCGAAGGAGTAGATCTGGCGGAGAGAGTTACCCCAGGCAGCACCTTGTGTGGCCTTCGATTTATTATCGAACCAAAACGTCCACTTTCTATCTAGTCTGTGAGGCTGCTTGGCCGTCTCTTCCGCGGTCGTCGTTACGGCTGCTGCAGTGGTCTCCTCAATCCCCATCTCCGTCGCCATTCTCTGGGTTAAATGTTCAGCTGATGTGATGATGGTATTTATGTAGTGCCTCGTCACAGCTGGGCGGGCTTTCTTTCGTACCTATTTGGGCTGGGCCTGAAAGCCCGTAATCAACCCACTCATTAGACCAAATCATAATGGGCTGGGTCTTGCTTCTATTTAATTTCAAAGGTTTTTCCTTACATTCTCTTGAATAATATTGGTAATGACATAATTAGAGAGCTCATTCTCTATTTTGTTAATTTTTAGGAAAAAGAGTAATTTCATTCGTGAACTACCTATCGCTATGTTTAAAAATAAGTACCGAACTTTTCATTTTTTTAATTATGGGTGTACTCTTTTGAACTTATATTTTGTACTTAAACTTATTACTTTACTTATATTTATTTATAGTTACTTATATGTACTTCATCACCACCACAACACCCACCACCACCAACCACCACCACAAAAAAACTACACCACCAATAAAAAAGCATAATTTGACCTAATTTAAGTTAAGTTAACTTAACTCTACCAACAACATCACCACTCCACTACCACCACCATTACCACCACAGTTCAAAAACCATAACAACTCACTACCACAAAAACAACACCACCAATAAAAATTAATAATTTAACACAATTTAACTTAACTTGACTTAATTTAACTTAACTTAACTTGATTCCACTAGCAACACCACCACTCCATTGCCACCACCATTACCACCACACTTCCAAAACCATAACAACCCATGACCAAAAAAACAGCACACCACCAATAAAAATAATAATTTAACACAACTTAACTTCACTTAACTTGACTTAATTTAATTTAACTTAACTTCACCAACAACACCACCACTTCACTACCACCATCATTAGTTCATTACCACCACACTTCCACCACCACAATCACAACACCACTACCACCACCATTATCACAACACACCACCACCACCACTACCACCACCACAACATCATTACCACCACCACCACAACAACAACCCACCACCACCACAATATCACACCACACCATTATCACCACCATTACCATCACAATGCCAAAACCATCAACACACCACCACAAAATTAATATATCACCAATAAAAAATAATAATTTAGCATAATTTAGTTTAACTTAAAATAATGATAGAGATTGAATAGTGGTGGTGTGTTGATGAAAGAGATGATGAATAGTTGTGGTGGTGGTGGTGATGAATAGTGGGGGTGGTGTGTTGAGATGATGAATAGTTATATTTATTTATATGTACTTATATGTACTATGTTTATTTATATTTATTTATATTTACTTATATTTATGTATACTTATTTATATTTACTTAAATAAGTACTTTATAAGTTCAAAAGAACATAGCCTAAGTACGAGAATCAAAACAAAATTTGATATTAAAATAACATTGTTAAGAACCCTAACACAATCTATAATCATTTATGCCGCACTTCATACAAAAATGAATCTGTGTCAAAGAGAAACAAAGTTATGAAAAGAGTAAAGGGCACAAAGACATTGAATTTGACATAGATGAATTACGTGAGGCATTGTAAAAAAAATGAAAAACAAGTTGGAAAATGACTTTACATGGAAAAATTTAAAATGTTTTTTATTTTGTTTTCATTTTCCATGACAAACCAAAAGTTCCAAGAACAAAAAGCATGCCTAATTGAATGTGTCATAAGATGAGCATATATTTTGCTGGGGTTCTTACTATATTAGTTTGACAAGGTATTTTATTTTGATCTCTTGATACTTAATTTAAAAAAATTAAAAGTTCGATACAATTTTGAAACAGAACAATAGTTCAAGCAATGAGATTGTACTTTTCCTTATTTTTTAACACTTGAATATTTTACTATGATATTCATTTAAAATCATTCACTTTTCCCACCAACATAATTAATTTATGAGTTTGATTCTCTAATTTTGTTAACCAGATGAGAACAGGTCATTATATGTTGGTCTAAAATTATTATTTTATAGTGATGGATCCAAAAAAATTATGTTTGTTATTTTTTAGTGAACCATACAAATATGTAAATTTTGGTTTAATAATGACCATTTGGAAGCCTCATGCACACAAATAATTTCGACTGAGCTTATGGGGGCGTCATGTAAGGAAACGAAAATATTTTCCTAATATATATTTTAGCATTGTATTCATTAAAGTTTTTGGGTTTCGAGGGAGTATGGTCGCAATGCTGAAACTTAAAGGAGGAATTTGTCTGGTTAATTCCGTTAACGAACGAAACCTTAGTGTGCTAATTAACTATGTGGAGGTGCCCCCCACCGCAATATTTGATTATTGATAGGAAATAATTCCTCTCTATTTTAGGGAATGACTTTAAAATTAGTTATGATAATACTGTGGAATTCGGAAAGCTTTGTTCCAATACCGAGAGTACCCGATGGAAACTCAATGAGAATCATTGAGAAAACCCATCATTATCTGCATTTTGTTGTTATAAACTATTTTCTCTTCTATGTCAAGCAAAAACCATCATCCTTTTATTAATAAATGCTACTTCAACTGAAAAAGCATATTGTATAATTAAAGACCTACTACAAATTCAGAATTAAAATATCCCAGTCAACATTCGTCGGTAAATTGTTCTGACGCCTAAATATCAAAAAATACAGTCGTATAAAGAACCATCACATAAAATTTGCGACGGAAAAAACACCGTCGGATATACGTAGCAAAAAATGCAATGTTTATACGATGGTTATTTGACAAAATGAAGTTATGATTTCCGACGGTAATACGACGAATTCAAGTAATTCTTTAACTATCGTAAATTCACAACAAATAATACAACGTTTTTGCAATGATAACCAAAAAAATATTCGATGGGTTTCCGACGATTATTCAAAGGAATTTTGGAAATAAAATGCGATGGTTATGCAGTGCTTCTTTGACCATTACAAAGATCATTAAAAACGAAAAAAAGCCTCATCGTCATCGCATAGATCATCATCAGGCGTCTGGTCTTGGGCGCCACCATCATTATCCCTCCCACCAAATAATGGATGCTTAGGAATATCGCTTCTAGCCCCGTGCAAGGCATTTTGAACTTACTACTTCACCACCTCTGCCAGGTTGACTATGAAATTTTCAAATATCGTAGACATATTCACTTCAAGTGACTTCTCGATCTGCACAGCAACCGGTGGGGATGTGACACAGGTTAGCTGGCTTTTTCATGGAATCGGCTCCACCGAATCATAGTAGATGAAGCACCCACAACTTTGAGCAGCTTATGTCTCTGGGAAACTCCCATTTCAGCACAAAACATGTCCAAGTCCTCACCCTTCCCAATAGGTTCTGAGAGCTATTGTCCATACGCGCATTGCGCCTCTCCTCACATCGATCTTGTATAATAATAGAGTTAAACAATACAATTTAACAAGTATTAATTAAGAAAAATAATAAATAGATATATCCATATCACAGTATGTTGGCATTGCTATCCAGGTAGAGTCTGTTTGGCTTCCGCTTCAAGCGGTTGTACAACGCTTGCAATCCAAACTTCCAATTTCAAAACATGCATAGTCAGTCATAATTATCATCAAATTAAACTTTGATTCATCAAAACATCATCACCTTAAACTTCAACAAAACGTCATAAATATTTATACTTCTTCAACACATCATCACCAAATTAACAACTACATCAACACCAAATCAATAAACCAAATTAACATGAACATCATCATCACAAACCGCCAACCACTACATCATTAACAACAAAATCAAATTAACATTACCGTCATCAACCGAGAGCAACATCAACCAACTCATCGATCAATCGAGAAACATCAACCTAGCTAGTCATAAATCGAAACCACCATATCAATTGAAACCATAAACCAAAACCACCAACTCGAAAACTAAACTTAAAACCGAGCACAAATCGAAAAAGAGAAGAGGATTACCTAGTTAGCTGGGCACCAATTCGATGTAATCAGAGCGAAGCGAGCAGGTGCGGCGGAGCAAGGAGCAAGAGAGAATGTAAAGGAAGATGAGGAAAAGTTAGAGAAAATATATTCTTATTCACGCAAATATGCAACAGATATCCAACGGTTATGCGACGCAAAAATATATTGTTGTATAATCGTCATAAATAAGTGGGGTCTTTATATCGTAAATAGGTGGGTCATCGTGGCATAAGCGTCGTAACATCGCCGTAAATTATTAAGGTCATCGTTGCCTACGTCGTAAAACGGTTATATTGCTTAAATCCTTGAAAATTTGTTGAAAATTCCTAAATTCTCAATATCCTAAAATACACAATAATTATTAATTCAATCTTAAAATACCTAACAATTATTAAAATAATCTTAAAATGCTTAATAATTCTTAAAAAGTTCATCATCAGAATCTATTTCTCGATCATCATCAGCTATATTGAACGTCATTATCTCATTTGCGAAAAAAAGTTATGCCGAGTCTTCACCGGCGTCTTTAAAGTGGATATCGGATACGTCCTATCAATAGCATTGGTAGGTTTGACACGACACACTACCACCCATCCTTGTTAAGCTTTGTCGGGTAGCCTGGGAAAATAATTGAAATACACTTGTTTGGCTTTCTTCACCAGCTTGAAAGGATCGTACGCCCCACATAGCGTATGTGTACTAAGTTACTAACCTCTATTATGATAGAGAATTACCTCACAAAACCTGAATCAAACCAACGACGTTTGAAGAGGACAAGCTTATAGTTTGATGATTGTCGGGTTGTGAATTGTATAATCTCATATATGACTCCATAGTAACCTTTGTCACTTATTATCTTCGCGAGAGCAGTCTTACTACGATTTCTTTAAGACCGGTTTTCTACGTGGCAGTTGACTGGGCTTCTCTTCGGTCTGATTGGCTACAATTGTGCACATCGAGCCACTTCATTCGAAATGCTAGAAGACCGGGTATTGGTAAAATTAGTATCATTAAAAAGAGAACATTTGAAGAAAAAAATTCCTAGGCTTGGATTTTCATGAAAGCATGATTTGCAAAAGGATCAAATCTAATTTTTTTTTTCTTATTATCCATCAAATATCGAATGATTCTCTTTGGGAAGTTAACCAGCTTTGTGTGTCTTCAATTCCCCGTCCATTGGTATCCTCTCATCTCCTTCTCCAGTTGAATCATCGGCTGAAAATTGCCCAGATCATGATTTCCTTAAATGCAATCCAGAAAGCATCCATTTGCAATTGCCAATTTCTCTATTCCGTATCGCATATATTTTTTCTTTACTAGATTTCCTTTTTCCAGCAAAGCCTTGTATCATTCATAAGCCCATTTCCACCAACCTTCTGAGAAGTTATGAGCTCCACCACTAATGTATTATTCCATGCCTTGTGAAGTTAAGGCAGCTTGATCCTGCGGACCGTAACAATGACCTCTGCTTTGAATCTCTTACATGCTCCGTCAGGGTTAGGGTTAGGGTTAGGGTGTCCATGATTCAGAGCGCCCGTGCTTGATTACACCTGGACAACGCTGCTGCTCTCATGTTTCTATTTCACTACTCCATTGTTTCTAACCATACCTCTTCAAAAAATTATATTATATTCGGTGCAGTGAAGCTACGTACAATAACTATTATCTCAATATAAATAAAATTAAAATTAGATAAAACAAATGAATAAAATTCCCGCTGATCGGTAGGAAGCAGCTATATCATAATAGTAGCAGTTAGTTGATACGATTAATATATAAATAAAGAGGAGCATAAAAAAGAAGAAGAAGAAGAAAATAAAGTGTTCAGGCGCGGTTCAAAGCAGCAGCAGACGAGAACGAAACCCTAGAAACCTCTGTCTCCCTCTCGCTCGCAATGAACTGCTCAAGTAACACCATTGCTCCCCTTCACGCTCACAGTTATCCAAGTCTACGTATTCGTCGTTTCTGTCATCATTTCTACCTTCTTCCCGTATGCAGTCTCGGGTGAAGTGCCGGAGGAGCCCCTCATTTCTAGAACCTCTGGATTACTTTTCGAAAAGCGTTTGATTGAGAGACATATATTGGTATTCTCTATTCCCTTCATTTCCTCAGATACTGGTTTTTACCAAAGAATGTTCTTGTCACACACAGGACTATGGGAAATGCCCAGTCACCGGGGAGTCACTCTCCTTGGATGACCTTATTCCACTCAAGACTGGAAATGTAGGATTTTCATGTTTACTGCATAGCTAATCATTTTTTAGGTTAGTATTTACTTGTATGTTTTGAGTTTACTCTTTGTTGACAATTGATTGAACAGATAGTGAAGCCAAGACCTGTTCAGGCTGCAAGCATTCCTGGAATGCTTGGCATGTTCCAGATTGTAAGTCTTAAAAAGGATCTAGCAGTAGCTACTTTTATTTATTTGTAACATACTTTCAATTATGTGTATGGCTTAAACTCACTTAAGGTAATTACTTGCAGCATTTTAAATAATATTCCTATTTCTTTCCTAATGATTGCTAGGGTCGTTGATTAGATTGCAGTGAGAAAGGTCTGTCTAATATGAATGCTTGGTTGTTGTGTACTGCTTCATTGTGATTCAGTAATAGATCCTTTTATGTCCATTTTGTACATTCTTCTCTTTGTTTAGTGCTTGTTCTTTCTCCATAAAGTGCAAATTGAATGCCAAATGTACCCTATCATTAGTCTCTATTCTTGAAGCACAAAAGTCGGCCATCTGATGCGTGTATAGTACCGTAACTAGTAGAAGTGATGTTTACGAGCAACGTGCTGCTGCTATGCAAAAGTTGTAAATTATTGATGGGATTTTTATAAGCTGCTACACAATTATCCTGCTTTTACATTGTTTTCCTTGCACTCTGTACTGTAGCAGAATTCTACTCTGGGAGTCATTTTGTTCATTAGATTTATTCATTCCAAGTATTCTCTGTATTTGAACTACAGGAATGGGATAGTTTGATGCTTGCTAATTTTGCACTTGAGCAGCAGCTCCACACAGCTAGGCAGGAACTTAGTCATGCCCTGTATCAGGTATTACCATCAAAGTGACATGACAAGCTATTATGTCAATTAAAAATGAACATATGGCTACTTCGGTTTTGCAATATAGACCACGATCGGACTATGTTCGTTTGACATTCGTTCTCATCTCATGTTTGCTTAGATCCATCCTATACGAAATTCAGTTATATAATGAGAATTGATGGATCTTGTTGTCGTTACCTAGTCGTTATCAGTTCTATCTTTGTTCATCTTATTCAATTTTGCACAAAAAGAGAATCATATATGATAATTGTATGGAATTCTTTTCTAGTTTTCCGGAGCTTTTTGCTTTCTTTGGTCTCTGTGGACGACTTTCAGTGTCTCTTTTTTATTTAACAAGGTTCATTAGGCCTTAGAACATGCACAATGTAAAGCATTTTTTATGTGCAAGATATTTACAGCCGAAAGGATTGATTCTCTCTTACAGAATGATATGTGAAATAAATGACTAACGACTATCTAAAGTTTACCACTTGCAGTTGGTATTAGAGGAAGCCTTAAAAAAATCAGTTTCGATGTCAATATGTTTTTGACTGTTGTTTCATCATGTCATCGTAGCCATTTGTCTGAAATATATAATATGATTTCTCATCTTGTTACTAAATTTACCCTGGTTTCTGATATAGCATGATGCAGCGTGCCGTGTAATTGCAAGACTAAAGAAGGATAGGGATGAAGCTAGGCAACAGTTGCCCCAAGCTGAGAGGCAGCTTCCCATTCCCACAGTGTCTGCTGCAGCTACTTTGAGTAATGGAAATAAAGGTATTTACATGCATGCTGAGTCTTTTCGACTCTTTGGAAAGCAAAATTTAGCTTACTTTTGGCTCGTCTTGTAGTTGTTTCTGATGAAGACTTGGGCTCTGGTGGCAACAAAAGCCGTCCTGGTATATCATCCGGTGTTATTACAGAGCTCACTGACTGCAATGCATTACTTTCGAAACAGAGGAAGAAGAGGCAGGTATTGTTTGGTAGACCATACATAAAATGTGTTATAGTATCATATTATGTGTTTCATGCATTGTTATGTTCTTTCAGACACCTCCAACATTGGCTACTGCTGACTCTCTTGAGAGATACACCCAGCTTTCTAGTCATCCACTTCATAAAACCAGCAAACCAGGCATTCTGTCTATTGATGTCCACTGCTCCAAGGTACAGACAAGTTCAGACATCAGTTTGTTAATTTTGACCTTTTTCTGTACATTGTAACTGAGAGATGGTATTCCATTCGTTCTTCTTTTATTTTTGAGTTGGAAGATAATAAATCATCCATCTTACTATAAATGTTGATTAGCACGAAACGTGGTCAAATTTACAAGTATTATGGAATTGATGTTGTTTTTTGTTTTCTTGGTCTGGGTGGTCTCATATTTCATCAGAAAGCCAATAATGAGGCTGATTAGAATCTTCAAATTAGTAATTTATGTGTGGAGATTTCTCTGGAATTGCTATGTTGAGTTCCTTTTCTGGTTTATCGTCTTAAAACTATCTACATCCTGTATGCATAGTCTCCGACCCCTTTTGGTGATTTTATAATAAATGTTTGTGGTTAAATAAAAAGCAATTTTGATTATTGTAATGTGTATATTTGTGCACGAAGATCATTCATCTTCTAAACTTCTCTGCAAATAACTTTGTGATTTGGTTATCAGGATATCATTGCAACCGGAGGGGTGGATACTAATGCTGTGATATTTGATCGCCCCTCGGGGCATGTTGTGTCAACTCTGAGTGGGCACTCGAAGAAGGTCTGTGTCTGGTTTTTCAATAAAGCCTTTCTACTGTACACGGATGACTTGTATTTTAACATTTCACTATCTTTCATTGATGGAAGGTCACAAGCGTTAGATTTGTGGGCATAGATAACATAGTCCTGACTGGATCAGCAGATAAGGTAAACATGTTTGTTATATGTTATATACGTCACACCCATTCACTTGAGCTTATTTTAATGAGGCGAGAGCATAAAGTGAACCTCTATACTATATGTAGGCTGCTAACCGATTGTGGTTTATACATTTATTTAATTTTTCTGTTTACTTGAACTTGCATTATATGTCATGAGACTGTCTGTCCCCAGTAACTGAATGGTGACTTTGATCATTAAGTGTCTCCAAACTATTAATGCTTAGAGTGGGCTACCCTCAGATTATATTGACACTAATTACTGTTCCTAATTTCATCTCGCGTCAAGTTTTTATGCGTTTTAACTCATTTCCATTTTATTTAAGTTCAGTGCAACTCATTTTCAGCTTAAACACGCCTTTATGTGTGTACTTTTGTTGAATTAAATTGTTAAAAAACTTATTATTCAAAAGAAATGAGATGGGTTGATAGACAGTATAGTTTCATGAAGTCTGCAACTCATTTCAGGCATTACAAGTATCTTCCAACACGTTTCCATTAGCTCACCCATGATTAGTTTTTTTATCTTTTTTGAAATAGATATTTTCTTTCTTTAGGATCTTTTCCTTCTTTCATCGTACTGTGCCTATCATTTTTTAGTAGATTATAACTCTTGAATTAGCCATTGCAACTCAACAGACCTTAGATTTCTAAAATCTAAAGTTTGAATTCTCGATCTTGAATAAAAGCAGAATGGTCATTCCATTCGGAAAAGATATTGAAAATCAAAGTTATATTATTGCAATGTACTATGTGGTAATTAATTAATCTTTGCACCTGCAAACAGACATGCAATTTGGAACTGATTTAGATAATTCCCTATTATCCGTACTTACTCGTTGATCTAGAAATCTATAATTTTGCTCTTTTGTTACAGACAGTTCGGGTCTGGAAGGGTTCGGATGATGGTGATTACAACTGTAGGCACATTTTGAAGGATCATACTGCTGAGGTATAGGTCAATCAAGTTTAATTTTTATAGTAAGATATTTAGGGTAAGACGTAGGCTCCTCCCTCTGGGACAAAAACTTGTTTCATGCCGCTGTGCTTTAATGATTTAATTTCAGGTGGAAGCAGTTACAGTTCATGCCACCAATAACTATGCTGTAACCGTCTCACTCGACAATACATGGTGCTTTTACGATCTGTCATCTGGTATTTGCCTGACACAGGTATTTTTTGCAATTTCAATGTGTTCAATATTGAAATTTCAATCCTCTTCTTCCTAGTTACATTATTGCCATGCAGGTTGCAGATTCCTCTGGATCTGAGGGGTACACCTCTGCAGCTTTTCATCCTGATGGTCTCATCCTTGGAACGGGGACTTCAGAGGCCCTTGTTAAAATTTGGGATGTGAAAAGTCAGGTATGAAGACTATGAAAATAATGGAGGTTGAACACCATGCAGTTCGCAGTGCAATAGTTTAATATTTGTTTGCAGGCAAATGTTGCCAAATTTGACGGGCATGTGGGTGCAGTAACAGCCATATCTTTCTCAGAAAACGGTTACTTCCTTGCGGTAAGTGGCTGGTAATGGAAATCATAATTTTATATTTACTATCTCTATTAATTTTCTGCCAATTTCATGCTTCAGACTGCTGCTTCTGACGGGATTAAGCTATGGGATTTGCGTAAATTGAGAAATTTCAGGACATTTTCACCTTATGACTCCAACACACAATCCAATTCAGGTATTTTAGCACTAATCTGCCGATTCAAACCAGTCTGTAAATTAATCAATGCGAAAAAGATCATGTTGGGATTAGATTCGTTGGGAAACTGCAAACAAAGTGCACACAGAAGTTTCCATGGTATTTGTTTCCGGCGTGGTAGTTGCTGCAAACGAAGTGCACTACTTTTATTTCAAATGAAATAGTATTTTGATTCTTGTTTCTGCTAGTGTGGATCAGATGATTCTTTATCACTTGTCAGATCACTAGACTCAGTTTGTAAATTTTATTCACAAACTCAGTCACTTACCAGTTTCTGAAGTTCTTGATTGGAATAATCACCTTATCGTGGTTTTACAGTGGATTTTGACCATAGTGGGAATTATCTCGCTCTTGCTGGCTCTGACATGAGGTGAGTCAAAAAATGCACTGTCAATATCTCACAGTGTGACTATAATGGGTATTTGCTGATAGAAAGGGATATCAAGTGCAAGGATTGATGTCCCAATCTCCTTCTGATTGTCATAAGACTTGTTTGTGTAGTTAAATCAGGTGAGGCCATCTAATGTTTGCTTCTTTTACAGAGTCTACCAAGTTGCCAATGTGAAATCAGAATGGAACTTGATTAAAACATTTCCAGATATATCCGGGACAGGTACTTTTCAAATCCTTTTTCTTCTCCCATTTGTTTAACATATCGACGCATCAAAGATGCAGGTATAAGGACATCATGAACACAAACTTGAGCGGATTTGATTTTGTAATGTTTCGGCATTAAAACATTTTGGTTTGGATGCAGGCAAAATAACAAGTGTTAAGTTTGGCCCTGATGCAAAATATATAGCTGTTGGATCAATGGACCGTAACCTCCGCATATTTGGTCTTCCTGAAGATGCCTCAATGGAGTCCTGAAGACTCTGGAACAGTAACCAGAACTGGTTTGAGTGGCTGTTCCCCAATCGGATGTAGGTGATTTCGTCCACATGTGAAAGAGGACTGGGTTTATTCTTCGAAAAATGTGGAGAGAAAATGTAGCCGATTCTGGTGGGCTTCAACAGAATGAATTGACTCTATTCAGATCTTAATAGGTGGGAAGTTTTTGGTGAAAGAAAAAAAACATCACATGGCCCCGCCTTGATGATTCAATTACCCAGACTTTTTTTTAGCTTATTCTCGTATCTTTTCCATTAATTCATTTGGCTCAATGAGTTCAAGTCACCCACTCTACTGAGTATATAGTATATGATAATTTTAAAATCAAACTCGACCACTTGAAATGGATATTTAAGATGATTCGACTTGTAGCTTCATTTTGTATTATGTATAAGAAACTATTACAGAAAGTAAAGATCAAAATTACTCTAAGATCAACATGTAAACACATGTCCATCAGGGCGTGGTCTAGTGGCAAAAGGGACGTTAAATCTCTCAACGACTAGGGTTCGATTCCAGATGGGGTCATGGTTGGGGTTCAGGGGTAGAATAGGAATAATAAATATTAAAAAAAAAACATGTAAACACATGTGTTAATTATACACAATATTTACACTTCAATCTAGGGAGACTCGGAGAGGGTGGAGCTGAAACTGATTCGTTGATCTTCATCTCAAAATGCATTGAATATAGAAGGCCGCTTACCATGGTAATATGAGGGTGTAAAGTATCACCTGAAATAAATATGTGTGCGCCTTGGTCTACCTCTATCCAACTACAACCTGGTTGCTTCTTCACTCCCCTCGCCTTCATCAGGTCCAGAATGTTTTGGGCATCTGCTCTTCTTCCATCTTTTAAGTACATTTCGGCCAGTATCATGTAAATGCCAGAGTTATGAGGCTCTGTCTCTAGTACTTCCGTCGCACAGATTTCTACCAGCTCAGTCCTGTTGTGTATTCTACAAGCTCCAAGTACAGCGCCCCAGACACTTGCGGGCACATCTAGCCCGTCAACTTTCATTTGATTGATGAAACTCACAGCATCATCTAGTAATCCAAATTTAGCTAAGAGATCGACAATGCAAGTATAATGCACTGTTGTTGGCTGGAGAAAGCATTTGTGCTTCATGAAACTAAAGTAATGCTTGCTATTCTCTACCAATCCACCATGATCACATGCAGAAAGAAGGCCTACAAATGTAATCTGATCAGGCTTCACATCAGTCATTCTCATTTTTTGAAACATCTCAATGGCTCTATACCCATCCCCATGATGAGCATATCCACAAATAATGGAGTTCCATGATATGACATTGCGAGTTACCATGGCGCAAAATACTTGCTGCGCAGAATCCATGCTCCCACATCTTGCGTACATTGTAACTAATGCATTGCAAACAGAAGTGTAACCACAAAATCCAGTTTTTAGTACTTGGGAATGACCTTGTCTACCAAACTGTAGTGTGGGCAATTCTGAACATATCATCAAAACAGTAGTGAAGGTGTAATCTTCCAGGGAGACACATCCTCCACTCATTCTAATATAAAGTTTAAGAGCTTCTTCTCCTTCACCCTTGTCCCCTAATCTGCATATTGTAGCATTCCATGCTGCACAATCCTTATCCGGCATCATCAAATGGAAGGCTTTAAGTGCACTCTTAATGTCATGAATCTCAAAATATCCTATTATAACATTTGTAAATGACACAACATCACTATAGGGAGTTTTCTCCACAAGGGCATGCATTTGACTAATCATCCCTAGTCTTATGGCTCCATGTAAGACCGAGTTCCATGTTCTTTGACATTTATAGGGCATCTCCATGAACAGTCTAATGGAAGCACCCGTATGTCGAAAACTCATCAACTCAGTGATCATCTGATGCCAAGACCCTAGATCCTTTTCTGGCATTTTCCAAAACAGATCTTCTGCAAGTCCAACGTACCCATTTCTAACACATCCACATATCATTGCATTCCACACTCGGCCATCCTTTTCAGGGATTAGGCTAAAGAGCTTGCAAGCTTCACCAATCCTCCCATTATTCATGTGTCCGGACACCATAATAGTCCAAGAAGCAATATCCTTGGTTCCCATGGCCTTAAAGTATTCTTGAGCCGCATCAAAATCACCGCTATTTAGCAAGCCGGAAATCATCAAGTTCCAGGAAACCACATCTTTGACAGGCATGGCATCAAAGGCCTGAGCTGCTTTATCAAAAAGCCCATTCCTGAGAAACCCAGAAACCATGGAATTCCAGGTAACTACATCCCTGACTAACATCCCATCGAAGACACCACTAGCAGCTTCCGCATCACCAATATGCATCAACCCAGCAATGACAGTGTTATAAGAGACGAAATCCCTGTCAGGCATTTTATCAAATACGTTCAATGCATGGTCAGAGAAGCCGTTCTGGAAGTAACCACGAATCATGGCGTTGTATGTGACGGTGTTCCGACGCGGCATTGCGTCGAACAGGTTCTGTGCTTGTCGGACGTGACCGTTTCTCATGAAAGCTGAAATGTTGCAGTTGAGATGCCTGATGCCGTTGACATTGGCAGCAGCAGCTACTGGTGGAGCGATGACGGAGGAAGTGGAAGAGAAGGTTCTGGCTAGTTTCAGCACTTGAGAAAACCGGTGACGGAAATCCATCCATTGAAGATTGCGCGCAAGAGCAGAGCGTTTTCACTTCTGCAAGTCGGAACTGAAACGTGGGATTGTGTTATCCTAACCATGGATAAAGATATTCCCAAACAGTTCGATTTCTCCTCAACTCAACTGGTGAAATTTTTTTATCTCGAATTTTTAACTGCGCGGGAGCTGGTAAGCTCTTTATTTTTACACAGATCCATATATTTACCAAAATACCCCTGGAATTTTATTTTTCTTGCAAACCCGGATGAGTCGGTGCACACCGAATTTCGGTACACACTTAGGGTTTAGGGTTCCATTCGAGAGGAGAGAGAATTACTCCTTCAGGAGGGAGAGAGATGTGGAGGTGGGGGAGAAGGGGTAGTCGCGACTATGGAGAGGCTCTCAGGCGATTCCATTCTGGCGTCCGACGTAGAATAGAAGACGAAGGTGACTGGCGCTTCGCAAGAGAATGGTGGGGAGGCGAATCTGAAGGTCAGACCGTTTTCCGAACTCGTTCGTCGCAGGGCAACGGAATCGTTTCCGTCGTTTCTCATGCCTCTTCCACTCCGGTTTGGTTCATTTCTCAGCTCCATTTCAATTCAACCCATTTCATGCCGCTGCTGCTGCCGCTGATTTTTGAATTTTTAGGATGCCAGTGAGTGGCCGAAGACCGAGAAATGGCTGCAGCAAAGATATGCGGAGGTCAACGGGGTTAAAGAGCAGTTCAAGATTTTAGGATATGAGTGGAGGTCACTGAAATTCAATGACGATACTCGTCAAAGCACTGTTAAAGTAATGTCTGCTCGTTCCGAATCCTGCCCCGATTATCCTTTTCTGATGCAGCTGCCACATTGCTTGGCTACTCCATGTACATCCTGTTTTTGAGATCTTCTTTATCACTGAATTTCATTTGCTATCATGTGCTTGGTGCTTTCTCTTGCTCTTGTATTAGCATCTTGTTGTAGTTGCCTCCTACCACTTCTCACTGTAGTCTGCTACTGAAGCTAGCTAGTTTTACTTGGCCTTGGACCCTATGATTTGGAAACTGGAATGGGACCCCTTTAGTATGGGACTTTCATGAGGCCTTGTCACACCACCGCGGAGGCTTAATTTAACATTAGGGGAAAAATGTAACTTTCATTTTGTATGAATGGTGTCGATAGGGTTGTTAGTAAGAATATCCTTGTTAAGATATTAGATTATTAGACTAATTTTGATGTTGATTTATATGAAATGATTAGACAAGTTTGCGATTTACTTTTATTACATGGATTCATAACAGATTGATATTGGTGCAGTCTGTCAGTTTCGTTGCTCGTTTAATCATTTTGATGTGTCACATTCAAACTGTAAGGCAAAACAAACATTAAACCCCACATCAAATCCCAAGCTGGGAACGCTGGCGTACTTGTATTAGAGTCAGAAAAGAGAAGGCATGAGTGAAATGTTTAGCAAAAAGAAAATAGGAAATAATATGTTGTCATTTGAGCAGAGTCATTTGGTTTCTTTGAGCTTGGATGGCTTGATTCACATTTTTTAGAGATGGAAATGACTTGCATCTGTAGCTTGCTTTAGTTCGAAGTAGATATCCAATAATTTTATCTCAGAGAATGATATCCAACCCATCCTAGTATCATATGTAACTTTGTGGTACTCCACACACTTTCTCCATTGACGTTATAATAACAAGGTGTACTATTATTAAACTTGCAAAGCTACTTGGATTAATAATTCTCCATTTTTAATTGTAAACCCGTTTATCTCGAGTGGCTCTTTGTCGTTGACAAGTCTGTGATATTTTGCAGATCTGAAGAGCATGGTCTCTACTGGTCTTGCTACTATTTCTTGTTCCAACTTTGATCTTGCTAGTGCAGTACATGGGGATATTCCTATGCGTATATTGTGCATTGGTCATGGAGGGGGAAGCTTACCACTATTTTTGGCCAGCAAAATTAAAGGTGTGAACAACATCAAGTTGCTTGGGATTGGGTCTTCTTTAAGTGAATACATGACTTGCTACTGTTAAACTAACATACTGTTTCACGAATGTGTAAAAATAATAAATTAACTTGGCGACTGATTCAATATGGCCTGGTACTCTTTCAGGAGCTGTTGTGGATAGTGTAGAAATTGATCCCGTCGTCTTTGCAGCCTCAACGATGGCAATGGGATTTCCGTCCTTCCCGCTGACATCAGGCAAGCATTGCAACAAAAAACCTTCACCAATGGAGAATGCACTATGGAAAGATATCCATGGGAGGCTATTCCTCCATGGATTTGATGCAGAAGATTTCATACTTACAACGAGAAATAATTATGACATGGTCTTCATTGATGCATATGATGGTCAAGACATCTTTCCCTCTAAACTATGGGATCCACAATTACCCTTCCTGACAGCCCTCAACAAACGGCTTGATCCCGATCATGGGACTGTTGTGATAAACCTTCACTCAGATTTTGATATAAGAAATCCTGATGGGTCATTGCCATCAGTTCTCCAGCAAGTGCTGCCAATGGGAAAATATGTCTCCAGCGTTTGCCAAGCATACAAAAATGTGATGGTTGGATATGGTGATCTAAGTAACCCAGCTGGTAAAGTTTCCAGTGTGGTATTCACTGTTGCAGTGCCACAACTGTGTAATTCATCCCTTGTAGTGTCGAAAGGTTTTCGGATGAGCGGTCCAATCTTAACAAGGGACTCTGTTTTAAACGCTCTTGCTTCAAAATGTGATGTACTAGAAACTCTTCTCCATTTGCCATTCTCGTGTCTGCAATATCTGATCACAGGTTTCGTTCTTATAGATTGAATTTTGAGATAAACAAAAAATTTTCTATACTTCTTACATTATGTTGTTCCTTGCGTAATGTTTTAATTTGGAAGGATTAGATCTTTCCAATACATCATATTTCTACCTTCAGTTTCTTTGATATTTGCCGGTCCAAACGGTCAAAACAGTAAGAAGAGGGCAAATGTTCAAAAACTTGATGCCCAAGTGTCAAGGAAAATTCTCTTGAAGTTTAGATTAACATTTACCCAGTCTTTCTCTTGTGACATGTAAACATTCCATGCCAGTGGTTTAAATAGTAAAATTAGAGGGAGGCAATGCCATAGTGATGAAGGTTGCCATACCTATATTTGATCAGTTACATGTAACCTCTCATATTCCTTTCTCAATTAGTGACCTTTGAATAATTAATTTCTTGAGACATTAGGGAAGGACTGAAAGAACATTGTTTATGAAACGCCCTAGGTAATGTCCTCGAGTGTAACAACAATTAAGACAATTCTGTAATCGAACAGAAAACCCCAGAAGGATAATATAAAAAAATATATAAATTATCTAAAAAAGAGTATTAAAGGTAAAACTCAATGAAAAGACCTTCGCGAGCAAAGAAAGTGAGACAAAAATAAGTCCATGATTTGTCAAAAATGCCGCAAATATGGCCATTGGGCAAATACTTGTTGGGTTAAGAGAAAATTAAACTACTGAAAAATTTAACGACATTCTTTTAAAAGTTTTGCTAAACTCAGAAGAAGAGTCCGTATCTGAATTTTCAGAATACACTTCTGAATTTTCAAAATTTTCGAAAATGAATTTATAATTTCATAATCAGAATGTAAGCCTTGCATATGAGGGCAACCCTATATAAAAATTAGTAAGACAGATGAAAATATTAAAGAAAAATATCTTTATAAAATGCTTTCACAATTCAAAGAATTAAGTAGGTCATAATAATTACGAGGTCTTAAAGATAATTACAGACTCAGATATAAGAAATAAATTGATTGATCAAATAGAAAGTACTCTTAGTACTTCAAAAAAAGCCAATAATAATTCAGAACCACATATGATGTAGGAAGACTTTAAAAGAATTAAACAAAAAAAGATTGTGGAGAATCCTACTTCCACATATGTTATTGAAGTAGAAATGAAAAAATTTCATAAAGAATTTGATAATTTTAAAGCAGGAAATAAAAGATTAGATTTTATACTCTGTAAATTGGAAGAAGACTATTGTAATTAAACGACCAGGAAAAGAAGTAATTACTTCATAAATCAGAAATGAAGAAATTAATCAATATTTTATATCGACTCTATAAACGTTGATAATACAAAATGACATATAAAGATTACTCAACTAATAGACAACTACTATTCCAAAAATATAATTGTTATCGTGGATAGTGGAGTTGATGTAAACGTAATACAAGAAGCAAAAATCTCAATTAAATATTTATATAAAACAAATCATACACTATCACATGGTGAAGGTGATAACTTACAAATAAATTATAGATTACCTAAACTAATGTTTGTATAAATAAAAATTGCATACAAATAAGTTTTCGACTTGCTAAGAATATTACCAACCAAGTCATACATGAGACCCCATTTTTACAAAATTATATCCCTTGACAAGAATAGATAAAAGGGTATTGTATGAACATTTAATGAGAATGATATTTCTTAGAATTCATAACTGAACCAATGACAAAAATGTTGCACCAAATTTACCAGACAGTCGGTCTAAAAGAAAACCAATTACATTTTATGAAACAAGAAGTAAATGTTATGATAATCGATGAAAAACTCCAAAATAGTAAATTACAAGAAAAGATTAATAGGTCAGTCAGTCAATTCTCAATTGACATTTGTAACTACCATCCCAATACTTTTTGGGATAAAAAGAAACATATAGTTTCTCTTACACCTAAAGCCAGATTATGTCAAATGAACTCAGAATATATAGAGCTATGCAAAAGAAGAAATAGAATTTCTATTGCAAAAAAGTTTAATAAAACATTTAGGTCTTTATGGTCTTGCACAACTTTCTATGTTAATAAACAAGTGAACATGAACGGTAAGTTCCTAGATTAGGTATTAAGTATAAACCCCTTAATAAGGTATTAAAATGAATTAAATATCCAATTTCATAAAAAAGATTGACTTGATAGACTCTATGATGATATCTTATTTTTTAAATTTGACTTCAAATCAGGTAATTGGCAGATTCAAATTAATGAATCTGATAGATACAAAACATCGTTTAATGTCCCTATAGGACAATATGAATGTTATGCCATTCGGATTAAAAACTACACCCTTTTGAATTTCTTAAGATTATGAATGATATTTTTACTCCTTATACTGAATTTATAATAGTTTACATTGATGAAATTATCGTGTTTTCCAAATTATAAAACTGCATTTTCATCATCTTAAAAAACGATTTAGTTGTATCCAAACCTAAAATATCATTATTTCAAACGAATATAAGATTCTTAAGTCATAATATTTAAAAGGGAAAATATGTTCCTATTAATCAAAGTCTTAAATTTGCTAATAAATTTCCTGATATTATAACAGATAAAACTCAGCTACAGTTTTTTGGAAGCCTTAATTATATTGTTCCATATTATAAAGATGTGGCAAAGGACACATATATCTTGTATGATACTGAAATTACGAGCGCTGCTGGTGACTTGTATCAACAGGTTGCTATAACAAACTGTGGGTCACTTGTGAAATTTTCTTGCTAAGGACTTGAAAGACACAAGCACCTTGTTCTCTTAGTTTGGCAATTGCCTACGCTTGGGAGGACTTCTCCTGAATCCTCAAGATTCCACTAAGCACGTTTTCTAGTACAAGAATACTAGAACTCAGCATATGCTAGTTCAACCTTTACTTCTAACCTAGCTTGAATCTACACTCAGTCTGATCGCACAGACTTACATTGTCTACACACTCCAGTAATGGATAACTACTGATCTGATCACACAGACTCAGCCTATACTAATAATATGTGTAACAGGAAGATGCTATAGCAACTTACACAATCAAGTTGATGTAGCTTCTGTCCAAGACTCTCCAAATAATCTCTGGTGAGCAGTCGGACTTCCACGAGTGCTCTAAACTCTGCGACGCTCCCCCTCGATCAATGACCTTCAGACAATATTAGGGAGCCCAACTTTGATCTTCATCAGTTCGCGACATCTCCTCTCCGCAACTATGCTTCAAAAGCTAGTACTTAATCTTTCAACGAGACAACG
Source organism: Umbilicus rupestris (assembly GCA_963678935.1). Taxonomy (NCBI): domain Eukaryota; kingdom Viridiplantae; phylum Streptophyta; class Magnoliopsida; order Saxifragales; family Crassulaceae; genus Umbilicus; species Umbilicus rupestris. Next base: position 8,569,733 of record OY787628.1, on the reverse strand, counting down.
CTGCAGTTAAAGTTCCTCAATCAAGTGTAGATCAGACTTCTCAGTCATGATCTTCTCTCAGCCCACACACTCAAAATTCCGAGCTCTAACCTTTAGCCTTCCGCTCTCAGCTTTTGCGTATTTCTCTCTTGGTGTGTGTGTGTTCGTTGATGTGCTGCCTTCCCATATATAGCTATAGCAATCGAACAAACATAGGAATCCTAATTCCATAAGGATTCGCATATCTTTCCAACTAACTTTGCACAATGGATCTTTTCTTAGATTCTTGCAATTTTGTTGAGAATTGATTTTCTAAAATCAATTTGGAAGCTTATCTTCTTCCAATCACTTGGTGAAGGCTTTTGATCAACTGTGACTGTTCGGGCAACTCTCTACCAAGTTGCGATGCCGACAGTAGCCCTCTGGAAGATCTCTGTGTTGCTCCATGTTGAACGGCTACTTTTGCTTTAGCTGTGAATCTTCACGGTATGCTATATCATCTTTTAGTAGTTGTTCATTGTCGGCTTCCGAAACTTGCTCCAGCTTCTGTTGCACTGGGTTGCTAGAACATCTTCTTGATGTTGTTTTGTTTTGTCAATTCCAGTGTCATGCTTCAGCTTCTAACTTCGTAAGATGCTGTAGCATCTTCTTTGTTGATTGTTTTGTAAAATGATATCATTACCTTAACAGATACATTTAAGAGTAATCCATCCCCATGGACATAACAATATACTAAAGTTGTAAAGAAGATTAAAGCAAAACTAAAATACTTACCATATTTAATGTTTACTAATACCAGTTGACAAAATATTATTTAAACAAATTCCTCTGATAGTGGGTATGAAGGAATCCTTAAACAAGTTAATCCTGTAAATAAATAACAGTATTTTATAAGATTTTAATCTGGAAAATGGAATAACGCGCAAAAGAATTATGCAATTGTTGCTAAATAAATATGTTCAATGTGTTTTGAAATTCCAAGATGATTTGTATAACTAGAAATTTATCATAAAAAACAGTCTAAGTTTATGTTTTAAAAAAACTTTAAACATTATGTTTTCAAACAAATGTTTGTCAGATGGCAAGTGCGTCTAGCTCACTTTGATTTTGACATTATTGATAAGAAATAGAAAGAAAATAGTTTTTCTGACTTCTTAATCAAAGAATATATATGATGCACTTTACAAGGATGTGAAATAGTGGAAACTATGATTACACCAGGTCAAGGATATCCAGATGAATAATATTGTAAGTTTGTTCTATCTTATAATCTAGGATGAAATATAAGAGTGCATGAACATAGTCCTATTATGTATGGCTGTCAGAGAAGATGAAGATTTCATACGTTCTTCAAACTGAAGAGATACATGTTCTTTAAATGTTTGTATAACATTAATTAAATTTGTTTTAATAACTGGTTGAGATGGTTCACTTGTTCTATTATCCAGTTATCTGGGAAAATAATTTCTTCCCATTTAAGTTTTCTTCTGGTTGTAATATTAGATTTATTAAAATTACTTTCTGTGAGAGTTGTTTCATTCAGTAGTTTATTTATCATTTTACACTGAGGGTTATGTGTAAATAAATATTTAAAATATATTATATAGGTAATAGCTATAATTTCTTATCCTGATTTGTAATTATAATCATGTGTTTTTACATTTAACGTCAATACATCCAAAATATTTTCATCTGTTAATGTAGTTGTAGATTAGGATAAACATCAAAATATACTAGTTCAGGTGCCAAACTAGATTCAATTACTTTCATCAATGATTGTTGCCAATAAGATTTATGCCATCTCTTAAAGCTGTTATAAAGCTTTCATGGCAATTTGGACTAAAGCAATATGTAAAAATTTATGAGTTCTTATATGAGAAAGTAAATCACTTTTTTTCATAAAGTATTTCATAATCTTTAAATATTATGCAATAAAATTATTTCTTCGATAGTTTTTACTAGTTGGTAAAGTCCTAGTTTTTCAAAAGGTCCTAATTTGTATATAATATTATGTTCAACTCTTAGTATTATCCACTTAATGTCTATTCTTTAGAGCTGAACTTATATTTAATTTAACTGAACGTAACTTAACTGAATTTAACGTAACTTAATTTAAGTATTTTAGTTAAACACTGTAATTTTGTGCTAGTGTAGTAGTGGTATGGTTGGGATGGTGATAGTGTGGTGGTGTAGTGTTATGGTTGGGGTGGTGGTGGTGTGTTTTAAGGAAAGTGTTGAAATTGGTATATATTCCGTTTTACATATGATTCAAAAGCCTTGACTTATGAGTGTAACCTAAAATATACTAGCGTCTCTTCCATTTATCATTCGATGTGAAACAAATTTCCAAATACTTATACTCAACAAAAGTAGATGAGGATGAGTGTATGTGTGTATAGATGAAAAATCAAGATTCAGTTCTTTGGGATTTTCTTCAAATTGGTGCTTAACTGTGAGGATCTAGTTCACCGGTTTTGTCACGTAGGATGGAATCTAATGAATGTTTCAAGGTTACTTGCATATTCTCGGTTCTTGTTGTTTAATTCACATGGAAGTTTCGAATTGAGCTTGTGTATAAGAAATGTCCCTTCAACTCATGTCAGAGTTATCTTTGGCAATCAATACAAGTGACGTCGGTGCAGGGTATTAAAATTGTTAAGGATGCTCCCGGAGTCTCTCATTTGATTTTTTGCTGATGATTGTTTCGTTTTTTTGAGAGCTGTAACCAACAAGATCAAAATCCTTAGCTTTTTGTGGTTAATGAAACTTGGAAAGGGGCATATTTACTGGATAGATAAAGTGACCCTTTACAAGGATGAACTGAGGGTGGACTAGGATTAAGAAAATCTGGATTTGTTAACGGCGCTTTGGAGATTTCTTACAGAACCTAATTTGCTGGCTAGCCAACTTCCAAAGCCATAATTCAAGTATATCCAGTGTGCTATTAGGAATTTAGGAGAAGGTTTGGAGTTGGATGGAAATTCCTTCAAGGAGCCAATGATGAGCCATTTTCAACAAAGGCTGGATATAATCTGGCACAGAAAATTTAAGAACACATTTAGGGAAGCCTTCTGATTCAAGAGCTACTGAGAGTTTCTGGAGGAAAATGGAGCTTCCTAATTTACTGGCCTGCAGATTTTATTATAATATTCTGCCGGATGCACGAAGATTTGAATCTCACGTACCCTTATTGTATTATCAAAGGAGAGAGGCTATACATTTTTATTTTTTTACAGCAGGTGAATATGAATAGAAATCATGGCACTGCCAGAGGCTGAGAACCGTCTGTTTGTAATGCGATTTTGTTTTTGTGGACCTGAATTTGGGACTGCAGGTTTTGCTGTAATAGCAAAAAAGAATGCTGTTGTAGAGTTTATTTATGCAGACTGCAAAAAGAGCTTATTAATTCAGGTTTGGCTCTTCTTTGGGGTTTGAAAGTTGAAGAGGGTAATTTCCCAACTGATTCAGTTAATGTCGTTCAAGCTATCTCATCAGGTCATTTATCCACCCCGGTCAACGGCTGTTTGAAAATGTCAACTATATTTCAGACAAGACAATCAGCAACCTCGTCCGCTGTAGCACTTAAGACTTTTATTGAATGAATCTTAAAAGCAATCCAACAAGTTTCTCACATTCTCTCTATGAAGATTATTAGAAAGAAAAAACAAGACAACCTTCCTAACTGAAAAACCACAACAGACGCATTATTCAAGTTCATCAAAGACAAGGTGCATACGGGCTTGCGTTACACCCAAAGTGTACCATAGCGTCTAAAAGATTCTGCGAACAAATCCAACCAAATACGAATTACTGCAGGAACTCTCTTGGATCTGTAACGTAACCTGTTAAAGCAGATGCTGCAGCAGTGTATGGAGAAGCAAGGTATATCTGGCCTTCCTTGTGTCCCATTCGCCCAGGGAAGTTCCGATTAGTAGTCGATACACATACCTGGAAGGTACAGTCCACTCGTTAGGCTAGCAGAGTAAAGCAAAAAGCCACTTCATGGCTTCAGATCAGCATCTTAAGGCAAACAACTTAAAACAGTGCCTGACAATGATTTACCCTATGAAATATTTCATACTTGTTGAGAGAGCCCCTATACATTAATCTACCCATCGAGTACAGAAAAGAAAATTGAATTGTAAATTTTTTTTTGGGGTCCAAGCTAACGAATTTTGTTAATTAAGAGTGAGTCTACAGGTGCATGATCATAAATCATAATATTGCAAAGTTCAATTCATACTGTAACTAAACTCATCAATATCTAATGGCGACTTCAATCGTAGGCCCATATTCACTGTTTGTTGAAAGAAAAAGGCAGGAAGAGTGTAACTTGCCTGAGCTTCATTCATCCGTGCATAAGTGTCCTTAGGACCACCCAAACAAGCACCACAACTAGGACTTGCTGGAGTATCACATCCGGCTTCTTCAAATATTTGAGAGCATGTTTTTCCTCCAGATCCTGGAACTGGAAGACTATATACGTCCATCCAAACCTGACAAATAAAAGACATCTTAGATCATTTCCTTGGCATATCCCACATGACTGCTCAAAAGTTCAAGTTAAAACATAACTTTCTTGCATATATAATTCATGCGGCATACCTTTTGAGTTGCAGGGACAAGGAATGTAGGAACTTTGACCTTTTTCCCCTGTAAGAGTGCAATCAAATCTTGTGTTAGACAGCACAGATAGAGTGGAGTGAGGACTGAGGAACTGAATACAATTCCCCAATTGAAATTCAGATCCAAAATGTAGACAGCAACTCTTTTCTGTCCGAGTATTAACAGTGGAAACTCATTAGTTCTCTGACTGTTAAAAAACAAAATCTTAGACATTACTAATTTCAATAAAAACCAATTAAAGGGACATATTTGCTCGAGTGTATTAAGCTATTTTGTACTCTCCACTTCAAAGCAGCTACAGGACCAGAGTCGCATCAGTCAATCTAGTTGTTTAAATAACAATGAAAATAAGATGTGAAACATCTCTTCATCTATAAGCCATTTGAGAAAGCCGTCCTTTTGTGAATCCATACGTGGATACGATATGATATCAAATAATGACATATTACATTTCCAACCATGTTTTATTTGACGCCTATCCCGAAAGGATTTATAAATTACCATTGGGTTTTATTTAAATGTCCAATAAATTATAGGCACATTGGTCTCATTAGATACTAAGATGTACATTAAATGCTTGCTACTTAGTGTTCAACTGGTATAATTTATGACAATCAGCTAAAATTTACATAATTAAATCGTTATTAAAGCCCAATCAATATGAAATAAAGTTTCAAATTTCTATTATAAACCAGGTCCTAAATCAATTAAATGGCGCTTTCACATTCATAAATCTCTGTCGGTGGTGTCCATCTAAGAAATATTTAGTCATTATTTGTTGGTCATTTCCATTTGCTAATATTAGGAACCAATTTAGTTTCCTCCTCATGTTGGGGGGTAGATCAGTTAATTAACGAACAAAAGAAAAATTGTAAAATTCTTACTGAAGCTAAAAACACTCTAGCTGCGGCAAGAAAATCCTCTGTTTTACCACCAGTACAGGATCCGATATATACTCTGTCAATCTTGACATCTTTACATTCTCTTGCAAGTGCTCGGTTATCCGGAGAATGAGGCTGCAAAATAATTTTCACACTTTATTATGAACAGGCTATGTAAATTGTTAAGCATGTGAGTTGCATACCCTTGCCCACCTTAGCAACCAGAGGCTCCATCTTGGATATGTCAAATCTATAATCAGCTAAAAATCTGCAAGACAACAAATTAACAGTAGAAAGTTTGATTCTGATAACCTGAGAGCTGGACTCACTTTGAATTTTTCCGCCGCATACACATTAAAAAGAAAAACTTAACAATCCTTGATTAAGAATTATGGAGTGATAACCGAGAATTTTGATCCAGCATACCTAGCTTGGTTGTCACTATATACTGGTTCATATGGAATATTTGTCTTGCCCTGCAAAAAAATAAGCCGATATTTAAACCATACAGTGACTGGTTTATGCATTGTCCTCAACATAGTACAATGCTTGAGTGAACTTTTTCAAGATGACTGCTCTGGAAAACATGTGAAGTTCTCATTGCAAAGCAAGAGGTGAAGAAGATCCTTGATCTAAGTACATCAAATAAACTTACCTCTAGATACTTATAAGTAGTACTATCAGCAGGGACAATACCATTCTTTCCACCAGCTTCGACAACCATGTTACATAGTGTCATTCTTTCTTCCATCTTCAATCAAATAAAATCACGGTAGCACCGAGGAAACAATTAAAACACGCATAGCTATGAAAATGAACTGTTGATTTCTTATGAAACATAAATTGAAGATCTTTTCGAAATGTATTACATACACTTAAACTCTCTATAGTTGAACCAACAAACTCCATAGCCTTGTATGTTCCACCAGAAACGGATATTTCTCCAATAACCTGAAATATTGAAATAGTTCCGAAGTCAAGTCATAATGCTGAATAGGCATAGATCCATAGACTTCTTAAAATGCTACCTTAATGACTTGTACTATTTTTGTAGGTGTTAGAACAAGAAGGGTTACTGGAAATACAGAGACTAATGCGCACACCATGGCTAAATGTTTCAATATAGTACATATTTGGCAGCAGATCCTATTAACAAGATCTGTTTGAGATCTGGCCGTATCTAACAGGATAATGAGAATAATGTAACTGCCAAAGTCTGAGCCTGTGTAGACTAAGTGAGAGATGGCCATACAAAGTGCAAAATACAAATATCATCCTGTATGCATACATCTAAATACAGAAAAGAACAAATTCTTTCCAGCTTACTTGCAAAATCAAATCCTTAGCAAGCAGATAGTCAGGCATTTCTCCATCCATGACAAACCTCAGAGTAGGAGGAACCTGAAGCGCAACCAAATAATGGACTATGAAATGATAAGGACTACACTTGGAGGCTACGGTGAACAAAAACATATGAACAATGGATTAAAGCCTATTATAATCCAAAACATCAGCAGATAATTATTAAGCATCCAAAGAAGACAACATGTATAAAAGAAAACATTGAGTCTTAAAGATCTGATCCATCATGGAAAAATAAGCAACTGTTGAATGCTTTGCGCAAAGCATACTAAGCTATGGAAGTTTAAAGAATATAATGGTGACTCTTAACAAGAACAAGAAATAACCAACTACTGCACTTACATAATAAGATTAGTACATCACATGTTGGGACATGGGATTCTGAAACAAATAGGCAAAACATGTTTTGCTCAACAGAAAAATAAGAACCTTGAGCAGAAGTTTTCCTGTACCCAACACAAAACCAGCATCGGTGTTACCAATCCCAGTTGCGAACTGGCCAAATGCTCCAGCAGTGCATGTGTGCGAGTCTGTACCAAGCAGAACCTGAAAAAAATAAAAATAGATAAGTTAGTTAATCACAATCAACAAAAATGACAGTCATGATCCACATTCATCAAAAAGCAACTGACCTCTCCAGGCCGACAATGACCTTCTTGGGCAAGGGCAATATGGCATACACCTTTGTAATCTGGGTTGGCCTGAGATTTGAAATTGCAGTAAGATAACAATCATTCTAAAATAATATGGCAACAGCCAGACGTAGATTCTAATTTACTTTGCTTATGGACAATCACCTTGAAATTACCAAGATCCTTTATATCATAGAAATACTTGATGTTCTGTTCATTGCAGAAATCCCTCAGAATATCCACATTACGATTTGCACGTTGGTCGCTTGTAAATATGTAGTGATCAGGAATGATAACAACTTTTTCACGATCCCAAACCTTTGTTTTGAAAAAACCGATCAAATTAGATAATGCAGCTAGAAAAGTTGAAGACATTCAAAAGCATACAAAATTAACTTGCTGATCACAATGAACAACCTGACATCCGGGTTTGTGTAAAATGAAAATAAAATGTCTATGTGGCTAAGTGGGAGCTGGAAAAAAATACAGAGCCAATTTATATGAAAGGTTCTAAGGGAAGTAAACTCTGATGCCACCCATGAGAGTACCAACTTTATATCAAAAGGAGCTTTATCATGTAGGAACTCAAGCTAACAGGTAGATGGACAAGACCCAAAATATGAGCTGTGAGGCTAAGATATGTGCAGACCATCATTATCGTGATCATTCAAATAGCACAAACAATTTGACATCCAGAGAAACATGAACAAAGTCTTGTGTACACATTTTTCAATGTGTTAGAAAACACCGAAATTCATTTTTTAAGTTATATCCTATTCCAACATTTAGGTATAAGTTGAGTTTTGCACATCATATCTAGTCTTACTCCAATAACAAGATGTCGGCCACTTCCTATAATTCACTAGTTAAAAGCTAAAATAAGTAGTGCTGAATAAAACCAAATGAATAATTCACTGGCATAGTCATAGGGCGCTTTTCTATTTCTTCAATTAATTGCATTAAGAGCTTGTATAACCATATGGAAACAGAAGCTTTGTGATGAAATCAAAATGGGCACCTTTGCATTTTCTCCAAACTGTTGCTTGAATATTCCAATAGAGCCGGGTCCACAAACATCATGGGTCATCAAGATATCAATGTCCACCCAAACATTTTCCCCTGGGCTAAGTTGGGGTTTCTCGGATGCTCGTGCCAATATCTTCTCAGTCATTGTCATCCCTGTTTTCACCTACAGGTACATTCACAACACACATTCGCATAGGACGTTAAACAAAACCACAAGCTCCTAATCATTGCAGTAAATATCTTGTGCACTGGTTTTCGGATTAAAGCCAACATCAAAGCTGCCATCTTAAAAAAAACTATCAAGGACTGTCATTTGATAGGGGGTTAAAAAGCACAATAACAACAACATCATCAAATACGGATAGGTATGGCACGACCTGAAATTTAAATTGGAATAAAGAGAATAAAAGGCCAGTAAATAAGATCGTATAAAGTAGCAAACCGAGCCAGTGGTTGAAGGGGCCCGTTGCGACGGAGGAGCCATGACGGAAACAATCTTGTGCAAAGCCTTGGAGGTGGGTTTCGAGGCGGAAGTTGCTATGGGGAATCCGGAAGTGGCATAGGCGGAGGAGAGCCTCCCGTTTTTCTGACAAACAATAAAAATGAACAAGTGTAATGGATAAATGATATGGAATTGATTGAAGAAGGAATAACCTCAGTTGGGGTGAGAAAAGCTGAGGTTAGAGCCGACGAAGCCATGGCGGGCGGCGAGATTGGAAGCAGGAACGACGAGAAGAGAGTGCGGCGGCGTGTGTGTGGCTTTGTTTTGCGTGTGGCTTTTGGGGTTGGATCTGTAAAATCGGTGGTCGGGTTTATTTATTTTTTGTGTCGACGAATGAGTCTTAGGTTATTTTTTGTGGTGATGGTCGGTAAACAGTGGCATGACCATATTTATTTATATGTATAAATAAACATAGCGAATGTTTATGTTTATGGGAGTGTTCTTTTTCGAATGAGTATTAATTATATAAAAAAAAACATGATCCTTTTCTTACATATGAAAAAGAAGTTAAATAGCCTTCGTAGCTTCCCAGTTGCAGAACTCTCTGTCTTCTCCAGTTCCTAGCTTTGAGTTTGTCGTGCGGGAGGAGCGTCTCTGGCGGGAAAGTGAGCTTCCAACACGCCTCTCTGCTCTGTAAGTAGGTACCAGCAAAAACCCTAACACAAAGGAAACGACCTTCCTTTCAACTGGAAAATGTACTACTGGGTGACCACTCGGAGCGTCCTCGTCTCCTTCCCTCGCTGCCGTTCTCTCGCTCTTCTGCTACGCCCGCCTCTTCTCAACCACTCTTCGCCGCTCCTCTCCCCTTCTCCTTTGTAATTTCTCTCTCTCTTTCTACATAGTCATAAAAATATTTCTAATTTTTCCTCTACCATTTTCAGTTTGTTATGTTTGTTGTTTGCTTGAGAGTTTACATATCTGCTTTTCAAATGCAGCAATTCTCAATGCAAACTAATTCAGTGTTGCAAGGAACCAAGGATCTCAACAACAACAGCCAGGGGAACTAAGAAAGTTAAGGAAGCGAAGACTGTATTAGATGAAAATGACCTTTCTCATATTCTGTGGTGGCAAGAGGTTGGTATCTTGCCATTATATAGTTAAAACACTCTCATTTTATCTGTGATGCACATCTCACATCATGCTGCTTCATTGGATCTTTTGCAGAAGTTGCACATTTGCAGGAAGCCTTCCACTATTCAACTCATCAAACGCCTTGTTTACACCAATTTGCTGGGGGTGGATGATAATTTAAGGAATGGAAGGCAAGGCATCATCTTTTGTAGCCCACTTTTGTATTTAACTATTTGACCAAAGTCCATGTTCTATTATTATTATATACTAAAACTATTTGGTTTTCTTATGTTTGATGATTTTATTCCGTTTTATTTATTTATTGTTGAAGTTTGAAAGAAGGGACTCTAAATTGGGAAATGCTGCAATTCAAGTCAAGGTTCCCTCATGAAGTTTTACTATGCAGAGTCAGTTCCAATGTTACCGCTTACAGTTACTTCTAATGAAATTCCAACTGTACGTGTACCCTCTTCGCCTCTTTCAAGGTTGCAATACTTTTGTGTGTTTCAGGTTGGGGATTTCTATGAAGCCATTGGAATTGATGCATGTATTCTTGTTGAATATGCTGGGTTAAATCCATTTGGTGGTTTAAGATCAGACAGTATTCCTAGAGCAGGATGCCCTGTTGTGGTATGAATACGGCTAGTTTTCAGGATTTCACACTGAAATCTGGCTAGGGTTTGTGTTGACAGAGAACAAGTCCTTTCATTTTCATAAGAAGCTTGGCTGCTAACAACAATATAACCGGTCCTGAGAAACTGTTATGTGTATAGTCTGTCCTTACTGTTACAGATAATTGAGCTTACTCTTTTCTTCACAGAATTTGCGACAAACGTTGGACGACCTGACGCGTAATGGGCATTCTGTTGTAAGTACATTTTCATTTTATAGCTTGAATCTTCAATACTTTTGACTACTTTCTTGACCATCATTTGCTTGTGTTAAATTTGTACATGTTTTCTCCTCCCTTTTTTGGAGGGTAGGATAAATAATTGAAGTCCTCCCCTGGGTGTTACAGAACTCTGGTATCAGGAATATTTCTACTCATCACTGTTCATGCCATGATGTAGTAAAATTCTTGTGCAGCAAATGACACAAGTTTTATCGCTTAGTCACTTATAAATAACTTGCTGTGTTTAGCTTCTGTCACATAAACACTACTTTTCATTCAGTAACCCATGATGATATAGTTCTTGTGTTTCTATATGATTCTTCATATGAAATTTTTTTGTTTCAAATACATGTCAAACTGTTTTTTCTGCAGTGCATAGTGGAGGAAGTTCAGGGCCCAGTACAAGCTCGATCCAGGAAAGGCCGCTTTATATCTGGGTAAACTTTTAAAGCTTAAATGTCTGCTACGCATCCATATTGATTTTTTTGAATAGTTACATGTCAAGATGAAACAAAGTGAAGAAGTAGAGAAATCTATCGGGTGGTGTACAATTGATAGGACATATATTATTTTCATCGTTCTAAATCCTTATTGTTTGGTCATCTGTATATAAGGTGCAACGAGAAAGTGAAGATCTTATGAGACTTTTATAATATAAATTATTATGGGGATCTAAGGAAAAGACACTTGACTTTGTTATAGGAGTAGTCTACTGAGTTCGTGGTGTCATTGACTTTGAAAGGAACAATAAATCATTATGTGTTAGCTGGTCAGTGCCCTTTGTTCATTACAAATTGATGATTGGAAGATTTTCTGGCTTCGTTGATTTTGTTTATTTTGGATTCTCCTTGGGACATATATGCTTCAAATCTCATATTAAGTGTAACAATCTATTTGTCTGTAACTGTGAAGTTTCTCTCTCTCATGATTTAGTAGGAAGGATGATCTATTTTTGCTTTCTTTTCCTACTGGTACTTGGGCACATGTTTTGTATTCTGACACATCAGATATTCAGGCATGCACATCCAGGCAGTCCTTATGTGTATGGACTTATAGCTGTTGATCATGATCTCGAATTTCCAGAACCGATGCCTGTAGTTGGTACATCCTGCTTACTTTGCTTCATAAATGCTTGCTGTATGGCATATATTGTGGATGTACTGGGCTTCTTTATTGTTTGTAAATTTTGACTGTATCGGATAGAAACTAGAGTAAACAATCTAGTTCTTTACTAGTTATGCTTTGAAACTAAGTCTAGTAATTAGTAATTCGAGTAATTAGAGTTTGGCAAGTTACTTATTCTCCTGCATGTATTCACATAAATTTCTACAGGCTGAAAGCTTTTACGACACTTGAACTTAGAATGGGCTAAATCTTGATGAGATATTCAAATTTCTATCGTCATTACTTCTTTATTTTCCCCACATATCATATTTACCGAAAAGTGAGGAGAAAAAGAATAGGAAAAATTTGTATTCATGTTGATTTTGATTAACCACAGTACTTAATGCAGCTGTATTTCCATCCACATATGCATTGTCTATCCATTAGAAAAACTAATAACAACCCAAACAGCTAAGCTTCTGCACTTTATGTATGCTTGCAGGAATATCTCGCTCTGCAAAAGGTTATTCCATTGTTCGAGTCTTTGAAACTTTGAAGACATATTCAGCTGAGGATGGTCTAACAGAAGAAGCGTTGCTTACCAAACTTCGCACTTGTCGATATCATCATTTATATATTCATACTTCTCTAAAACACAATTCCTCAGGTTCGTTTGTCTGTATCATCAACTCTGACTCTTACACTACTTAATTAGTATGGAATCACTCATTAATACTGAAAATGTCGATAACAAATTAATGTTAACGGTGAAGAAATCGTATATCCTTGGCGCTCTTACAGCTATGTATGGTTATAAGTTTTCCTTTCTTCTGTTTTATTCCATATATTAATAAATTATCTCTATCTTCTATTCACAATGACTTTCTATATGTAGTCATCTGCTTGGCTCTTAAGAATTAAAAAATTAGTCATCTTTTTCCTTGATGACAGGCACTACGCGATGGGGAGAGTTTGGCGATGGAGGGCTTTTGTGGGGAGAATGTAATGCCAGGCAGTTTGAATGGTTAGAAGGAGATCTACTTACTGTACTTTTCTCCAAGGTAAACACATTGGACCTAATTCTGTCCACAACTTGAGGTTGCCTTCTAGTTGGTTCTCAGTTCTTCAAGGTTGCTGCTTGTTGGTATTAGGTGAAGGACCTATATGGTCTTGAAGATGAAATTAGGTTTAGAAATGTCACAGTTCTTTCTGAATCAAAACCCCGGCCTTTGCACCTAAGCACAGCTACACAAATAGGTTGGTGTCTCGTTTAGTATGTATGCAAGTTGTTAGGTGGTTGCTTATTCTTTCATGATGCGGTTTTCTGGTTGCTTGCTTTCAGGTGTTATTCCTACTGAGGGCATTCCTTGTATTATGAAAGTGCTGCTTCCTTCTAATTGTACCGGTCTTCCTACACTGTAAGTGATGTTTCACTGTCATTCTGTGGTAAACACGCTTCAAATATTATATCTCACCGATAGACAACAATAGCCCTTATTATGTTTTATGACAAGCTGCTCACAGAGTGTCGCCCTTTTGATTATTAGCGTGGTTGAAAGTTGTATGTTAATTCAATATACAAGCCACTATTTCCTTTTCAGGTATGTTAGGGATCTTCTTCTCAGTCCACCTTCATACGAGATTGCATCTAAAATTCAAGGTGTGGTATTGATCATCCAGTTTGATGACTGTGTTGACAATACAATGATTCCATTTTTTGTCTTTTCGAACCATCAATTACATGGTCAATATGTTCTTAGTTATTTGTTCATCTTCTTATTTTAGATACGTAAGTGAAAAGTGTATGCTTCATGAATACAAGTTCTAGAACACAACTATAAAGAAACATTGTTAATGAACTTTATAAAAAAAAGAACCTTATTTTTTTTTATAAATGGACACAATTGTCAATGTCCTAAGGTTTATGCGTATAATCCAACTCGTTATCAAAACTTATATCACTAATCAGACTGGCTTTATTGGTTCAACCATTAAGATGATTATTCAAATCTAGACACTTATCACATAACTTTACAAAGCGACATCATTGCCACGAGAATGTAAATTGAAAAAGTTACATGGTTGCAACTGAGATGCTTCACGTACTTCATTCACACAGAAAACAAGGCAAGGGGTCATATTGTTTCTTTAAACAGAATAAATGCCACATTCAATAGTCATTTTTAATTCTCTTAACTTGTAATGACAAGTGGTCGCAAGTGATGTACTACCCATGTTCCGAAGTTTAAACTTGATATTTGGCTTACATTAAGGTTTCAATTTCACATTAATAATTCAATAATACTAAAGGCGATTTTACGATAATATTGACTTGTATATTTTCAAACCAATTAACCAACTAGAAGAAGAAACAATAATAAAAAACAAATGAAACCCAAAGTGCTCACCGTATATGACTAGTTTAAATGAGTTTGGTTATAATTTATTGACAATCCTATTGCAGATCCCTCAGAGTTGTGTTACAATTGTAAGTTTGTTTGCATAAATTGGTGAAACAATTTATAATACTGAATAACTTTAAAAAGTGTTGTCCTCCCCCCTTCATACTTGCCAATTTATCTTGCCTGTTTGTAAAGAAGTTAGTACAAGTCTACAAATACATCCTGTTTCTGGAATACAAATGTGCATTTATGTTATTCTCCAGTATGTCATTCTATTCTTTAGATTTTGCATCTTCAAGTTTAACAACAATCGGAGGATTTGTATCTTTTCCTGATATTTGATGTTTTGTGCTTGGTCAAATTGGGGATTATGAAAATTTACCCTCGTTTACTGTTGTTTACTTCTTTTTTAAAAATTGATGTAAGCTTTTTCCTTGGAGATTATCAGAAATTTGCAGAAGTATGAGTGATGTCACTTGCTCGATACCAGAGTTCACGTGTGTTTCATCGGCAAAGGTTTGTGTACCAAGTTTGTCACTATGTATCGTGAGGTGCATACATGACTTTGGTTCCATAATCAATGAACCCTTAAAACAGTTGCTTAGAATTTGTTCTTTCCATGACAAGCAAGAGGAACAATGAACGATTGAATAATGTTTTTCTTTTCCTATCTGTGAGTTCTGAATCGGGTTTACATCTCTAATCTAAGCTAATCGAACTACTGGAGAAGCTACATATATTAGAGTCTGCTAATTAGAAGAATCTAGAAGATGGAATGTGATGAAGCAGTTTAAAAAAACTCCTAAAGTTTAGTATACTAAGCTCATCGTATTCCACCTCTTTAATCCACAACTTCAAGCTATCTTCAATTGATATAGGAGTTTAACTCAGTTGTAATTGTGTCAAGAGCAGCTCAGCGAGCTCTGCTGGCATACAAATCGTTCTTTGTATCGCACCTTGGTAACTGGGAGCCGTCTAGTTGTGCACCCTTCTTATATTGAAGGTGTTTGATTAATTTTTAGTTTGCACACATGCAATGGGGCCTCTATTACAGGGTTGTTAAAGGGCTCTATAATTAGTTGAGAGTTTGAACTTAAAAGTTAAACATGCTGTCAGGGCAGGTGGTATATTTCAATTCCAAATTTCATCACATTAGTAAATTCACATTGAAAGTTATCAATCGGACTTAGATCATACACAATTTATTTTTCATTATCCTGTTTCCAATTTAATTACCATTCTGATAAATTTCATAAGTCTTATTTTGTAATGCACTCATGTCTTATGCAGCTTGTAAAACTACTCGAGCTCAGGGAAGCTAATCATGTTGAGTTTTGCCGAATCAAAAATGTGGTTGATGAAATTATATCTATGCATAGAAATCCCGAGCTGAATGAAATTTTGCAATTGTTGATGGATCCTACTTGGATGGCTACTGGATTAAAAATTCAATTCGAGACAGTTGTAAGTTTTTTACTTATGTAAGTAGTTCTCCTTTGTTTTATGGTGCGGGCCGTGTAAGTTCTAGAATTCTTTTGCTCGCATGCTGTATTTTATTTATTTTGCCAGCTTCTGCATCTATGTAAATCCATTTTTATTTTACAATTCATTTTCTGTTACCATTTTAATCATTTTGTCTGTGAAAATTCGGGAGCAGAGATATGATGATCTTATCTTTAATACATTTTTTTGTTCACATTGGATAAGTTTCTGTGCATATGCATTCTAGGCAAAAAACCTAACAGTTTGGGAGGGGCACCATAATTGGAGATTTTGCAAAATATAATCATTATAAAAATTATATTGATAGTTTTATGACACTTCTCTGATGGTGATAGGTAAGTGAATGTGAATGGGTATCCCACACAATAAGTGAAATGATATCTCTTGACAATGACACTGACCAGAAGATAAGTTCATATCCAGGCATTCCTTGTGAATTTTTCCAAAATTTGGAATCTTCTTGGAAAGGGCGCATTAAAAATATACACATCAAAGAAATTTTGGAGGAAGTGGAAAGAGCAGCCAAGTCATTGTCTTTAGCGGTAAGCGACATCTCATAATCATTAACCATATGCGCAGGCTTACGAATGAATCACCAAGAGCTTATAAAGTTGTCTATATTATTATACTACTTTTAAATGTTTGTAATATGCTTTTAGCTGCATGGTGACAGATTTGATACAGTGCTTTCATAGATAAATTATAATATAGCTGGAAACTAAAAGCTAAAGTTACACGTGTCTTTTGTGATTATATAAAGTTCAGGAATACAGTTTCAACGGGTAACACGTTGCAATTGAAATTAGTGTTTTAATGATCTTTGCAAGTTTGTTGTAATATTGAATCTCATATGCATCCCTCTTTTTTAAATGTTCAGATATCTGAAGATTTTATGCCAGTAATTTCACGAATAAGGGCCATGAGTGCTCCACTTGGGGGTCCAAGGGGTGAAATTTTGTATGCACGAGAACATGATGCTGTCTGGTTCAAAGGCAAACGATTTTCACCTGCTATATGGGCAGGTACCCCTGGCGAAGAACAAATAAAACAACTTAAGCCTGCTTTGGATTCAAAAGGAAGGAAGGTTGGAGAGGAGTGGTACACGACGGTTAATGTGGAGAATGCACTAATAGGGTGTGTTCTTAGTATCAGTAGGAGTTCTTTGCACTTCACTTTTTCCTTGAGGTAATTTTGAATTATATGTAGTTTAAACTTATCAAGTTTTCTTTATGTTACTTTAGGTACCATGAAGCCAGTGCTAAGGCAAAATCAAGGGTTATAGAATTGTTGCGGGTTCTATCCACTCAATTGCAGACAAAAATTAACCTTCTCGTTTTTGCTTCTATGCTGCTAGTGATTGCGAAGGCATTGTTTGCTCATGTGAGGTTGTCTTGGACTCTTTTTTGGTTTGCTAATATTGCTCAAAATATCGTAAACTTGTGAATCTCCCTCCATTTTTTTTCCTTTTAAATGTTTACTAAGCCTACAATTTTTTTTTTCTGAACCAAATTGTTAATTTGAGTAAAATCGTGAATTTTTATTTGTCATTCTGAATATACGTCTACTTATTGTCATACCAACTAAAGACTTCTAATGTGCATTATGTCTTTTATCATTCGCATTTCTCAAGAGCCAAAAAATGCAAGTGACCCTTTATGATGACTCTATTTTTATGGCTCTGCAAGTAAATTCCACCAGAATTTTTTTAAAGTTATTTCTACTTAATTTGTAAACTTACAGCTACATGGATACTATTTGTTTAAAAGAAAAACGGAGGTCGTATTTTACTGGTTGTGCTCAAGTTCATGACAAATTGTTCTGATTTACTGGTTGTATTTTACTGGTTGCAAGTCAATTTGTTCTGATTTACTGGTTGTGCTCAAGTTCATGACAAATTGTTCTTTTCTATATATTTAAGTGATCGTAAAAGTAACTAACTTGCATCAACATCAAGTTTTGGATGATCAAAATATGTGTTTGGTTGTCACTTACCTTCTCTGTGGATGAGAATTGTCGTCGGTTGTTATCTCATTAATAAATCTCTGGATAGTTGTTTCAACTAGTTGGTTTCAAGCACACATTGATCATTTGATGAACAAATTTGGATAAATTTTCTTTTCAGTGAAGGAAGAAGAAGGAACTGGGTCTTTCCATCACTTACAGACTTCGGGTTGTCAAAGGTAGAATCAGAAAAATTGTTAGTGTTGGAATAGAGCTTATCATACTTCCTCGTTAGAAGCTGTTTTATGAGACTTATTATAAACTGATTTTTAACTATGGTGCCAGGGTACGAAAGCGACTGCATCGACTGATGGATTGGTATTAGATGGTTTATCGCCATATTGGTTGGATGCTGCTCAAGGGAGTGCAGTACGCAATGATGTAGACATGAAATCACTCTTTCTATTAACAGGACCAAACGGGGGTGGTAAATCAAGTCTACTTAGATCTATATGCGCCGCTTCTTTACTTGGAATTTGTGGATTTATGATCCCAGCAGAACGTGCTTCAATTCCTAATTTCGATTCGATAATGTTGCACATGAAATCTTACGATAGCCCTGCTGATTGTAAAAGTTCATTCCAGGTGATTGTCTGTCAACACCTCATGCATATCATATTTAATTACATAACTGGTTGGATAATTGGGTTTAAAATGTCAAGTAAAGACACTGTTTCTAGATAAGGTTGATAAAACTTTCATTGGTAGTGAGCGCTTGTATGTTCTCTAACTTGAATCATTTTTTATGTTGATCATTATGATTTTGTTGCCCCAGATAGAGATGTCAGAGATGAGATCTCTGATTGCCGAAGCAACCTCTAGAAGTCTTGTGCTGGTGGATGAGATATGCCGCGGAACTGAAACAGCGAAAGGGACTTGCATTGCCGGAAGTATTATTGAGACTCTTGATAGCATTGGATGTTTGGGGATTGTGTCGACTCATCTTCATGGAATCTTCTCATTACCATTGATCACCAAAAACACTGTATATAAAGCAATGGGGACGGAGTACACGGATGGCTGCACAAAACCAACCTGGAAAGTGATAGATGGGATATGTCGAGACAGCCTTGCTTTTGAAACAGCTCAAAGGGAAGGAGTGCCAGAAACTATCATTTTAAGAGCAGAAGAGCTGTATCTTTCAGCTTTTGCAGAAAATACTTCGACAGAAAATGGCTTTAACCTTGACCACTTGTTACCTTGGAGTGAAACTATTAAATCAAGTCACACCTATAAGCAACGGACTATCGAGACTGCTCGAAGTGTGGGACAATTGAGATCTGAGTTGTCAATTAGACCTGAAATGTTACAAAAGGATGTTAGAAATGCTATCACCATCATATGTCAAAAAAAACTGATGGAGTTTTACAAGAAAAAATCAGCATCAGAGCTTGCCGAAGTTAACTGTGTTGCAATTGCCGCAAGGGAACAACCACCCCCATCAATTATAGGTGCTTCTAGTGTTTATGTGATGATGCGGCCTGATAAGAAACTTTATGTCGGCGAGGTATGTAGCCATCCATCATGAATATGCATATGCTGACACTCATGTACCGGAGTAGTTTACTATATAATTCATCTTTGGTTGATATTAAAATTTACTTAACTGTATGAGAAAAATGTTTATATTTCCTCGTGTGTAGAACTGAAAAAAAAAAAAAAACTTTGTACTAATAGCGCAAATTTGAGGTGTGGTACTGTTTGATTGTTTCATATATGAGTTTCAAATTTTATTTTATTTTTGCAAAATTGTATTATGCATGAGAACTTTCATCTGGTGATGTGAGATTTATTCTATTGGATTTGTTTTTTGTTGTTCCTAATGGGTTTTGGTTAATGCTTGTATTGTAGACTGATGATCTTGAAGGTCGAATTCGTGCACACCGTCTGAAAGAGGGGATGCAGAATGCAGTGTTCCTATACTTCACAGTCTCTGGGAAGAGCATGGCATGCCAACTTGAGACCCTACTTATCAATCAGCTCCCAGACCATGGATTTCAGCTCACCAACATTGCTGATGGTAAGCATCGAAACTTTGGTACATTGACCATGTCGGTTGAAACTGCCATCCCAGGTCGATGAGTTGGCCAGCCAGTTTTTTTTGTTCTGCAAAGGTTTCTGTAGACTACTACATAGTGGGGCGAAGGACAGGAAATGTTGTATAGTTGGAATCTTTTTGAATTGAGCATCAGGGTGGCACATGAGGAGGGTACTTTTAGAGGTGGTTGGCAACAATTTTGGTTTTCTATTTTAGTTGCTGAACTGCTGCCACTCTTGCCATCCAGATAGGGATCTGATGTTCAATATATGTTTTGCATTATTGCAATTGTTGTTCTCTTTTTCAGAATACAAAACGACGACGTCACATGTGTGGAGTTCAGTTTTAAAATTTTAGCAAGTTTATTATGATAAATTATTAAACAATCATATTAACCATTGAGCAGTGAGAAATAACGCAGTTATATATATATATATATTTGTTTAATAATATATTATTTTAATTTGACTACGTTTTGAGTCATGTAAATCTTATTTGAGCTGTAAAGCAAAATGTTACAACGGCAACATCAGCCGTGGCGGAGGTTGTTAACAGCAACGACGACGGCCACCACCACCAGCAACACTCAGAACTTCTTCTCATACAGAAACGCTACCCTCATCCTCTCCGTCTTCAGCCTCCTCCTTCTCCTTCTGCTATTGCATCGTGACTACTCATCATCATCATCTTCTTTTTCTTCTTCCGATCAACTCAATTCAGGTATCTATCATCCTCTAATCTAATTTTCATTCCTCATTGAATTGTAGAGTAAGTTCAATTCCTTGCCTCTTCTAGTCACCAACTTAGGGCTTACATAGTTAAATTATTCATGTGAGATGCAGATCAGCACGTTAGGGACTCTGAGCAGATTAGGCGTGCGATGGAACCCTTGCAGTTGATAAAAACAGTCAGCAACTTCACCACCACGCTCTCCACTTTTTTTTTTTTTCATTTTGAAAAATCTTGATACATTCAACAATCATTTTAGATATTTATTTACTGCTGTCCTGTGTGACAAGATTTTCTCATCTTTTCATAGGTGAGGGAAATTGAATTAGAAAATGAACAGCTACAAACAGTACTACATGATGACCAAAAACAAACCGCTGCTCTTGATCTTTCAAATAGATTAAAGGATATTCATTCTTACAACGATGCTGCTAATGTGAAAGGTACTTCAAATCTGTGCTCGTCTTGTTGGTTTGCTTCTTTTTTTAACCTACAAGCAAGTAAATGTAGCCATAGGATTTTACAAATGTGCTTGTCAACCAAAGATGTTTCAATGATGTCCTGTTACTTTATCTTTCTTTAATTTTGCTGATTGGATTGTTTTATATTTAATGATCATATAGAACATCTTTCCATTGTTAGATAAAATACCCAGCTTTGGTTACTAGCTTTTGAAATATCAGTCTTTTTGAAAAAAAAACTTATTTATGCAAAAGTTTGGTGTTGGAGTTGTCTGTCATCCTTCCTGAAAATAGTGCTATTCTTTCGACAAACCGTGACTAGTGTTTTTCACTAGATATTGTTTTGTGGCAATTTCAAAACAAACCACGAATCTCAGTCACGGCATGTTTGTTTTCAAATCAGCGCATTAAATTTTGAGAACAAAACGAACTGTGATTGACAGTCACGATTTATTTTGTACTTAAACTCAGTCACAATGTGTCAACGCTAAGTTGCAGGTTTAGAGCAAACAGTGAGTATCAGTAACAGTTTGTCCAAAAAATGAAAAATATAAAATGTTTTTCAGAAGGAATGAAAATCGAACTTCAAAATATGGTATAAATGAGATATTTCTGTCTTTTCGTCATTTCAAATTTTTTAAATTAAGGTTTTTCAAAATTATCTTAATGTCATTTTGTCAAAGGATAGATAACAGTTTTTTTTTTATATATAATGGTTGCAAGATGTGCAATCGATTTTCTAATATCTTCATCTACATGCTAAAAGAAATCAGGATGGTAATGAACTGAACACTTCCAAGTTGTTTCATGAATGGAAACATCATAGTCAAATTGCCAAAAGTCTATACACCCAAATTTGAAAAAAATTAAGAAGAGCACTATTGCTACTAAATGAATCGGGTGTTCTCCATGTAAGTGGTTTTCTCTTGAATTGCTACACAATTTGTTTTTAAGCATATATGCTTTAAATTTGAAGTTGCATCTCTGCAAGCTATTTACGTGAATTTAACATGGAGATCTGTGTCCACGGATTTAAAGTTAATGGCTAAACTTGATTCGAATATAAATATAAGTTGGATAGTTATTTGCGTACAAATAATTATGTAAAAATAAAGATACCTACAAGTGTTTACACAATTTCGGTGATCCCAGTCACCTCAGAACCACTCACAACCCAAAAAAATACTACCGCTAACACAATACCCAATGCTTTGACTATGCTATCTATAAGACTATAATAATACTTATCTTGACAAATGTAAGAGAAACTCTTCACGATAATAAAAAGTCCAAGTTTCGTTGATTGTCAGTGATGTCCTCGATCCCAATAACATGCCTTTGATCACATACAATAGCGCAAGAACAATAAAGTACTTTCTCAAGCGTTTACCTCACTAATGAGATGGCCTTTGTATAATGAGATGGCCTTTCATGCCCTAAGAATATTCGGTTTATACTTCTGATATGGATCTCCTAATCCCTGTAAACTGGACGCTTGATAATCTTGGACTTGCTTAATTATTTTCTTGGAAAATTTTACTTTTTACAACCAACTCCAAGCTTAGGATTTCAAAAAGCCTACAATTGTGTTTCTTGGAAATTTCTAGATGAGGTTTAAGAAAAGATGGGTTTTTTAACAGAAGTGGTGAAGTTAGATAAAGATATGTATTTCAACTGCCAGATTGTTAATTTTGATAAGTCATCACCCTTCTGAAGATTTCAGATGGAAAGAGACTTACTTCAAGGGGATCCTATTTCCCAATGCCTATTTAATATAGCAGCAAATGGTCTCTTAAGGATGTTGAAGAAACTAATGGATATTAAAACTATAAAGGGAGTAGAATGGATAAGAAAAGAAAAGAAAAACTAAGTTATCTACAGTTTGCAGATGATACTATTATATTCCTTGAGGCTCAGAAAAAAGAGATTTCAACCCTAAAATATTCTAAAATCATTTGAAGCCATTTTAAAACTAAAGATAAATTTGTAGAACTTAAAAGGGAAGAATTGAAACAATTCACAGAGATTATAGGTCGTTCTTAGGGGAACTTCCCAATGAAGTATCCAGGAATGATTTCAACATGGGACCCCATAAAAGACAAACTAAAGAAAACTTTATCATCTTAAAAAAGTGCAAATCTACTGGCAGGCAGATTAACCCTTATTAAGGCAGCTAGGTGTAACATGCCTTCAAAGTATGCCTCAATTTTCAGAATGCGTATAAAAATGTCTTAAGAGAAGAAAAAAATTAAAAGACTTTATGGGTAAAACAGAGAATGAATGAAGAATTCACTATGTAAATCAGTTTGTGTAAACTATCCTTGGACCACTCACATTCAATGGTGATTTGTGATCCGGAAGAAGTACGTTCTTGATGAATACTAGCCACATATAACCATTGCAATTTAATAGTCGACAACAAAACTCACGGAGGACACGGTCTCTCTTTAGCATTTGTTAGATAAAACTAAACATCTTGCATCAATCATAGTCAAACAAATCAGAGATCAAAATCATAACTTCCCCTCAAGATACCCGTCTCTCTTGTTATCTATATCCATGACCATGAATTTTTAGTTTTTAACGAAACTTGATTCAAATGTTAATGCGAGTTGGCTAGTTATTTGTGCACAAGTAACAACATTAAAGTAAAGACAGACACAATTAGTCACACAGCTTGATCTTCAATTTAATCTAGAACATTGTTAATCAGTTTCTTGCAAAATAATCACTTTCTTGAATTTTTTTATTAAGCACTTATTCTTATTAACGATAGAGGTCATGTCATGAGGTTCTCATGTTGTAGGGCGTATACACTTTTCTGTTCTGCTGCATCGTCTTGTACTTTTTTGCCATTCCGCAGATTATATTATGTTTGAACAGATAAGAGCTAATTTGTGTTAGAAAAGGTTCCTCATTATTCTATACATGAATTAGATAAGTTCACTTAATTAGTTTAGGGTATTTTGCCTCCATGGTTCAGGGAAATTTTGCACATATATTAAAAAAACTGCAATTCTTAGTATAAGTACGATTTACGATAAGCTGACAGTTCAGGTAATCGATGAATAGTGTCAGTGAGTTGGACAGAAAGCGATATGAGTGTTCTGGTTTGACAAAGATGTTCCAACTGTGAGTGCTATGGAATTTTTGAATTTGCAAAAAGGCCACACCTTTAGCATGGATGTCAATTCCTTGGGACTTGTTCTCTCTAGCTTAATTTGATATTAATTTTATTTACGCCTCATTTTTGACTCACAAAAAACTTAATTTTTGGCCAAGTTAAAACCGAAAGAACACACTCCTGATCAAACCGTGTAAACTTTTGTATTTGCCTTTTCATTTTGTTCTTGCTTATTGGTTTCATGGCTGCCTACTACGCAATAACTTGACTAAACATGTAGTGGCAAAATATTGAATTTCAATTCTGTATAATGTTTACAGTTGTTACATTATGTTGAAACAGTTCAACTTAAAATTAGATTAACACTGATAGAAAAAATTTCTAGTCATTCTGGATTCCTGACCACATTAATCTTATTATGACAGCGTTTTGTATTTTTTTTTTTAATTTTCCAGCTTTGGAGGAATGGCGCAAGCGCAAGATGGAACGTGCGAGAAAACGAGAAATGGAAATAAATGGCACGGTCACCTCCCAAGCTTAATTATTCCATCCAATATGTTAACCACTATTGTTCTTGCATTCAGGACCATTCAGTGTAGATACTTGTAAATCTTGTAATGTGAACGTTGAAATAACTTGTGTTTTTCATCTCCTATGCTTGAAAGGAACAAGTCGCATACCATGGTATGTAAATATAAAAAAGAAGCTGAAATCTGATAGGCTGAACTCTTAACTTACAATCAGGTCCTTCTTAGTCTCTATAATAATAGCAGGGTGAATAATCAAGTATTCAGCTCTACAATCAGAGAAGATTTCCAACCCAACTTTAATATGAATTCTATTTGACTGGCAGCCAGCTATTAGTTCTTCTAGTGTTGGAAGCAATGCAGAGATTTTCACAGGGTTTGGACATAGTAATTAATCAACAGACGACAAGGGAAAACAGTACCCTACAAAGAGTTCCTGGTGTTAGTCTCACTGCCATTGTTCTCCACCATTAAAGATTAAGCGGAGTCCGTCAGCTGGTGGAATCAATGGAATTCGGACACAAGGTAAATCTTTTCGCAATTCTTACCTAATATTGTTCCTGCTATCAGTCTGACTGCCATTAGAAAATAAATGAATATTAAATTGTCATGTGAACATGTCCCACCCTTTTTCAGGGACAAGCCAATATGAGACAACTAATAAAATCTCACAATTCCTTGGCAAATAAAGGAAAGGAAAGGACTATAATGTGTCAAAAGACACAAAAACAGCAATAGGCTTTACTTACCTGCAACAACACCGAGGTTTTGTATAAATGCTGTACCTGTTTTCAACAACAAATATGTACAACAATCAAAAATACAGCATTTTGTCATGTAGCAGGCTTCCCTATAATCAGAGCCTTATGTCAAAACAAGATCTGAGTTCAGTAAAGGGTCACAATCTACCACTCATCATAACATGAAGCCACAGTTACTTCTTCTACCCATGGCAAACATACATATGAGTAGTTCTCATACGCCTTTTCCTGACTGTGTCCTGGAAGACTCTTTCCTGATAAGCTAACATATGTGGTTGCATTCGGTCGGACCAGTCAAAAGTTGTCTACTTTGCAGCCTGCTAAGCTGAACAAATCGCAGCCTCCAAATTGTCTGTGCTAAGCTGCAGTTCTTATCTGTGCAGCATAAAATTGATGAGTAAAATTTTGCCTTAAAACAGACTTGCAACTGGCTGAATGTAAATCTAAAATTTTTGCCCACAACTAATAAACTGACATAATGAGAACATAAATCTT
Source organism: Umbilicus rupestris (assembly GCA_963678935.1). NCBI lineage: Eukaryota > Viridiplantae > Streptophyta > Magnoliopsida > Saxifragales > Crassulaceae > Umbilicus > Umbilicus rupestris. The sequence goes on along the minus strand of OY787628.1, from coordinate 8,543,617 downwards.
TGCCAAAAATAATTTGGATAACAGAGTTACACAGTGCTGCACGTATATCATCCCACAATGTGAGACATAATTGTTGATGCACTTGTATGGATGGGAACATAGTCATTTTCAACGGATTTGAGTATATACAGATAAGGTTCGCCTCTGTGCCACCTTACACACCACTAGATAATGGCTACTCATCTTTCTGCTGTTAACTCTTGCCATAATTCCCTCAACCAGACGAGCAAAGCCATATCATCCTCGTATATTCTTTTTTGAATAGAAGCGCTTCTTTAAAAAAAAAAACATAACCCAGTTCACTTCTAACTCTGCTACAATAACATTTCACTACTAAGGGTCTGCAAATGAGTTTCGAGAACAGACAAGAGTAGAAAAAAAGAAAAGTAACGACAGTTCATACTTAAAACTATTATAAGAGTTATAATATTTGATATGCATGATATCGTATGTGCATAAGTTGAATAAATATAAAAGGAATCTAGATAGGTGACGTAAAAATTTAAGGTATCAACACCCTCCAAGAGCTTGCAAGTTGAGACTTAGAGCCGGAGTGAATTCGACAGGAGATAGTGACACGTGGCAGGGATCTTTTATACTGAGGTGAGATTCACCAAGAATTCAACAGTGAAAAATTCGCATTGCCCAGTAACAAAAACATTTGGAATTATCAGGAAACTATTGACTGGATTTTATTCAATTTCAATTAACTTCGGGTAATATTGAATATACAAGTTTTTAATAATTTTCCAATACACTTTTAAACTCAAAGTTCAAACCGCTTCTTTATCTTTTTCACATCCCTTCTAATCCTTTCCTTTCTCTAACGAAAAATATCATTGATTCCTGAACAGTTTGTTGTTGACCAGATTTCTCATTTCTCCCCCATTGATAGGAATGTGTTATTATCTTCATCATACAAATACATCGAATGTACCTTTGAATCTAATTAACTGAATATAATGTTAATTAGTTGCAAATTACCCTCATCTCCAATTTGGCTTAGGCGTCATTTTTCAAGACTAAAGGTAAATATAAGTATATAAAAGTAAATATAAACACATATAACTATATATAAGTAAATATAAGTATATAAAAGTAAATTGCTATTCATTATCTATTTCCTACCATCAACACCAATACCACTGCCGCCACCACCATTACAACCATTAGACCACAACACCACCATCCTAACTATAACACTACAACACCACATCGCGACACCACCACCACCACCACCCTAACCATAACACTACAACACCCCATCACGACAACACCACCATCACCACAATAAAAAATATTAAGTAATGTACTTATAAGTAAATATAAGTAAAGTAATAAATATCAGTACAAAATATAAGTACAAAAGAACACACCCTAAGTGAAACTTTGATTTGAACGAATTTTGATGATTGATGAAATATGACTAATGATCTATTCATTTGAGCTGAAGTTCAGTATACTATTCATCGCCATCTTCACATTCATCCACATTCCATATCTTTCCACCATCACCCACCACCACCACTCACCTCACCACCTTCACACCACTTACCATCACCATTCACCATCGATCTCCATTCACCATCACTAACCACTCCACTCATCACCACCACCACCCCACCACCTCCATTGCATATTATCCACCACCACCTCACGAGCACCCACTCACCCCACAACAATCACCACACCACTTACCACCCACCCATTGCGGAGAGATGAGGCCGGAACATGAAGCTTAAAAACTGATAATGAATCATGATCGTTGATGAATATGGGCTCAAAATTTCATTTGGTTTAGCATGACTAAAAGTTTATAGCACCTTGGCCCATGTTCATTTTGGAATGAAACTTAAAAATGTTCAAAATGCTCAATGAACTTTTACTTAAGCTCGTCAAATCAGAACTATTGATCCATCATCAATATATGAACGAGATTAGTTCTCGGATTTTAGGGGTTTTTTATTAGCACTAAGGATGTGTTCTTATGAACTTAAACTGAATTTTACTGGTCTGAATTGAATTGAACTGAAGCTGAAACTAACTGAAGTAGGTGCTGATGTCGCTGAATTGAACTGATCTGAACTGAACTACTGAAATCTTAAATTCAAAAAAATAAACCCTAAACCCTTCCCGTGGAGATATTTTTAACATTTTTCTCTATAAGGTTAATTCCAAAGTAATTTTTAATATATTTATCTAAAAGCATGTAAAAGTAAGGAAACATGATTATCCACGGTAAATATAGACATGGAAGGAAATCAAGATCATATAAGAAAAGAATTAATGGAAAGTATAAAGGAGGCTTATTACGTTTAGAAAGGATTAATCATTTCGTTTTCTTATAGTATGGTGACTTCAGTCCTGTTGTGCCTTCAATTTGCCAGCTTTCTATGAGAGCATGATTTGAACTAGGACTCTGCATAATCACCATGCCCTTTCAGATAAAAGGTTAATGAAATTCTGTTTTCTAACAGCCGTTTATAATAGAAAAATATTGGCTTCCTACTTCAACATGAAAGTTCACAGTGAAGTCTGTCTTTGGAATCAACAGTCACCTCTTCTAAAACCCAGAAAAAGTTGTCTGGAAGCACATAAAATGGAGATTAGTTGCTTATGCAATTTATAATAACCAATACAGCAGTTCTCCTTTAGCCACCGAAAAGGTACTGAAGTTGCATCATCCATAAGTAATATGCAAATTAATACGCATATGAGATAACAGATAATCTACTGCACAGGAAGTATGGTACAATCACACATCATCAAAGTAAAAGACTGAGCTATAAAGAAACGAAGTTTACCTCAACTGCTTAGAAGACTGCTGAATCAAATTTCAAATGCACCTGGCTCTCGAAGGTCTTTAGTTACAGATTGCAAGTTTGCCAGTCCATTCATCAGCTACACCATAATCAAGGCTAAGTTCTCGTAATGGTGGGACATTCTCCATAGCAAATATCATTAAATGAGGAAAGGACGAGTTGTTATGGTCATATAAAACGAGTTGCACCATCACATTAGGAGATGAACTGTGACTCATGTAACAAGCGACGTTTCTCATCCTTGATACATCCATGGCGAAGTCTATGGGAGGAATCGAAGGAAATGCTGGTTTTTCATAGTCAGCAAAGATCTTTGACAAATCACCCCATTCAGACCATCTTTCAGTGAACCGATTCGGATAGACCAGATTATCACCATTCATTGTAAACACAGCTGCCTGCTCCCTAGTGAGTACAACTCCAGCATACTCGCATATGAAAGATCCAGCGTGAATCAAGTCTAAGGATCTCACACCCCAGCCAGTTTCCTTAGACCTGAAGACTTCCAACCTTTTTCTTACCCCATGTTGAGTAACCCGATTTCGACAAGTGGGAGGGCACCTACAACGAGGCCCACATTCAAAAATGACCGGCTTCCCTCTCACTAGAGTACCACTTTGATCATAGGCAAAGTCGCCCCCATTTTTAATAGCACATAAACACCCGTCTTCACAACCTGATACACATTCACACCCTGAGGCATTACTAGCTTGTTGAAAAACAAAGGGAGGGAATACAGTCCTTGGAAGATAATCATAGTACAAAGGTTCATGGTCCTGATCTATATCATTATATAGGAAAACAGGAACATCTTCCTTCTTCCTTGACATATCGAGACTCAAATAACCAGTTGGTCTGACAGTCAAAGGAGCCGTCCTAAGATTCTCGGCATATCTAAGAATGGTACTACCCATGTCCGGCTGCCCTTCGATTCGTTCAAGCTTGAACTTGTAGACTCCAAATCCAGACTTGCCAATATCAAACCAAGTATCTACAATCTTATACAAACCATCATAGACATATACCTTGTTACCTACCCCTCCTTGATACTTAAATCCTCTAATCACCCTAACCTCGATATTGTAGTACATACTGCGCTCCAATGCCAAGTTACCACCTTCAAGTTTCTGATGAGCACATTGCCTATGAAGTTTGTCTTGTCCGCCATGGCCTGTGTAGACTAAGACCTCTCCAGAGTCTTCGTCATCCTCATATCCTCCAGAGGCTATAACACTCGTGGCAATGGGCTCACCATTAGAGCTCATGCTTGCAGTTAGATAATCAATTCCAGCCTGGGGTTGACCGTGCAGTCCAACAACACAAAGCTCCATCCTATACGAAAACATATCCCCAACTAAAACGCCAGGAATGGAGCCGACAATCCGCTTGTCCTGATTAATCCAAAGGGCACGGTCCTTCATCAAGGTAGCGGCAGTCAAATCGCATCTCGTTCTCCTAGTTAACCGTAGCCCATTTCCTTTTTCGTCCTCAGCCATGGAGAAAACCCTCAGGGAATCGTAGATCATTCTAGTGGTCCTCAGATTCTCGCGGAAGTACCTCTGATCTTCGAGTCCGATATCAGTGATTCGCACGAGCTCCGAGGAACGCTGGCCAGATCGTTTCCTAGGTGTCTGAGCCGATGGGGTTAGACTATTATCGTCCGGAACAGACACGATGGCACCGGTATTGGAGTCCAAAACAGTGGCCTCCTCCTCCTCTTTCTGCGCGAAAGCGGTCCGAAAGAGTTCGGAGACTCGGCAGAACTCGGAGTAGACATTGTTCTGGTCGGAAGTGGGAGAAGTGAAACCAGGCGGATGCGTATGATGAAGCGGCTCGAGCTTGGGCTGAATCAAGAGGGTAATGGCAGAAGAGGAGGAGGTTGTTGTTGCATCAGCTGCGGTGGGCGGTGAGTCTGGAATCAGATTTAGATCTTGAAATGGTGATAACGAATCCATTTTGCCTCACCGGAATCTGAAACCCGATCGATCGGGGGAATGATTCTGCTCAACGCCACAAGCCTCTCGTCGAGTTTGATATTCCTCTTTAACTTAACGCCTCGCCTCACCCACTGTTACACATAAACATACATACACACGATACATAAATCCTCTAATTTCTCGTATCGAATGAATATCTACACACCTCAAATGCATCATGAAACATGTCGAACAAACACATTTTTTTTTCTTGAAAAGCAACACAAATTAAATGAACGATTTCACTAATCATAATATTCGGTTTCACAAGTGATTTAAATAAATTTGTTTATTCACTAATCATATTATTCAGTTTCACAAGTGATTTAAATAAATTTGTTTTTTGATTCAATGATTCCCGATGCCAAAATATTAAATAGGAGTATTAACTTGTCACAAGTCCGGATTCAAATCACGTGTCATTTATGTTTGTAAATTTACTAGAATTAGTCGTGAAAGTACATTTTTTTAATCTTGCAGATCAGATTAAAATGTCATTAAATCATTATATAAGTAATTAATTTACAAATTATTTATGGGAAACTAGAAACCTTCCAGAAATCGAAGAAAGAAATCCGCACGTTGTTGGATCAAAATCATGCAGTGGAAACGAATTATAGAATCAAATCAATACTAGAATAATTAAGCATATCTGATTACTGCAAAATAAAACGCACCTTCAACTGACCAAAAGTAACCTGCAGACTAAGTTGGTGCTTCCAGTCTAATCGTATGTCTCTAGGGTCAGTTTCTTTGAGAGTAAGAAACTGAAGAAATATATGATAGACCGTCATCATAACCCATATTTATATATTCTACACGAGAAGATATAATCGAGAGAATCATAGATTCCGTCCCTTAATGAATATCATAATATCTCTAAGTATTTATACAATATATTCCACGTTTAAAATTATACATGATAAGCTTCCAAAAAGATTAGATCGCATTATTCAAGCTTATCACAATGATAGTACATACAATTTTCTAAATTACACGTTCGGTCCTAATTAAATTAATCATAATAATCTAACACACGTATCAAACACGATTTTTTCAACTATAAGCCACCTAATCGATTAAGTCATATTATTCTCAAAATCAATATGATGTAGTTAGATAAAAATGTTATTTTGATATACAAGGACAACACGACACATTCTCACGTAGATAAGAACAAGCACATAAAACAAAAGGGATGAATAATAATTCCACACACGTGATGGGAATAGATACCTCCACGGAGCTCGAACTCTTTCCCCTCTTGATTGCAAGCCAAGAGCTCAACAAGTTGATTCATTATCCCTTCGGCAATTTCGAATAAAATTTAAAATATAGATTTTTAGTATATAAAATCTGATTATTTTTAAGCGTAAAATCTATTAAAACCAAGTGCATTATTTTGAATGTAAAAGTGTGTTAAAATATTATGTAACTTGGTGCACTTTAATTTATACCTAAAGTGAACTATTAAATCAAAACAAAAAATATTCTGATTTTTTACAATACAAATTTTTTTAAAATTATAATGCATTAGATGAAATTTGATAAAAAAATATAAAACACATTGTTTCACTTTAATCTTTAATAATAAGTAGGGAATCATATTTAAAATTGTTCCCTTTTTGAGTTTATTTAATGCATTTATTGGTTTGATATGGGTAAGGTTTATGATTGTTTCTTAAAAATAATAGGCTTATGTATTTAATTTTATAAATTTAGTAGTTAAGAATCAATGAATTTAATATATATGATTTGATTTGATTGCTTTTACTAAAACCAATAATGTGGAAGTATGTAGTATTTTTTGACAAGATAGTTCATATATTGATAGGAATATATGAATATAAATGATGATCCTGCCGCCAACCAACTTCAATGTAATACAGTCACAAAACCATCATTAAGCTTTTAGGCAAGATGAACAAGGGAACACTTTTGAGCTACACCATTAAATTTAAGCAAGCATTCATCTTTAATTTTTGTTTGGTGATTGACTTTTTACTAAGAAATTATACTCAAACTCTGTTTATCAGGATCATTCACCCCTATTCACATGTATTATGCATTATATTGATGAAACCTTATTTGATGGAAACATATGTTGAATAGAAATTGTATGCGAAAATAAAATAAATAAAATTTGAAATAAATAAAATGTACAAAATCAAAGTAAGAGGAGTCGATGCTCGTTTGACGATCTCCTTAAAGCGTTATTAATCTTCCTTCGGTGCTGGGATCTTTTGGTCTAATGTAGTGATGAGCTATCTTCTTGCACCTAAGACTTGCTCGTCGAACTATCTTGTGCCTTTCGCTATCACCACAACTTGAAAAACTCGAGGAGGAGGTGGGAAAACTAGAAATTAGCCGGCTTAGAGAGATGTATTCGTTTTTGGTGTGCGATAGGAGAGGCTCTCCTTTTATAGCTTTTCGAAAAGTAACGCCTCAGGCATCCTCTTGCATCATTTATGCCAGGCGACGCCTCACACAAGTGTCGGCTCGACCTTAAATGAGTTAATGGTCACACAGGCGTCGCCTAAACCTTAAATAACATTTAAATGCCTTAATGTCACACACGCGTCGCCTCGACACTTAAGCATCAGGCGATGCCTTGCTTAAGTCCAAACCCAGGCGACAGCTGCACCCTCATGCGTAGCTTCCAAAGTTATGTTTGAGATGTCGCCTCAACTTGCATGCTCAAGCTAAATTGTTTTGAGTAGAAATAAGTTCAAAAGGGGCCTGACTACATTCGCGTCCCGTACGTCGCTGACTCACCCATTGGAGCCCTATTCCAACCCAGAATCAGCTCGTGGTTTGAACCCCTATGCACCTGCACGTAGCGAGAGTCTCATTGGTTACTATGCTACCAAGTAGGTAGAATGAGTTTATATATAAACTTACATTCTAGTCACTTTCCAAACAATGTGAGATACTTTCACATTGCTTGTATTCTACTCCACAAGGTGAGTGTTAAATACTTAATGAAATCACGTTTCCATTATTTTAGACAACTCTTTGAGCATCGGTGTACTTCATCATCAATTTTTGCTTACAAAATGGGATCACATCATCATTTTCTTCACACTCATTTATAGTTGCACGAGTAACTCCTTCAATGGTAAGATGGAATATTTTCAATATTGTTTAATTACAATTTTCTTCTCTCAAATAAAGTGTGATTATACTTCGGTATTTATACATAATATTTACATGACAATTGACTGTAATATAAATAAACATATTCACAATTCAAAATTAAAAATGTTGTGAATCTTAACTTAATGAAACGACCTTCCAGTGGATCACATATGTAAAACCAAACATATGTGTTCAACCTTACGACCTCAAAATATATAGTCATATCCATAAGTATATCCGGAATAATCTCGTCCATCAACTATGAATATAGGAACAATGACGGCTTTCTAACCATGATCTTTGAGTGCTCACATTCAAAGCTTTCCAATTACATTATATGTAATATGATGAATTTCAAAACGTAAAATAAATCTAATTAGAGATAACAAAAGGAAAAGTGAAGGATTGGGAAGGAGAAGCGAAAGAAAAAATGGCTTTTATTTATTCTTCTTATCCTCTCCTTCAACTTATTTGCTTTCTCATTTGTGAAAATGAAATAACACCTCCCTACCTGCATGAAATTTCAGTCAGCTCTATTGCATGAATAGAGAATGAGTTTTGTGGGTTCAACTATATAAGCATCTATTTTTTTGACGCATATTACCCTTATCGCTGATAGTAAGTGAAATTATCAGCGCTGCTGGTGACTTCTATATGCATATTGTTATAGCAATCTCTGGGTCATCTTGTGGAATTATCTCGCTATGGCCGAACCTGAAGAACATGCACCCAGTTCGGCAATTGCCTATGTCTGGGGAGGACTTCTCCTGAGTTCTCAAGATTCCACTAAACACGGTTTCTAGTACAAGGATTTCATAACGCACACTATGCTAGTTCAACCTTTACTTCTAACCTAGCTCGAATCTAAGCTCAGTTTGGTCGCACAGACTAGCTTACACTGTCTACACACTCTAGTACTAGTAGCTACAGATCTGATCACACAGACTCAACCTATACTAATACAATGTGTAACAGGAAGATGCTATAACAACTTACACAGTCAAGTTATTGTAGCTTTTGTCCACAACTTACCACGCACTCTCTGTTGTTGTGTCGGACTTCCATAAGTACTCTAGACTCTGGCACTGCTCCCCCTCGATCAATGACATCCAGTCAGTATCAGGGAACTCAGCTTTGATCTTCAATAGTCCGTGACAGCTCCTCTCCATGACTGTGCTTCAAAGCCAGTACTTGATCCTTCAACGAGACAACGCTCCACGACTTAACTTAATTTAACTTAAATGAACTTAACTTAAGTATTGAAAATTTAAATTGTAAAGAACAGGGCCTGAGTCATCCGACCCAAATAACATTTTAATCAATAGATAACCCTAAACCTGATTTTTCCAAAATAAAAAATGAAATTAAGTTTCATCTAAAAGATTGTACAACAACAGTATCTATCAAATCCAAAAAAAATATTTGATTCCATTTATAATCTAGAGTGTCTAACTACATGCATTACTACTGATTGACCATCACCGATATATCTTTCAATATCACTTGGACTTCGGTCATTTAGTCGTGGAAACATAAATGTGAGTAGTAGCACTAGAGTTTATTCATCAAGTATTTTTAGATGCCGATGCTAAATTAACTGCGAAAAAAGTAAAGAAGGAACTAACCGTTCTTAACCCGCAATGCGACATATTTGGGACATTCCTTCTTGGTATGTCAATGCTTTCAAAGAAGAAACAAACAACACGAGTCTTATATTTTTCTTTAGAAATAGACCCTTGGAAGTAGCAATTGAATCTTTCTTTTACACTTAGTTGTGTGAGTTCATGAACAATTTTAGTATTATTATTTCGGTCTCTTCTTCTTGCAAAGAAAATGAAACAAGCTCATTAAGGTTCACTTCTCCTTATGGCAGTTATACGTGACCTTATGCTGACTCAACTGTATAGGAGGGAAATAAGAACTAGATGCACAAGTAATTCGCTTAGAGCTTTTGAACATACATGTAACGATACACTTTATATTTTTAGAGCATTTGAGTGTCGATACACTTTGAGTTTTAATGAATAATACTAATGCACTTTATTTACAAATTAATGCATTTTCCTTAAAAACCCATTTTTTAAGAAGCAAGACTCATAGTATCAAATGCACTTTAAAAAAAAAAAACTAAAACCCATAAAATTCAATGCAGTTTAAACAAAACAAATAAAAATCTTTTTCTTAAATATCAATACCCTAAATTAATAAAAATACAAAAGGACAAAATATATTCAAAAAGTCTAACATATCATTTCAACTCACTATAATATAAAAAACTCTTAACTCTTACCGATAGCCACATGGCAACTTGTGAACCATTTGATCAAATAATCAAATGGCTCAGAAAGGGTCTCAAGGATTTACCTTAGTAGAGGCCTCAACCGAGCGCCCCCTATATATAAATTAGATCTGTATAATCTTCTTACCTCAAAAAAGCTTCTTCAACCAATTCCATTGGCGAACAGGAATCTTCGCCGACTATGTATCTCCGTTTGTGCCCCCTCTGTCGCCCCTCGTTCTCGAACCTATTTATCCGGTAAATGTATATGCACGTTATGATCAATAGGCCATATATGTAAGTTCTACGGGACTCCTTAAAAGGGATCCGCAATAGAGAAGAGACTAAGAAGAAGAAAGATATTTTTGTTTCATTAAGTGGAAATAAAATAAAACAGAAAACAAGTTAGAAAAAAACTTTCGCATAAAAAGTTATATACAAAAGTTTGTAATGTATTCTTTTAGTTTGTTTCATTCTATAACTAACTAAACAAAAAAAAAATCATTGTCCTTCAAATTTCTTTTTATACCTAAAACTTTCCGAGAATGAATTGGAGGTTAGAGTTATTTTTTTCGGTTATGTTTGTTGGTTTCCAATGTGAATAACGCGGTAAGGGATGCGTTATTTACTTTTTTTTAGAAAGGCTAATCTGGGGCCTAGACTAGAGGTGGTTGTCCTACTCGCTGAGGGAGAAGCCAGCGAACATTTTAGTACATGTGTGGAATGCAGGTAGAGATCTTTATGTGTATGTCTCCATTATCTCTCCTTTTATGGGAGGAGGGGCGTGGCTAGAGTTAGGGGATGCAGCTAGGAGAGCAGGGGAGAGGAAGATTTCTAAGTATGGGGCTGGTTGTTCAGCCAATGGGCTTATGTTCGTGGCTTTTATCATGGAATTTTTAGGAGGTTTTGGAGTGAGAGCGGATCAGCTGATAAGGATTATGGCGGCGAGGTGGGCTGAGGCCAAGGGTATGGAGCCACCGGAAGCACTCTCTATTTTGAGGCAGAAATTGTCTTTTGTCTCGCAGAAGACTTTGGCAGACGGATTTTTAAAAAGAAACGACTACAGTTAGCCCGATTCTTTTTTTATTTGGGATCCTCATTTTTAATTGTCTCATATTGAGTTATAAGAATGAATATGTATATATTTATAATTTTTCTTTTTGTTTATTTATATATAAGCATGGGGAAATTCTTTGAATGCCACAAATTTGAAACTTTGTTCTCAATCTGCCATCAATCTGAAGTTAGTTTTCAAAATGCCACTTTTTGACAAACCACACCGTTGCTCATTTTAAATTTTGTAGTCGACATCAGCGCGCGCTAACATGGCGCCGATGTGTCATGTTTCCTACAAACCGCTACTCCCAAATATGGTCAAACCGCTACTCCCAGTAGCGGTTTGTTGCTTTGCACAACTCAGTGCACCTGAGTTAAAATTCCATAACAAACGCTACTGGGAGTAGCGGTTTATTGCGGAATTAAGATTTATGTTGTACAAACCGCAGCACATTCATATTTAATGAAATAAGTTTCGCATCACACTTTAGTATTGTACAAACCGCAACACATTCACATATCATGAAATAAGTTTAGTGTTGTTCAACAATGAAAATTATCATGATTGTCAAGATATATAGTATTATTTGGGTTTAGGGAAGGTCGACAACCTAAGATCTAACGAATAACTGAACCTATTCATCTTCTAACTGAACGTTTAGGCCTGGTGCTCCTACGAAGTCTTTGCTCACCCTCGACATGAATTTGCACTTGAGTAACTTGTGAAGAACCTTGCTTACTGATCGCGCGTCGTCGTGCGCGTCAAATATAATCCTTCCTCTCCCACTAGTACATCGGTTAAGTAAGGGTCGATCTCCACAGGGAGCAAGCAGTGAGTCTTAGCCAGTAACCTACACTTAAGAAAACGGGGGTTGCGTGAGTGATTGGGGGTTTTGCGCGATGCGCGAGTAGCAGTGAATATCGTAACGCAGGAAATTGCACTAGACGTGCGCAAGCAGTATAGATGAGATACTATGTTTATGAGAAGTGCTGGGCAGACAATCCTCTATGAATGCATTCCTTATCATCGACTCTAAATGTCTATAGTTTGTGTCCTACTTGGGTTAGTGTCCGGTAAAGGCTTCCTAACACACGCGCATGTTCCGTTCAAAGTTCATGTGCTATTAATCCTAGAACTAGACTAAACAGCAGCGAATCCTGTCACAGTAGCAACTGCCTACCCTAACTCGTTACTCCTAATTGTCACGGTAAGTTTGCGGTTCAAGGCTTCCCCTACGCATGCAACTAGTTTAACAGGTGACAAGCAAGCAACACAAGTAAGATTGCGGTTCAAGGCTTCCCCTACTCATGCAACTAACTGTCTCAGTACGCACAGAATTAATACAAGTAAATAAACTATGCATTAAGCTCAAGTCTCAAAGGTAATACATCATAGGTTCATGCCCGACCAACACTAAGTGTTTAGCTAGACATGCTAGTGGTAAACATCATAAAATAGTAAATAACAACTACTGTATCAGAGAAAACGGTAGCAAATAGTGCGTGCAGTGTCTTCTCTTGGCTGGCGCAGTCGGCTGGCGCAACTCTCCTTGACAGGTCCGTGTGTTTTCCAGTTCTGCCGCGCAGTGCCTCTGGAGTGCCACTGAGTGATGATGTTCCGATCTCTTGAAACCCTAGACTTTCTTTGTTTAAATAGTGCCCAGGAAGTTCATCTTTTGGCAACTTCCAAATCTGGTCACTGAGACTTTGCGCCTGGCGCACGGCATTGATTGGCGCAATCGGGTAGCGCACCTCTGCTGTCTTTCGCCATTTCTTCTTCTGTTTGCGCCGCTAGCTCCGCAGGCTGATCTTTCACTCCTAGAACGCTGCCTGTTAGCGCGTATCCGACTCAAGGACTCGTTCTGACCTGATATACAAAAACATTGGAAACGAGTAATCTTGCTCATGAAATATTGCAAACAAGCATAGGGTTATGACCTAAATAATGTGTATAACTAGGCTCTATCACTTACCTAAATTAGGGCCTTCGTGTACAAGTTCTTGAGAAGGTTGAACACAATCTGCGAAAATGTGGAAAACAAATTAGATCAAATATATAAAATGTAATGATCGAACGAGTGCTGCGACTACCATCATGAAATTGGACAATGTCCGGCGTTATTCCCATAGCACCCTCCTCTCCACGATCTACCAAATCAGCATAAGTGTGAAACAACTCGTATGCTAACTTCTTTGATGTTTCGGATACAACATTCGAAAAAGTTTGAGCTGCTATCCGGCCAGATAGGACAAAAAAAAGAACCTAGAAAAGTGAAAAGGCAAAATTTACGATGATATAAGTGAAAATCATAAGTCAGCATATTTAATTCATTTAGCAATAAGAAACTTACATGTGATGGCACCTCGTGTGATGTCGGTCGATATGAAAATGACTTATCTTCAGCCTTGCGTGGCTGAATAAATTGGCGGGTAACTGAGTTGTGCCATGCGTAATAATCGTCCATATACCCACCGTCCCCACGACTCTCGACTTCACCGTTGACCACACTATGTATCATATTGTTCCACATTGTGACATACACTTCCAATTCTCTACAACAATCCTTTCTTGATTTTTTTTGGGTGATCGCATGCAACTCTTTGTGATTTGGATGTGGCATGCAAGGGATCGCTTGACGGATTCTCGTAAGACTCTAGATGAATAATGTCAGGCTGCTATGTTAAAACATATCAAAGGTACTTCAGCCATCCAAATGTGACGTCCCTGAACACACATCAGATTGAGGGAAGCAAGAATATCCTCTGTGTAGGGCATCCATACGACGTCAGGAGTCTATTGACGATCTAATTGGTCTAGGTACAAGAGTAATACATGCTGAGGAGTTTCTCTTCCCATTTGATGTATCCCAATGCAACTTGGCCTATTACCAAAGGTCTCACAAGAAGTTATGGACGTCCAATGTACATATACTCTCATGCATATAATTAGAGCAGTACGCTGCAACCTGTCAAATGCGAATTTCGGAAATCTCTCTCGATGCTAAGCTGCCTGTACAAAAAGGCCAATACAACGTGAAATTGCTGAATGGTAAGAACTTGTCCAACAAGTTGGTAGAACAACTTCTTGATCAAGCTACGTAATATGATGAGATGACAAATAATAATCAATCCTACTTACTAAGTGCACAAGAAAGATTACCTAGTTCGGCTGTAAACTAGCCTACGTCTAGGGGGCTTATCCAAGCCCGGGTGAACCAATTCACTATTTCAAGATCGAGTACAAGGAGATTATAGAATAGCAGACTCCCTCTCTATTCTACCTTCAATGTACTCACCCAAAGTGATCATCACTCAAGCTCCCCCTGAATGTGAGACCTCCCGTTCTTTCCACTGTTAGAGTCCATCTCCCGAATAGACTCTCTTTCATCTGGTGTTGTTGATAGCTCAAGATCGGATGCTTTCCAGATTGTATATAATGCTTGTGTAATCTCTCAAGATCAGCTCACGGTTCTCTTCTCAAAGCATACCTTCATACGATGTGTGTTAAGATGTATTTCTTTGAATATCCTTTGTATCCTTTGAGATTGTTCTTTGACTCCTTCGAATATCCTTCGAATATTTGTTGCGATTGTTGTTTATCAAGTATTTAGTTGGCGTTATCTTTAACTCATATCTGCTAATTTTGCGCACTCGTTTTGACGAAGTCTCCCTTCGAGGTTGTACAACATTGGTCGCTTTGTACAATATCTTGAACATCTGGGTTGTACAGTTTTGTTCAACATGCCAATGTGCAGCCACACAGCTCTCCCCCAACTATATGTGATGACCGATTCCAAGTCAACCAAACATTATAGGTAGTGAAGGGAGACGTCGCTGCCAGATTCGTCTGACATGAGTGAAGTACCAAGCATGCATAGCATGTACGCTTGTGCATATATTAGTATATCATCATTAGTAGCATCTGGTGGAACTACACTCATGTGATTCTTAAACCATGTACGATGCACGCAGTTGCGGGTCTTGCCCCGAGGTGGAACTGTACCAAGAGTAGCCATACACAAAGCATCCCAATTTTGGACATCCTCAATGCCGATTATCGGCCTGCCGTCTACAGGTAATGCAGTGATGACACCAACATCCTGTAATGTCACCGTCATCTCACCAGGTCTAAGATGAAATGTATGCGTCTCTGCTCTCCATCTATCTACCAATGCGGTCAGGAAACCGTGGTCCACTTTCATGTTCTGCACAAGCGTCTATGGGTAAAATCTTGCTCGTATAATATGGTTTGCAATCCTGGAATCCATCTCCCACATGTTATGTCATCGTATATCCAGTACCCAAATCCTGCAAAATGAATAGCATAATCTCAAAAAACGATACATATAATTGTCATACCCATATAACTCAAATGTTTACCCCTTTTTCCCAGACTGGATCGGATCGGTGCGTATCTTGCCAGGTCAGCGAACAGTCTACAGGTCCTGGGTTGACTACCGACGATAAATCCTCATACTAAGAGTCATCATGAAATGCGGATGATGATGGCATGTAAGTTCCGCGGGACATGACTATAACAAAAATCAAAATTAGTACATTGAAATATAATGTTTAACAAGTATAAGTGCAATTGTCATACATTGACACTATTGTGTCGGCCCGTCGCACGTCCTCTTGTTATGACCGACCACACTGCATTTTGCACATTGCATCGATCTAACAGATTTTGATGTTTCGAAACTGCTAGGTCCGCCACTTGAGCTGAAGTCCATCTCATTACGCCTTCTTCTAGTAAGTTCTCGACCTCTCTTGGTTCTTTTAAAATGAAGGTTTGGCACGTGTTCAGGGCCTTCATGTGTTTACCAGTATGCTTGATCCGGAATCAGATTGAACTTCATGTGTGGACATGCCACACACAATTACTAGCTCCATTTCTGCAATGTAGGATTAGTCGACACCCGTCTGGCTTGTACGTTTGATATTCAATCCTATTTAAGACTGAATATCTTTGACACACATGTATCACATCTTCCTTTGAGAAATAGCATCCCTTTGTGAAGCGAGTTCATTGAAAATCACTACTACTCAACAAATGTTCATCTACGTCCATATTACTCATTCAATGCGACGCATCATTAAACCAGGGATAATCCCACAAAGTATTATTAAATACTTTAACCCTATCGTCCTCCACATGAGCCGACGTCCATGATTGAAAATTATCCTCATCTCCGATTGCATTTAATCTCTTCGGATGATCTTGAATGTATTCGTCGGAATTGGGTACGTCAAACGTGTCCATTATGGACATAACCATTCCAGCAAGTTCTTTCGTTATCCATTTAACAAACAATTTCACGCAATTTACCATCCAAAAAAAAATACATATATAAATATCATCAACGAAAAAATTACTTAACAATCCTAATTGCACAAGGTTGCTACATACAAAGAACACAAAATTCCAATAACCATATATCATAAAATTACATAAACAAGTAACAATACCCTAATCACCACCTAAAATTCTCATTACACAATTTGCAATCCAACCAAATATAAATTTCACCCATAATCAAACACATATATCACAACTTCGCAGACAAACTTTAATTTAGCAAATTTGGCCAGCAATTTCCTCACTCAAACCCTAAACCCTAAATTGAAAAATAAAGATAGAATTGAAGCAAAGATTACGACTTACCATCAATTTGATTAGGGCTTACCACCACCTACGGAGAAGATGCACGGAGGAGGGAAACGGCTGAATCGCGCACGGAGGAGAGAGAAAACGACAGAGTCGCAGAGTGAAGAATGGGAAGAAAGAAAGCACGATGCGGCATTTTAATTCCGACACATATGGTGAAGCCGCTATTCCCAGTAGTTGTCTATAGGAAATATGACACATCACCGCTATGATAGCGGTGATGTTAAATTAACTATAAAAAAGTGACATTTGAGAAAATAATTTTACATTGATTAGAGATTGGGAACAAATTTTATAATTTGTGGCATTCAAACAAAATTTTCTAAGTTCTTTTGGTGGCACCGCGATCCCTCCAGCCCTAGGCATTGATGAGCTCGATCGAACCTCATCTGGAACGAAGCGCTCGGCAATTAGCTTCGGCTGGGAAATGGAAATTCGATGCGGAGAAAGATAGAAGACTTTATGTTCGGCATAATTAAAGACCAAGAGTAGCTAGCTTGTAAGAATGTCACAATCGATGAATCTCCAATTGCAGAGGTTTCGCTGTTCTTCTTCTTATTATTATTATTATAACTATTAAAGTTTACCTACTGTCACTGGTTCTGCGGCCTGGGGTATCTGACTCCAGCAGCTAGCATCCTCTGCTGTTCCATCTGAATATTTTAGACAAAACAACATTGGAAAAGTTAGTTTACCGACAGTCCAATTTATTTGTTGTAAAGTCATTCATTATACCTGGAAGAGTTCGTGCAATTTGTTTTTGAGGTAACAATATTCATGTTCCAGAACTTCCAAAGCTCTGATGCACCTGCACGCGGAAGAGCAAGGTTACTTGTATTTATCATTTCGATATCAAGGGTGGTAATTTGCAGGATGTGATATAGATGTACATACCCAAGCCTGTTGGTTTGTTCTGCAGCTGCACGGAAGGCGACACAACCATTCCTGACTCGCTTGGCACCAATGCTGGAGCTGCTTCCCATCAGTTGATTCAAATGTATCTCCATTTTGTTGCTGTCCCATAACTCCTTATCCATCCTGATGATCAGTATGTGTATGGTTCAGATTAGTCAAATATATGCTCAAGTTGTTTATGTAAATGTACTAACAATAACAATAGCTCTCGCAGGTTCTTTAGGAGCTTCTCCGACTCGTGAAAGAATATGTTGACGACTTGAGACACGAAGTTGGGAGATGTCTCATCCTGAAGCTGTTGGAGTTGCAAGAATTGCTCATCCAACACTCCCTGCAATGATAAACAAACTGGTGTTAGTTTTGAGACAGCATTAACTAATAATGCGAGGAGGAAAGTAACAGGTAGACCCGCCTGGTGAAAGAGTAATGCGAGCAAGCGATTCATATCGGCTCTCAAGGGATCGACCTGGAACCCCAGCTTCCACAGCGGCAGACCCGTTTTGGCCGGCTAGCTTAATTTGTGTTATATATCAAAGAAATACCGGCGCAGGCAGGCACTAAGTTTAAGAGGGTAACTTTTGTTGAATGAGATGATCCATCTCTATATATACATACTACTTAGGAGTGGCCTGGTTTTTACAAGAATAAAAGTTGGTTCGTGAGAGTGAGTGAGCATATCGAGATGAATGCGAGGGCGCATGTGGAGTGTAATTGCATTGAAATGTATGTTTTTTTTGGAGGACGTGATTTGAGTATTATACAGTAAGGTGCATAGAAGAATGAGACACCTGGATGTGACTCATAAAAAGGGCATCAGCCGGAGCATGAAGGAGCTGCAGCAGCAGCAGCTATATAAATAAACAAGTAGCAACAGGCGTGCCTTGATGAGGCAGCCGTCTTACACAAAACAACATGTCCGGCCCGACAGTATGGGACAAACTACTGCCTCCTGTTAGTTGTGTTATATTATTTCACATGTTACTCAGAGCGTTCTTGTGTCGCATGATTGCTCAGTTAAATTAAACATACACAAAACTTAATTAAAATGAAGAAAAGTGATTTTATTCAGCTATAGATTATCACTTGCGACAACAACAATATTGATAAAAAGGAGGTAGGCAGTCCCCTCCGGGATATCCCCAATCTTTACATTTGTGATCGCAATTCGGAATGTCCTCGCATTTACCATAACAAGTGTACTCCGCGGTTGCTGCATTCACAACCCAAAATAATGAACCATACTTTTACAGTAAAAAACAGAATCAGAAAGTCATGATGGAAGCTTACCCAGAGTGATGGTAAGCAGGATGATGACGAAGGTTGCCAAAATCCAACTCACAAACATTTTTTTGGAAGCCATTTCTGAAAGGGGTAGCGTTATTCACAAATTTGATTATATAGAAAGGTGGTGTTCTTTCCTTTGCATAATTTTATGTATTTATAATAGGTGTATTCTGAATTCATTATTCACTTTTAGTAACAACTTTTCAGGGAGTTATTTTATATAATTAATGACTTATTAACACGTTGATTTTGTAGAGAGATTATTCTATTTTTGATTCTCTATTAATATCGAAAAAAAGTTTCAATTTGTCACAATTTGGGAACTTTGTTCCTAAAATGCTATGATTTTGAAGTTGTTTTCTTAAATGTCACTTTTTTACCAAACCGCTACTTCCAATAAGATTGTTTTCAAAAATAGTGTCAATAAGATAAATACTAAGATAATTAATTCAACAAGTTCTTAATTGTTTTCCGTTTCTTCAAAAATAAGATCAATCTATTAATGATAAATTTTTCAATCAACCACATTTTGAAGAAACAGGAAAAAATTAAGAACTTGTTGACTTTAATTATCGGCCTTATTAACACTATTTCCATTGATTTACTCTCTATAGAAATACCTCGTAGAAAATCGATTCATCATCGATCAAGGAGATCAAAACTGGAAGAAGAGGATCATAGAAGAAAGGTTGTGTGTTTCTATTAAGAGCATCTGCACCAGCAGATGCTCTGGCAGCTGCTGGTTCAGCAGCTGCCAGCAGGTGCTAAACCATTTATGGGTTTTTAGCCTTGAATTGGCTTAGCACCTGCCCCAGCAGCTGCTCTTTTAGCAGCTGCCAGAGCATCTGCTGGTGCAGATGCTCTAAGTGAAACAATATGAAAACTAAGTACAATGAAAGGCGCTAGCTGGCCCTAATAGTAATGCCCTTCTTATACACAGCTAATTACACCAGCAAAATGTTGCTGTGCCACTAACAAATAACTAAGCAACCCAAAACGTCGTCGTGTTCTGTATTTAGACATCAATAAATTCAATGTAAAGAAAATAAAAATGAGGGTCGAGATCGGTTGATGACCCTAAATTGATTGCTATTGTCAACTGGAGAATTGTGTGTTGATTATATATGTGACCCATAATGCTCTATTTAACTCATCTCCTATCATGGAATTTCTCTCTCCTATTTTTTCCCAGCTAAACGCTATGGAAATTGTTCCATGAAGTAGTACCTTGAAACCATACCTAGGAACATACCTTACCACACACTCGGGGAACTCAGGTTCTCCGGCTTACGCTCTCCAGCTAAATAGTCAATTCGGACCAGCCGAACTACCAATCCACATCTCCACTGCTAATCAAACTCACTGCTTACCAAACCCAACACTCACACTCTACAAGCTACCCGAATGGACCCGATCAACCGCTTATAAGGCTAGTTAAAGCAAAGAATGCGTATTTAGGTCAAATGCCGAGAGGAAGCAGAACTTCAGGTTAACCCAATTCATCAGTTAGTAGCTACCAACAAGCCCCGGACATTCCTTACAATAACTTATGGCTAAATGCTCTACTAAAGATTGAGCTTTTAAGTCCTGCTTATAGTAGCTAGCCTAAAATAAAAGGACAAGAAGGGAAGGCTCTTTACAATGCTTTCAAACTAACTCCTATCAGATGTGGTGCTAAATAAGGAATAAAAAGTTTAGGCATTCCAACATCCATCCTACGAGCTAGGGTAGAACCCAGCTAGGCCCTAGCCTTATATGAGCTAGGCTTCCCTTGTGCCTTTTCTTATTAGACTATCTACAATGCAAAAAAAATTCAACACCATACTTTATCATTTTTTAACACTCCACATCATCTTCTCTATCTTCCACCTAATCATTCAACACATATTCAACTTATACCCTCTACAATGAACTTGTTTAATAAAATTCAACACCCTATCCCATAACTTTTATTTATCTTCTTTTATTTTCTTCATAATTTAATTTTTGAAATTACAATTCAATAAATTTATCATTTTGCATTCAAAAAAAATTAATAGTAAAATAAATTATATATATTATTATTTTTAATATTTTTAATTTTCATCAATTTTTAATTTTATATCATTGCATTTTGCAAGAAATAAAGACGAGAAATATAGATAGACATTATTAAAACAAATACACACAACGACTTATAAATATATTTAACCACGAAACATTCCGAATTTTGCCCATATGTGTTTGACCAGATCTGCTTGCAATGCGTGATGTGCGCTTGAATCATGCATCTCGGATCTAGCACGCACATGATTTGCGAATGTCGGTAGCACCTCGGTGGAGAATTGTTGTTGTGTATTAGACCCACTCACCTCAGATTGATCATAATCGGTCCAGTGTTGAGCACATGATTTGAAGTGTTTTGAGTATTTTGTTGGCTGGATTGTTGATTTTGAAACTGATAATTGTGGAGATTTGGGTAGACAAAGGAATTATTGTGGATCCATTTGGCTAAAAAGAAGGGTTTAAAATGGAGAAGAAAGAGGTTTTTTTTTCGGTGTCCAAATCAAATGAAGCGAGTATGTATTTATAGAGCATAAAAAAAATATGAATTTTGGTATAAAAATTAAAATCTAAAAAAATCAGTCAACCAATAAACAAGACGTATATTGGTATGTCACACATGGTCCCCACTACATCTTCATTCAACATGTTTAATTAATTCAACACCGAATAATCCAAATCATATTCAACACCATATTCAACTACCTCATTAAACCTATTCAACTGCTTAATCTCATATTCAACTACCCCATTGTAAATAATCTCAATTTAATACCAAATAATCCTCATATTCAACACCCTATTCAATTACTTCATTAAACCTATTCAACTACTTAATCCCCAATTCAACAACCTCATTGTACATAGTCTTAGTCCAAGAAATGTGAGTGAACAAAGAAAGAAGAATAGCGTCTTCCCATGTGTTGTTTGAGCAGGGCTTTAACGAAGAAGTGAAGCTGTGGCTGTTGATGGGCTGGGCTTGTTGCTAATGGGCCACTCCCTCATCCGACGGCTGGAGTTTGTCTTGAAGCTCGAAGGCTGAGATGATCCCTCAAGATTCAAGACTGTGTCGTTTTGATTAAAAGCAGGCAGCATCTTTGGGTTAGGTTATCACTCTCTCATTTTTCTATTCTTTTGCTGACTTTGTAACTCTCTGAAAACCCTCAAGCTTCGTCTTCGATTTCGGTTGAGCGTGGTGAGCAATCCAGGAGAGATTGCCAAGGGCTGCGTCCCTACACTTGGTTCTTCGGAACTGAACCACGGGAAAAATCCAGGTGTACATGTTCTTTATTTTGGAATAATTTTTAGATTTGCCGTGTGCATGGATATTTGTTTCTCAAATACGTTTGCTTTCCAAATCCTTTCTCAAATGCCCTGTTTGATTTTGATTTCGGGCTTGCAAAACCTGAATTGTCAAAAACAGCTTCACTTCGGGTTCACAAAGCCCGAAATCGTTCTAGTTCCAACGAATTCAGTTTTAATTAAGGAGACCCTATGAATTCGGGCTTTGAAAGCCCGAATTCAAATAAAATTATATGAATTCGGGTTCGCTGAGACCGAAGTCGTTCAGCTATTTGAAAACCCTCTCTTTCTCCTTCCTCGTGCATTCTGGCGACTGCCTCCAACCACATCCAGCCGAAAACTCTCCCCAAATCTTCCCGTTTGTTTCAATTAAGGCTGCGTACGATATGTGCGAACGAGGTGAAGGAGATTTTGAGGTAAGCTTTAGAACGAATTGAGTCATTTGGGATATTGGAATGGTGTGTAGGGTTTGGGTTTTGAAAGGATGGGGTCCGAATGAATTGATATGTTAGGGATGAAATTGAAATTAGAGGCTATGTATGTTTAGCAATTCGTAATTCGTAATTAGTTTGTGCAATTTAGGGTATGAATGTAAGGATGGTAATTGGAAATTAGAGGCAATGGATCCTGCAGTTTGTTAGGGTGTTATTGTGCAGTTGAAATTGTAGTTATTGTTAGGGTTAGTTGAATTGTTTAGCAATTTGAAGGTTAGAAATAGGGTTTTGTAAATAAAATCATTTGTGCAGGTTACTTTTGAGCTATTTTTTAAAGGTTTAGTGAGCTGTTTGTGCAGGTTAAGTTACTTGAAATCATAGCAATTATTTGAAAATTGTATGCAGGTTAAGTTGAATTAGTCGTTTTGTGTAGCTTTTTGGAAATTGTATGCAGCTTTCGGAAGATTTGAAAATTGTAGTTTGCGTTTTGAAGCAATGTTTTAGTTTGCGTTTAGTGCATGAGTATCAAGGGTTTATTAAATTAATTCATATTTTATAACATTTATAAATTGATTTCGTTAACATGAATTGTTATTGATGCAGATCGATGTAGAAGAGATTGTGGCCCCCGGGCCAATTGATGGATCGATTCTTACACAACAACATACGCATCGTTCGGAAAAAGTTTGGTTAGATCCTGTAAGTTAAAATAAAAATTTTGCACAAAATATTTATGATGTTAATTACTATATTTTCTAAGTTAAATAGCCTAACAATTTGAATATGTTTATGTATCGCAGGCGGGAAAAAGTATAAAAATGGTGCATCGTCGGATGTGGGAAATGGATCCGAGGATAGTACCTTATGTTGCAAGAGCGGGGTTTTTTCCTTGGACGCAACTCCAAAATGTTGAAGCTGATTGGGCCCTTCTTACTGCCCTGGTAGAGCGTTGGAGGCAGGAGACGCACACCTTTCACATGCCCATGGGAGAGTGCACTATCACTCTTCAGGACGTGGGTCTTCTTACCGGATTGCCTGTAGAGGGTGAGGTTGTGTCAGGTAAAGAGACGCAGGATTGGGAAGCTGTATGCATACAGCTGCTTGGAGCGTATCCTGATTTTCCTACATCCCCAACGTTGGCCAGACGAAAATGGTTTTTGAACCACATGAGAGATATACCAGTTGACGCGACGGAAGAAGTCCTCCAGCGGCATGCTCGGGCGTACATTCTTTGTATGCTAGGGTCTTCATTGATGCCCGATCTGACGGGAGATAGGGTATCTCTACATTATCTTCCATTGTTGGCTAACCTGGAAGGTAGCAGGATGTATAGCTGGGGAAGCGCTGTGTTAGGCTTCCTATACAGGCAGTTGTGTAATGCGGCTCGAGGGGGGCATAAACAAATGGGGGGTTGCATTATACTACTTCAACTATGGAGTTGGGAGAGAATTGCAATTGGGTGCCCCAGAGGTTTTAGTAGGACTCTCGAGCCGGTCGATGACCTAATTGATCCGGACCTGAGAGGAGCGTGGTCCTACACGTAAGTCACATTCATATTTAAAACGTTTTATGTCTTACGTTTACTAATACAATTTATGTGTTTTGCAGGAAATGGTATGGACCCAAGTCTTACATTGAAATACCCCATGGTTCCGTGTTGTTCTACAGAGATCAATTAGATCGTATGGGGTATGGGGATTTTTTGTGGAGGCCCTACAAGGAGGATATATTTCCGCTATTGAACCCGGCCTGTCTGGAAGGGCAATTGAGTTGGTTAGCTGAAGTACCACTTATTACCTTCAACGTCATTGAATGGTGTCATCCCGGGCGAGTTCTACGTCAGTTCGGGTGCAAACAAGGGATTCCGTCGGCACCACGGGGTTCTTCTGACCCTAAACATGGTCTTCAGCGGAAGAAACGAGTTGATTCGTCGGTGGAATTGCGTGAATATATCGATATGTGGATAGGACGCGCTGAACGTAGAGTTGAAGCTGAGTTAGAGGACGATGTTGTTTTACCGACAGCAGAGTATCGCGTGTTGAGTCACAAGCGTATCGTTCTGCAGCACCTGAGCATCATAGTGTTGTGAGTTTATTAAGCCCATCAATTAATTAATTATAATATGTCATTACTGACCACATTGTTTGGACAGGTGCGAACCCTTGTGCATTGTGCCCGACAGGCCGTGGAGATCTTCTTCAATACCACCGAT
Organism: Umbilicus rupestris; assembly: GCA_963678935.1. Lineage (NCBI taxonomy): Eukaryota > Viridiplantae > Streptophyta > Magnoliopsida > Saxifragales > Crassulaceae > Umbilicus > Umbilicus rupestris. The sequence goes on along the minus strand of OY787628.1, from coordinate 8,518,489 downwards.
CATGCTGTGCGGGTCGGTGTGCACAATATATTTCATCCAGCTGCACACGAGTTGCAGCGGCTTGGAGCTGAAGATGCTTTGGGTGTAGATCCGCCGCTGATTCAGTTTGACCATGGTAAGCATACTAGCCAAGACATTACTATCAGCCCCAGAGGTTTATATTTCCAACTGAAATTATTTTTCATTGTTCTATCAATGCAGGCACGAATGATGATGATGGAGACGAGGAGATATATGTTACACACATGCAGTCACAGGTAGATGACCCACCTTCCGAAGCAGGGCCATCAGAACCGTATGAAAGGGTGCCGTCACAGCGTTTGAAGAATCCTCCTCGTCGATTTTCGCACAGTTCATACAATGGACATTGAACAAACATCATTACATTTTAGTAGGACATTATTACAGTGTGATTTTATTGAAAAAACATGCCATTTAGTTAGGAGGTCTGTTAGGACAAGAGCGTCTGTTGTGCCCCATACCATGGCACAACCCACATTTCCTTGCACGCGCTTGACCATGACTACTTGATTCTCCTCGATCCATCTCATTGTGTCTACGTCTAGACGGTAGCCGTCCTACCTTCGACCTTTTGAATGTGGTATTTGCGACATGACACGGTCCTTCATAAGGGCTCCATTGACTCTCGTCCCCGATGACATTAAAAGTATAGGCCCATGTTGCCCAGTACGCTTCCAAGGTGTAGTGGTGATCAACAAACTGAGTGTACTGGAAGCCCTCACTCTTGCAAACGGCTAAAACATGAGTGCACGGGTAGTGGAAGGCAGTCCACTTACCACATGTACAAGTGCGCTCTTGCAGTTTCACCGCATGGACATGATGCGTTTGTACGGTCCTTACCTGGTAAACCCCCATGGCAGAGTCGAACACCTGCACATGGTGATATGATCCTCTCTCCCTCAGCTCCCGTAGTTTCAGATCCACCTTCGGAGGAAATGGAGACACACTACCCTGGAATGCCTCACGTCTCTTGCAAAAATATGTGTTGCATTGAAGGAAGGAGAACTGCACTAGCGCACATATAGGGAGATCTCGACCACCCTTCAAGATGTTGTTGAAGCATTCACTTGCATTAGTAGTCATAGATCCCCATCTCCGTCCACCCTCATCGTAGGCCAATGCCTACTTAGCCTTTGCCATGCCTCCCAACCAATGCACTACGTATGGTTTATCGTGCAACAAAGCAATCAACTCCTTGTACTCTCTGTCAAATTTTCTGCGTTGCCGTTGATGCGCCACATGACCCATTTTCTTTTTCAGAGCTGCATCTTTCACCTTAACATTGAAATTGCTTTGTAGATGGCGTATACATACACGGTGGTATGCGTGAGGTTCCTGCCATTCTGGTTCCTGCATTGCATGCAGAATGCCGGCATGCCTGTCTGATATAATGCATAACTCATCTCGATCGGTCACTTCCTCACGGATACACCTCATGAACCATTTCCAACTTGAATTGTTCTCGCTTTCGACCAAAGCAAATGCAATAGGGAGTAGATGGTTATTTGCGTCCAGGGCAACTGCAACTAGTAGCTTCCCATCATATTTTCCATATAGATGGGTACCATCAATACTTAAGACCGGACGACAGTGTGTGAATGCTCGTATACATGGCCCAAATGCCCAAAATACACGGTTAATGATCATACAATCATTCTCTATGTCACTGCTTCGATGCCACTTCACTATAGTTCCGGGATTAGACTCCTGCAATGCCTGCATATAGTGTGGTAGTTTTCTAAATGAATCGTCCCAGTCTCCAAAGATATTTATCAGCGCTTGTTGTCTGGCTTGCCATGCCATCAGGTAACGGATTTCATACCCATAGTCTTTGAAGATTCTGGCCCTTTATCCCATTGGGGGATAATCTTAACCTCTCGCTGATTACATCTCCTATGTCCATTGCGATAAAGTGCCTCGTCAAGTGTACATTATCCTTCGCGATGAATTCATTGTTGCATATATGATCGCCGCGGTATTTTGTCACCTCCCAGTATGCCGAGTGTTTTTTTTTCATGATGCGAACACGCCATGGACATGTATCCTCTCCTTCCCGACAATGGAGAATCAACAAATGCGAGTCAGATTCCTTTGTCCGATATTCAACCCGATTCAAAATAGAATATTTTTGTACTGCGTATATTGCATCGGCTTTCCGACTGAATGTCGATCCAACACCAATAGTCCCGTATTGTCCAAAGTTTTTACCCAAAAACTCGTCGACCGGTTCATTATCATCCCATGCCGAGAGATCACAAAATGCTGGAACATCGAATACATGTTCGGGAGCTGGGACTACAAACACACCCTCTGTATCAAGTTCTTCAAGATATTCCATCTCATCTCGGTCGAACTCATCAATAACGGGCATATCTAGAGTCTCAAACGTAGACATAACCATGGGATCTGAATCGTCGTTTTCCATTTCTGTTTAAATTGCACTACACAATAAACATTATACAATTCAAGTCAATTAAACTAAATCAAACATTTATAATCAACGAATTCACGGGTTATCAACATATAAAATAACCTGTTTAAGACGAGCCGTATGAAATTTGGGGAGACACCTTGCTGGATTGTAGATTGCTGGAAAGAGAGGAAATGGAGAGACACCCTGCGGGATAATTGAAGGGAGAAGAAGGTTGCTCGATGTAAGGGAGGAAGAAGGTGATGGTTAATTTATACACTACATGAATTCGGTCTTTCAAGACCCGAAATCAATTAATTTTGTACCAATTTGGTCTTGGAAAGACCGAATTCAGGAGCTTCAATAATCGAGCGCACATGGCGTCCTTTACTGCATTCTGTAACAAGTCAGAACCGAATTCCAATAATTCTAGGGAATTCGGTCTTTGTAAAACCGAATTCCTTCAATTATTAAATTTCGTCTGGACTGGAATGATATCCGAATGATTTCGGCCTTTAGAAGACCGAAATGAAGCATTTTCTGACAATTCGGGTTTTGCAAGCCCGAAATCAAAATCAAACAGGGCATTTGAGAAAGGATTTGGAAAGCAAACGTATTTGAGAAACAAATATCCATGCACACGGCAAATCTAAAATTTTTTCTTTATTTTGTTGATTGTTGCTGCATGTGTTGAGGGGTAGAAAATTGGGGGTTTAGGGTTTCGGGGATATAAAAGATCCTACACTATGTATTCGCTAGCTTATTTGACCTGAAATTGCATAAATAAAGCACTGATTGTCATTCAAAAAGACGAAGAAAATGAAATACCTCAACTATGCATGGCTTCTTACTCCGGATCGATGAAGATGCCCTCCCTCCCTAAATTGTGTTTCATCTAGTCTTAGCGGTTTACAAGTTTTATTTGACATCTATAATAAGCAACCGGACATATCGAAAAGCTAAAAATAGCACATCAACTGCCTTCGAGAATTATTGAGTATGGTGAAATAGAATTAGATTTTTGTAAAGGTGATGAGCAAGTTAAAGACATGAGGAATTTTCAAGTATCCATCCAGTTTAATCTGTTACTAAGTTTTATTTATTTATTTGTCTAAACCATGCATAATGTTTTATATTTATCATGGGAGGAAGGAGATTAAATGGATGGGTGGTTCTTGCTCATTCATAATCAAGTCAGTCAACTGCATTGCATCATCACTATTATTCAATTGACTCCACACAAGAGAAGTTTCAACTAAGGATGGGGCACAACGCCACCACCAACACCACCTCCGATAGCACCGCCTTTCGCAATCCCTCCGCCGAGTCCTCCCACCTTCCCAATCCCACCACCAACTCCGCCAACTCCTCCCACACCAGGCATGATCGGAAGTCCGCCCACGCCAACATATCCTCCAATGCCAGAATAGTGACCCATGCCGCCATACGCCATGAAGTTCTTCTCATCCTCAAGGGACGAACCGCTAGCCTGCAGCGCCGGTGCCGGTGCACTTGCATGTTCGATAGTCAGCCCAGTAGAGTCTCCTTCCTGCTGGCTAGCACCGAGCAGCTTTCTTGCATTTGCTGGAAACAGCATCAGCAGACCTGCAACTAACAAAACCATGCTAGCCCTAGCAACCAACATATTTTTACTCACCTAGCTTTTTGTTCTCGTCTAGAATGAGGAAGGAGGGTATGGGTCCATTTTACTTGCGGATATATATATACACACGTGCAAAGCAAGCATGCATATATGCTCGGTAGGTAGGTAGAAGTTGATGGAATTTATTAAGGAAGAATAGTAAATGATAGTAGCTAGCTTTTTGCTTATGTCTTAGGTTTTGTGTTCTTTTGAGAGACTGAAAATTTGCATAAATACAAGTTCAGAAAGGTGACAGAGTTAGGTTTGCATGCGTGCTGCTATCTATATATATAATGCTCATGAAAAGTAGAGTTTGTGAGAAATTGTTACAGACTTTCTTTAATTGTCATTAAAGTCTAATTTTTGATAAGTTGGGGACCATTATATTAAATTTTGAAAATCAAATCTGACTGTTTCTCTAGCTATTGCTCTCTTAGCTAGGTTGAATTTGGAAGAAAATGAATGGACACTACACAAGAAAATATTCAATCATATTTTCATTTTCACACATGGGAAGCCCGTGGTGCTGTCGGGAATCGGCCCAGCCACCGGTGCCATTGTGCTTCTCGGACAGGATTAATTACGTGTTGAATCGCCCAGAAACTGCAGTTCCTGTTGTTTTCCCCCTCAAACCTTTAATCTAAGTTCCATGTAATTTACTTAATAGTGGTTTATAATTCAGTTATTTAAAAGTGTGAATAAATATATGAAGAAAATGATTGTGAAATCTCATTCTGGGATCAAAGTTAGAGAGGATTCCACACCTCAAAAAATGCATGGTTTTAATCGGATTCAAATTCCTTATAGTATGAATGGATTTAGCTAGTCGGAGTCAAATTCCATTCCAAAAATCATATCATCACTTGAATGTTTAGGACCCTTGCGCGCCTTTCCTAAAAGTCAAAATTCATGTCTATTCATATTGGTTTTGACTTTAGTTGAAGATATAAAACCTCCGAGAGTTACACCAGGCCAACTTAAGTGTTGGATGTTACTAGAGACTCCTCACTATAAAATTAAGGACATAAAAGATCGAGGACATCGAGGACAGGAGAACTTTCAAAGCACAAACAATAACACTCAAGCTCCCCTCTTTCTTTCTATCTTAACTAGTTTTTGAAAGTTAGTTTCCTTTGAGTTCTAGTCCGGTGATAGTTTCAACACTTATTCAGTTTGTTGGAGTAAGACCTTAATTTGGTCACGAGAAGCAGTTGCCAAGTGTTATTAGCTCCTCACAGTGGGAGAGCAATATAACTTTAAAGTGACGTCAAACGAGCCTCACTTCACCTCACCGTACTTCTGATTTAATTCTATTACTGATTTTGATCATATTATTAAGTTTGTTGCTTTTGCGCGCCTGCGTAGGCATGCCGAAGATGATGTATAATTTGCGGAGTTCACCGCCCGATTGGATGGAGGGGTCGATTCGCTCTTTCGACGCAGCGGTGTATCAAAGTTTGGTGCATATCTGGAACACGGGTTTCACGATGTGGCTCTCTCAGCTGCAGTGGCCTCCTTGGTACAGGCGAGGGGTTTATGAGAGATGCTTACGAAGGATTCGTTCTCTTCGTCCAGGTGTGGAGTCTTGCTTGAGAGGTGGAATATGAGATTTCGTCCTACCTCCCCTGTTGGATTGAAGGAGCTTAGGACGAAGGCTAAGCCACAGCAGTGGCTTACCGGTCTGGCTGCAGAAGTCATCAGTGTAGAGATCAAGGGGCAGGGAGGGATCCGGGTGCGTACTCTGGTGGATGTTATTTCTGCGTCGGGGAGTGGTATTTGGACCACAACGATACCTACGCCTTTCTCTGGGCTTCATATGAGCTCGGCGGCGTATCGCTTGGCCCTCAGGTACCGTAGCGGACACGATGTGTTTGCAGTTTTTCGGGCTTGTACAGCCTGTAGGGTGTTTCACACGTCTGACGCTGTCGGGGATCATGATTCCCATTGTCCGGGGGGGGGGGGGGGGGGGGTGGGAGAAGGATTCGAAGGCATACCATTGTGAAAGATGCATTATACACTTTTTTAGGGAAGCTAATATGGGGCCAAGGTTGGAGGTGGCCGGCCTTCTCGTCGATGGGGGAGAAGCCAACGGACATTTTAGTACCGGCTTGGGATGCATGGAGGGATCTTTTTGTGGACGTGTCCATTGTCTTTCCTTTTATGGGAGGAGGGGCAGTGCTGGGGTCAGGGGAGGCTGCTAGGAGATCAGAGGAGAGGAAGATCTCTAAGTATGAGGTTGTTTGTTCAGCCACTGGTCTTATGTTCGTGCCTCTCATCATGGAATCTGTAGGAAGTTTCGAAGCGAGGGCGGATCAGCTGATCAGGACAGTGGCAGCGAGGTAGGCGGAGGCTAAGGGTGTGGAGCCGCCGGCAGCACTCTCCATTTTGAGGCAGAAGTTGTCTTTTGTTTCGCAGAAGACATTGGTGGACGGATTTCTATTAAGAAAGGACTACGATTAGCTCCGTCTTTCCCTCTTTGATTTGAGATCTCATTTGTAACTGTCTCTTTTTGAATTATAAGAATGAATATATTAATCTATATAACACATCATGTTATAATCATCTCACTAACAATCTAAAAGGGTTGATGTAGTAGTATTTGTGGAAAGGTTGGATGAACAAAAAACATTTTAAGTTATCAGTTTACTAGTCTTTTTGTACACATGAAAAGTTAAAGCATGAACACGGACATTTTTGTACCTCGATTTTGGATGACTGGAAAATTTTCTGTCAATTTCAGTAAGCTAATTCTCTGGTCTCCCTTCATCAATCCAGTAATGACTTCTTATAGTTGTCCCTCACTTGCTTTATATGCATGTTAGGAATTAAGATTGATGCGAAGATAAAAGGAAAATAATACAAGAATTTACGTTCCACTGCCACATATATAGTAATGCTAAATCCTAATCGAAGTTTTTGGGCCACGCCCAAAAACTTCGGTCCAAACTGCGAGACACTGCCAAAAATTTGTACCATTGTGAAAGATGCATTATACACTTTTTTAGGGAAGCTAATATGGGGCCAAGGTTGGAGGTGGCCGGCCTTCTCGTCGATGGGGGAGAAGCCAACGGACATTTTAGTACCGGCTTGGGATGCATGGAGGGATCTTTTTGTGGACGTGTCCATTGTCTTTCCTTTTATGGGAGGAGGGGCAGTGCTGGGGTCAGGGGAGGCTGCTAGGAGATCAGAGGAGAGGAATATCTCTAAGTATGAGGTTGTTTGTTCAGCCACTGGTCTTATGTTCGTGCCTCTCATCATGGAATCTGTAGGAAGTTTCGAAGCGAGGGCGGATCAGCTGATCAGGACAGTGACAGCGAGGTAGGCGGAGGCTAAGGGTGTGGAGCCGCCGGCAGCGCTCTCCATTTTGAGGCAGAAGGTGTCTTTTGTTTCGCAGAAGACATTGGTGGACGGATTTCTATTAAGAAAGGACTACGATTAGCTCCGTCTTTCCCTCTTTGATTTGAGATCTCATTTGTAACTGTCTCTTTTTGAATTATAAGAATGAATATATTAATCTATATAACACATCATGTTATAATCATCTCACTAACAATCTAAAAGGGTTGATGTAGTAGTATTTGTGGAAAGGTTGGATGAACAAAAAACATTTTAAGTTATCAGTTTACTAGTCTTTTTGTACACATGAAAAGTTAAAGCATGAACACGGACATTTTTGTACCTCGATTTTGGATGACTGGAAAATTTTCTGTCAATTTCAGTAAGCTAATTCTCTGGTCTCCCTTCATCAATCCAGTAATGACTTCTTATAGTTGTCCCTCACTTGCTTTATATGCATGTTAGGAATTAAGATTGATGCGAAGATAAAAGGAAAATAATACAAGAATTTACGTTCCACTGCCATATATATAGTAATGCTAAATCCTAATCGAAGTTTTTGGGCCACGCCCAAAAACTTCGGTCCAAACTGCGAGACACTGCCAAAAATTTGTACCTCTGCGTAGCCCCAGAAGAATCAAAGAGGACAAATCAGACTCCACCACTAAAGAATGTCTTCCAGTTGCTTAAGGACTATCATAGTTTCTTTATTTTATCCATCAAGCCCCTCTGATTTTAATAAAATTTCTCAGCTCTGAAATTGATCTTATTGGTTCTTAAAGCATCTTCTGATCCTTTCCTCCCATAATGAGCGGATAATGGTATAACATAAAGTTTTCCCGAAATGGTGTCTTGTCTCACAGAAGTTACAATTGAAAAAATTTGCACCTTCTGGTATGAGTATAGTCTAATAATATAATTGTTTTAGTCTGTCAAAACCATTAAAATAAATGGATTTCTATTGGTGATCCATTTAGATCCATTGCATGGGTTTGAGCGATTTGAAGATAGTTTCTTTTCGATGAATAAGTGGGGTTGACCCGTGCTTCCACCTTTGGAGATTATCTACATTCTTGTTTTAAAAGAGTTCTAAACCTTCTAAGATGCTTTTGAAAATTGTCTAATAAATATTTTGGAACATGTGTTCTGTCTTTAGTTTCTTTGTTCCTTAAAACTTTGTAATTTCGCCATTTTTGTCAAATAAGCAGTCGCAACTTGGACAGAGTCCGTCCGTCCATAAACTAAAGAGTGCAAGGACGAAAAGATTGTGTTGAGGTTCTGGTTGTATTATGCAGGATTTGATGATTACAGAACTTATATGTAGTGTTGGGTAGATATGTAAATAGTAGATAGTACAGGTATTTTAAAGTAATTATTCATTCTGTATATATAGCGTAACTGAACAGTATTTTCGACTCAATATATAGATCTCATTCAAATATGTCCGAGCTTCCGACGACTTATACGACCTTCGCCGAGCGTCTCCGACGACTATATGATGGAGGAGTTTTGATTTCTTCATGGTATCGGAGCGGAGATCCATTCTATTTCGCTTTACAGTTGTTTGCTGGATTCGTACGTCGAGTGGAGCTTGAGTCGCTGTGTTGATATTTGAGATCTGTTTTAGCTAATAAGCATATAGAAATGTCTGTGGTTGGATGAGAATACACCTAGTTTAGACAACATCTCTTCAGCAACTAAGAAAGTAGATGAAGTGTTCACAGTTGCTAGTAATGAGATCACTGACAACTCCTTGGTTCCTGATGTTTTGGTTGGGAGGAAGAATTTTGTGGATTGGAAGAAAAATATGAAAATCTCTTTGTCAGCTAGAAACAAATTGAAGTTTGTGTTAAGAGAAATAGCTAGACACGATGATCCTGATATGAGTGATAAAATGGAAAAGATGCAATGATGCTATCATGTCATGGTTGTTGGCTTCAGTTTTTTTAACCATGGCTACGAAGGTTTTGAAGTGAGAAAGAACCTCATTTTTCCTTCTCATGAGATATAGCCAAGTGTAGCGGGAGCACTCATCTATAAATAGAACATAATAAAGAAACCCAGTCACAGATGCGACAGGGGACATCCACACGTCACTATGAATAGTTTCAAATATTCCATGCTAATGAGATGCTTTTTTTTGAGTAGTTCTTGGCTTTGATTGTGCCTCTGATTGAATCTGGCTAACACGATCTCATAAGTGAACAATCAACCTCTTAGATTTATGTGAATAATATGGCTACCAACATTTGTTAAGACAGATTTGTTTGCGTTTCTTGCTCATCAGGAATTATCCAGCCTCATATTATTTATAGTTGCAAACTGAATCTATGGAGCATAATCTGGCACTCTGTTAGCTTCTTGCAATTTGATGGACTCATAGAGCTGAGTATTATATTCTTACATAAATCTTAGCAGATTCACCCTCTTGCGATCCTTCTTTGTATTGTTTAATATCCTGTATCTGCATTTTCTATCTGAATACTCGCAATGCAATTGATTTTGCTGCAGCTACGTGAATATATTCATAATACTGAAGATTATATAAATATTCAGGTACGCGTGTGCAGTGTCGCTGAGATTTCCCGTCATAAAAAAAACAAGATTTTATATGCAGAATGAGTTCTTAATAAATATATATTTTTAAATTCATACTTTACATTTAAATGTTAAACAATTGATTGTCTGCCCTAATCGAATGATTCTTTAAAATGATAAAAAGAACAAGTAACCAATGATGGCTAAGACATTAAAAATAAGTGAAAGTTATACATAAACCAATATATCCGAAAGAATAACGCACCGGATGGGTACTAACATGAAAAAAATAAACTATTACGGAGAAATTCTAGCTTCATTACTACGTGCATATCTCCTTACCATTCATGTGCATATCTCCTTACCATTCATAGTTTAGAATTGCTAGTTTTAAGCCATCTCTTTTATTTGTGAACATTCTTTGTAACAGTATATATGTATCTCGTTAATGAATAACAAGACAACACATTCTCTTCAAAACCTACAACTTTGCTCAGCTTTTATCATGGTACCAGCCTAATCCGATCCTACTACCCTACATCCATGGACTCTCAGCCTGACACAACCGCTGCCACAAGTGCTGTCCCCATGGACTCTACGCTTAGCCACTATTCACCTTTTTATCTCCATCCCTCCGACCACCCCGGTCTTGTAATTTGTTTGGTGAGCCTCAAAAGAGAGAACTTTGATGAATGGGTCGTGGCTTTTTGAAATTCAATCTCAACCAAATGGAAAATTGGCTTTCTCGATGGCACGATCTCCAAACCTCCTGCCACTGCAACAGACCATCCTACACTAGAAGATTGGTATGTTGTCAACTCTATGCTTGTGGGATGGGTCGTTCAATCCATTGATCCGTCTCTTCGATCTTCGATAACATACTTCCCGGAGGTCCAGCAGTTATGAGATGATCTCAATCTCCGATTTAACATTGGTAATGGAACGCGCAAACTTCAACTTCATGCTAAAATTGCTGCTTGTCGTCAGTCCGGCCTTAGCATTTCAGCATATTACAACACTCTCAAGAAACTATGGGAGGAACTCGATGCATATGTACCAGTCCGTAATTGTGTTTGCGGCCTCTGTAGTTGTGCACTTGACTATATCCGCACTTCTGAATACGAAGAGGAACACGTACATCAGTTTCTCATTGGCCTCGAAGATACGATGTTTGGATCTCTACGATCAAATATTCTGGCGCAAGATCCGATACCGCCATTAAATCGGGTATACGCATTAGCGATTCAGGAGGAGAGCTTCGTTCGGTTGTTACTGATCGTGATCCCGGTACAGATCATGGCGCGACATTTGCCGTACGCCACAACCCCTCTGTGCATCCTTCTCGTGTCTCTCATCCTATTCCACCACCTCCTGACAAAAGTCCGTTAATATGTAGTCACTGTGCACGTTCAGGTCATGACAAGAGCACCTGCTACAAAATCATCGGCTATCCCGATTGGCTCAAAGAGCGCCTTGCTGCTCGTGAAAAGGGACGCACATCTCGTCCTCGTGATCGTTCGGGCTCTGCAAATGCTATGCAAATACCCGCTCTCGCTGCTGCCAGGGCCGACCCAGCCATGAGGCCCATGAGGCGGCTGCCTCAGGCCTCATGGCTGAGAAGGCCACAAATAAAAAAAAATTAATTGGACTGTTAAGGAAGCTGAAGGCCAGAAGGCCAAAAAAAAAAAATTTATTTGGGCTGGCAGAAGGTTGAAGGCCACACAATTTATCCTTTTCTCTTCTCCAACTCTCTCCCAAATCCATTCTCCATTCTCGATAAAATTCTCCATTCTCTATTCTCCAGCGGCACTATCTCGCACGACGCACGGAATCGCAATCTCCCGTCAACAGTTCAACGCTCATCTCCAACACTACAACTCTCGGCAACGCTCCGAAATCCGAATACAAGCTCAAATCAGGGCACTCCATCAGCAAATTAGGCAGCCGCTGCCGCTGCCGGCCTGCTGCAGGCCACGGGCCACCAGGGCTGCCGCAGTGCCGCTGCCACCCCTCTCCCCCTCTGCTAGTCTGCTTCTCCTTCTCTGCCGCTCTGCGCCTCTGCCTGACTGCCAACCCGACAACCCGTGGTCGCTGTGAATTTGGTTGAAGGATTGAAGCTGAGAATTGAGATCAACAACTACTAAATCTGAAATCTGATTATCAGCCATCAGGTTTTTTCTTTTCATTTATCATATTGAGTATTCACTGTATTTGAGTTATTCACTTATTGGTGTGTTGGCTTTCTTGTTTGTGTGGTAATTTTGTGATAGGCTTGTTTAATAATTAGGTCATTTGGATTTTGGATAATTGGTTGAATGCATAATGTCAAATCGTAAACATGAATCCGGCTTTTCAAAAATCTTAAAAAAGAGAAAGATTGATGCTTTTAAAAAGTCACAAGAAGGAGCTCTTGATAAGTTTATAGTTAAGGGTCCTTCGAATGAAACAAATGAAATTAATGATTTGTCTTTAGATGAAAATGAAATGATTGAAGAAGAAGTTCCTAAAGAAACGAGTCATATTGATTTACAATCATGTGAATTGATGGATCATAGTAATACTTTAGATGACGTAAATTCTAAAAATATATATGATCCAAGTCAATGGACTCACATTGATAATAAAATGAGAGATTTACTTGTTGAAAAGGGTCCTATTCATGTAACTAATATTGATTTTACTAAGGATTCGCAAAATCGACATTTTTCATGGACACATTACTATCATTTTTTACCGAATAAAGAAAAATATAAACGGAGATGGCTTGTTTATTCATGTGATTTAGATAGGATATTTTGTTTTTGTTGTAAATTATTTGGTGTTGGTTCTAATGAAATTATGCTAGCTAACGAAGGTTGTAATGATTGGAAAAATATAGGTAGAACTCTTAAAAGTCATGAATCAAGTGATGAGCATGTTAAAACTTCTATATTGTGGTATGAGTTAGAGAGTAGATTCGAAAAGAATATGACAATTGATAAATATGCTCAAGATATGATTAATAATGAAAAGCAACATTGGAAAAATGTGTTATTTCGAATAATTTCGGTAATTAAAACACTTGGCAAAAATAATTTAGCTTTTCGTGGAAAAAATGAAAAGATTTACCAAGAGAATAACGGAAACTTTTTAAGTCTAATTGAAATGATAGCGGAGTTTGATAGTGTCATGCAAGAACATGTTAGACGTATTAAGGATGATGAAATTCATACTCATTACTTAGGACATAATATACAAAATGAATTGATTAACTTAATAGCAAGTGAAATAAAAAAAAAGATTATTAGTAAGGTAATGGATTCAAAATATTTTTCTATCATACTTGATTGTACTCCGGATATTAGTCATCAAGAACAAATGTCATTTATATTACGTTGTGTGGATGTATCATCTAGTCCTCTAAAAGTTGAGGAATATTTTTTAGGATTTATAAATGTAGATGATACTACCGGAAAAGGTCTTTTTGATGTTATTATTAATGAGCTATCAAATATTGGTCTTGACTTTAGTAATATGAGGGGACAAGGGTATGATAATGGATCGAATATGAAAGGAAAACATCATGGGGTTCAAAAACGATTTTTGAATGTTAATCCTAGAGCATTTTACACTCCATGTGGTTGTCATAGTCTTAACTTAGTTCTTTGCGATATGGCTAATTCATGTAATAAAGCAAAAACTTTTTTTGGTGTGTTACAACGTGTTTATTCATTATTTGCCTCTTCCACCAAAAGATGGAAAATTTTAAAAGATCATGTACCTAATTTAACTCTTAAGTCTTTATCACAAACAAGATGGGAAAGTAGAATTGATAGTGTTAAAGCAATACGGTATCAAACATCCCAAATACGAGATGCTTTGTTAGAATTAAGTGAAATTAGTGATGATCCTAAAATTAAAAGTGAAGCCGAATGTTTAGTTTTCTATGAACTTGAAAACTTTGAATTTTTGTTGGGTATGTGTATTTGGTATGACTTATTATTTGCTTTTAATACAATTAGTAAAAATTTACAATCTAGAGATATGTGTATGGATGTTGCTATAAATCAATTACAATGTCTCATTTTATTTTTAGAGAAATATAGAGAAAATGGATTTGAGGATGCCATGATTTGTGCTAAAGAAATTGCCAATGAGATGGATGTACAACCTAAGTTTAGAGAAAAACGTATTGTTCGTAGGAATAGAAGATTTGATGAGCATGTTGATAATGAAACAATTATGTCTCCACAAGAGTCATTTCGAGTTGAATATTTTCTATATATTGTTGATCAAGCAACTCTTTCACTTCAAAGTAGATTTGAGCAATTTAAATTGTATGATGACATTTTTGGTTTTCTTTTTAGTGTAGAGAAATTAAAATCACTAAACAATGATGAGTTAAAACAAAATTGTCTTAATCTTGAAACTTTTTTAAAATATGACGATAGTTTAGACATAGATGGTTTAGATTTATTTGTAGAGTTAAAAATTTTAAGAGAAATTATACAAGTGGAGAACAATACTCCTATTTGTATACTTGATCAAATAAAAAGAATAGATTCTTTTCCAAATGCTTTCGTTGCTTATAGAATAATGCTAACGGTGCCAATCACGGTTGCTTCGGGGGAAAGAAGTTTTTCAAAATTAAAATTGATAAAATCCTATTTGAGATCCACCATGACACAACAAAGATTGAATGGATTGGCTTTTCTTTCTATTGAAAATAAAATGCTTCAAGAAATTGACTTCGAAGATCTAATAAGTAACTTTGCTTCGCAAAAAGCTAGAAAAATAAAATTTGCTTAGTTATTTATTGCATATGGTGGTTCTTCAAGTCTTTTGTCAATTGAAGGATGAAAACAAGGTATGGATGTCACCAATTTTATTTTTGAATATTTCATAGAATATGTTTGGTTTTCTTATTTTGAATTACCAAATTATGGTGTATTTTTTGCTTTAAATTGTAGATGTTCATCTATCGAAATGATTGAAGTCGTGGTTCAAAAGGCCCCTATTTGGATTTCGCCTCAGGCCACAAATCATCTTGAGCCGCCCCTGGCTGCTGCTACAACAATGGTAACCTCTAATGACAAAGCTGCTCTTGGTCCTTCTCTAAACAATGACCAATGGGCTGCAGTGATGAATATGTTCAATTCCATGCAAGCCACTTCTTCTAACTCGGGTATATCTCGTACATGGATTCTCGATTCGGGTGCATCATTTCATATGACGGGAGATTATTCTCTTCTAACTGACCTTGCATCTGTGGAATCCACCATCACCATACGCCTACCCAATGACAATTTATCCACAGCTCATCAACAAGGCCGTCTCTGCCTTGGAGCTCTCAAACTTGATCAAGTTTTATTTGTGTCCCATTTGGATGTTAATTTGCTATCACTTGCAAATTAACATCCATATGACTACCTTCATATGTGTAATTCGGTGGAGGAATGGGTTGGGTAGGCGCAAATATTTTGTGCGTCTTAACTTGTTCCCAACATTTAAAGTCAAGTTGTGTACGTTGCAGCGAGCCAACATATACTCTTTCGAGAGTAACCAAATTAAGATCAAATATTATTGTTGAAAAATGCCCTTCAACTGAATCAATTCAAACTCATAAAATTAAAAAAATCAAATTTAAACACATATTTTTTGACTAGCTTATTCGAACTCGAATTTATAATCTTTTTGTACTCCTTGTCTCTTTTTTCTTCCGCCTCAAAACATAAGTCAAAAAATTTATGCTTATTATTTAAAATGAGAAATTAAAGAAAAAAAGGAATCTAGATTGTTCCAAAACCCTGGAGACCTCCCTATCCCTATCTTTCTGCCGCCACTTTCCTCTCATCGAAACTGCCTCTCATATCTGAATCATCTCTTTCATATGGCGAAATTCGGCGAAGACGACAAATGATGGATCATCGAGTTAATAAGAGAAATATTTAAGAAAAGACCGTAAGTTAGTAAGAGAGAAAAATTAGTATGATGCTTTTCTTAAAGATCATTGCGAATGATCCTCTGACGAGTGATATTGATGTTGTAGTTGAGGTTTCACTGTACTACAAGATTTTTGTTTTTGTTTTTGTTTTTTTTTTTTTGGGTGGGAGTCCCATAATAAGTAGTGAGGTTTGGAGGGCATGATTTAGGATTTAGGGTTATGTGTTGGGGTTTTGGGTAGTGCATTCAAAATCAAAACATTGCATTAATGATTGAATAAGAAATATTATTGAAGTGAGAGATGAAGATACAATCCAGCAAGAGTTCCATGTCTAACATTTGAGACCAGATAATTAGAATCAAATGATCAAGCAGCTAATGATTTGTGTACTAAAATTCTAAGCAAGAATAATCTGCAGATCCTAGCCCGGACAGGAAGCTACTCGTCCAGCTTGACCAGGGCTAAGTGGAGCTGCTGGGCGACTCTAAATGCCCAAACTTGAACCACATCTCCACCCTCCAATCCATTCATCCTCGCAATCTCAATCCAAGGTTTGTTCACCACATAGACTTGGGTACGACCTCCTGAAGACTTGTTCATGACCCACTTTCGCAGCGGTACGGTGTGGGATTCCAGTCTCGGGTCCAGCAATGGAGTGTCGATGTGATTCCAGCGATTATTGTCATCCCTGACGTCCAAGAAATCCTTCTCTGCATCGGTTAAGAAGCTATGGCAGTCATTGAACAGAAGACTGAATGGAATCTGAAGCCTGTTCTGGTGGCTGCTGACGTCTGTGGCTGTCAGCCGCTTCTGCACCACCAAGGTTGCATCAGTGCCTCCCATGGCATCGATCACGGCCTTGAAATCCTCTGGCATGTCCGGCGGAGGAATGGGGCCGTGATCACGATTCTCTCTCTTGACGTTCTTCTCTTTCTTGGGTTGATCCAAATCCAAACTGGGATCGCTTCTTCTTCTCTTCTTGGGCGGCAGTTGGTACATGTCAATCTCCTCCACCGCCATTGAAGAACACAAAGCCTTTCGCGTTCTCGACCGAGTTCTTGCTGCCATGCCAAGCCCATCATCATCATCATCTTCCAAATTGTCCACCGCAACATCATAAGAATTAAGCGTCTCGGAGAGCTCAACGTGCTCAACGTTCGCGTTCTTGCTTTTCGGAGCGCCGCTGGACAAAAGCAGGAGAGCCTCGGCCGCAGTAATCTCAGCTTCAGAACACATACTCAATTCTTGAATCCACATTGCTCTCTCTCTCTAAAATTGCATGAGAAGGAGCACTGCTAGGGCTTGTATATATACAAAGCAGCGCTGAATCCGATAGTGATACGGAATTATAACGGACAGATTTAGTTTCTTGACAAACAAGGAAATCTGATCGAGATAGGAAATTCTAATGAGCACTTCTGTTAAGATAGATTCTACTTAGGACTGAGATCGAATCTGTTACAGCATTAATTAGAAATGTGTTCTAAAAACATCATGCGAACGAATTTCTTAAAAAAAAACCTGAGAATCCACGTGTCACTATTAAAATAATAATATTATATCAGAGTTTTAGCCATAAAAAAGATTAATTGGACATAATGGGCGGCCCATTTTTACAGGGCCCTAAAAACACGGCCTCGAGAAGATGATGGATCACAAAGGGAGGAGCTTCTTCCGGAATCGGCGGATTGAATTCTCCGTCTCGGATCACAGCTGAGCTTGGCTGTGGATTTATACAACTAGCTTCGACTAGTCGGTCGGAGTATATATGAGAGGTATTCACCAAATACGATTGGCAAGCTCTTTCAAAACGATTTTGATTATCGATTGATCCAACATATACTGTGAAGGCATTGCGTGGATTGTGCGGATCTTCTTTTTCCACTTCAACAAACTCTTCATCGATAAATTCCTCCTCAACAATCATGTTATGCATTATAATGTAAGCTAACATAATTATTTTCAAAATATTTCTCTTATGACATACACCTACATTCCGTAGTATTGCCTACCGAGAATGTAAAATTTCGAAACATCTCTTTACATTCTTCCGATATGATTCATGTTTTTTTGCAAATAATTTTTCAGCTTCACTATGAAGATTACGAAATGTTTTCTATATTAAATAGATTTCATCAACTAAAAATAAGTGTTCTACAAAAATACGAATCAAATGTATCTGATTGGTGAAGAACAACCATATCATTTTGTAATTCGGTCACATCAATATGAAACTTGGCATGTGATGGACGTTAATTGAAGAGTGCGAGGGTGCTAAGCGTTAATTGAAGAGCGGAATCGACGAATTGACGAAGCGTAGGTGGCGAGAGTTTAGGGGGAGGGCGAGGCAGGATTGGGATGAATCGCGAAAGTTGTCGCCGAGGCCGATGGATCGAACTGAGCCATCATCTCGCACACCGACCTTCCTTCCCTCCCTCCCTCCGCTTGATTTTTCATAGTATGTCCTCGGCTGCAGGTGCAATCTTCTTTTGCCTCATATACCCCACAGCCGTGTCACTAAGCCACCTGGTGGTGGAGGGCGGGAGAAGGCGTGTGTCCCTATCAAACCCTTCCAAACTAACATTGCCAATTGCAATTGGGGTGGTGTGAAAAACAAACGCCGATGCATCCACGTGCCCGCCTCCTACGTTGTGCGCAGGTGGCGCTGCCTACACCTGGTCGGGTGCTATCGCGGCTCGCCAATCCTCACCTCCCGATCCACCCCGCCCAGCTTTTTTTACACATCCCACCAAAATTCATTCAGGTTATATATATGCCTTTACAAGAAGTCACCTAATTAAGCAGATATCATTAATTAGCTAAGGCTGGTTGTCTAACTGCTTGCTACTCGTACAAGGAAAACAAGTAGAATATTGTTATGGTCGTGTTGTGCTGCGCTGTGTAAAACGAAACGAAACGAAACGTAAGCAGTTCCGCCTCTCGACAACTACAACAGCAAGCAAAGATTTCATTCATGCTTTGTGCTCTCTTTTCATCTCATCGTCTCATGTATCTGGTTCTTCTCTTCTTGGTGGTTGCAGCTGTGGTCGCCGACGACGATGCATCGTACATGAAGCTGCTTCGATCCAGTCTCAAAGGAACCCAATGGCCTCTCACCTCCGATTACTGCAAATGGAACGGTGTAAACTGCGACGCCTCGTCCAAGCGCGTCACCGCCATTTATCTGAGCTCCACATCTCTCTCCGGCACACTCCCCGACGGCATCAACACCCTCACCCACCTACAAGCTCTCGCCATGCAGAAAAACTCCATCACCGGCCCCTTCCCATCCTTCGCCGGCCTCTCCTCTCTTCAAAAACTCTATCTCGACTCCAATCTCTTCACCTCCGTCCCTCCTTCCTTCTTAGAAGGCCTCACCAGCCTGCAGGAATTCTCAGTCTCCGACAATCCTCGTCTTCTTCCTTGGACCATTCCCTCTGACGATCTCTCCGGCTCCCCCAGTCTCCTCAAATTCTACGCCAGCAATGCCAGCATCATCGGCTCCGTTCCCGACATGTTCGCTTCTTTTCCCAATCTGCAGGAGCTGAGGCTTTCGTATAACAATCTCACAGGCCCTCTCCCCGCGTCCTTGGCCGGATCAGAAATGGTCACTCTGTGGCTCAATAACCAGGCACTGGGCTTGTCAGGTACTCTTGAGGTCCTGGGCAAGATGACTCGCTTGAGCCAAGCGTGGGTTCATGTGAATGACTTCATCGGGCCTGTTCCTGACCTGTCAAACTGCACTGGACTGTTTGATTTGCAGCTCCGGGATAATCAGCTCACCGGCCTCGTTCCGCCCTCCCTCTTCGACCTTACCAAACTCCGCAATGTCTCTTTGCAGAACAACAAGCTCCAGGGCCCTTATCCGGCATTCGGAAGTAATGTCAATGCAGCCATCGGAACCAGCAACAGTTTCTGTTTGGATGCACCAGGAGCTTGTGATCCTCAAGTTACAATTTTGCTTGAGATTGCTGGCTCATTGGGATATCCATCGACCCTAGCCGACTCCTGGCAGGGGAATGATGCTTGTAATGGATGGCCATTCATCGCTTGCGATCCGCAGACCAAGAAAGTAATCTCCGTCAGTTTGGGGAAACAGCATTTTACTGGAACCATATCACCTTCTTTCGCCAACCTCACATCCTTGAGGACATTGTTGTTGAATGATAACAACCTCTCAGGTCCAGTACCTGTCAGCCTGACGATGTTGTCGCAGCTTAAGACTCTGGATGTCTCGAACAATAATCTCACCGGCCCTGTTCCGGTTTTCGCATCCAACGTGACCTTCAACAAAGCCGGCAATAGATTCCTGGGGGCTAATGCTAGTGGGAACATCAGTCCATCAGATGGGGGAGGCTCTGAACCTCCTCAAGGATCAAGACATTCTGGCGCGATAGCCGGTATAGTCATCTGTGCTATCTTTTTTGTGGCGGTCGTGCTGTTGGTCGTTTATGGATGTTACTACGTTAAAAAGAGAAAGGAACACAAGTCGAACAAACCTGGGACTGGAATCGAAATGGGAGGAAATGCTGTCATTTCATTCGACCTTCTACGTGAGGTGACCGGTAATTTTAGAGGAGCCAATGTACTCGGTAGAGGTGGATTCGGCGTTGTGTACAAGGGAGTGTTACGCGACGGCACGATGATTGCAGTGAAGAGGATGGAGGGTGACGTGTCAGGTAACAAAGCACTGAATGAGTTCAAGGCTGAGATTGAAGTTCTTCAGAAAGTCAGGCATCGGCATTTAGTTGCGCTCCTTGGTTTTTGCATCACTGAGAAGGAGCGATTGTTAGTGTACCAGTACATGCCGCAGGGGACATTAGCACAGCATTTATTCGAGTGTAAGGAGCTCGGATACCTTCCCCTGACCTGGAAACAAAGGGTGTCAATAACTTTAGATGTGGCCAGGGGCGTCGAGTATTTGCATAGCCTGGCACGAGAGACTTTTATTCACCGCGATTTGAAGCCGTCTAATATCCTTCTTGGGGATGACATGAGAGCCAAGGTTGCTGATTTTGGTCTGGTGAGGAATGCACCTGATGGGAATTATTCTTTGGAGACCAAATTGGCCGGGACGTTCGGGTACCTTGCCCCAGAATATGCCGGTACTTGCTTGCTTGCTTTCTTCATTCTTCAATTATTATTATCCTTGTGCTAGAGCAGTTTGAATAAATTGATAACTTTAGCTTGCCATTTTGTGCAGCAACTGGAAGAGTGAGTACCAAAGTGGACGTTTATGCATTTGGAGTGGTTTTAATGGAGATAATAACAGGAAGAAAATCACTAGACCAAAATGAGGGACAGGAGAGGGCACATTTGGTACCATGGTTCCGCAGGGTCCTTATTGGAGAGGATGACATTGCAATAGCTATAGATACAACACTCAACCCTGATGAAGAAACTTATATGAGTATCTGCAAAGTTGCTGAGCTTGCTGGTCACTGCACCGCTCGTGAGCCACACCAAAGACCGGACATGAGCCACGCTGTTAACGTCTTGGGTCCTCTTGTTGAGCAATGGAAGCCTTCAGCAGCTGAACAGAATGATGGATATGATGCTATTGACCCTCCCATGAGTTTGTCACAAGCCATGGAAAGATTTACCTCAACAATTACAAATGGAGTGCACAACAGTCAGACCACGCCTGTTGTTCATATCAAGCCTTGGTGACCCATTTTCCACGGAGGGTCGATGATTTGGTCACATCAACACGATTGAACTGCAGATTATTAAGGTCGGTTCAATTCATTATATTCTTTTTATGTATGCATTCTCTCATATTCTTTGTTGTTCAGAAACACAAGCTTTATTTATTTACCAGCTGATAAAAAGTGTATATAAAACAGTATGTCATTAGCATTTGTTATCTCTCATATGAAAGGCAGTGCCGGAGCATAATCAGTGCGTGTATTTGTGGTTCGTATTTTCAGCGTCATTGAATCACACTACTTTCTGTTTTAAATTCAAAAAGGTAGTGAAGGAAATCATTTCAGAGAAACAAAGAGCATTTGTGCCAGACATGAACAATATCCTCCTGGTAATAAGAATTACTTGGTCGTTGAAGCGAGCAAGGCTTTTCACAGAGTAGAATGAAACTTTTTGAAAACGTTAATGATAAAGCTTGGTTTGGAGTGCAAATAATGACAGACTTTAAGTGGGGACTGTTCTTTAGACCTTAACTTAGGCTTAATTTAATTTAATTTAATTTAATTTAACTTAACTTATCTTAATTTAAATGAATTTAACTTAACTGAACTTAACTTAATTTAACTTAACGTAACTTAAGTTAAAAATAATATAATGATATTTCGTTTTCACATAAATGCAATTGCACCACAAAGCATACAATTCAGAACTTTAATTGAAGAAGTATTGTATTTTGATTTGGTTGAGATTCATACCTCTTTGGTTCAAGTGATTGAATAAAGTTGATGTTTGATGCAGCACGTGTAGGCAAAGAGATTGTATAGCTGAATACGACCCCTAGGCACGAATGAAAGAACTCTTACACCATCCAATCGGACTCTGTGGTGCCATCTCTCGCTAACTTGCACCGCCTGCTAACACGCACCTTATAATGATCCATTCAATTGAACCATAACACAAAGCTTTCTGCCCACACCTCCCATTTATTTTTACCAATCTGCCAACACCTTCCATTTATTTTTCACCCTCTTTCTGCCGACACCATCTACACACATCTTCAATTATTGCGTAGTTTGTCATTCTCTCATCAATAGTCAACAGTCATTCTCTCATCTGCCTTCACCATCTTTAAATCCCTCTACCCACTTCACCTTCACCATCTCTCCTCGGCCGCACCTTCACCTTCACCATCTCTCCTCGACCGCACCTTCACCATCTCTCATCGACCGCACCCCCAATTTTCCAAATCTGTGTCGCTCACACCTTCTCCTTCATCGCGTCGAAGGAGCTTGTCCCCACTACCCCTCCTCGTCCGCCATCGTAACGCTTCTCTCATCCCGTCGAATTCCCTTGTCCCCAATACCCGCACCTTCCCCCATGGTCGTCTGCCAGTATCTAGTTATAAGGATCGATTTTGTGTCTGGTCCGCCAGTATCTGGTCGTCTGCCGCACCTTCCCCACTAGCCGCACCTTCCCCATGGTCGTCTGCCAGCAATCAATTCCGCACGCTTCTCTCATACTGTTGAAGGTGTAGGTAGGTGTTTTTTTTTGTTGCGTTTTTCATCGTTATTGCAATCATCAGCGATTGCTGTGTTTTGTTGAATTCAATTCTCGTTCATCTGTTATACAAATTGTGTACTGTGTTTGCCCTATCTTGTTTTAAGATTCGCAGTTGTTTGGAGCGATTTGTAATCTAAAGTAGGTGTGACTGGGTGATTCTGAGTATTGGAACAAGGAGCGAGTTGAAGGGAGTGATTGCTGTATTTTGTAATTGCTGTGTAATTGAAATTCAATTCTGAGTATTGTGAGTTAGGTGCGTCTGAGTGAGTTGAAGAGAGTGATTGTTGTGTTTTGTGTAGTTAGCTACATGTAAAAACTAAAGGCTTGACGTTCCCAGTTTTGCCGCTCTTTAGTTGTTAAAATAAAGATGTATTATATTTGTCAAAAATAATTTATGACCGCTTGATCCAAGGAAACAAGTATAAATCTAGTACACTAGTATAATTGTGACTAATGATTTGTTCTTTTGACTTTAAGTTATTTATTTAAGTACTTAATTTAACTTAAGTACTTAAGTTACTATTTTTCATCAGAACAACAGACCACCACCACAACAACAACACATTCACACCATCACTCCACTACCTTAACATCAAAATTACCACCATTACCACACCACCACCACCACTCCACTCCACAACACAACACCACCAATACCACTACCACCACCACCTCCACTACCTTAACAATGACAACCACCACACAATCACAATATCACCACCACAACAACCCACCACCATAAAAACACTACCAACACCACCACACCACTTCCACCCCACTACCACACCACCACAACCACCAACAACA
The DNA here is from genome assembly GCA_963678935.1 of Umbilicus rupestris. Lineage (NCBI taxonomy): Eukaryota > Viridiplantae > Streptophyta > Magnoliopsida > Saxifragales > Crassulaceae > Umbilicus > Umbilicus rupestris. The sequence goes on along the minus strand of OY787628.1, from coordinate 8,494,606 downwards.
CCACCACTCTCCTATCACAACACTTCCAAAACAACAACAACCCACCACCACAGAAACACTACCACCATTACCACACCACCACTCCACTCCACAACACCACCAATACCACCACCACCACCACCACCACCACCACTACCTTAACAATGACAACCACCACACAATCACAATATCACCACTACAACAACCCATCACCATAAAAACACTACCAACACCACCACACCACACCACTACCACACCACCAACAACACCACCACTCTCCTATCACAACACTTCCAAAACAACAATAACTCATCACCATAAAAACACTACCAGCACCACAACACAACACAACAACAACCCATCACCACTCCAACAATAATACATTCACACCACCACCACAAAACCATATCACCACTCCCATGATATCACATTCACAACACTACCACCACATTACCACACCACCACCAACAACACCACCACCACTCCACTACCACCACCACCACCACCCATCTTAACATCACAACCACAACACTACCACCACCACCATAACAACCCACCACCACCACCACAACATCATACCACCACCCCACAACAACACATCCAAACCACTACCACCACATTGTCACACCACCACCACACGACCACCACAACAATCCACCACCACCACCACAACACCATTACTACCACCACTACCACCACCATTGCCACCCCACTTCCAAAATCACAACAACCCACCACCACAAAAACAACACACCACCAACAAAAAATAATAATTTAATGTACTTAATTTAAATACTTAAAATTTAAGTGCAAAAGAACATGACCTAAGTATAGCTATTCCTTACAAAAGAAAGTTAGTTTAATTAATTATTTAATGCTAAGTTAGTAGGCAAAGAGAGGGATTTATATCAAGACTAAGAGTGTGTTCTTTCTTATATATACTTATATGTACTTATATTTACTTATATGTATTATTCATCACCACCACAACAACCCACCACCACCACAAAAATGACACACTACCAATTAAAAATAATAACTTAACTTTTTAACTCCAGTACTCCACCAACAACATCATCACTCCACTACCACCACACTTCCAAAACCATAACAACTCACCACCACAAAAACAACACACCATCAATAAAAAATAATAATTTAACGCAACTTAATTTAACTTGACTCCACCAATAACACCAGCACTCCACTACCACCTATACCACCACACGTCCAAAACCATAAAAACTCACAACGAAAAAAATAACACACTACTAATAAAAAATATTAATTTAACACAATTTAATTTAATTTAACTTAACCTGACTCCACCAATAACACCACCACTCCACTACCACTCATATCACCACGCTTCCAAAAGCATAACAACCCACTACCAAAAAAAATAACACATCACCAATAAAAAAATTAATTTAACACAATCTAACTTAACTTAACTTAACCTGACTCCACCAATAACGCCACCACTCCACTACCACCCATAACAACCCACCACCAAAAAAATAACACACCACCAATAAAAATAATATTTAACTTAACTTAACTTAATTCCACCAACAACACCATCACTCCACTACCACCACAATTACCACTACACTTCCAAAATCATAACAATTCAAAAAAATAACACACCATCATTAAAAAATAATAACTTAACTTAACTTAATTTAATTTAATTTAACTTAACTCCACCAACAACACCACCACTCCACTACCACCACCATTACCACAACACCACCACCACCACTATCACAACACCACTAGCACCAACATTACCACAACACACCTCACCACCACCACCACAACACCACCATCGCAACATCATTACCACCACCACCACCACAACAATCCACCACCACCACAATATCATTACCACCACACCACTACCACCACCATTATCATCACACTTCCAAAACCACAACAACCCACCACCACAAAAACAACACAGCACCAACAAAAACCAATAATTTAAGTTAATTTAGATTAACTTAACTTCAAATAATGAAAGAGATGATGAATAGTGGTGGTGGTGTGTTATGGTGCGGTGTTGATGACTAGTGGTGGTGGTGTGTTGATGAAAGAGATGATGAATAGTGATGGTGAATATTTGTGGTGGTGGTGGTGAATAGTGGTGGTGGTAGTGTGTTGATGAATAGTGGTGGTGATGTCTTGATGAAATAGATGATGAATAGTGATGGTGAATATTTGTGGTGGTGGTGGTGAATAGTGGTGGTGGTGTATTGATGAAAGAGATGATGAATAATTGTATTTATTTATATGTACTTGTATTTACTTATATGTACTTATATTTATTTATATTTACTTATAAGTACTTAAATAATTACATAGCCTAAAGATGCATCCTAGGGTACTATTTCACTCATTGGTGTTTATGACTTCAAGAGTGCCAAGTTCATGTAAGATATTCGTTTTTAGATGATTAGATTGAGGCCTGCACATCTATAAAACCAAAGTCAACCTTCGTTCCTCCTTTGTTTGAGAGAAATGTGAGTACACACTAGTTTCAACCCCTCGGTATGTTAATTCGTGTCACACTCACACCTCTCAATCACTAACCCTCGTCGAATGATCAAGATGTGTGAATATATGATAAACATATCTTATCATAAAGTCGAGAACTCAATATTTGGTATCCGAACCGACACGACCCCAAAATGAAATCGTGGGCGATTTTGGGAAGGACATTACTCGGAAAGAAGATTGAAACCCAAAAAATGGATCGAAGAACTTTGAGGGCCAGTGTGAAGCTCGGGATTGGCCGCTGGTAGTCCAATAAAGTTGAAGACCCTAAGGACAATCGAGAAGAGTGTGTCCATATGTCCACCTTGGAAAGAAAACCCCCACGCCAAAGAGCCTGGCTGGTCGAGAAAAGGTGCAGATCAACAAATTTTTCAGGATCAATACTAATTTTCGAGATCTAAATAGTGCAATGCGGAAGAATGGAAGTGCAAAAGAGAATCTTGTTGAGTTGATGTATGGGACTTCGTTGCAAGGTTTCTGAGCTCAAAATGAACCTCTAGCCGATGGCGGTATGGGACGTCAACAGACCTAAAAGAAACCTCAATGCACTGTAGACTAGTAAGGAAACAATCAAGTTCTCGACCTTGAGGACAAGGTCGATCTTCGACGGGCCGGTATTGATAGGAACCGACTTTGAGAGGATTGGCTTTGGCTGCCTCCTGGCCGAGAATATTCGATGGTAACCTTGCCTTAATGACTTGCCTACTGGTTGCCCTCACATCAGTGGAGGAAGATAGCGCTTAAGGTGTACGCGTCTCGATAGCTAAGCTATCCGAGCGCCTACTGGTCGGGAGTTGTGTCCGCTCTCCTGATGAGCCCATGGGAGGGTGAAACTAGTATGGCAGTTCGATGAGGGATTCGAGAGAATTAGACGAGAACTCAACTACGTCTATCCCTAAAACAAATTATACTTATTACAACTTATTAGTTTCCTAAAGAATTTAATTTTCAATAAGGCTTGTAACGGTTTAACAATTGACAAAGATATAATATTAATTCCTTTCCAGAGTTGGTCTGTTCTTTAGAGCTGAATTTATACTTAATTTAACAGAACTTAACTTAACTTAAGTTAAATACTGTAATTTTGTGGTAGTCTAGTATTATTATGGTTGGGGTGGTGGTGTTGTGGTGGTGTGATGGTGTAGTGGTGGCGGTGGTGGTTTGAGTGGTGGTGTTGTGGTGGTGGTGGTAGTGTTGTGTGGTGGTGTAGTAGTATTATGGTTGTGGTGGTATAGTAGTGTGCTGGTGTGGTGATGCAGTAGTGTTATGGTTGTGGTGATGTAGTAATATTATGGTTGTGGTGGTGTAGTAGTGTTATGGTTGGTGTGGTTGTGTAGTAATGTAGTGTGGCGGTGTAGTAGTGTTATGGTTGTGGTGGTGGTGTTGTAGTAGTGTAGTAGTGTGGTGGTGGTGTAGTAGTATGGTAGTGGTGTAGTGATGCAGTAGTGTTATGGTTGTGGTGGTGGTGGTGTGGTGTGTGGATGAAAGAGATGATGAATAGTGTTGGTGGTGATGAATAGTGGTGATACTTAACTTAATCAAATTTAATTTAATTTAACTTAAGTACTGAAAATTTAAGTTATAAAGAAAAGACCGGTTCAATATGAGATAAAAAGAGTTTGGCATTCTTATGATTGAAAATGAACCTAAGACTTGATCACATGTTGAGATGCTTCGAAAGTGTGACAAGGCAATCAATAATCATCAAACTAAGATGACGTGTCTGCGAGGGCAAACATGTAATTTTTCAATTGTGGGCGCGACAACATACAGCAAAGCACATAATCTATAATTAATTAATTGATCAAATAAATAAAAGGGTCGTTTTGATTGCTGCCCAGGAGGAAACAAAGGCATGTAAAGAAACATATACATTGAATTGAAGAGGCGTTATGTTTATTGTAATCATAATAATTAATTGCAGTCGACTTTTCCCAGTGATTTTCTTTCATTTCATTTTCTGGCTTCTTCTTCTTCTTGTTGAAAAAGCAACTGATCGATGCGATGGGGTTGTCGTCAGATAACATTCATGGGTTTTTGTTGGCGGTTTCATCAAGTATATTCATTGGCTCCAGCTTCATTGTCAAGAAGAAAGGTCTCATCAAAGCTACTGGAATCAGAGCAGGTTTCATTTATTGTTCATCACAGTTTTGTCTTTTCCATAACTTTTCTTTTCAAAAAAATCCTTCTTGTTTCGCAGGCAGCGGAGGACATTCTTACCTGAAAGAACCATGGTGGTGGGCTGGAATGATCACCAGTAAGTTCATAATGAAATCACCTCAGTTGACCTTCTGCGCGTGTTGGAACATCTTTTTTCTGTTTAGGGTTTCAAGATCGCTGACAGCTGAATGATTTCATTCATTGACAGTGATTGTTGGAGAAATAGCTAACTTTGCTGCTTATGCCTTCGCTCCTGCAATTCTCGTCACACCCTTGGGCGCATTAAGTATAATATTCAGGTACGACTTACTGCAAAACAGTCCTAGAAAAATACCAAGTGCAGCTGTAAGACATTTGATTTTTCACAGCGCAGTCTTAGCTCATTTCATCTTAGATGAGAAACTACACATATTTGGAGTCCTTGGATGTGTCCTTTGTGTGGTGGGCTCGACTACTATCGTATTGCACGCTCCGCAAGAGAGGCGTATAAATTCGGTCGCACAAGTATGGCACTTAGCCACTGAGCCAGGTATTTTTGATGTTGCAACTCTTTTGGTACTTTACACAAAAATCGGCAAATTTGAATTTATGGACACCACCAACATTTTCTAAGACATTACTGGCAACGGCAGGTTTCCTCATCTATGCCTGCCTGGTAGTTGTTCTGGTTACAGTTCTCATTGTTTGGTTTGTACCTAGTCATGGAGAAACTCATATGATCGTTTACGTTGGGATATGTTCGCTCCTGGGGTCTCTTACGGTGAATACTAAATGCCACATAACTCGAACATTTCAATAAGGTTTCGTTTGGTTCTGATTATATGATTCTGTGCAGGTTATGAGTGTAAAGGCAGTTAGCATTGCTTTGAAGTTGACGCTTTCAGGATCGAACCAGTTTGGCTATTTTCAGACTTGGATATTTACTATTGTTGTAGTTGTCTGCTGCATATCACAGATTAATTACCTGAACAAGGTAAGTCACTGTCAAGATTTTCATCCAAATTACGAGCTTCTTGTCAATGATTATACAATGACGCGCGCCATTAATCAATTCAGGCGTTGGATACCTTCAACACTGCTGTCATATCTCCGGTCTATTTTGTCATGTTCACCACACTGACCATCCTTGCCAGTATGATTATGTTTAAGGTACTGTCATGTGTTCCGGTAGTTCTTGTAAAATTCTGCATTTATGAGCACCTCTGATCTGGCAAATGCGACATTTTAGGATTGGGATTCGCAGAATGCAGCTCAAATCGGGACTCAAGTGTGTGGTTTTATTACCATTCTCTCGGGAACTTTTCTTTTACACAAAACTAAGGATATGGGGAAGGAGGGGCAACTGTCAGCAACGCCGGTCTTTGCAAGTCCAGAGAGAGCTATACCCAGATAGATTATGCTAAACAACTAACCAGCCACTGCACAACAGGTCATGTCCAAAACAAGACCAATATACAGAAAGGAGCTAAGAAGCATGGAAGTCATGCCACAGATCTAGCTGTACATTGTTCAAATGGTCGCCATGGCATGATAAATGTCTTGTTGTGTTTGGCATTTTATATTTCTTAGGTGTTATTTGGATAAAATCGAAAAATAGATTAGTAAAATTTATTCCATGATGGTGTACTCGTCCCAAGGCACGCAGAAATACTGGAATTACCAAATGCAGTTGGTTCAATTCAGAGTACAAACTCAAGTAAACTTGGAGTTCTTGGAAGCCTTGAAAGATCAATTTCTTGACGAGCATTGTTAAGGGTTTGGAACAAGTGATCTTAGATGATGTCCTAAAATCTTTCTTTCAGGAACGTTATTTTTATTAGAAGTACTGTATTTATTTCCAAGTTTTGTGCAAGTTACGTCTTTTTCAATTCTTTCGGGAAAAAAATTGAGTTCTGCCCTTGTTTAAGTTTTCAGTTTTAGAAATACGGCATTTTGAGTTTGAGTTTCAAAACTACCGTGTTTTCTTGGACGACGGTTCTAGCAAAACCGTTGTGTTGAGAAATTCTGTGACAACGGTTTCATAAAAATCGTTAACTTTAATTTTCAAATGACAACGGGCTTGGTTAACCCGTTGTCACGGCCAACCGGCCCATTAAGTTTGACGGGTTTGATGAAACCGTCGTCCTATTAAAAATAATCTTCCGCCGCGGGTTTCTCTCCAACACGCTGCTCTTCCTCGCTCTGCACTCGGCCGCGCCTCATTCTCCAGACTAAGCAGCTCGACGACGCTTCCAGCCTCTGCAATCTCGGTGTCTTCCGTGCGAGTATTGCTGTTGAGGTAAGCGTAAGATAGGGTGTATGGCTGTTGTTCCGTATGACAGATTTGGTGTTGTTGAGGTAAGGTGTTAGGGTTGGGTTTGGGCGGCTGTAGTATGATGAATTGTTGGCTGGCGAGGTAAGAGGTGCTGTTCTAGGGTTTAGAGTGTCCAATTCGAGTTTGGTGTTGGTTTAGCTATGCTTCATTTGGGGATTAACATATGCTTGAATTGTGCGTTCAAATTTGATGGATATTGTGTTGATATATGCGCTGAATTGCGGCTGTCGATGGCTGGAATTTATAAGCTGTACGACAGATTTGTTGATGAATGCCGTGCAGGTTTGCTGGAATTTATTTGGTTGAAAAATGCTGTGCGGGTTTGTATGACAGATTTGGTGTTGTTGAGGTAAGGTGTTAGGGTTGGGTTTGGGTGGCTGTGGTATGCTGAATTGTTGGCTGGCGAGGTAAGAGGTGCTGTTCTAGGGTTTAGAGTGTCCAATTCGAGTTGGGTGTTCGTTTTGCTATGCTTCATTTGGGGATTAACATATGCTTGAATTGTGCGTTCAAATTTGATGGATTTTGTGTTGATATATGTGCTGAATTGCGGCTGTCGATGGCTGGAATTTATAAGCTGTATGACAGATTTATTGATGAATGCCGTGCGGGTTTGCTGGAATTTATTTGATTGAAAAATGTCGTGCGGGTTTGTATGTTTTTATAAGCAAATGTATGTTTGTTTAGGGTTTATAATGCCGTGCAGGTTTAGCTATGTTTGTTTTTGATGGGTTGTGTCATATAAAAGTAATGTCATGTTAAGCAAATTCATGGTTACCATGTAAAACTATGTATATATAAGCAAATTCATCTCATATTAAGGTAATGTCAGTTGAGTACATATGGACATTTGAAGTTGTGCTGCTGTCAAGTACATTTGGTTGAAATACATCGTATTGGTAAAATGTATATATGGACATTTTGTTTGTGTTAGTTGTGATGTATTTGTCAAACGATCAAAATGATGTTTTACAGAAAGTAGATATATTTGTTGGATTGATACGGTCATATTTTTTTCATTCGAAAAAATAATAATTATTCAAGGACATTATACAGATAAATGAACATGTTTTTTAAAATTTTCCGTGTACAGATGGATATCGACCAGATTGATCAGCCTAGTCCTATTGACGATTCTGTATTGAGCCAGCAGGGAACCCATCGTTCGGAGGAAGTCTGGAATGATCAGGTTAGTTATTGGCCATTTATTAATTTGAAATTTACATGAATGTTTTTCATAATTTGATGTTCCTATATATTGAATTGGTGTAGGGTGGAGCAACTTTGAAGGTGGTTCATAGACGGATGTGGGAGATGGACCCTCGTATCGTTCCGTATGTTGTCCGAGCAGGATTCTACCCATGGACCCAAATACAAAATATCGAAGCTGATTGGGCACTGTTGACTGCTTTAGTGGAGCGATGGCGACAGGAGACGCATACTTTCCACCTTCTGACGGGAGAGGCCACGATCACATTGCAGGATGTAGGCCTTCTCACCGGTTTGCCCATAGAGGGAGATGTGGTGACCGGTAAGGAGGAAGCTCAGTGGGAGACGATTTGCATTCGACTTCTGGGTGCAGCTCCTGAGTGCAGTTTTTCGCCTTCCCATGCGAGGAGGAGATGGTTTTTGGACAATATGAGGATTGTACCGGAGGACGCAATAGGAGATGGTTTTTGTGTATGCTAGGCTCTTCTCTCATGACCGACTTATCAGGTAATAGGATATCACTGCACTACCTCCCACTGTTAGAGGACCTTGACAAAGCGCGGTCGTATAGTTGGGGTAGTGCAGTGCTAGCATACATGTACAAACAATTATGTAGCTCAGCGAGACGAGGACACAAGCAGATGGGGGGTTGTATCGTTATGTTACAACTTTGGAGTTGGGAACGAATACACATTGGGAGGCCGAATGGATTCAGTAGGGCTCTCCAGCCGATAGATGAGGATATGGACCCTTATATGAGAGGCGCATGGTCGTACACGTGAGTGATCAATTTTATTTTCTTTTAACTCATGTTTATTGTATCAAAGAGTGTAATATTTTTTATAATCCTGCAGGAAATGGTATGGTCCTAAATCTTATGTGGAGACTCCGCACGGGTCCTTAGTGTTCTATCGCGACCAATTTGATCGAATGGTCTATGAGGATTTTACTTGGACGCCGTATGATGCGGAGTTGTTCCATTTACTGAACCCCACCTGTACAGAAGGTGGCGGTAGTTGGTGCTCGGAGGTTCCCTTGGTATGCTTCAACATCGCTGAATGGCATCACCCTTCGAGAGTGATGCGACAATTTAGCATGCGGCAAAATATCCCCCCGGCACCGCGTGCAGCCACAGATCCAAAGCATTTGATGACAAGGAAAAAACGTAAAGACTGGTCAATTGAGCTGAGAGAGTACATCGAGCTTTGGATAAGGAGAGCTGACACGATTGTGGTGGGAGAGCATGAAGCGTTCGTACCGGGTTGGGGTTCGGGAACCGGGTGTACATCTTCGTTCTCAAGCTCCTCCAGGTATTCCATTTCATCTCTATCATACTCATCCATCACCGGCATCTCAAGTGTGTCCAATGTAGACATGACCATGGGGTCCGATTCGCTGTAATCCATTGTCTACAATACAATTCAATGTTACTATGACAATTCAATGTCACTACCACACATGTTTAAATACTCAATTCTTACAAACAAATGCATAACAAAATCCAACAAAAATGACTAAATAATTACCTCTTCAATCTTTTTCAAGCTACAGAACTTTCAATTCACTGGAGAACAAATCGGATCCGGAGGAAAGTGGGGGAGAGAGGGGTAGTGTTTTCGAATGATGAGAGGAAGAGGGAAGAAGGGGGAGGATTTTATAGGTTGGGACGACGGCTTTGTTGAAACCGTCGTCCCAATGAAGACGGGCTAGCAGAGCCCGTCTTCTTCAATTCCTCACCTGCCAAACCGGTGGGAATTAACTTTTACCTGAAAACGGGCTTGGTTAGCCCTTTGTCATTTGAAAATGAAAGTTAACGGCTTTGCTAGAACCGTCGTCCAAGAAAACACGGTAGTTTTGAAACTCAAACTCAAAATGCCGTATTTCTAAAACTCAAAACTTAAACAAGGGCAGAACTCAATTTTTTTCTTCTTTCGGTTAGGTTACGTTTATTTCTTTACTTCAGGGACTAGAGTGAAAATATATAATTGTATATAAACCCAAAAGATTCATTTTCCCTCTAATGAGAAAAACGTATTTTCCATGCATCTGAGATTGAGTTCCAATTTAGATATGAGTTTTGCTCCGGCAGGAATTCCGCTTTGATCTGAGAAAACCATATGGTATCAGAGCAGATTTGATATCTGGTACGCTTTCTTGTACTGTTTGTTTCCGCTTTTGTTGCGCAGTAGAAGTTTTCTGATTTGATGGCGAATTTGGGGGCTTCTCAAGTTACGCCAATTTCTGGTACTTCGAGTATGAATTTCGGTGTTACTGAAGATCTTTATTGTGTGAGTAATAATGAAATCTGCGGAACTCCAATTATTAGTGAAGTATTGGTTGGTAGGAAGAATTTTGTTGATTGGAAAAATCGAAGGAGATAGCTTTGTCTGCTAGGTCGAAATTGAATTTTGTGAATGGAAAATATCCTAAACCGGATGATCCAGTGTTACTGCAACGATGACAGAGATGTAACGATGCAGTTATGTCATGGTTGATAGTTTCTGTTTCAAAAGGAAATAAGAGTATTATCCTGCACTCTAAGGACGTTATAGCAGCCTGGAAAACTTTACATACCAGATTTGCTGGAACTAATGTGGCTAGAAAGTTCGCTCTTGGAAGAAGTGTAGGTAATTTAGGCAAGGAGATTCAGATGTGGCTGAGTACTTTGAGAAATTGTTCAATTACTGGGAATGACTGAAAGCTATTAGGAGGACCTCTTTTGAAGGATGTGATGACATTGATAATTGTCGTAGATGCTTAATTGCTGAAAAGGAAAGGGATGAGGACAAAGTCATTCAATTTTTAATGGGAATGAGTGACCGACATTCTTAGATTAGAACCAATATTCTGGCAATGAGATCTATCCCTGACATGGACACTGTGTTTGACATGATTGCCCAAGATGAAACTCAGCTAGATGTTACTAAAGCTCCTTGTGAGGAAGTTTCAGCTTTGTATATAAAGAATCAAGGTAATTCTGGTAAAATTTTTTAGCCTAACAGCAAATATGGAGATCAACAGCAAGATAAGCTTTATTGTAGTCATTGTAAGATGAATGGCCATACAAAGGAACTTTGTTGGAAGTTGATTGGTTACCCCGGTAATTACAAAGGAAAAGGGAACAATCAGTCTCGCAAACCTGAAAATAAATCTGCTAATGCTGTTGAGGTTATCTCAGATTCTGGAGTTGAAAAAGGTAAATCTGTGAGTAAAGAAGTACCTCTTGGAATGCAGATTTCTCAGGAACAGTTTAGTCAGATTGTGGCCACTCAAGAACGACTTAACTCTTTGCTGGCTAGATTGAATTTCTCTAAAAATGCAAAGGCAGGAGGAGCAAAAATACATATGGCAGGTATTTATGCTAACACTCTCTGCAAAGTTGATCTAGGTTCTTGGATAATAGATAGTGGAGCTACGAACCACTTTGTGTTTGACAAGAAAATTATGACAGACACTTTTGAATTACCTAAGCTTTGCACTGTTCTTTTACCCAATGTTGAAGTCATTAAGGTCACTATTGCTGGAAAATGTGTACTGAGTATTCTTCAAAATGTTTTGTTGGTTCCTCAGTTCAAAGTTAATCTGATTTCTATCAGTAAATTAACTGCAGACTCCAAGTGCTCAATTTCTTTTACTGACTTAAATTGTTTGGTTCAGGACTCAGTCACCAAGAATATCCTGAAGATTGGTAGAGCATCAGGAGGACTTTACTATCTGAAAGGAGAGAATTTGAGCAGTGTAGATTGTCAAGCTAGTTGTAGTTTGATTAAAAGAGGGACAATAAATGTAGAGACCTGGCATGACAGATTGGGTCATATGCCATTGAAAAGAATCTATCAGTTGTCACCTTCATATATAGACATGAAAAGGAATAATGGTTTTCAGTGTTTTATATGCCCTTTGGCAAAACAATCAAGGTTACAGTTTGGTACACATGAATGTTGTTCAAAGGAAATTTTTGAATTGGTTCATTGTGACAATTGGGGCCCTTTTGCAGAAAGAACAATGTCTAGTTCACAGTATTTCCTAACCATTGTAGATGATTTCAGCTGATGTATTTGGACGTTTTTGATGAAGGATAAATCTGAAGCAGCTCAGTTGATCATTCATTTTTTCTTTCTTGTTAAAACTCAGTTTCAGAAATCAATTAAAGTTTTCAAATCAGACAATGGAAAAGAGTTCACCAGTTTTAAATTGACTGACTGTCTTAAGAGTAAAGGCTGCATCCATCAGACCAGTTGTGTATACACTCCACATCAAAATGGGATCGTTGAAAGGAAGCATAGACATTTGCTGGATGTTGCAAGAGCACTGAGGTTCAAGGCCAATGTTCCCGAAATTTTCTGGGGGGATTGCGTTCTAATAGCGACTTATATCATTAACAGGAAACCAACTCAAGTTTGAATGGTAAAACTCCTTATCAGATGCTATTTGGAACTAAACCTCCTTTGGATCACTTAAGGATTTTTGGTTACTTGTGTTTTGTTGGTACAACAAAAGCGCTTAGAGACAAAATGGATCCACGTGCATTAAAATGCATTTTAGTGGGTTATCCTCATGGGAAAAAGGGATACAAAACTTACTGTTTGTACACTCATCAGATTATTATCAGTCGTGATGTTGTATTTCACGAAAATGTTTTTCCTTACCAGAATACAGTACATTCTCCTACTCAAATTTCAGATATATGTACAAGAGCTCCGGTGCAACTGCCTCCTTGAGATGACAGATTTTTTATGTGACCATATAGAAATTTTTGCAACTACACCAGATGTTCCAGCTAGTGCTAATAGTTATGTTCCTGATACTGTTTCTCAGAATGACTCAGATGATGATCCTCAAATCTGCACTGATGATACTGAAAATGTTCGCAAAAGTAGTCGAGTAATCAGGGCTATAGTTTGGCAAAAGGACTACATATGTGGAACTGCTAAGACATCTCCTCACCCAATAACTAAAGTCCTTTCTTATGACAAATGCAAGAATGATTTCAAACTGTTTTTGGCTCAGGTTGATTCTATTAAAGAACCTCGTAGTTATCTTTAGGGTACAAAGGATCAACGCTGGGTTGAAGCAATGAAATAGGAAATTAAAGCTCTTGAGGAGAATAAAACTTGGAAGCTCGTTCAGTTACCTAAAGGAAAAAGAGTTGTGGACTGCAAATGGGTGTTTAAGGTCAAGTTTCATTCTGATGGTACTGTCAAAAGTTTCAAGGCCCGTCTTGTGGCAAAGGGATTCACCCAAGTTGAGGGCCTCGACTATCATGAAACCTTCGGCCCGGTTCCAAAGATGAACACTATGCAAAGTTTACTTGCGATTTCTTGTATCAAAGGTTGGCCATTATTTCAACTTGACGTCAATAATGTGTTCTTGCATGGAACTCTTGATGAAGGTGTCTTTATGAAGCTTCCTCCTAGTTTTTATAACTCAGCCAAGACTAAAGGTCAGGTTTGTCGGTTACTGAAAAGCCTATAGCTTCAAGGCAATGGTTTGCAAAGGTTAGTGAAGCCTTACTAAGTTTTGGTTTTGTTCAAAGCTTGCAGGATTACAGTCTCTTTGTTTTGCATAAGGATGGAGCTCAAGTTATCTGATTAGTCTACGTGGATGATATCATCCTTACTGGAACATTAGTTGTTTTGATTGATCAAGTCAAAGCTTTTATTGACAGTCATTTCAAAATAAAAGATTTGGGAAACTTGCGTTATTTTTTGGGTTTGGAAGTTGCAAGAAATTCAACTGGAATACACTTAAATCAGCACAAGTACGCTTTGAATCTGTTGGCAGACCAAGACATGACAGAATGTAAGCTTGCAGTAACTCCCATGGATACTAAACATTCACTGGGAACTTCTCAGTCACCCCTGCTCATTGATCCCCTTCCTTACAGACGTCTTATTAGAAAGCTCATTTACTTAACTATTACTCGTCCTGATCTGAGCTATTCTGTGCACATTTTGAGCCAATTCATGTAGTCTCCCATTGAGGATCATATGATCGCAGCTCGTTGAGTACTCAGATATATTAAAGTTGCACCTGCACAAGGTATTTTCTGTGCATCTCAAGGAAATATAACATTGACTGTATTCTGCGATGCAGACTGGGGTGCGTGTCATTTGACTCGTCGCTCCATCACTGGCTTTTGTGTTTTGTTGGGAAGTGCTCTTGTATCTTGGAAAGCGAAGAAGCAAGATGTTGTCTCGCGCTCCTCTGCAGAGTCTGAGTATCGCGCCATGGCAGTGGCATGTTGTGAGCCAATTTGGTTAGCTGGCCTTTTAAAGAATTTAGACATCAGTGTCTCTTCCTCAATTGCATTGTTCTGTGATAATCAAGCTGCCTTGCACATTTCTCGTAATCCTGTCTTTCATGAAAGGAATAAACATATTGAGATGGATTGCCACTTTGCTCGTCATCTTGTGTTAAAAGGTTTTGTTACTCTGCGCACATCTCGACCTTGGATCAGCCGGCCGATCTCATGACCAAAGTCTTACCTGCTGAGCGGATTACACAGTTGACAGGCAAGCTGGTGTGTCAAATTTCTTACACAGCCCAGCTTGAGGGGAGTAATAGAAGTTCTGTATTTATTTCCAGGTTTTGTGCAGGTTACGTCTTTTTCAATTCTTTCCGTTAGCTTACGTTCATTTCTTTACTTCAGGGACTAGAGTGAAAATATGTAATTGTATATAAACCCAAAAGATTCCTTTTCCCTCTAATGAAAAAACGTATTTTCCATTCATCTGAGATTGAGTTCCAATTTAGATCTGAGTTTTGCTCCGACAGGAATTCTGCTTTGATTTGAGAAAACTACAATTTTAGCTTGTTTAAGTCAAATTAAGACTTCTAGTATCCTGCAACTTTTAGAGTTGTGCAATAAACTTTGGGAGGATTTAAGTCAACCAGCATTGTTCACATTCATTATTGAGTTTGATGATAAATTGTGTGATGCGAAACTAAAGTCTAACTTGTTCAAAGTCCCGTCCAGTGCAGCCCGACCCAAAGTCTTGTCAAAATTATGCCGAGAGAACTAAGTCCGGTCCTGACCTAAAGTCTTGTCAAAATTATGCCGAGAGAACTAAGTCCGGTCCTTTCTTTGAGGCTCGGCTCATCGAAAAGTCTGGCACGAACTAAGTCCAACGTGCTAAGCTTGATTCGGAGGTTTAGGCCCGGCCCAAACTTTGTTTAAAACTTGATAAGTTTAGCTTTTTGATAGACTTTGTTACTTACCGAATTGTAATATTTAATACTAAATATTTTTAAAATTATAAAGAAATGAGCCTAGCCTGTCCCAACAGACCCGGTAAAAGCACGGTCCACCGACGACTCTAAAAGCCAAATAAATTCAAGCTGGTCCGGTCGAATGTTCACGGCCGCCATTGCCTACCCCTAATGGTCGGTGTACAAAAGAAATTATTTTGTTGTTTATTTTAGAAATGGAACTTTGACTTTGTAGAAAGATGCCCATAGTAAAACAAACTGCATTTTACGTCCCCATGCACACACGGCTTGGGGTGCTTCACTTTCGAGAAGGAGGGTCGCCTGCCCAACTCTCTTTGGCCGGTTACATAGGGTGAGACGAAGCCGCACTGGCGCAAGCTTCTTCGAGCTCTTCTCTACGTGGGTACCTGATGCCGCGGCGGCAACCAATGTGGTCGAAGCAGTACTAGTAGACCTACCCAAAGATCTCTATGAGTAGAAGACTTGGATACCTTCTCCTGGCCTGGAAACAAAGGGTGTCAATAGCTTTAGATGTGGCCGGGGGCGTCGAGTATTTGCATAGCCTTGCACGAGAGACATGAGATGACATGAGAGCCAAGGTTGCTGATTTCGGTCTGGAAAGGAAACCTGATGGGAATTATTATTCTTTGGAGACAATATTGGCTGGGACATTCGGGTACCTTGCGCCAGAATATGCTGGTACTTGCTTTCTTCAATTGTTTCTGCCTACAAATTATCCTTGTGCTAAAGTAGTTTGAATAAATGGGTAGGTGTAGAGAGCGTCTCGAATGCTTCAATATAGGCAGCTACGGTCGTCGTCGTTTGAACTAGTTTATTCAGAGCAACCTCCGTAGATCCCCGGCGAGCTGGGTCCAGGAGCTTATCTACCGGTCATGTACTTCCATTTGTACCAACGCAGGGTTCATATACAGTGGTGCATGGGGATGAGAGAGGAAGAGGTAGAAAGTAAGTAGAGAGATGTATGATAATTGCTTGTTATTCCCTGGCAGGCTATTCCTGCCTTTTATAGATTTACATGCGCATCATTCCAAACCTTCTACTGCCTTCCTAACAAACCTGGCAGGTGGGACCACGTACTGTACCTCGTACTGACCTGCAGGGTAACTGCTCGAAGGAGCAAGGGCTCCCCTGCTACGCGCCTTCCTGCATCAAATCACCTATACAATTGCCTGAATTACTGCACTGAAATTGCAGGGCTTAGCAAGACGAGAAGTTGCAAAACTAAAGAATAAAGTTGTTGTAACGATATACATATGCTGATAGACTCTGTAAGATGATCTGCAATCAATGGTCCCCCGTAGCATCCTATCTCTAACCTAGCTTTCAGCATTGTACACCTATTATCTAAATTCAGGTGACCCGAACAAGTACATGAACCAATGAGTTGGGAATGAATCATGATTGAGAATTCAACTACCTGAAAGAAAATTGAGTAACCAAACAGATATAAGATGCATCGCTCGGGATTTGCAGCAGCAATAGAGTCTGAATATTGTGCATGACAAATATCAGCACAGACCAAGTGTTTCAGAATTCAATAAATCAGATGAACTGCTTCAGAAACTCAGTGGCCACAAGCCTTCCCCTTGTATTAACAGATAGTTTCAACTCACTGATTTCCTTGTCAATGTCCTGTCAATCAGGAAGAAATATAAACGAAAGTTACAACAATTAACAGCTGTAGCTACATAGATCAATAAATTAAGGAGATGAAAGTGAATGCAGACTTCAGGAATATTTGAAAGGCATCAAGTGATGTGATCATACACATTCACCCTCTATTCCCCACCCCCCCAGCTGAAAAATGATACATTAATTTATGACCACGACGTTGAGCTATCAACAAATTACCTCCATAAATTGAATGATAAAACCAATCAGTTTATGTTTCTGTAACTCCTCGCAGTGATAGTTTGTAATAAGAAAGCTAATGTCATAACCCTGCAGCAAAATGGATGATATGAATCAGCAAGGGGTCAAAAGATATTGCAAAAAATAAAAGCTGATAAAAAAGTGGGATCGTGATACTGCAATTTTTACAGTATATTCGTCGGGATCTCTGTTGTCTGTATTTAATCTTCTAAATATGGATTTTAATACTTATTTAGTCAAGAGAAATCATGTATTAGAGTCAAATTGGGAACTGTATAAAGTTGAAAGTTTTACAAAACAAAATAATATGTACAATCGTGGAATAGATTAAGCGTATTAGCAAGGCTAATCATTGAATGGTTGAGTAGCACAGATATCCAAGAAAAAATTTCAATGTGCTACAATCATACCTGTACAGGCTTTCTCCTCAACACTTGAAATGCTTCTGCTCTCATAGACAGAAATCTCAGGAACTTTTTAGTTAATATATTTTCGAGCTCATCCGCTTGCTTCACCTATATATAGAACAAAAAGAAGAACATGCTTTAAATAATGGATACAGCCACATGTTTAATTCTTTGATTCAGAATTGACAAAAAAATGCAAACTAACCTTGAGGCTTATGCGGAGTGAATTGATAGACGTTTCTATGAGACACCTTTCAGCCTCATTTCGACAAATCAAAATCTGAACGAAAAAATTGTGTATAGCTAAAGAGATCACAAGTGTTTAGCATGGTAGCCACCACAATTACTTGTCCATGTAAAGGAGAATGTGAACTTACAGGATTTAGCAGAAGTTCTGGACTAGTTCTGAAAATGCACAAAGAAACATGAAGAAATTCGTCAAAAACTTTTTAAATGTAAACCAAATGTTAGAATTTTAAAGCACGCGGTAAACCACATGAATGGAGAATTAAGAGAAAGCTTTGTAAATTGGCTTAATCTGAAATTAGAACTACTTCCCCTCTACTTACTTGAGTTCAACCTCTGGCTTGTTATGCCTTTCAACTTCTTGACAAGGGAAGTTCTGCACATATCTCATATAAACAACACATCAAAATCACACTAAAAAAAATGGGACCGAAGAAATTAAGCATTTAATCTTTCATGTAGTTGAAATGAAGTGCCCCTCTGACGCCAAAAACCGATATCATAGTTCATGATTCCGTAGCTATTAAAGATTTCAAAATGCGTCTAATCTGGTAGAATGTGAAACATAACTACATGAAATATGGATACACATCATGATTTACATCTATCAACATCAAATCGGAGTCTTACACTCACATATTCTAATCCCAGTTCAGATGAACATGTGCATCAACATTGCTAGAATAGATGATGACATATGATAGAAACAGACAACATCGTACCTGCAAACACATGGCAGCATCGAGAGTATTCCGTATGCAAGTGAGGTATAATCGCAATGTGTAAGCCTGCGCATCAACAAGACAACTAAATCTCCCAAAGTAGAGACGGGCTTTTCACAAAATGGGGAGCTCGTTCTCACCATTGACCGAACGAAGATACGTTGAAGATCTGATGAACGGTGCTGATAATTTCAAAAATCCAAGCAGAGCAACGTGATTGATCAACGAGTTTAGGTTGCAGATTGAGGCGACGGAGCACCAGGGTGGGGTGGAACACAAGCATGTTTATTGAAATTGGTTCTTGTAGAAAAATAATAATGTAATAAAATAAAATACTATATAAGTTTTATTAAATAAATATATTTGACCTGACACTAATGTGAAGCATCTTTTTTCTTTCTCATCCGAACAAAGCTTCAAAAACTATTTGGCACACTATTTATTTTTTCTGGTTAAATTTTGATAAATGTGGTAGGATCGCGCTAACAACTATGAAATAAGAATACGAAAAATAACGAAGAGAAATAAACATACGAGATTTATAGTGATTTCGACCCAATGTAAGAGGTACATCTACTCGCCGCTTGCAGGCTCAATCCACTATAATCACCGGTCGGAAGATCATTACACCCTCACAGAATCGCCTCACGCACACTCTCTATTTTTTTCATTACATCAATTTGACAGTCGACACACCGTACAAAAGAAAGCTAGGGTTCTGGGGCCGACGCAATACGACTCATACGGTCAATACAAACCGTACGACCATTCCCAATCAATATGACCTCCGAGTGTTCGAGGACTCCCGTACTGGTCGTATTGCCCGTATCAATAAAGGCCATACGACCAATACGACCGTAGCACAGGTCGATCAGCTTCCAGCTCTGCGTAGGGTCTTAGTATCGCTTCTGTGCAGATTAGACTTCACACTCAACAATCTCTCACTTGAAGATTAATATCTGTCACATGTCTTCAAGCTTGCAAGCAGCGGCTCTACTCATCACTCGAGGAGCCCAACTGAAGTCACACACACTTTCAGTTTCTCATTAGGCACGGCCTTCTTCAACATATCCGTAGGATTCTGACTTCCCGCAATCTTCTCCAGCACCAACATCTTATTCTCCAATGTTGATCTGATGACGTAATAGCTGAGTTGTATATGCTTTGTCCTATCATGATAAACTGGGTTTTTTGCCAAGTGAATGGCGCTCTGGCTGTCGCAATAAAGAACACTGCTATCTTGATTATGGTTCAGCTCTTGTACGAAAGACCGAAGTTAAATCATCTCTTTTGTAGCTTCCGTCAAGGCAACATACTCGGCCTCGCAACTAGACAGTGCAACAATTTTCTGCAACTTTGAAACCCAACAAATTACCGTACCTCCGAATGTGTAAACATAACCGGATGTGCTCTTCCTACTGTCAACATCTCCCCTGTTGTCAGCATCCACAAACCCCTCAAGACCCTGATCTAATTTCCGAAAGAATAAGGCAAATCTCGAACTGTCTTTGAGATATCTGAATATCCACTTCACTACTTCCCAATGTTGTTTACCGGGATTACTCATAAACCGGCTAACAACTCCCACTACATGTGCAATGTTAAGTCTTGTACATACCATCGCGTACATCAAACTTTTCCAATAGCTGAAGCGTAATGTAGCTTGTCCATCTCTTCCTCAATCATCAGTGAGTCATTATTGGACAACGTAAAATGACTACCCAAAGGAGTTCCAACCGACTTCGCGTCTTCCATGTTAAATCTCTGGATGACCTTTTTCACATATTCTTCTTGTGAAAGTTTCAGCCCTTCTTTACTTCTTGTAAACCTCATTCCGAGGATTTGCTTTGCAGCACCGAGATCTTTCATTGCGAACTCTTTCGACAATCTCTTCTTAAGCTTTTCAATCTCATGAAAATCTGCTCCAACAATCAGCATGTCATCAACATAGAGAAGTAGAATAATAAACGAATTCTTTAACCTTTTGAAGTAGCAACAGTGATCAGCCTCGCATCTCACAAACTCGGTCCTCTTCATGAAACTATCGAACTTTTTGTACCAATGTCTCGGAGCTTGCTTCAAACCGTACAAACTCTTCTTAAGTTTGCACACCAACTTCTCTTTACCTTTGACCTCAAAGCCTTCCGGCTGCTGCATGTAAATCTCTTCCTCCAACTCACCATGAAGGAAGGCTGTCTTTACATCCATTTGTTGAAGATGCGGATTTTCCTTTACCACCAAACCAAAGACTGTACGAATGGTCACCATCTTGACTACCGAAGAGAAGATCTTAGTGTATTCAATCCCTTCCTTTTGCTGGAATCCTTTAACAACCAAACGAGCTTTGTAGCGTTTGCTTCCATCATGCTCTTCTTTTATCCGATATACCCATTTGTTGTGCAACGCTTTCTTATCCCCCGGAAGCTCAGCTAGCTCCCATGTCTCATTTGACATCAACGAGTCCATCTCATTATTCATGGCCAACTCCCACTTGCTCGATTCATCAGCTTTCTTTGCTTCGAAATAACATTCGGGCTCTCCTCTGTCTATGAGCAGAATGTGATTGAGTGACTGCAAGAACCTTTGAGTCAGCTTTCTAACTCGAGAAGATCGTTGTAACTGTTTGTTGACCTGAGCTAGAATCAACACCTTCATCAGCGTCTTTTCTATCTCCCGGATGCTCTTCTCGAGCAGCCACTGACTCGTGCATTGTCTTAAATCAACCATTGCTGATTTTTCATTCTCGGATATATCGCTTTCCAGGATCTCTTTCAGCCTGTCTTTGTAAAACACCTGTTCATTGAAGATAACATCTTTGCTGTGGATGATCTTCTATTCTCCTCATCTCAAAACCGATAGCCAAAATTGGAATCACCGTATCCAATAAACTAACACTTCTTGGACTTCGCATCAAGTTTGCTTCTAGACTTGTCATCCACATGAACGTAAGACAAACAGCCAAATACTTTCAGGAAAGAAAAATTTACCCATTTTCCTCTCCAAGCCTCTTTCGGAAATTCTCAAATTTAAAGGAACAAATGGTCCTCGGTTGATCAAATACGCCGCGGTGTTAACCGCATCAGCCCAGAACGTCTTTGGCAGCCCGGAATGCAATCTCATGCTTCTTGCTCGCTCATTCAACGTTCGGTTCATTCTCTTCGCTACTCCGTTTTGCTGAGGTGTTCCCAGAATAGTCTTCACCATCTATATCCCATTCTCCGCACAATACCGCCTGAAATTAATGTCAATGTATTCTCCATCATTGTGTGACCTCAGACTCTTCAATTTCAGGCGCGTCTCGTTCTCAACGACAACTTTCCACTACTTAAAACCAGCAAATACGTTAGATTTTTATTTCAAGAAGTATACCCAAAGCTTTATTGTTGAATCATCAATAAACGTCACATAATAATATGAACCTCCTAGTGAAGCTACTGGGGAAGGTCCCCACACATCAGTATGAACCAATTCTAACCTCTCGATCTTCAGCTCCCTTCCTCCGGTTGAGAAACTAACTCGCTTCTATTTCCCAAGAATACAGCTCTCACACATGTGATGATCCACTGGTTTTCCCTTCTTCGACG
This sequence comes from Umbilicus rupestris, assembly GCA_963678935.1. NCBI lineage: Eukaryota > Viridiplantae > Streptophyta > Magnoliopsida > Saxifragales > Crassulaceae > Umbilicus > Umbilicus rupestris. Next base: position 8,472,324 of record OY787628.1, on the reverse strand, counting down.
AGAATCTTCATACCCTTTTCGCTCATATGTCCAAGCCGTTGATGCCACAACTCCGTCTTCTTGGTGTTGTCAACAACATCTACTGTATCGGGATAAATCGTTGTCATGTAGAGAGTAACTGTTTTCAGACCACGAGCAACCACTAGAGCACCTTTAGCCACTTGCCATGCTCCACAACCAAAGCTAACCGTGTGCCCTTCCCTGTCAAGTTGACCAACTGAAATCAAATTCCGTTTCAGCTTTGGCACATGTCTAACCTTTGTAAGTATACCCATTTGACATCTTCAGATTATGTTCCCCATTCCGACAACGTTTAACGGCTCACCATCAGCTAAGAAGACTTATCCAAAATACTTGAAGCATAATTCTCCATTACCTCGGAACTTGGAGCAGTGTGGAAGGATGCTCCTGAATCTAGCACCCAGTTGTTGACAATCGTATTTTTAACCCTTTATAGATGCCAGATATAAGTTTCAGGGGTCAAATTGTAGTCAAAAACAATTTATAGACCTTGGTAAGCCAAGGGTCGATCCTAAGAACAGGCGCGTGTATATACTAGCTAGCAAACAATATGTTCAGCTACTCCTAATGGAAATTCTGAGTTTGTTCTAATTATCCTAATTTTCCTAATTAATATAACTAACGGTTGATTCGATCAGAGAAAGCAATTTCAAGATCAAACTTCACCCATGCTCGCAACACGATTCATGCAATCAGTCACACCATATAGTTATGCAAAATAGCTTTGGAAATAACCTAAACTGACATCAGATGAGCCGCCCATTCACGGATCATCATCTGAATTAATCTACACTATTGAACGCCGCCCAATCACGGATTATCAACAGTTTCGATTTATTAGACCCAAAGGTTTCCAGACAAAATATGTCAACTCTCCTATCGATTCATGTACTAACAATATAGCTACCATGTCTCGACATCAGTCCTATTTGTTCTAGTTAACTGCCTCAGACCCATTCATCTTTTTGGCATCTAACCTAGGTTCGTTCTAACATGCAGTCATCCCAATCAATGATCAACAATGGTAAAACGATAGAATGAAGCATAATAGAATTGAAAACATAAACTTGCATTAGATTAAAACTGGTGTTTATACAAATCACATGAAATCAGATTACAGGCATGGGATCCGTAGGATCCCAGAACTAAATAAACTACTCGCTACTCATCGGGATTACTACCAATACAAGAATGAAGAGAATAAAGAACGAAGAACCCGTGGCGACGATCTTCACTCCAAGCTATCCTCTTCTCTCTTGCGTTCGTTCTCCAAATTCGTCCAACCGGCTCTGAACGAGCCCTCGATTTCTATTTATATGAAAATCAATCGGATTGATTTTCAAAATTGATTTGCGGCCGGGTTTGGTTCCAAACCGGCGGTTCAGTGACCAAACCGCAGGTTTAAATTCTAAACCGCCGGTTCTAAGTTGAACCGGCCCTTTTCAGAGAATCATAAAATTTTGTCTTTGCGGCCGGTTTGACCATTTAACCTGCGGTTTGACCAGTGAACCGGCGGTTCTTACTTGAACCGGGCTACTATTCACTCAGCACTGTAAATCTGACTTGTCTTGCAGTTTTGACCATCTAAACCTTCGAATTACGTCTTGCTGTAAACTAAAATGTTGTAGCCCTTCAAGTTAGCTTTCCAACAAGATATAGCATGCGTGAATCGGATAAGAATCATGTTCTCGGCAAGCATTTGATGACGAATAGGTCGATCTGTCCAGATTTGATCTGTATTCGTTTGAATCTTTGTGTTTTGTCTTATTTTGCTCCAAACGAACTACAAATCCTCAATTTAATATAACTTGACCTGAAATGAGAGTAGAGTGGTGAAACCACAATGAAAAGTTCGGGAGAGGAGCGAAATTCATCATCGAATGAAGCGAATAATCGGTAAGAAATCAACCGATCAGTTGTCGATTGGACTATCGACGGATAACAGTAATGCATCGGCAATCTCATCAGTCGCAGCATTAACTGCGGGAACTCTGTTATCCTCTTTTTTCTTGGGAGCTCTACAATCTTTCTTCATATGTCCCGATTTTCCATAATTCCAACACTCGAGTGTTCGCCCAAATCTGGACTGACCTCTGCCATTCCTCGACTTTGACCTGCCTTTGTTTCAGTTGTTATGCCTTTCTATACCTCTGCCTCTGTGTTCAACATTCAATGCAGAACTTGACGATACTTCTCCTGCATCAGTCCTTCGCACTTCCTCTGCAAGAATGCGATCTCTGACATCGTTGAACTTCAACTTAGCAGTACCAACAGAATTACTAACCGCATCCCTCATTTGCTCCAACTCGGTGGTAGAGACGCCAACAAAGCACGAATTTCATCATCAACATCAATTTCAACAGATGACAATTGATTAACAATAGTGTTGAACTCATTCAAGTGCGTAGCCACTGATCCACTTTCCTCCATTTTCAAATAGAAGAGTTTCTTCATCAGAAATACCTTATTGTTCGCTGAGGGTTTTTCATACATATCTGACAGCACCTTCATCATGCCAGCAATGGTCATCTCCTTTGCCACGTTGTGCGCTACGTTCTTTGACAACGTCAGCTGCACAACTCCCAGAACTTGTCTGTCAAAGAGCGCCCACTCAGCATCATCCATCTTCTCCGGCTTATCCATCAGAGGAAGATGCAGCTTTCTGCCATACAGATAATCCTTAATCTGCATTCTCCAGAATGCAAAATTTGTCCCGTCGAACTTTTCGATTCTGTGTACACCTCCATCGTCACCAGCCATCGTTTCTTGAATCGTAACACAACCTTGGGGCTCTGATACCAGTTATTAGGATCGCGCTACTAATTACGAATCAAGAACACGAAAAATGACGAAGAGAAATAGACACACGAGATTTATAGTGGTTCCCTCCCAATGGAAGAGGTACTTCCACTCGCCACTTGCAGGCTCAATCCACTATAATCACTAGTCGAAAGATCGTTACACCCTCACCGAATCGCCTCACACACACTCTCTATTTTTCTGATTACATCAATTTGACGGCCGATACATCGTATAAAAGAAAATTAGGATTTTTGGGCCGACGCAATACAACCCATACGGTCAATACGACCTGTACGACCATTCCTAATCAATACGACCTCCGAGTGTTCGAGGACTCCCGTATTGGTCGTATTGCCCGTATCAATGCGGGCCATACGACCCGTACGACTGTAGCACAGGTCGATCAGCTTCCAGCTCTGTATAGGGTCTCAATAGTGCTTCTGTACAGATTAGACTTCAAACTCAACAAAATGGTTATTGGAATAGGTCGAGTCACCCTTTAAAATTAAATAGGGTTAATCGTTTTTTTTTTTCAGGTTTGGAACCTACTTGGAAGCTCATCCTCGCACATCTTTTATAATTATTCAAAACTCAAAGATAAAATTAAAATTTTCTAAAATCATACAAAATAACTAGCAAGGTACATTTTATTCTACGAGGTTCACCCATTTTAAATTTAGTAACTAGAACATCATTATTAATACAATCTGCAAATGTCATTTCAACATAAAGGATCATGAGATGAAAATATTCATTCTATTATTTTTATAGATACTGAAAGAGTCAAAATAAGACAAATAAATTGATATATTATTTAGGATTAAATGGTGATATCCTGATTCCACCAACACAAAACACAAATCATATACATAATTCATATTTGCAAATGTTGGAACCTGCTAGAAAGAATTTACATCCATATTAAGAGCAGGTATAACATATGCAGAAAAATCTGAAGGATAAAACTTCGAAGCAAGTTTACACATATCTTCAGCTTTGAATGCTCGAAAATTATTGCGTGGATGGAATGTGGCACTAGACAAAATCAAACTTTTTCTTAGCCTTACCGATTTCTTTTGCTTCTCCTCAAACTTTATTGACTCAGTTTTTATACAAATCATCAATAGTTGCTTGGCAGCTCGAAACAACTTGATAAGAGTTGAAATAGAAGCAAAACGTCCAACTAGTGGCCCCACCTTGGAAAAGTAAAAGCCTGGTTCGTATCCGAACCTGTCACAAGTATATCAAGAATCACTAAATGTAGAATTTATGCTTCTCTGCAAGTTCTTAAAATTAAATTTCTTTTTGAGAAAGAATAAACAAAGTTTACAATCAGAGTTAAAGTAGAAAATAATTACCACACATCGGAACTCTTTTTGCTGCAACATTTAAAGTCAATTGTAAGTAGTGAGCAAAGTAATGAACTTATTAAGTGCATGAACACTCTCTAACAAACAAAGTTTGCAAGTCATCAAATTAACCACACAGGTTGCTTGTATCGTGATACCTTTGATACGTATATTTTCTTCTTTGATATCATATTGAGAAGGATCTTAGATATTCCACCTTTTAAAGTTTGAGAACAAGTGTCAGCAATTCTAATAACTATGAAAAATTGTTCTTTGATTAATCCCTTACAACCTACAAACCAAAAGATGATTGCTACTTGCTCCTTATTTGCCACATCAAAAATTTTATCCACAAGAATGCAAAATTTAGAATCTTATTTCTTCATGAATCTTGGCTCTAGCTTTGTTTCTTGGAATATTTGTACTTTACTTTTGAATTGTTGGAGATGTATACTTGGCATTTTTGGAGCATTTTCTAGGACTTTGTGATATTCCCCATTCACTCATTTCAATCGATCCAAAATTGCATCAAAATTGTCACCATTAAGAGAATCAACTCATTCACCATGACCTTCAGAAAAAAATATATTTTTCATGCAAAAACATTCATGACCTCTATAGTAGCAACAAGCCGAAGTCGATTATTTGCTACTTCTTTTTAGGTTAATCTGTTAATCACTATCTGTATGTTCTTAGAAGAGTTCTTAAAATTCACTCAATTAATTGAAGAAATATGTTTGAAATTAATTCCTCTCATATGAATTAAGATGCATGACTTCTTGGATATTGCATTCCTCCAACAATCAAACCCGGTTCATTAAAATAGGAATGACAAGATGAGTTGGTATCAAATAAGAAAGAAGAACAATAATATATTCTATCTTTCTAAAGAGGATATTCAAGTCAAGACTACTCTTTTAACAATTTGGCATTAAATCGAACTTCATCCCAAACAAATGGATAACAGTTTAAACAAGATTGATTTATCCCTAACACTTAAAAACTCTTTTGTACATAGTTTACGTGGATTTCTTTCATTGAACTAAGAATAAAGAATTTTTCCTTCTCAATTTTTTCATTTTGATCATCTTCAAATGCAATCGCCAATAAAGGAATTCAATTCTCATTAACGGATTCATGAGAAATAGTTCAAGGACATCGCGTCTACTGTCTAGTTAGTAAAGAAGACACGTCTTCTTGAGGAGAGGTTCAATGACATTGTCCACCTATCCTATACAAATATGGACCATAGAAACTATCACCATATTGAGTCGATCTTGATTTTTATTTTACTTTTCGATTTTCTTCATGTGGTGGTTGTTGGAATAATGTGTGTTTGATGTGAAAAAAATGGTGGTGCCACCCCATTTGATATGCCAAAATTGAGGATGAAATACATCTCGGGTTTAATTGAATTAATCATAAAAAAATACCTTGAGATGAAATTCAAGTTAATTGATGTTAAAAGAATTGTCTAAAATAATAGAAATGGGAGTCCATTCAGAATAGAATGCTCAATCTTGTAGAGAAAATACAAGCAATATGCAAGTATCCCACATTACTTGCAAAGTGAATAGAATGTAAGTTTATATAAACTCATTCTACCTACTTGGGTAATATAGTAACCAAGGAGGCTCTCTCTATGCGCGAGTGCGAAGAGGGTGCAAATCACGACCCGCTTCGGGTTCGAAACGGGGTCCAATGGTTGCGCCCTCGACCTACATGATGCGAATTATGGACCTATTTAGTCGCATGCGAATTGTCCCCTTTTGTACTTTTTTCTACTCAAACTTTTGATTTGAAGGATATTAGTTGAGGCGACGCCTCAACTTAACATGGAAGCGATGCCTGAACCTTCAGATGTCGCTTGAGTTAAACGAGGCAACGCCTTAGTGATCATTAATTAGATTTAATGACATTTAAGATTTGAGGCGTCGCTTGAAGCTTTTGGTTGAGGCTGCCCCTGGGTGGCCATCAATACATTTAATGACATTTAGGGTCATGGCGTCGTTTGCGGCTCAATGTTGAGGCGACATTGAGTGAGGCGTTGCCTGGCCTAGAAGTGAGGAGATGCCTGAGACGTTACTACTCGAAGACTACAAAAAGAAAAGCTTTCTCTTCATTTGTAACACACCGAAAAATACTACACTCTACCAGTCCTCCCCTTATGTCCTTTGCTGGCTATTTTTTGAGGTTCCGTCTCTTCGAGGTTTTCTTGTTCTGGTGATAGCGAAAGCTATAGTCAGTTCGTTCGAGCAATTTCTTTGATGCTAAGAAGAGGTTCTCAAGAGTGATTGTATCATGAGAAGCGGTTGACCAAGGATCCCTACACCGAAGGCAGGTCAATAACGCTTTAAGAAGATGGCATCGAGCCTTGCCTCCTCATTTTGTAGTTTTGGCACATTTTATAAATTTTAATATAAATTTTTTAATTTATCGCAAATGTTTCAATTTCCCACAATATAATTGTGGTTGACAAAGTACCACATTCTTGCTGATTTTTATTTTTGATCAATGTAAAACCAAAGAAGATATCAATTGGGCGCTTTTATGTTGAATCAACCAGCTTTCCCAATAAAAAGATTAATGTGTAGGAACCTGCCCTCATCGAACTGAAGGTAACCTTCCCGGATTTGAAGAACTAATGTTTAACACCTCCTGCATTCATAGAGATGTTTTATTCTCTGACCGTCGGGGATTACCCAAATATCGATGAATAACCGTGAAGTTCGACAATCTTTTGAGGGATGGGAGTCGACTGACTGACAAAGAACTGACAAAAGGGCGTCAAGCTCGGTAGGGGTATTTTTTTGAGCAGAGTGTAGTCTATTTCAAAGCTTTCTGTTTAACCAATAAGAACGTAGTAAAATCCGATAATAAACCAATAATGAATCAGAGAAAAAGTTACATATCAAATGAAGAACGTGCTCAAAAAGAAAACATAAGAACAAACTGCTATTGCCGCTTGCAGTTTACTTCAATTTTGATCTCTGAGCCTCCGACGACTAGAAAAGAACAAATCCTACCAACACTCGCAATTTATTGTTTTCCAGTCACATTGGACGCTAATTCATTACCTAGTAAATAATCAAAGGAAAATTATAAACTGGAAAAGTGACATAAAAAATGTTTAAAAAAACATATCAAATGCAAGAATTAAAATTGTAAAGGATGGCTTTTTGGATTAATCTTTTCAATATACTCGGCAACACACTTTAATACGGATATGAAAAATATTTTTGGTATTAGACTCACTTTCCTTTAAAACGATACCGTTTAAAGAAAAACAAAGCACGATCTTCATTATCACCATCCGATCCACCAGAAACCGTCTCGTCGCCTCTTTCTTCTCCTCTCTCCCTCCGATCCCCCATCACACGCCGGCAATGGATTCCAGCGTCTTCCGTCTCGTTCTCCTCGTCGTTTACTTTACCCTAATCGTCGATGTAGCAAGGGTATGCAAAATTTCATTACAAGTCAAATTTGATTTCTTTTTATCTGCAGCACTCTTCCCACTCCAGATCTTACTTTTAATTTTACTTGGCAGTCTGAAACTGCTATCTTCATCGATAGCCCCAATCATAGCTTCCTTCGTTCTCCTTCTGATGCCCAGGTATACTCGATTCTGTTTTATGTGTGATTGTTATTTTGTTTTAAATAATTATGTATTGATTTTTAGAATTGAGCTGAAGGGGATGATCTTATTTTAATTAGCTTTCTCAAGCTAGATATAGCCTCTTCGCTTGGGGAACTTTCATTCTTGGTTTCCTTTAGTCTCCCTCAGTTTCATTCTACTATTTCTGAATCAGTTTGACCCACTTCAGATTTTTATATGCACCTTATTATTTGAGTATTCAGAAATACACACTTCATAGTTTGGCACAATTTATGGGCATCACTGGGTCCAGTATTAGACCTGGATTACAGATGGTCTCTCGGTGATAATGACCTATTCGTGGCTATAAAATTATACATGTGCCTTCATTGAAGATATGTATTGGTTCATGATGAGGGTATTACAAGCTAATAATAGTATTAGTGACTATAAGATTGTAGTGAAACTCATGATCCGAGTGTAGGTTATGAGATGGTTAAGTTCAGTCCAGATTGGCAACACTAACTTGACACTCTTTTTTCTGTTTAACAGAGTGATCCTATGTCAGTTCCTGATGTTGCTGCTGCTGTGTCGATGTTGCTTGGCTTTGCGCCATCTCACAAGATTTCAGCACCAAGTGCATCTAAGGTACGAAGATGATTTATTCAACAACTATGCACTTCATAACGTTAACTTCTATTCGCGCCAGACTAATATCATCTTTTTCATTTTCTGTATCGGCAGCTAAATGATATCCTCACTCCCAATCCATTTGATAGACCTCGTGCTGTCTTTTTGTTAGAGGTCACAGGAGGTAGTAGTGATGCTTAGATTTTGATATATTGGTGAATCTTAAATCTGCTTATTGCTGCATTTAGAAATGTGAATGACATTGTATTTGTATTCACAGTTTCCGAGCATCTGTTTCAGTCAAGATTCAGTGCTTCCTTGAACCGCAAGGTCAACTATGCTGGAAATACTGCTAGCATTCAGCTTCCAGGTGCATTTTGCTTTTCAAAAATGTAGTTGATTTACTGTGGAGTTTAGTTTCTGTTTTCCGCTCGGTAGTAATATTTGTATAAAGTTCTTCCTCATTTTTGAACATCATCAAAAGATCCGCCTATATTCCATGAGACCATGCTTATTCAGTTATTTGTGGTGTTATCTGTTGCAGGCAGAGATGAAGCTTTAGTGATTTCCGTGGATGAGCCTCTGAGTAACGATGACTGGAAAGACAAGCACATTGCTGAATTTGTAAGTCATATGCATTTACCTTTTACACACTTGTGGAGGAGGGTTCAAATGATATATGTGAGCTGAGCATGCTGTCTTAGCCATAAGTGAATTTTCTATCAATGGATGATATAAAAGTTTGCTTGGGCCCCCACTCAACCAAAAATTCCTTTTGCTCAATAAATTTCCGTGCGCAAAATGAACTTTACACGAGCACACTGAATCTTTTCTGACCATATATACATATGAGAGGTTTCCAAAAGTGAAGTCCCTTTTATCTTGAGATCTGACTTTTCAATCTCAGCTCTTTATAAACTTAAGATTCATGACTACAAATCCATTGTGGCGCATGAATTTTTTCAAACACAAAATGCACGTAACTTAAGTGTATGGTTTCTTAGAGATTGGATAAAATTTTAATAATGGCTAGACTCGGGTTCTCGACTATTCCGATAACAAAAATTCTTACTCGTATCCTCCCCTTTATATTGGGATTCATTTGGATCATTTGGTTCTTTCCAAATAATTTTGATGATGTTGAAATCTTGTATCCAAGGCACTGTGGATCGGTGGATCATACATTAGCGATGGAGTGGAACCCTTGAATGGAGAACTGATTTGCCCATTGGATAATGGGGCAGTGCTAAAGCTTCACATGTCGCAGGTATGCAACATGAGAGGGAAGCACTGGCTTACATGTGCAAGCATATGTTCTTTAATTTATCCTCACTTTTTTTTTTTTGGGTATTCTGACTCATCACAATTACAATACATTACAGGCAGCAGATAGAGAGTTTACAATCAGTCTCCTGAAGCTCGTGCATAATGTGAAAAAAGCAATGAAGTTGCATGGTGAGACAATGAACGATGGTCAGAGCCCTGCTGAGTTATTGATGGGTTCTTTTGACTGCTTAAAGGTATTGAATTGTGCCTCCTTGTTTTAATAATTTTAGTATAGAGTATTTTTCAACATAATGTTTTGATGGCATGTACAATATGCTTTATAAGTTCCTTATTCGTATTTTGTGCCAATTATATAGGATTTTTTGCACTTTTTAGAGTGATGATTGTCATGTCATGTACTCATATTGAAAGATAAAATGCTTCTCGTGGTAACAAAACCTTGCATTGCAGGGTTTGAAAGAGACGCACAATGCAGAAGGTGTTGTCCAGCAGAGAATGGAGCTTTTTGTTTCCACGTCTGTTAAAATTTTTGATCTGTTGCTGGGTGCTTGCAAAGGTAACTTCTGTTTTTCATTGCCATTGTAACATAAATAACTTTATGTATGGGTTCGGTTACAGGTTACATACCATCTTTTTGAAGTACGCTCGAGTTCAGCTCTGGAAACTATTAATCAATCAATCAGTTTTTAAAAATATTTTAACTGTTTCAATGGCTTAACACCCCAATATCAACATTAGGTTTTCAAAAACCAACTTGTGCACCACATGAAGCTATTGGTCAGGTCTCCCAACGTACAGTTCTTTCTTACAACACTTAGCCTTTAACTCGTTTCTGCATTGGGTATCTATTGAGTCTTTTTTTCACCCCGGTTGATACTAGACGGAGTTAACTGGAACCTGTTAAGCTTCAGCTGCTCTAGATACTGGGTTGGGTCAATATTTGTTACTGATATCATGTGATCTCAGTTTTCGTCACATTTCCTCAATATGCTTTTATTGAGACCTCTATTTACTAAACAGGTCAAATTGTTGGAATTATACTCCTCAATGAAGAACCCTCTGCGGCTCTAGTTTCCCGGTTTGAGGTTACATCTACATCTCCATCTTCACGCTGGTTGGCAGAGAAAGAAAATACTGTTAATCCAATAGTTATTGCTAGAGTGCTTTTGGTTCGGCTGACTCTTGCATGGATTACTGGAATCATCCTCCTCATTGCAACACTTCTAGGGGTAAGCGTACATACTTTATAGAAATTTCGATATGTGTATGCGGCTTGGTTCTAAATTTTACTAGTGCTTTACTTTTATGTGGAAGGTGCAGACTAATCTGTGCCCAACTTTTGACAGATTTTAAGTAAAAATCATTAAGGAGTACTATACGGCTCATTTGGATTAATCGTGCAAATGTATAGCTCAAGTAGTTAAGCGCACTGATCTAAAACTTGTTCCATGTCTTCTGCAGGTCTATTTCCTCATGAATATGCCTCTGACAAGGGACACCCTATTGTATTCTAATGTTAAGTTAGATTGAGTGCGGGCATGGACTTTGTAAACTTCAGTTTTCTGGCGGCCAGTGGTCTTATAAGTGGTTCCCTGGATTGTGTAGAGTATGGTACCAATTACTTGTCATATTGATGTGGGGTCAACTTTGAAGCCATCTCGGTCGGTATGAATACCGTTTTCCCCTTACATGTCAAGGAGGGCTCTACTCTGTTTATGTATAGCAACATTGTTGACTAATAAGCTCGTCACTCCGTGGTGTGTTCTCATGCAATTAAGTTCTTTCATTTTAATTCCCATCTTTCACGCAAACTGCCCAACATTTTGAGCTTCTCAGTTTGACTACCATGGAAACAAAACTTCAACTGGATGTGATGGTCAACAGTGATTACGGTTGTTTGCACCAGTTAACTCCAACTAAAAATAAAGCTGTTGGACCTATTAATATGTTTCATTAGATAGTTGAGATTTTCAGCAAGAATCCTTCAAGATCCAAGTAAATGATAAACGTGGAGTTTGAATTACATGGAGATGGACTATTAAGTCTTCCACCAAATCCCAATTTTCCATTATTTGGTCAGGCTATAGGGGAAATGTTGTGACACGGATTAAAGGCTAGTAGTGGGATATGTGGATTAGGAAAAACAATTATTCATTAGTAGTTGAGCGAGGGGTGATGTGTGAAACCCCAAGAACCATCAAGCCAAAGTCGCGGAGGTTCTCCATATTCAGCAAAGTACGGCCCGCGTCTGGCCACATCCAAGGGGTCCCGGACGAGTACCCAGTGGGTCTGAGGCAGACCAAGAGCTCTCAATCGAGCCCAGTAAGGTTCAAACATCCTCGAGGGACATCATTGAAGGCTGATACAGCTCGACCAAGCAAGCTTAGAAAGCTCATGTCAAAGGATGCAAAGTAGAATTCCACTTCTCAAATGAAGGGGCACGACTTTTTGGAGTGAGCTTAGGGTCATCCAGTGAATCATGGACTTAGAACTTACTATCAATCATTGAAAAAGAACAAATCTTGGTGCAGTTAATTGAAGGATTATGCATCAAACCGAATGGGCAACTCAAAGGGGTGAATATTTGAATGTGAACCCTTTCCCCATTAAAGGGTACATTCAGCTAAGGGACATCGAGAGGCATCCAAAAGCTTAGAAATGAGCACGATCATGATATTTCTAGGCATCCAAGATATCATATTTCATTCTGGCATTAGCCTTGACAAAGCTTAGATTCGGCCTTTACGCTTGGCACCTCGGCGAATCCTTCATTTCAAAGGTTCCTGAGGCTATTTTCTTCTTGTATCCAACATTTTGGCAATATTTGGTCATATTTTTGCACTTTCATCTATACCATCTTGTTCAGGTAAAATCCTTCACGTTTCATATTTTCGGGTCTCTAACAATGGGTATCAAAGCCATAAGGATTCCATCCAGGCAACAAGGAGTACAATCGCAACAGACAAAGGCACAACAATCAGGGAGAGGTGGGCGAGCAGACCACCAGTAGTCCCGAGACCCAACGAGGACCAAGCCTTGACGTGGAAGTCACTGAGGGCGAGGAAGGAGTCCAGAATCACCCATCATTTTCCCTTGTTCCAATTCATTTCGAGGGGACTTATCATCATGAGGAAAACTATGTCCATCATCGCCTACCAAGGCAAGGCAACATGTACCAAACATCAGGCCAAACTAACATGTTCTGGCCGGGTGGGGAGTACCTCAGCTTAGTGGCCACTCTCGTGATGACCAAATACGTGTGGGGTTTAGTGATCGCCGAGACCCGGACTTGAACCACTCTAACCAGTATAAGCAGTGGAGGGGGGACTGACCGACCTGCCTAGTACCACCTAATTTATGAGGTGAACCATGTAGCCTACGTAGGTCACTGCGTGGGGCAAATCGAAGGGACATATCCGTGGTTAGGCGAACCAAGGATAAGAAAGTTTGAGATGACTTGTCTTTGAAGGCATCAACGTTGATGGATGAGTCTGCAAAGGCGAGAGGTATTTATTGGAAGCTCGAACTCTGAATCTGCTCCGAAGGTCGCCGCACCTCTTCTGCTCGAACACTCATCAGATCTGGATCGATTGGATGAAGATTAATTAACCTATCTGTATTTTTTACTTTCTATAGGTGCAGTTGTATATAAGAAAATATAAAAGGGGTGATATTGTATTTTTTACAAACTCTGGAGTTCTGTATTTAAACAGAACTCCCTCATTCAATGAATACAAATTTTTTACCCCGCAATACAAATTCCTGATCCTCATTTCATCAGCTCTTTCGGAGATTCCTCCGATCAGTCTTCTATCCGCTTTGCGTTCGATCTCTACAGTATTTTCATGTTAGGTCTGACCGACCTGCCTAGTACCACCTAAATTATATAGTGAACCAAGTAGCCTACGAAGGTCACTGTGTGGGGCCAATCGAAGGGACATATCCGAGGTTAGGGGAACCAAGGATAAGAGAGTTTGAGATGACATGTCTTTAAAGGCATCGGCGTTGATGGATGGGTCTGCAAAGCCGTGAGGTGTTTTTATGTTAATGGCCTTACAAATGCTGAGAAATTCAGCGCAACAAACATGTGCCTTGAGGTGAAGACATTTAAGTGGTACCGGTGGTTTAAAGGAATGCAACGCACTCATATATGAGAATAATTCTGAGGGGAAGTTCTTAAAGGCTACGTGGGAAAGGCAGCCAAGGAGTTCATGATCGATATTTTGCGCTCACCCAAGAAGACTCGAAACCTCAAGTGGAAATCACTTCACAATGTATACAATCAAGTACAATAGATATGTATACAATCAAGTACAATAGATCTTTAAGTAACTCAAATCCCTTGGTTACCACTATGTAGTTGAAGTATTGTGAGTGCGTCTGACTCTCTCAGACGGAGATCCTTCTCATCCCACCTCGATTTGCCTCCTGCAAATTGGTAATTCTCTTCCCGATAATGTCAGCACTGTAACACAGTCTGTTCAACGATTTCCCTCAGCACACGGCGATGAAGCTCTTGCTCTGTCGATTTTCCGACCAACTCTGATGATGATCGACGGTCTGTAATTTCGATCTGCCTTTGTTTGATTAACTTAGTTTTCGTGATCCACCACTCTAATCATCCGAATCACATAAATAAATTAGATGTGCTTTTGCCTTTTTTTTGGAAGGAAGATAATGTTCGATTATACTTTCCATATTCCAGAGAGGATCCAATCTTCGGAGAGCAGAATCAGATCTTCGGAGCGCAAAATCTGGGAGAATATATCTTCGGTATATCTCCAAAATATTTCCTTGCTGATTCAATTCAATTCGCAGATCTCGACTGACAATGTTACAGCTTCTGTCTGAACAGATACTGTCTCGCCTTCTGACACAGGCGAGTTTCTTTGCACTGTTTGTCCAAAATATGCCATTCAAAGATCCGTGAACTACTAGGATCTAACATTCTTTCCCTTGGCATTTTGTTGACAAAACTTTCTCTTCATAGGGTGCGAAAGGCATGTATCTACCAAATGCCGAATTCACCCCTTTCAATACTCCCCCTTTTTGCAAATAAAAGTGGCAAGGATATACAAACGTAGACATGGGTGGCTTCGCATCCTCTGTAACACATTACTCCCCCTTCTTGTCAGCCTCACTGTTCCAGAACCATACTCTTGAAACCGTGACAGCCTTTGTCAGAGACTCTCCACTTTGAGTAGATCCAGATTTCTGATAAGGTGGTCACTTCTCGGACTTCCTGGCACAATCTTGCCTAACTTCTTGACACTGCTCCCCCTGTCTCAGAGGCCTCACTTTTCTTTTGTCTTGTTCTACTATCCCATTTATCTTAGACAGCCGTGTTGCAACAGAGAACTCCATCACTTCCTCATACTGTTTAACTGTCTCAGCAGCTGACTCAGGTTCAGTGATCTTTGGAGGAAAACTGACTTGAACAGCTCAGCGTCACCCATCTGCCTCTTTGTCTGCTTCACCAGAGACTGTCTCAGCAGCCGGATCCTTACTCTCTCGTGACAATGCATACTTTGATCCCAAAATTCTGCTTTCTCTACCTTTTCTCAGTCTTCTAGGCAAATAGCTTGGCTTATCTCGAGGCCTGGCCCTTTTTCTGAACAACAGACTTCACACATTTTCTTCTTTGAAATAGGTGTGTTTCAGACTTGTCTACCAGAGACCTTTTGACCGACTTCGCCTTCTATCGCTGAGTCGTCTCAGTCCTCTTGGCAGGCAACTCCCCCTGACTGTCAGAACCTTTGAAACAGGCTCTGTTCAACTGTTGCACACTTCTGAACTGGAGGCTTATCCAAGAGCTTCTTCTTTTCTCCGCCCCTTTTTGGCACTTGGAGCTTTCCCCAGGATGCTCTACGAATATATAGAAGCCTATTAGGAATTCAAAACACAAATTTCAAAGAATTTGATACCTCAATCAGACTTTTGGATCTTGCTGACTTCTTCTTTCCAAAAGATCTAGAACATATCTGCCTCGTCATTTATGACCTGTCACACAGCTCTGCCTCAGACTCTGCTTCGCCCAACATGAGAGACAGACATCAGAATCTCTGCCTCTAGATGCTTAACCAGTTTATCAGTTCCTTAAGTATTGTTCAAGAACTAGTCAAGCATATCTGAACGTGACTAAGTGTCAACACCACATAGACCCAAGGAGAGTCTAAGTGTTTCAAACTGAGTATTGTTCAAGGCTTCAGTGAAAATGTTTGCTAGCTGTCCATCGATGGATACCTGTTTCCAGAGTAATGATCTTCTGTTCAACCAACTCACGAATGTCGTGATGCTTGATGTCAACTTGTTTGATTCCGGAATGCTGAATGGGATCCTTCGAAATGTTGCATGCAATCAAGTTGTCTCAGAATAGAGTCATCTCCCCCTGTTTCAGACCATACTCTAGAGTCATTTCTCCCTATTTCAGACCATACTCTTCCATCATCTGTTTCACACTTGCTAGATGACTTTCTTTGGGGTTAGCTTGGTATCTAGCACATACTCTCACAGCAATACAAATGTTGGGTCGACTGGTAGTGAGATGGAGTACGCTGCCAGTCATCCTCTTGTACAGGTTCTGTTCCACACTGACTCCGAATTCATCTTTTGTGATTTTCACGTGTGTAGTGGCAGGAGTGTGCTTATGGCTGACATTTTCCAATCTAAACTTCTTCACTAAGTTCCAAGCATACTTGCTCCTTGTCATAAATATTCCATCTGATTTCTGAGACACTTGCAGACCAAGAGAGTAGATCATCTCAACCATCATACTCATCTGAAATTCAATCTGCATCTGTTCAACAATCTGATCCACCGACTTCTGTGATCGATATCCAAATACTATGTCATCCACATCGATTTTCGCAATGATGAATTCCTTCTGAACGTGCTTCACAAATAGAGTCTTGTAATCTCCCCCTCGCACATAACCATGCTTTGGGCGCCTGTTTCAGTCTGTACAAGGCCTTTTTGTGACGATACACATGATCCGGGAGATGTGTGTCTTCAAAGCCTTCGGCTGAGCAACATATACTTGTTCATTCAGATGCGGATCCCCAATAATGTTGGTCATTGGATGATTTTGCAGAATACGCTGCGGTGGTTGAGTAGCTAGAATTGGCTCTGGTTCTTTATCAGATACATGTTAATCATCCTGAATTTCTAGTACAGAGTCTGACACACGCATCTGTTCTTCCTGAGATGGCTTGCTAGTTTCTGAATCAGGGCAGGCAACATCATCTTCACTTGTGCTGATCGAATAATCTGAGTCTTGAATCGCCACGTTAATTGACTCCACAGTAGTAAGGACTCTGTTCTGTGTTCCAGGGCAAACAAGGACTCTGTTCAGGGTGTAACAGACAGTGTTGATCACTTCTGCCCAGAAGGTTAGAGCCAACCCTTTTCCATGAAGCATAATCCGCATAATTTCTTGAAGGGTGCTATTCTTTTTCTCTGCCACTTCATTACGTTGGGGTGTTATGGGTGCTTAAAACTGATGACGTATGCCCTGTTTAAGACATAATTCTTCCATGTCATTGTTCTCAAATTCCTTACCATGGTCACTCCTGATTGCAATCAGAGTTATGCCTTTTTCACGTTACAGTCTTAGAATCAAGTGAATCACATCTTGAACAATGTCTGATTTCTGTCTGAGAAACACAGTCCAGGTAAAATGAGAAATATCATCAACACAGACTAGAACGTAGATCTTACCACCAATGCTTTCGGTCTGCATGGGACCCATCAAGTCCATGTGTAACAGTTCAAGAATTCTGGTTGTACGGATCTGATTCGTTCCAGGGTGAGCAGACCTTGTCTATTTTCGTATCTTGCATTCACCACACATTGCATCCGTCTTTCCCTTTAATTTTGGTAATCCTCGCACTAGACCATGTTTAGATATCTGTCTCAGTGTCTTGAGATTCAATTGTCCCAGCCGCTTGTGCCAAAGAATCAGTTCATCCTGCTGAGACAGAAAACAGCGAGCTGTGACAGGCTCCGTGTCAAAATTCAACAGATAACAATTATTCGATGAACGAACTCCTCTCAAAACACAGTTCCCTTCACTGCTGATGACCTGACATGAATCCTTGGTGAATTGGACAATCAGCTTTCCATAGCACAGTTGGCTTATACTTAGTAAATTGGCTTGAAGACCTTCCACAAGAAGCACATTTTTTATCGTAGGCATCCCTCAAACTGATAATGTACCTTGACCAATGACCTTTCGTTTTTTCCCATCATCAAATGTAACAAATCTCCTATCCAAGTTCTATAAATTGGTCAGATAGCTGGCTTCTCCTGTCATGTGGGCTGAACAGCCACTGTCAAAGTACCACCGATCCTTCTCAAGGTGACTAGATGAGCTGTATGCGACGTATCAATGATTGGTGTAAGTCTTTGAGATGGGCACGGACTTTTGTAGACGATATTTTGCAAGAAATTTGGAGCACTTTCTCTGGATGTGGCCTTGCGCTTTGCAAAAACGGCAAAAACGCTTGTCCTTTATCCAACGCTTATTAAATCTGTGACTGAGATGAACACTGTTGGCATAATTAGGATTTTTAGCTTGAACAAACATAGTCTTACCACATGCCTTCTTCTGATGCTCATAGCCCAAACCAGGACTCCCAAGATTCGTACGCTGAGCACCCAAGATAGAATCAAGTTTCTTTGTCCCATTGTTCATCATACTGACATATTTTCTTATTCTTGACAGCTCTTCCACAGCTTCTGAGTGTTCCAGTTTCTCCTTATCAAGTGCTGTTTGCAATCTTTTAAATGTTTCAAACAACTCATATTTCTCAGCCTTTAAGCTTACTACTTGCTTGCTTAGTTTGAAATTTGCTTTCACTACTTCCCCCCAATGTTCGTACAAGGCCTTGTATTTTTCAGCCACTATTTCTTTGGTGATTTCTGTGTCACTATCACTGTAGCTGTCTCATTCTGATTTTTCTGGTTCAGTGCTGGTAACCTCTGTCACAGTTATGAGAGCCAGATAATTAGATTCTTCACCTTTTGTTTCAGACTCCTCTGACTCAGCATCATCCCATCCAGCCAGAACATCCCTTTTCTATTTCTTAAGAGTATTAGCGCATTCTGCTTGGATGTGTCCAAAGCCTTTACATTCTCGACACTGAATTCCTTTACCTTTTTCTCCCTTTAGAATTTCAGAGGTTTTTGTTTTTTTGAATTTACCATCTTGTCAACTTCTGATGTTTGTTCCAGATCTGTTTCTCTATTCAGACTGGCGCTGGTTCAGTTTCCTCATGAATATGTCAAAGTTTTTTGCCAGTAGTGCCAACTGTTCAGACATTTCTCCTTCACCTTCAGCAGATTCTAATGCTTCACTTTCGAGAACTATTCCCCGAGATTTCTTTTCAGGAGCTTTAGATATTAGCTTCATTTCAAATGTCCGAAGGGATCCCATTAGGATGTCAAGCCTCATTCCCTTCATATCTTGGGCTTCCTCAATAGCTGTCACTTTCATTGTGTATTTCTATGGAAATGACCTCAGAACTTTTCTGACAAGCTTTTCATTGCTGATCGGCTCTCCAAATGCATGGGCTTCATTTGCAATGTCCATCGACTTTGTATTGAATTCAGTTATTAACTCTTCCTCCTTCATTTTCAGATTCACAAACCTGGCAGTAATCATCTGTAACCGAGACTGTTTCACCTTGTTAGTTGTGTTTTGGTGATTATTAGTTGCAATGGAAACAGTAAAAGACACAGGATATGTTTACCATGTTCAGCTCACCGAGCCTACTCAAGGGGGTTGACTCGGAACCCCAAGTGGAAACCACTTCACAATGTATACAATCAAGTACAATAGATCTTTAAATAACTCAACTCCCTTGGTTACCACTATGTAGTTGAAGTATTGTGAGTGCGTTTGGCTCCCTCAGACGGAGATCCTTCTCATCCCAGATCGATTTGCCTCCCGTAAATCGGTAATTCTCTTCTCGAGAATGTCAGCACTGTAACACAGTCTGTTCAACGATTTCCCTCAGCACACGGCGATGAAGCTCTTGCTCTGTCGATTTTCCGACCAACTCTAATATGATCGCCAGTCTGTAACTCCGATCTGCCTTTGTTTGATTATCTTAGTTTTCGTGATCCACCACTCCAATCATCCGAATTACATAAATAGATTAGATGTGCTTTTGCCTTGTTTTTGGAAGGAAGATAATGTTCGATTATACTTTCCATTTTCCGGAGCGGATCCAATCTTTGGAGAGCAGAATCAGATATTCAGAGCGTAAAATATGGGAGAATATATCTTCGGTATATCTCAAGAATATTTCCTTGCTGATTCGATTTTATTCGCAGATCTCGACTGACAATGTTGCAGCTCCTGTCTGGAAAGATACTGTCTCAGCTTTTGACACATTCAAGGTTCTTTGCACTGTTTGTAAAAAATATGTCATTCAAAGATCCGTGAACTACTAGGATTTAACAAAGAAGAATAAATTTGAAAAGATGAATCGAACTAATCCTAGCCCTTTTTATCCTTGACATGCTAAAAGTTTGGACCATTGGAAATATAGATGCAGACTGTAAAGATAAATGTGCAACAATAATGTTAAAAATAAAGGAAGGGACGATAGGAATTATTCTTCTCTTATTACAATCGTACACACTATATAGACATGTCTTAATGCTATCAATTCTACACTCAACTTCATAATCCAAAATGTGGATGCTCATGGCATACTCGCACAAAATAAACTGTATAAGAAGTTTGTTCCAGAGACCACTGTTGTACAACCTTCTCAGAAGGATATATCATGACCACAAAATCCGGGCAAAGATTGAAGGACATATCATGTCTGCAAGATCTGTGCTGAGATCTGAAGATTGCATCTCCAAAATATTCCAAGATATTGAGAAGATCGTAAGCATTAAGGCAAGCAAGATCGAGAGATATTCAGGTGGTACAATCGTCTTGGAATAAAGAGATTGCGGGATATTCTGTCACAAATTGCTCCAGCTCAATATAAATACAGATTGCCGTCATCAAGAAGTATTATCGAAGAAGACAGAAAAGAAACACATTAAGCTGTACCTGACAAAGCTGATATTGTACACACTTTGAAGACGAGATCTGTGGGTAGAGACGGGAGGTCTCACACTCAGGGGGAGCCTGAGTGCCAACCATATTGAGTGAGTGAGTGAAAGGTAGAATATAGAGGGAGTCTTCTATTCTGTAAAGTGACCTTGTACTCGTCCTCAGACATAGTGGATTGGTTCCCACCGGCTTGGGATACCCCCCAGATGTAGGCTCGTTTATAATCGAACTGGGTAATCATTTTTGTGCACGTAGTACATAGGATCCATCACTGACCATCATTTCAATCATCCTGCACACTTGTTCAACAAGTTGTTCCATCAGCTAGTTGGACAAGTTCCTACACTTCAGCAATTTCACAAAAGACCAGACTAATTTAGCCACTCTTCAACATCTAATAATTTAAACCTAGGATCCATAATTGTAACAAGACAAAAAGTCGTAAGAAAGTAGATCAATACTTATCAAAATTGAGTTTCATTGCACTTAAAGCATTTTAAACCATGTAAAACTAGAATATGCAGCAAAATTTTGATACATATCCACCAAACAAATTATGACTCTACTTGAGGTTGGTGTGTACACATCCCAACGGATTTTTGTTAAAGAGTAAAAATGGAAAGAAAATTGCATATGAGAGTAGCAACCATCCAATCATTTTCAATAGGAATTTCATCCTGGATTCATTCACAATGAGTGGGTATCTATGTAATGCAGTTTTATACTTTAAGTGCAGTAATAATCAGAGCATTTTTATATAACGTAATTTTATACTTAATTGCAGTAATATGTCTATGTTGAACATCAATGTAAATATGTTTTTTGCCCCATGGTAGCGATGGATCAAAGAAGCTATTAGTATTTGTTAGAGCAGCAACTGGTGACCTAGGAGCACCAAGGATGGCTTGCCAAACTCTTGGACTACGACTTTGAGAAGCAATACAAGCCGATCTGGACCGATCTGGCCCGATCTATTGGAGACGTCCACGACACATGAGAAGTTAGCCCTAGATGCAGATGAAGAGACAAGAACGAGCAAGGGGTCACGGGAGAGGAAAAGCAAGCAAATGCATTCAAAAGCCATAAAAGGGACCATTAAGGAGACCAAACAAAGGGCCACTTGTTCAAACAAGCCATAAAAGGGAGCATTAAGGAGACTATAAAAGGAGGACGTCCAACCTTGTTCTCATCATCAAGAAGATCATTTGATAAGTATTTTAGTCCAAACATTCTAGTGGTAGTCGGGCATTTGCCTTGAGGCCAAGATTCGGCCTTCGATACAAGGGTTAAATCGGACATTGTTTGTCTATTGTATCAAGCTCTTTGAGCCTTTTATCTAATCATATTTTCGAGTTCCTATCATATGGACCCAAATTTCTTGTTTTTTATTACTTGAATTCATACTTTTGGCTACGGTAGTAAATTTTTCAATTGATTCAGACAATGCAAACAATCCATCTTGTACAATTTAATTAAATTGTGTGTGGAATTGAGGTGTTGCTGAAGTGTCTGGATGAGTCAGGTAACAACCTCTTTCCTAAAAGAAATTTAGGAATCATATCTTCTCGATCTTTGGGGGTTGTTAGCAATTCTGTTGCTGCTTTAATTTCCTAAACTAGATCAACTTGCAGCAATTTTGTGAAGGATGTCACTATCCTTAACAATCTCCCCTTGACATTTTTGACAAAACCCAAGGACTCTTCTGATTTCAAGCTATCCCAAGCTAAAGCCCAATGACTCTTCTGATCTCAAGAGATCCCAAGCTTATTTTCAGGTTCCCTCTCTAGCAGCATCCTTAGCTTCTTCATGATCTAACTCTCCATCTCTTGTGGTGACTTCAGTATTCCACAGAAACAACCATTACTCTCCCTTTTTGTCAACAAATGACAGGGGTCCTCAAACTAAAACTCAGCGAATAGGCCTACGCCTCTTCTCCATCCACTGAAGGTGGATCTCATCAGTGGGGTCCTCTACATCCCTTAAAGACTAACAATCTGGGCTCTCCGAGTAGCATTCCTCTTGGCTTTAGCAGTCAAGTGAGCAAGCTCAGTCTTTAATTGTCCGACAATCTTTGCGCCTAATGCTTCCTGAATTATCCTTTTCTTGCGCTCAATTACTTCGTTATGTCGTGGTGTGATAAGGGACGAGAGCTGGTGGGAGATACCACGGTTTTTGTAGAACTCATCTAGGGCATCATTCTCAAACTCCATACCATGGTCGATCCTTAGGGCTCCCATTCTTAATCCCTTCTCTTGTTTCAGCCATGTTGCTTAACCCATCCATGGGCATAACGTTTTTCAGCTTAGGCAAACCATGAACGCATAGAGTTCCGTTACCAAGAACTTGTCCTTTCAGCCCATTCCTAAGAGCCACGTGTTGTTCTTTGCATGGTTGAATGTTAGTCAAGCATGTCCAATCCCTGGTCATGTGTTCTGAGCATCCACTGTCAAAGTGCCAGCTTCCTTCATTGAATCCGACGAGCTATAGAACACATGGATATAGTGTTTGCTTCTTGACCTATTTCTCCGATGTCTGGCTATAAACTGTCTTCATGGTCTCCATTACCTAGTAAGGATAAGGCAGAACCATTGGATATGACTACTTTGGTTGCAGAAGTAGCAGATGCATTTATCTCTCCCGATGGTCATCTCATGATGTTGTTGTAGCGATTCCTGTAGCATCTGTTGTCTTCTCTTCTGGGTATTTTTCTTTGAACCTATTTTTTGAAGTCTGGCTGGCTAGTCCACCTTTTTTACTTGGGGTTCAGGTTGTTCTAGCTCCTGGGCTTTAACAAACAGCGTCTTTCCAGAACCAACCTCTCATGTGTAGCCAAGGCCAGTATTTCCTCCGCCATACCTTTGACATGCTAGAATGTCATCGAGGTTGCTAGATCCACTGTTTAGCATCTTCACTATTCTTTTGTGTTGACTCAGCTCTTCCATCACAGCATCATATCCTTCCTCAAGCTGTTTGGCTTGATTCGTCAGGAAGATGACGGTCTGGCTTAGGTAATTCTTTTTAGTCTTCAGAGCATCCATAATTTTCTGTAAGTCTTCTTTTTCTTCTTCTAGCCGAGATATCTTTATATTTAGATCCTTATTGACTTCAATTACTTCAAGCCACTTCTGGTGCATTAGGGCAAAGTTTTCAGCGACATTCCTTCGTAAGTTCTTCATTATCGCTGCTCTCTGAGTCTGAAGAGTTGTGCACTGTGTCTTTGCTATCGCGGTTGTGATCTGCCATAGAAGCTAGATCGAGCCAGGTTGTTTCTAGGTTCAACTTCATGCTAACTGTGTTCTGATTGAAGAGCACTACGGCCGTACCGACATGTGGTATGGTCGTACTGGACCAGTACGGGCACAAAAGTTAAAGCCCAATTTGTAATCTTTAAATAGAGTGTGGGATTTCTCCCGAAAGGGGTATGAAAATTGAGTTTCCTAGCCTAGTTTGAGTGAAAAGAGAGGGCTTACACAAGTCTAAAGTATAAGAAAGGAAGGCAACATCTAGGCAAGTTTCATCATTTTTCTATTATTTTGTATTTTCTAGATTAATCTTCTATGACGTATGTCATGTCCAATAATATGATGTGTGAGTAGTGGCCCTTGTTCTAGGGTCCTATGAATTTTAGTTGTACTCAACTCATGATTATTCAATGAATATACATGTTTGATGTCAATTAGAGGATTTGATTTGGTATGACTACATGTCTTAGTTTATGCGAACAAGGTGTTTGATGAAATATTTCAAAGCATGAACATATAAGTTTAATACCAATAAAATGATAGGATGATGTAAAAAACTTGACCAACTATTGAATCAACCTTAAATAGTAGTGACCACGATGTGGCCTACTAACTTATTGGAAAAGTTGACATTTTAGTTTGGAAGACTAGGACTTAATAATTTGTATCTCGGTTAATTGCACAACGAGTTAGAAATAATCGAGTGTAAGCCTCAATAGAGGGGACTCGTATTTAAGGTGTATGTTTGAAGGGTAGAGGCGCAATGACAGTTGTTATTTACTTGGATACATGCATGGTCTATTCTCATCTTTTATTAGACATTGCATGTATGTTTCATTCATTATCCACTTGAATGGTACGTATAGCTGAAGTAGTGACCTTGGAATATTATTTTGAATAGGTTACGAAATAATCTTATGTCTTGGGTCACATTAATATTTACGTTTCATGCTTCATTATTCGAGTTAGAATAGGTAAATTGAAATACACGTGCTTATCTTGCTTCCTCAGGGTTCAACATGGATTTGCACATCACATAAATTCTTTGACTACATTGATCCTTAATATTGACATGAGACCAGGTAAAATTTGAGTATGTCAGCGAGTAATGATGTGTTCTCGGGTGAAGACCCAAGAAATCCTAAGAAGGACCACGCCGATGGAGGTTCCGCATGCTCAGTAAGGTACGACCCGTCTGACCACTCCAAGAGGTCTTGCGCGAGTACCAATTGGGTCCGATTCAATCCGAGAGCTCCCGATCGAGATTAACAAGGTTCAAGGATACTCGAGGGACATCATTGAAGGCTAGGACACCTCAACCAAGCAAGCTCGGATAGCCGAGGCCAAAGGATGCAAAGTAAAGAGTTCCAAGATTTTCAGATCTCAAGTGAAGGGGCACGACATTTTGGAGTGACCTTAGGGTCATCCAATAAAGGGACTCACACCTATTTGGACCATGAACTTAGAGCTGATTACTAAGTAAAAGACGGACGAATCTGGGGGCAATTGAATGAATATGCATCAAACCGAAAGGGCAACTCATGGGGTGCGTATTTGAATTTGTACCATTTCACCCATTAAAGGGTGCATGCAACAAAGGGACGTCAAGGGGCATCCAAAAGCCTATAAAGGAACCACAATTAGGGCATTTCCAGGCATCCAAGAGATCATATTTCGTTCGGATGTTAGCCTTGTCGTAGTTTAGATCGACCCTTGGACTTGGCACCTCCATGATTCCTTTATTTTAAGAGTTCCGAAGCTATTTCCTTCTTATATCTAACATTTTGTCCATATTTGGTCATAATTTCATACTTTCATATACACCATCTTGTTCGGGAGAAAATTCTTCGCATTTCAAATTTTCAGATCTCTAACTAGGGCACCATCCATCAAATTAACTAAAATTCAATATAAATTTTTAATTTTTTCTTTATTAGAGATGTGGAATGATCTCATCAATATTTTGAACATTTTCTCTCTCACATGTGATTGAACACACAAACGTGGTCATCTATAGTTAAGAATTTTTGGGACCCAAAATTTCAAGTTGTAAGGTCGAAACTCATTTGTTCTAACTATTTTCGGTTAAAATCCTAGTTAGACTATCTTTCGGGAATACGGCAAAAGTTATATATAGGGAAGATACAGGCTAACATCATAAACCAAAGTGATCACCAAAATTTGGCCTTAAACTGTCCCAATTAATCACGTCCCCATAAGTTCAAAAACATTAATTTAGCAAATTAGTCGAACCTGCCTGTTGACTGTAAGAGTATTCTATTTACCTCTTGCATTGGTGATTTGGTCACAAATGGAGTGAGAACAGGAGTATACCCAGGATCATACACGTGCCTATGAAAATGTCAAAGCTAGGCATAATGGTCCAGTCTTTGGGTTGGTGAGACTTATACTTCAAGCCTCCACACTAATCAACTCTTTCATGCTACATTCCACCACCTTTTTAATCTCTATATTCTTCTTCAATATGCACAGTAACATTTTTAACCATCTAATCACACGTTCGATCACTTCTAACCATCCGATCATAGAAGATGTCTTCAACTTTTTGTTTTAAACGAGCAAGAGCAACATGAAAAAAGAAGAGATGGAGATCCTCAGCTAGCTAGGTCAAGACAAGTCTCTACTGATCGACCAACCCCTAAGTTGGGTTGGTGGGGCGTCCTCTTGGACTTCATCTTTCCCGCCAAGGCACTAGAGTCGTCTCTCATTATTTTATATATCTTTCAATATTTACATCTTGCATGCTTCCTATATAAACCAAACTAGGTTTCTTACTCTATGTACTTAATTCCCATCCAACAAGCTTCTCTCTTAAATCAAAATGCCTGTTGATCTCTCTATTCCGGCATCCGGCACCGTGTGCGTGACCGGTGCAGGCGGCTTCATTGCTTCTTGGCTCGTGAAGCTTCTCCTCGAGAAGGGATACACAGTCCGTGGAACTGTCAGGAATCCAGGTAGCTAGCTAGCTAGGTTTATGTTGTACTTGTCTTAATTGGTTTGGCTTATTAATTTGTGATATATATATAATGCAGCTGATGAAAAGAACAACCATCTGAGACAACTCAAAGGTGCGGATGAGAGACTCATCTTGTGCAAAGCTGATCTTCTCGACTGCGAGAGCTTGTTTCAGGCCATCAACGGCTGTGATGGAGTCTTTCACACTGCATCACCGGTCACCGATGATCCGGTCAGTACACTCGACCATGTTTCTACAAATTAACACATGCACTTAGCTACCTACTTGTTTCATTCACTGATCGAGGAATTTTAAAAAAAAAAACAGGAGGAAATGGTTGAGCCAGCCGTGAAGGGAACTAACAACGTCATTCGCGCATCCGCTGAAGCCAAAGTGCGGCGCGTGGTGTTTACATCCTCCATAGGAACAGTTTACATGAACCCCAGCAGAGACCCTAATGCTGTGGTGGATGAGAGTTGTTGGAGCGACCTTGACTTCTGCAAAAACACCAAGGTCAGCTAGTTCATATTAGCTACGGGACCTACCTAAATAGATGATCTGACTTGTATATATATGTATGTAGAACTGGTACTGCTATGGGAAGACAGTGGCTGAGCAGACAGCATGGGATTTAGCCAAGGAGAAAGGTGTGGACCTGGTAGTGATCAACCCTATGTTAGTGGTGGGTCCCCTGCTGCAGTCTACAGTGAATGCTAGCACAGTCCACATACTCAAGTACCTCACCGGATCAGCCAAGACATATGCAAACTCCGTCCAGGGCTATGTTCATGTCAAGGATGTTGCACTAGCCCATCTCCTTGTCTATCAAGCTCCATCAGCCTCCGGCCGCTACATCGTCGCAGAAAGCATCCTTCATCGCGCGGAGGTCGTGGCCATCCTCGCCAAGTTTTTCCCCGAATACCCAATCCCTCTCAAGTAAGTATATATCAAGCCTAGCTTGTATATAATTTGTACATGCATCAATCGATCTTCACAACCAAACCGACATTTTATTGTCAGGTGTTCGGACGAGGTGAACCCTAGGAAGCAAGCATACAAGTTTACGACCCAAAAGATTAAGGAGTTGGGCTTGGAGTTCACATCAGTGAAGCAATGCTTGTATGATACGGTGAAGAGCTTGCAGGAGAAGGGCATCTTACCGCATCCCAAGTCGCATAACGACGACGTTCTCAACATCAATTAAGCATACAAGTCATGATCATGAACCAATTAATTATAAAAGCACATTCACAAAAAGGAAATAGAAACCCTCAATTTAATTTTTTCTTGTTCTTTGTAATGATCAATGGAAACACTCTATATTTTTCTTTATTCATTTTTTACTTAGGAGTAGCAAAATCAAAACACTACTTTGGTTATTTATAGGAGCAAAATGATATAAAACTATTACAGACCAAAGATTAAGGCCGGATTGCAAGGACTTATAGTGCGTTCTTTAGCCATTAAATTTTCAGCACTTAAGTTAAGTTAACGTAAGTTAAGTTAAGTTAAGTTAAGTTCAGTTAAGTTAAGTTAAGGTAAGTTAAGTTAAGTTAAGTACTACCCATCACCCCAACCCACCATCACACCCCACCACCACCACTCCAACCTACCACCACCACCACCACCCAAACCCACCACCCCAACCACACCACCACCACCCCCACCCCCACCCCCACCACCAACACCCCAACCCACCACCCCAACCACACCACCACCATCACAACCACACCATCCCCCACCCCCACCAGCAACACCCCAACCCACCACTCCAACCACAACACCACACCACCCCACCCCCACACCACCACCCCAACCACACCACCACTCCAACCACACCACCACCACCACCCCAACACCACCACCACACTACCACCACCCCAACCTACCACCACCACCCCCATTACCACCACCACCAACCCACCACCACAACCCCAACCCAACACCACCAACACCCCACCACCACAACCCCCACCACCACCAACACCCCCACCACCACAACCCCAACCCACCACCCCAACTATACCACCACCACCATAAAAATATGTTTGTAAAAGTACTTAAGTTAAGTTAAGTTAAGTTCAGTTAAGTTAAGGTAAGTTAAGTTAAGTTAAGTTAAATTCAGTTAAGTTAAGGTAAGTTAAGTTAAGGTAAGGTAAGTTAAGTTAAGTTAAGTTAAGTTAAGTTAAGTTAAGTTAAGCATAAGTTAAGGTCTAAAGAACAGGCCCTCAAGAATGAGATCCAATTGCAAAAACTCTTCTTGGTCCAGATTATATTCGTTATTCAAAACTAGTACAAAGGGCCTGTTCTTTAGACCTTAACTTATGCTTAACTTAACTTAACTTAACTTAACTTACCTTAACTTAACTTAACTTACCTTAACTTAACTGAATTTAACTTAACTTAACTGAACTTAACTTAACTTAACTTAACTTAACTTAACTTAACTTAACTTAACTTAACTTAACTTAACTTAAAAATAATATAATGGTATCTCGTTTTCACATAATACAATTGCACCACAAAGCATACAATTCATAACTTTAATTCAAGTGAATGAATAAAGTTGATATTTGATGCAACACGTGTAGGCAAAAAGATTAGATAGCTTGAATACGACCCCTAAGAACCTTGAAATTTTATTAATTCTGTGTATAAACTTTCCATACTTTCCTGGCTCAGTTTATATAGTATTAAACAGAGCCCAGTAATTTGGAAATAAAAAATATATCTGGCAAAACACTCCGGATTCGTTCTAAAAACCATAGAAAATTAAAATAAAATTGTAAAACACTCCGGATGGGCACAGAAGGCCACAGTTCATGAGCGAAGCTGATGATTTTGGACCGCATCATCGTTCTCTTCGAACCAAGATATTACACGATTCAATCAGAGTCTGTGATGCCCTCTCTCGCTAACGTGCACCGCTTGCTAACACGTACCTTATAATGATCCATTCAATTGAACCATAACACAAAACTTGCAGCCCACACCTTCCCTTTATTTTTCACCATATACGGACAGAATCGATTAAATTTTCACCCTCTCTTTCTCCCGACACTTTCTCCACCATCTGCACACCCTACCCTAAACACTGCACACCCTACCCTAAACACTGCACACATCTTCAATATTCGTCCTTCTCTCATCACTGTCTCCTTCTCCCATCTTCCCATCTGCACACATCTTCACCATCTTTAAATCCCTCGCGATTGCTGTGATTTCCAGATGTGTGCCGCACCTTCCCCACTTATATTTTCCTATCCAGACTTCTGCGCTTGCGAGGAGCACTGAGCGAGGAGATATGAGCGACGAGCACTGAGCGAGGAGATATGAGCGAGGAGGACTGAGCGAGGAGCACTGAGCGAGGAGCGCTGAGCGAGGAGCACTGCGCTTGCTGTGATTGGTGTCAGGGTTCATCGAACCAGAGAGCACTGAGCAACGAGCACTTGTCTGGTCTCTGATCTATATTTTGGGGTGAGTCTCTGAGTCTCTGAGTCTCTGCGTCTTTGATTCAATTTCAGGAGTCTCTGCGTCTTTGATACATGTAGATCAAGTGACATTGGTTTC
Source organism: Umbilicus rupestris (assembly GCA_963678935.1). Taxonomy (NCBI): domain Eukaryota; kingdom Viridiplantae; phylum Streptophyta; class Magnoliopsida; order Saxifragales; family Crassulaceae; genus Umbilicus; species Umbilicus rupestris. Next base: position 8,441,777 of record OY787628.1, on the reverse strand, counting down.
TTATCTCTTTGTAACTAGGCAATGATCTGAGTATGAAGACTATCACAACTGAATTATATTGGTTTCTGGTTTTATTCCACATTAGAATAATGTGAAGCAGATCTGGGATATTAGTTGGTGGCTGCCCTGACTATATTTTGAAGCTGTGGGATGATCTATTCCAAGGTGACATTTCCAGTTACTATGACCTTGTTGAGCTTGGTATCAACATTATAGGTTTCAGCATCTACTGATGGAATGATGGTCACTCCCCCAAGTTGATAATTTTTGTAAGTGAAACTGAAAATAAAGGAGAAGATATCTACAAAGTTAAATAAGTTCTGTATTTGAGTATTGTCAAGGTTCTTCATATGATAGTCTTAAAAATCTTCTTGATGATGCATTCATCAATTCAACCAACTAATGGGCACACAAGAACAAAGGACAGAACACATTGTGTATATGATGATATAATTGAGGAAGTGTGTCTGTGTGAATGTGGATTACTGGTGGGCTTCATCTTGCATTTGGTGCCATTTTATTAAGCCTGATGTTGAAGCTGAACTAGTGAAGGGTCTTTTTCTAGCTTTTGACTTGTTATGCGAAGATTTCTAAGCTGGCTTGTCTTTGCTGTGTTATTTTCATGATGCACTTGTCTGGTCTCGCTGCTCGGCAACTCAAGTAATGAACTTTTCATGATGCAGTGTTATTTGCTTGTTTTTAATTTGAAGCAAAAATCCCATTTGTGGTGCTAGGCAGCGGTGAACAACAAACAATTCAGGTAAATATTCCAGTTTATGGTTTTTGTACAATTGCTTTGGATAGCGTTTATATTTGTTTGATCATTTGTTCAAATCCATGTCCTTGAAATATTATAGTATGTGGAATGCTGAGGAAAGTCGACGCCTTTTTAGAATTTTATTAGAATTGAGAAATGCCGGAAATGTTGGCACGATTGACTGGATGAAGGTAGAAAACATGTACAATTCCCAAGCAACATCGCAGAAGAAATTCAAACAGATGATGAATCACTACCACAGTTGCAGAGCAAAATGGTTAGCTTGGACCGATTTAAACCGGCTGACAGGAATTGCTTTCACTGAGGATGGTTTACCAACAGAGGAGGAGCTTCGCAGCGACAGACTACAAGAATTTCTGCAGGTATAAAAATACATGTTTAATATTTCAGCCATCTTATATGAACATATATGATTGTATGTTTATTTATTGTTGCAGAAACACAGGACAGGTGGTGCCGGAAATTACGTTTGCAAGAACAGACTTCTCGATTTGGATCTATGGGATCCAGTATTTGGTGGGAGATGTGCTACGGGTAACAAAAGTATTTCCCCAGCACTGGCCAAGGCTCAAAGAGGGAAAGCGATCCGGGTCGATATGGACGTGGATCCAGTTGAAGAAGGGTCGGGGGATAGTGACGATGCTCTTTTTTCGCGTGTAAGGGTTATGTTATCAGATGAGGACCGTATGAGTAGGTCTCCACCGAGAACTGGGAGCTCAAAGAAAAGGAAATTTGGCGAGTCGTCCGTATCCAAAGCGAAGCTTAAGACCGATTTTGATGCTTATGATCATGAGCATAGTCTGGTGGCTGCCATTCATGGCATGGAACAAGTACAGGCGCGTGGACGAGCATTTGGTGCGCGATGTTTGAAATACCTTGTTCGTGAGAAGCTTGATCGGCTATTTTTGGTGTTGGATAATGATGAAGAACGATGGGAGCTGCTGAATGATGTCGTGTGACCTTTTTGGTGCTGTTGTGTTATATGTTTGATGTTGTTGTGCTGACATTTGGTGACATTTGGTGTTGTGTTGCATTTCTAGTGTTGTGTATATGATGTTAATCTTTGGTACTGCTGACTGATTTTGAAGTTTAAATTTTATGAATCTTTGGTATGTGTAGAATGAATGAAATTCGGCGAAATCATCAGCGGGACGCGCCTGAACAGTTGTCAGAATTGGTGGCTGATAGACCTACGAGAGATGATTTGCGGTCAGGAGGTGATTATATAGGTGTATTTGTTGTGTTTGTAACTTATTTATAGTATTGTAGATATGTCTAGCATGTTTACATGGAAGAGTTTCGAGAATTTTTTGGATGTACAAACAACGTAATTCTGGTGAATCATATGATGATAATATGTTTATGGACGGTATCGGGAGGTTTTTGAAGCGGTCTCTGCGAATGAGTAAGTATTTGATGGAAACAATATATGGTATCCTTGCAGTAAGTGTAAGAATTTGTTATTCTGTGAAGTTGGGGCTGTTGAAAATTATTTGTTTACCTACGAATTCATTAAGGTTATTATAATTGGACCCTTCATGGAGAGGCAATAACAGAAGTGACATATATTGAATGACTATAAGTTGATGGAATTGATAGCGGGTTTCAGAATATGGTAAGTGATATAGCAGGACGAGCAGTGGTTACCACTAGTTATATCAAGAACAATTTGAGGAGCCTAATGAAGCAGCATTCGAGCTGTAATATGTTTAAATCAAGTTGCGAATGTGTATTTGAAGGTTACATTAACAGAAATTTCTATTGCCATGAAACTTCTTCAAACTAAGATAGACCATAAACTGTCGGAAGCAGCATATGATTCAGTTTGTGGAACAATTGAAAATTTGCTTGAATACGACAAGCGGATGCATACTATGTTTCGTCAAACAAAAAAATTAGTGAGTAGACTTGGGATGGGGTACACTCGAATTAATGTATGTGTAGACGGTTGTATGATCTATTATAGGGATGAGAATTAGTTAAATTAACATTTGTGTGGAGAACCAAGATACAAAGAGTCACACAAATCGCAATGTTTGAGCAATTACAAGAGGATGCGAGATTTCAAATATTCTACCTTCCTATCTATCTCATTTTCAAAGATTGTAGATGAGCGAAATAACAGCTACACAAATGAGTTGACATTCAAATAGGGCTAGAGATGACAATGTTATGGTGCACCCTTCAGACGGTGAGTCATGGAAACATTTTGATCACACATATCCCGACTTCAATTTCAAGTCTCGCAATGTAAGAGTGTGTTTGTGTTTGGTGGCTTCAACCTGTTTGGTATGTCGTTAAAATCATACTCATGCTGGCCTGTTATGTTATTGCCTTATAATTTGCCCCATGGTTGTGCGTGAAAACAAGATACATGTGACTAACTGTCGTAATTTGAGGATCCAAAAATCCTAAGAAATGGAATGATATATTCTGCCTTTGCTGAGTTTGTGGAATGTTGGAGTGGATACATTTGATGCTTACAACAAGCAAAACTTCCAAATAAAAATTATTCTAATGTGGACACTAGCTGATTTCCCTACCTACGGTATGTTATTTGGATGGTCAGGGATGTTTAGGGTGTCATATTGTATGGAACTTACTAAGGCGTTTGTGCTTAAAAATGGAAGGAAGGTTTCTTATTTTGACTATAACATGAGGTTTTTGCCTGAAAAGCAAAACCGTAAAAGTTTTTTTCGGGGACGGTTATGTAACACGATCCTTTAGTAGACAAGCACAATGGTCAGGCACTTTACGACAAATTATGTCGTATGAAGACAGTATTTGAACGGACTTAAATGAGAAACTGTCGGGTTTTGGTAACTATCACAATTGAACGAAAATCTTCAAGAGGAGGTTTATATGGTTCCTCCTCCCGGAGGCTCTTTGTGGGCTGAAACAAGCTCCCCAAGCCTGGTTTGATAAGTTTTCGATTGTGGTTTCTTCTCTAGGGTTTCATCCTAGTCAACAAGATTCAGCTCTTTTTATCGAGTGCACTCCCTCCGGTCGTACATTACTCTCTTTGTATGTTGGCGATATAATTATCACTGGAGATGATGTCGTCGGAATTACAGAGCTAAAACGTCATTTGGCTCATTAATTAAAAATGAAAGAGTTGGGATATCTACGATACTTCTTGGGAATAGAATTAGCATATTCTCCTCTTGGCTATCTTCTTTTTTAGTCTAAGTACATTGCTAGTATTCTTAATCAGGCTCATCTTTCCGACTCTCGCATTGTTGATACCCTTATGGAGACCAATGCTCTGTATTCTCCCACTGATGGCGTTGTTTTGTCAGATCCTACGTTATATTGCACTATGGTAGGCAACTTAGTGTAACTTACTATCACCCAACCAGTTTTTTTCTTCTCCTACTACAGAGCATTGGGCAGGTTATCCTTTGGTATCTTCGAGGGACTCAGTTTTAGAGTTTGCTCTTTCCATCTACATCTTTCTTGGAGTTGCGGGACTATTCGGATGCTAATTGGGCTATTGATCCTTCTAATCGTAAGTCTACAACAAGATTTTAGTATTCCTTGGTGACTCTCCTCTTATTTCTTGGAAGAGCAAAAAGCAGACGGTTGTCCCTCAATCATTTACAGAAGCCGAATATCGTGTCATGACCTCTACGACTGCTGAGATTGTGTGGTTGTGCTGGTTACTTGCCGATATGGGTATTGCTCTTTCAAATCCCACTCGAGTGCATTGTTACAATGATATTGCTATTCGAATTATTAGGAACTTTGTATATCATGAGTGTACGAAACACATGGAGATTGATCGTCATTTCACTCGCCACCACTATGAGATGGAACAATCACGTTGCTGTTTATCACTTCCGTTATACAGATTGCTGACCTATTTATGAAGGCTCATTCTATATCACGTTTTCGTTTCGTAGTTGGAAAACTCTTGATACTTTCCATCATTGCATCGTGAGTTTGAAGGAGATATTAGATAGTAATATTTTCTAATTACTATAAGGGTAGTTTAGTCCGTTAGCATATTATTTGTTACCTACTTATTCTTGTTCGGTATTGTGTCAGACTCATTCTTTTACGTATCTATGAAACTCTACCCTCTTTTTGTTTTATTCTTTTTGCAACTTTAACAAAACCAACACTCAGCAAAACATTTTTGAATCCACTGAACTATTGTTCTGAGGTTTGCTCGAGTCTATAGATATTTTTAACCATAACTTGACTTATATAAAACTGGATGGTAATGTCATTCACATCTTTCATCAAGAAGGTATTATTGGTATGAAGTTGATGCAATGGCCAGTACTCGCAGACAACCAACAACAAGGAAAGTTCTCACGATGTTCATTTTAACTACATGTGCAAGTATATACTTCATGATAATTCAAACTTTCTATTTGAGTAAAATCTTTGGCAACAAAGACGAAGGGGAACACAAGATGGATGGTAATAAAATCTTGAATATAGAGCACAAAGTACGTACACCTAATTCTTCAACTGGCCAAGAAGCAACATGCTCCAAAAGTGCACTGGTGGTGAATCACTCTTTTTGCATTGATGCATCCAGATCCAATAGATGGATCATTAGTCTATCCAGAGTTATTTGGATAGAGATTTCAGTAGGATCCATGCATCGCCCCGTATATTATGAGCGTTTGATTTTATCTTTGGCGACTAGTGCATACCATAAAAGTGGACCATGGATACAGTGATTGAGAGATGGAGATCCATGATACACATCTTTCATTTTATACATGAAGAGATGGCATTGATCCTACGGGATGTAAAGGTAATCAAAGCTCTGTCAATTGATGGTAGTCCGGTCCACAGTTGCGTTGAACTATGCATCAACATGCTTGGAGTGGTTTACCTCGTGGTAAGATATGAAGTTGAGTGCACCGTATTTGATTAAAAATCACATGAAAAATAAAGACTTGTTAACTCAATCGCATAGGACGCTATGCACTGCTTATCAGGTTGGTCACAAACAGTTGACCGATTGCATCGTTAGGCGTGGCTCGGCCCAAATCGTTTACCCTTCCTCAACTACAAATACACACTGTATTTGGTTGTTGGGTATGCCTACATTGGTTCTTATCCAACTTATGAATTATTAGGTTTTTAGATTATTTTGGATTAACTTGTCTTTCACACTAATAAAGATGGTGGTGACCCAACTAAAGGAGCAGTGCCTGTAGATGAGGATGATGAAGATGAATTACAAGAGTTTTTTCAAGTAACTCAAGTTGAGAATAAGCTACACTAGAAGGAGCAAAGGGCCGGAAGACATGCCTAAAGTGTTGGAAAATGTCGGTTTGAATGGTGCCTGTACTTTTTGGTTTCGAGAGATGATGGATTCGCCTTTTGAGGTTACCTTATTTGGCAACTTCGGTAAAGTAGTAATTGAATTTGGATTCAAGTAATATGTGTACTCACTTTCCGAAATCAGTATTTCAGCCTTTATATAAGAGCCAAAGGTGTCGTGAAATTTGGAGTGGGATAATATTACCGATGCACTACTTGGTTTGGCTTGTAAGCAAGTAGCAAAACTAGAGTAAGTAGAGAGCAATAACACAAGTATTTTGAGTGTTATTGGATTGTTTTTGTATCTTTTCTGATCATCCAAAAGCGAGGAAGGAATGAAACAACATGACCACAGGATGTATCTTGAGCAAAAGAGACGTGTCCCTTTCAGCAAGTGGCGCGCCCTAAGAAACATTATCACCACGTCACAAGAAGACATTACACACTTAATATTGCCTTGACGCGCGCCACTTAATGTTGCCTTGACCCGCGCTTTATTCTGCTTGCTAGTACAAATTTTGTTCATAAAATCATTCATATATTCCCCATATACATACCTAATGTTACATTATACTAAGATTTTATCTCAGACTAATTAATCCTAAAATCCCTAACACAAAGGTCTATCCGAAATTGGTCGAGTTGTAATTACTATTAACTCGATGTCTAAATTTTTGAATTGTTAATCAAAACTTTATATTAAACTTGAAAATGAATTGCTATTTGAGATAGATAGGAGTTTTGTCACTCTAGTTTTGTTATATGGTATGAAAGCTTTGAAATTTGAAAGTATATAACGGAGCAGTAAGTAATATGTAAGTCATCCAAATACTAAATCATCAGTAGCATTAGCGGGTTGTTACATCTGTACCGAGTCATCAAGAATGACAAAAAACGGTATCATTGACTTGTGGCAGACCCATGAAAGAGTTTTTTTCTGCAATTTTTTTGTTTAGGGTTTAGGGAAATTTACAGAGAACCATTAAAGCATCAACGGTATCGAATGGATGTCCAATCGCGACTGTAGCTACTCCAGCAATCAAGCCCGCTACATACTCCTTGTAACCCGAGAAACCTGGTTGATCAATGATTCTGTCGTTTACGAAGGAATCAGAATCTTCGAGAATCAGGCCGGGCCTCTCCGGATTTGCATCGGAAAGAATCCTGACACAGCGAAGGTCTCCTTGTCTGCTCTCTATCGACCTCAGCTTCTGGGAGTCAATTATTCACCGAATATTTTATTTTTTTAATTTACATTTTTATGAGTGTGTACTTGAGTTGGTTGGAGAAGAAATCAAGAATGGAAAGATTTGGGGAATAGATTAGAGCTTTTAGGAAAAGAAGTAGATCTATTGTGTGTTAGTTGGGTGGGCCTGAAGTTTGTCATAAGCTCCTCCATCTTTGATTTGCTGCGGTTGATCTTATCATCTACTCCACGGGTCAAAATTTGTCTCAACTCCTCTACAAGACACAGTCCACTCCTTGATTGATCTGATTCCAAGTTCAGTTCTGAAGCGGTGGTGGGTCAATTGAGTTTGGAGCTGAGCATGCGGAGTTTGGCTTAGAGGGAAACGAAGATCGCTTCGATGTAATTGAGATTTAGGGAGTTTAGAGGAATTTGGAGTTTGTATGACATTGGTGGATTGAGGTTTTGTCGTTCTAGGGCTTTTTTGGTGTATTGGGTTGGCTGTCCAGTTTGTCTCGGAGCAGTGAAGGTATTCAATCTGTTTTCATTAGCGGAGAATGTGGACATGGGTGGAGGGGTCACTAATCAAGCATAAAGGGTGGTGAATGCCGTTTGAACAAATGTTTGGTATTTTGTATGGTAGAACCAAGGTGAGTTTAGCGCAATAAATTCAAGAGGTCCTTGAGTAGAAAGTTATGGCTCCGGTGTGTTGGCTGTCTACGGGGCCTTGTGGGCCGAGGCGTTCAGGGTGTTGAGGTTAGTAATTTGCGGAGCAATTGTCACCATCGGGTTTAGAAAGAGAGCGCAATGCAACAAGCAACGACAGCTTGCGAGACATCGCATTGTTGATTAGAGGTAGGGAGGTTGTCAGTGTTGAGACAGGTTCAGTGGCTTCAAATACTCCATTACTATTCACCAGGAAATAAGAACGATAGAGTATCAGGCCAGTAATCTTGTGAATGACGTAATGGGCGGCTCTGGGCACAGTTGGCAGTGTCATTTCTCGTTTTGTCCAAGGTTTGGGGTGGATATAAGGTGCTGCAGTGCTTTGCGAGAGCATGTGTGTGGTCACTTGAGGAGGTCGCAGAGCGAGTGCCTTTCAGGGAGGGGACTAGGAGAGTTAGTTCTGCACCTTCGTGAGCAGAGAAGATGGTTTTGTGGTTGGTGCAGTAAGACGTATAGGGTTGGGTCTCGGTGTCGATGCCAAAATTGCGGGGCCACCTTCGTAGGATCTAAAGAGTTAACAATTTGGTTGTCGTTAGGGTGTTAGGGTGTGTGCTGCCAGTTTCGAAGGAGGTGGCAGTTGTGCAGCAGGACCAAGCAGGCTTGGTAGATTCGTCTGTTGTTTTTAAGCTTGTGGACGAAGATCATGAGGTGTTCGTGAAATTATAACTTTGATCCGCCCTCCATATCAGTCAAATTAGGTGTTGTTTAAAACCTTTTGGGTAAAAGTAAGTATCATATTACAGTGAAGTTTAATGGACTTAATAATTGAAAGGCCAATAATTTATTTTCTGAAGAAAAAAATTGTTTGTGAATTGAATCTCCAAGATTTCAATATAAATTTATTGTATGGATAAGTAAACCACAAAATATTAAAAACTGCTAAGAACAGCAGGGTGGCGGTTGTTGAGTTTAGAAGGAGAGAGACAGGTCTACCCCACGACAACTTTATCCCTCACTGCTGGTGAAGATGGTTAGGATTAGGGTTAGGGCCCTTTGGAATTTAATGGCAGCTGATGCACATGCTCTTTTTGGCTTCTTGTCGCCTCCTCACGCCTTGCTGGACCCCCCACTCTCACATGCCATTTCATTGACATTCACGCCATATAACATGCCATGCTTTACAACAAACTGAACTCCCATTATCTCAATCATCATCCTTATATGATTTCTTCATATCCATTTCATTCGGGTCTATTTTTACTAAACTGAATTGAATATCAAAATGAAGATCACTAAAAATATATCAAATTGAAATATTTGTGGCTGGCGTTTTGAGTAAAATAAATGTACACTTGCGTGGCATATATATGATGAATTGTGAAAGTAGAAACACTCAATGACATTTTGGTAGACATTGCTACACTGATATGATGATGCATGTAGCTGGTAAATAACGGAGTCCGGCCAGAATGAGCATGGATAGAGAGAGTAGTTCTAGCTAGCATTGCTGGCCCCTGCGGCAGCCGAGCGCACCGGCACCGGATGTAATGGACCCGACTAACGAGGAGGACTTGACTCCCATGCTGGAGGCTCTAGCGTAACTGGAGGAGGCTCCCGCTCCTGATGGAATGAAAAATGCTCCGTTCAGCAACAGGTCGCCCTCTGACCTCCAGTTCCAACCCTTCCACTGGCTCGAAGCTGTGTCTACCCTCTTCGTCACCTGCGTTATCAACATGTATTATATATATATAGCTACAGCCTACATCATGATCAACATCCATCGTCTATATATATATATACCTCTTTGGCAAAAGGATTGACCGGAGCGAGGTATCTGTTTCCTTGGCTGTTAATTGTAGGCTCGGCGCTGCCGCCAATGGCGTACATTTCCCAGTGCGTGTAGTCATTGTTAACGACGTGAAAGTAGCCGTGGCGACACCTGTGTAGCTAGCTAGATTCAGTTGCAGCTAGCGGATAGTAGTTGATAGAAAAGATGGAATAATATATTACCTCGGCATTCGCTGGACAAGGCCTTCCCCAAAATGGTTGTAAGCAATAGTTGCTTGCATTTGCTTGTCCCTAGTGTAAGAATCACTATGTCCCAGCAAGATCACCTACGCAAGCAGCATGTCAGCATTTAATTACTGAAGAGATCGAGAATGATGGATGGATGATACACGTAGGCAGTAGTAAGTACCTCATTGTGGTGGGTCAAATGGTTGTTGGAGATGGTAATGGCGGTGGAGCCCATGACAGCATCGACGAGGCCATCGGCGCATTTAGAGAGGGAATTGTGATCGACCCAGATATGGCTGGAGCCGAAGATGGATATGGCATCCCCATCAGCCATGGTCCTCCACCCAAAGTGATTCGGAGAGCTTCGGACCATGGCATTCCCGGTAGGCTTGCAGTCATGGATATGAAGACCGTGAATAATGACATTGGTAATGAACTGGATAGTGATGCATCCTCCGAAGGCAATGTGCACATTCGCGCCGCGCCCGTCGATCGTCTTGAAGCTGTTCATGATCAGCTCCTGCTTCAGGGTTATCACCATATCTCTCTTGAACACTATCCACAGAGGCTCGTCCTGGATCACTGCATACCGCAGAGTCCCCGGTCGGGGACTCACGGGGTTGTCGTCTCGAGAATCTGTCACGATGTAAAACCGCCCATCGCGACCACCGATCGCATTGCGCCCGAAACCAATACCGCAATCCGCTAGCCGCTTCCGGTTTTTATGCCAGTTGTGGTCACAACGCCAACAATCATCAATGGGGTTCCCTGTTCCGCAAGAAAAGTACCCCAGCTTACGTCGCTCTGTGCTGTTCCTGATACTCCTGCACACGTACCCCCACAATTCACAGTCATTCCGTTCTAATTAATTTTATCAGTATATCTTAGTTACACCACCATGATTTTAGTTCACAATAATTTACATTCATGTGATCGAGTGGGCATTGCAAGAAAAGAGTTGCCAGAAGAAATTAAGGGAGGCACGTGGGGAGATAAGCTGCCGAGATTATCAACTAACGACATATGCCGGCCATGTGCTTATCATTATCATCCTCTCTCTACATTACTCTATACGCATAAAACAAACATTATTTCTTAATGGCTCGCTAGCTAGCTCTACGACAACAACGTATGCAGCAGCATCACATGTGGGATGAGCTGCAAATCCACATGCCACAACTGACCTTAAATGCTTGCTTCTTCTTTTTTTTCACATTACATCTCAACCATATCTAGCTAGCTGCTAATTAATCAAACCCGTATATATTCCACAAATTTTATAAACTAAATTTTTATCCATCTAAATTCTATAGTACTAAGCTAGGCTTACATTTGGACCATAGAAGCGACCTCTTCCGGATCATCCACTGCTCCAGCGAGTGCTTCCTCCTTGGAGCTGAAATTGGATTGGAAGAAAGTAGATTAAGATGAATGTGGATGATTAAACTTACTATTGAACAAATGATCATGCTTCGGGGTATTTTAGGTAGTTCCACAAAAGCTGGACCGACATTCACCTGGTAAAAAGCTCAAGATATTTATTTATAAATTAATAATTAAAAGAAAGCGAATATATATATATATATGGTGTATTTTCCAATTGTCGGCAGCTGGGAATAATGATGAGGAATAACATTTTTACTAGGAAAAATCGCCATGGGGGGTGGGGATGTACTGAAGCAGAGTAGCGCTGCTAGAACATTCCAAAGCTGTTGCAGAATGAATGATCAGGGGAGGGAGGAGATGGTGGGAGAGGGACTCGGAATTATCAGTAGCGAGTTAGAGAGGATTTGTTTGGAGATGAGAGATCAATGAGAATGATTTCAGCATATAGGCATTGCACTAAATTGAATTGAACCGAACTGAATTCTCAGTTGATCTAACCCGAATAGCCCCCGTCACTTTTGAGAATGTAATGCGAGGATACAAGTAGCTTTGAAAAGTACATCTCATCCTCACCTGGAATTGGATGATGTTATTGTCTCCATCCCCGGCCTGACGATCTCCTTCAACGGCCAGCCGACCTCCTTCCCCGGCCTTCCTCTGTTTCTGCCAGTATGGATTAATGGAATGACAAAACAATTAGCAATCCAAGACAATGCGATAGCATTTTGGATAAACTCTGTACCTCGGGCCGGTGTCGTCTGCTCCAGCAATGGCTAATAGCACCGTGAGAAGAGTAAGAGGACCTCCTAGGGCCATCATTCTGGCTTTGCGATCCAGAGGTCTGTAACTGAGAATTAAGAAGAACAGGGGACAGAGAAAGCTGAGGGAGGGAGGCCAAGCAAGAAAGCCACCCTTTTAAAAGCAAGAAGATACATAAATCCAACATGTCTTTTCACTTGCAGTTAAATTAACGGTAACACCGTTATGTGTGTGGATAAGTTCTCTTTTTCTAACAAAATATATTGTGAATAGTACAACGAACTTGTTGCATATAAAATTGCAATTAAAACCCCCGGCTGTTAATCACTTTAGACGACAATCTGTGAGATGTTTTTGTGGGTTTGGATTAGGGAGAAGAAAAGGAAGAATACGAATAAGGTCTGGAGTTCTCAATTTTGGAGCTGCCCTGAGTATGTATGTCTAATCAGCTCGGAAGATCGATTGTTGATGAGCCTAATTCCCTTGCATTTTAGTTTAGCTGTGTAGGCTTCCCAACCAGCTTCTGACCTTTGTAGGCTGTTTGTTGTACGTAGCCCGTAGGTGGCTTTGGCTGGTCTCGCTTATTTAATGCAGTTCCACATTTATCCTTTTTATTTGAATTAAATTGAAATACAACTATACTAACAAGTGTTAAATTTAAGTAAATGAAACTGAACTAAAATTATTTGAAATAAGTGTTTAATTTTAAATAACTGAAGCAGTTTGTGTTTTATTCTTGTCTTTAGAGGGTGCATTCTTTTGAACTGATTTGAACTAAATTGACACTGAACTAAATGTTTTATTTTAAATGATTGAAAATAACTGAACGATCGAAAATCTTGAGTTGAAGAACGAGGCATATTTCATGAAGTGATTTTGTTCGGATGTAATAATCTGGGGACTATTTTTCATGTTTCACTCTACTTCTTATTGGATGAAGACTCTTGCAAAGCTTTAGCATGTCATTCACTGCCTAAGACAAAATCAACAAATGAAAATTAATATTTCTTTGGAGATAAGATAAAAACATCGGCTTTTTATTTAGCTTTTATATCTGTATCTTTCTCTACTTCGTACGAAATGACAGTCTCCCTGCAAAGCTTTAGAACATCATGGTTACCAAGATTGTGAAGACGAGTTTCTGTTTTCTTACATAAGTTATTTCATCAGTAAAGATTATGTTGAGCCTTGTGTCTGATTCTGATTAAAATTACTCAAGTCTCTTTTGCTGGTCAACACAAGTCAATCAACTCTTCAGGAAATAAGATTGTAACGGTGTCGTTTTGGATGATATAAAGCCTCATTATTTATGAAATTACCAGCGCTGCTGGTGACTTGTATCAGCAGGTTACTGCAACAATCTCTGGTTCACTTTTGCGGACTTGTTTTACCCATTCGTGAAAGACACAAGCAATTTGTTCACCCAGTTCGGCAACTGCCTACATCTGAGAAAGACTTCTCCCAAGTCCTTAAGATTCCACTATTACTAGTTAAAGTACAAAGGCTCCAGTTCTCAACCTAAGCTAGAACAACCTCTATTTCTCACCTAGCCAAAATCTCAGCTCAATCCGATCGCAGACATACTAGCGTACGTACACTGTCAACAGACTCCAGTAATAGAACGCTACAGCTCTGATCACACAGACTTAGTCTATTCTAAAATAATGTTTTACAAGATGCTATAGCAACTTCTAAACCAAGTTGCTCTACCTCAGATTCTCTCTCAGATTCTACGAGCTATCTTAGATGCTTCAATCTGACTTCTTCGAGTTCTCACAACTCCAACGATGCTCCTCTTCTATCAGTGACATCCGCTCAGTGTACGGGGACGTTGCTCTACACTCCGATCGTCCTGACTGCCTCACCCGTGACGATTCTTCAACGGTTGATGTACTTGATCTTCGACGAGTCTCCGATCCAGTTGAACATGTTGAGCAAGCGTCGATCAGACTCATCCAGTCGTGATCTCTCTCCGCTTTAGCCGTGACAACACACTCTAGCTCTTCGCTCTTTCTTTGTGTGTGTGTATGTTCTCTTGAAGATCTCCTTATATACTGGTAGCCAACCCCAGGCAGCCCTTAGCAATTTAAAACTCTTTCAAAACTTAGTTTGGCAGTCTCGATCTTCTCTAAGATCTTAGGGCTTGTTGAGATATGATTGTAACAACTTTCTTTTTAAAAATCTTTTTAGGACCCATATCTTAACTTGAGCTTGCTGAGTTGTTTGAGCAATCTGTTGTTGCTGGAATTTCCTAAAACAATTAGGAAATAATCGCCAAAAGCTGATCCTTTAAATTTGGAAGGCTCCCGAAAGTCTACCGATGCTGGCTTTCACGATGCTTCAGCTGCTATCATCACAGGTTGTTGTAGCATCTTATCAACTTATAGGCATTTTGTAGTCTTCAAATGCTCCGGTTGCTGTCTCCAAAGGATGTTGTAGCATCTCGCTAGATCACTTTTTATAGATTTTGTTAAGGATGCCAAATGCCTTAACAATTTAGTCGCTGAAGAAGAAGAGAGCGAAGTTCGATAGTTTGAAGAAAATTTCCAAATCTAAGGCTAGAGGCGACTTGGCTCTTCGGGCGTTGGTGGTCCTTTGGTGATGGCTTACAAAAGCTATGTGTGAGTCCTGCACGAGGGCTGCAGCTATTCCACCAAAGATCAAGCTGCAGCCCTCCTCGTAAAGCCATCACCAAAGGACCACCAAATCCTCACATTTTTTCTTATCTTCTCTGTTTTAGTCATAGTCTAATAGCGTTATTCCATGCGTGTGCTTGTGTGACTGCGTTCGGAACTCATCTCAGATATAGTGCATTGTTTGGGTTGAGCCCCGTTCTAAGGCTCCGCATGTAGAATTGATTTCGATCTGAACTGCATAATCATTTTGCTGCGTTCTTTAATTATTTTTCTTTTTGGTCTTGAACTTTCTTAACTGAAATCGAACTAAGGAGAAAAACTGAGTTTCTAAAATTGAGCTCTAAGTTGTTTAACTAAATTTATAACATGGTATCAGAGCCGCAGTAGCTCTTTCCTTGATAGGTTCTTGAATTATCTTGGGTTTTTAAGTCAGTAATAGAATATGCACCTTTGTTACTCTAGCTCTGTGGCTGTAGAGTATTTGATGGGTGCTAGAACTCATTTAGTTCTGTGTGATGCCTGTATCTTGGTTAGAATTTTAGCACTTGAACTGTTTTTAGGGTTAATTAGTTCAATTATTGGATCAACACCTTTGTCGCTGCAACTTTTGTAGCGGTTGAGCCCGGACTGGTGCTTGATCATATTTATTTGTGTGTGTAGCTTAATTCTATTGCTTTTGATAATATCAATACATTTGATTTTCTTGGGGTTATTCTTGAGGTCTTGAAGTTTTAAGTCCCTAAAAGATGGTTGATGGAGTGAGGATCCAGGCTTTTGATAACACCTTAGTTTACTCAATCTGAAAAGTGAGGATGAATGTCATATTGATCAAGGAGATGTGCGAGAAAGCTATCATTGAAGAGTGGCTTGCTGCAACCTCAGATGAAAGAAAAAGGGAGTTGCAAGTTCAAGCTCATTTAGAAATAATGATGAGGCTAAGTGACGATGTCATTCGACAAGTGGTAATGATTACAAACATTAAAGAATTATCGGAAGCTCTTGATGTATTTTCATGACTAAGTCATTGCCTTCTAGAATATCAATTTTGTGTATATTACTTTACTTTAGGATGAACACCTCTTTGTCTATACAAGATGGGAGAGATGAAATCTCACTTGCTAAGATAATTGAAGTTATAGTTCACAAAAATCAAACACTTAATGTGTTTAAACTAAAGAATGGAGTTCAAAATGACTCTAGTAATGAAAGTAGAGTTGAAGTAATATTTCTAAAGGTAAAAACAAAAATAAGTTCCATAAAAAAAATTCTGATAGAACTTCGAATGATAAACATTTTGATAAACATAAATCTGCCTTTATGTGTTCTTATTGTGATAAAATGTGACATACTGCTAAATTTTACTAGAAGAAAAGCGAAAAGATAAAGATAAAGCCGAAACATCTAAAGAATCACAATCTGGCTTAATGCTTGAATCAGTGCTACTTATGCTAATGAATTGCTTGTTGCTTGTGTTGATTTTGTTGTTAATTCATGGATCTTGGATTCTGGTTGTACGATGCATGCTACCCCATATACAAATCTGTTTAGTAAGCTTGATTTGTGTGATGGTGGCGAGGTTAGACTAAGCAATAATACCTCATTTCCTATTAAAGGAATATGCAATGTTCCATTGAAAATGTAGGATGGTGTGATTATAATTGTTCAAAATATTTGTTGTTTGCCTGATATAAGAAAAAACATACTTTTTGAATCTGTTCTTGATGATTTGGGGTGCCACTTTCATACTTATAATGGAATTAAGGAAGTTTCTCCAAATGAAACAATTACAATGAAAAATATTAAGAAGGGAGGACTTTATCATGTGTTGACTACCCCTGATTATAATGCTTTGACCCTTAATGAGAATGCATGTAGTTTTATGTCAGCACTAACATTTTATGTTGAGCCTAATGGCACACTTAAAAGTTTGACCAATTTTTCCCGCTTAGGTGTGAATTCTTCGCAGGAAGGTTAACTAGAGAAAAAGGAGTTTCTTGATGCTATTTTTCCAAGAGATACTAACTCACAGGTAAAAGGTGAGCATGAAGAAAGCTCACCAGAATCAGATAAGGTGTATCTTCACCAAATGGGTGAAGAAAGAGTAAGTTACAATAACTCATTATCTAATTTTGCCCCAACTAAAGGGATTGACTTAGCATCTTATGATAATGCTTTGAAGTTTCTTGCCCAATTGAAGGTATTGCTTTAGCATTTAGTCACGATCAGTTAATAGAAGTCTTGCACTCTATTTTTAATTTTTCTGTTCATGACTGCCATGTTTTGTCTAGCTATGGATTAGTTAGAAATATTGACCTTAGGATTGAAGCTCGAAAAGGGAAATATAATGATGATCTTGATGATTTTATACTTACTATTGCCGAATGTTTCAAATTCATCTGTTATGATATTTGTGAGCATGTTTTCAGGGTTAAACTATCAAATAAATATTTTTATGACTCTATTATGCTTATATTTGGTCTAATGAAAATTATATGTTACACTTGTGTATTTGACATGATAGTTAGCACCTTGTTTATAGTTTAGGAGGGCACATGTATATTTCTCGACAACGCTGCCATATAATCTTTTTCCTTGGTATGAGTATTTGTTTATGCTTTCTATTGGCATATAGAAAACCATATGATAAACATGAATGTGAATTACGTGTTGCAACTAGCCAATGGTTAACTGCACATAAGAAATGAGGTGAAGGCCAAATAATGTGATAAGTTGACCATTTTATCTGAAGAAGAGCTAAGGGACCGATAATAAAAAACACGGGGCTCATGTAAGCTAGTCACTCGACACCCAAGACTAAGTAGACGTCGTGGAGTTGGAGGAGATGGAAAGATATTGTGATTGATCGAAAACCAACCTGGAAGTCTAAACAGGTCATCTAGGACAAGGATGCTCCATTACCCACATATATGCTGAGGTGAGGACAGGTGATGAGTGGATTTTATTACGGTTTTTAGGCTCCATTTTTAGTAATTTTGACTTGTTTCTAAGCGTCATATGTTGGTTTGATGCATTCTTGCTTGCTTTTCAGGATAATTGCACTTCAAGGACGATCTCATAGACAAAATGCGCAAACGGAGCAAAAATGAGGAAAAAGAGTTGGAAATGAGCCTGAAGGAGACTCATGCAACACCTCACTATCATCCGGGCAACGCCTCATTTAGCTGAGGACATTTCGGGCATCGCTCGTTATCCAGACGACACCTCACTTGTTCAGGTGGTGCCTCACTCTTTTTGAAAGCTTCCAGGCGACGCCTCACTATGTCCGTGCAACACCTCAACAATTTTAAAAAACTTCCAGGAGACGCCTAGCGTCAAGTCCAGGAGACGCCTAGCGTCATGTCCAGGCGACGATGCGTCTCTGGTATAAATAGGCAGCTCATTCGCAACAACTATTCATTTAAGTGTGGCACCTTGAATTCATTCTGTTAGCCCATAGAAGAATATAGGAGCCGAAGCCTCAGCTAAGGAGATCCAAGATCACACGGAGTTGATGCTCATAAGAGAGTTCCTTTGTGACTCAGTTCTTCCCTTATTTTGATGCTATTGTTGTTTTCGTTGTATTTGCTATCATTCGCTAAATGATCTTAATATTTATTTATATACTGAGTTCGCATATTCTACTTTAGTACTTTTACTATCAACTATTGTCTGTGTTTAGTAATCTATGCCAGTAGAACTACTTTTTCAAGTATTTAGTAATTTTTTCGCATGATAGATTATGTGTTCTCTTCTTGCTGAGTTGAGCCGCTTATCCTTGTTCACTTGTTGACTCTGAATTGCTTTGCTACTCCTTGAACCTTAGTCGGCTAGGATAGATTAAGAATTGTATATTCATAAGCAGTGCGTGTGTAACATCCATACGACCCTCGGTATTTATTGAGGTTTACAAATATTATTTCACTGCAGTGTACCTTCAGATACTTAAACTCTTTAATTGCTATTGATGTTAAAAATACTGTTGATCAAAAGGGTATGATCGAGAGGTTGAAAGATTTTACCAAACGAGATTGCATAAAATTATGGGTAATGCTGCAATCATTGAAGACCATGACTTGATGGCCCGTACTATAAGCATGAAGGAACAAGGCCGAAGGCACGAAATAATTGTCCAATGCATTTTGGAGATGATAGGACCCCATTATATCGACATAGAATCATTATCAGGAGTAAGCTATGGTCGTGTGGCTTCAAGGGGCATTTGCTTCGTGCGAAAAGGTGGATCCTAGAGAAGGTTCTCCGCAAGGATGCATTGAAACTTGGGCACACAAAAATGATTTGAGAAGAATTGATCGTCATAGTTAAAAAAAATCTCTTGCACTCGTTTAGCGGACATCTTCGTAGTGGTGAGCTGACGGATCGGAAGGTGTGGGGCTTAGGGGAAGAGGTGGGATTGGTTTGGATCAAAGATGTTGAAGGGAATCTGTTGAGAATATGCACTTGGGAATTTGTCTCACATCGCCTGAGAAATGAAGAGATGCTAGTATATCTTAAGTTACACAACCTTGACTCATGAGCCAAGGCATTTGAGTCATATAGGAGTGTAAACCGGAATATCTAGCTATTTCCACATGGTATCAGAACCACGGCATGCGGTCCGGGCCAGTGCGATTGTGTGGCGCGCCAAGTGCATGACGAGACACCCATTTGACGGCAGCGTGGTTTGACCCATAGTGGGAGTCGCGTGTTGCGCACCTACGCTGACCGGTTGTGTAGGTAAAGACCCATGTGAAGGGCAGTCGCGATGAGCGCACCTACTAATTGCCGCTAAATTAGCGAGCTTTCGGAAAACACGTCCAACTTCCCAAGTGAGGGGGAGTGTTGAGAATATGCACTTGGAAATTTGTCCCACATCGCCTGAGAAATGAAAGAGATGTCGGTATATCTTGAATTACACAACCTTGACTCATGAGCCAATGCTTTTGAGTCATATGAGAGTGTAAACCGGAATATCTAGCTATTTCCACAGAATCTAAGGGTCCCAAATGTAAGAGCTTCATATTTTTACTTGATAAGTTTAAATAATCTGATGGCTTCCGAAACCGTGACTGGTTGGTAGATAAATGACTCATATCGGAGGAAATTGCTCCGAAGGAAATCTTAGTTGGTAAATAGGTGGGTCGAATGCATCTATTTATACCAGATGAGGGTCGCGTCGGTGCAAAACGCGGCTATAAAGAGGTTCTTACTGATTGACATGTTTTAGAATTGGAAAAATCATTGAATTTGAGAGAACAAGGGTATAACCATTTTGGAAAAGCATGGTGTTGGTTAATATGGATCTAGAGAGGATGATGAGTATTAGGGTGGAAGAGTTTTAGAAGGTGGTGTTGGCAGTAAAGGTTGTTTTCATACCGGGCCATGGCGAGAGTAATGTCATGTTCAAAGACTCCATAAGGGGAGCCGAACTCATTGTTATGTTATTGAACGATGGGCAAGAGGAGCTTTCTTATTTTGGCGTCCGTGGCGACAGAGCATAATTTTGGCATAAAACACCAATGATATAAGGGGCTATATGAGAATGGAGTGAGGACGAATCATGAAAAGGAGGAAGGAGAGATTTGATAGATATTTGTCTCTCATTCTCTTCATTACTCATGACATTTATATTCTTAGAAGCATTTTCATATAGTCACTTCCTACATTGGTTGCAGCTTATTTCAGTGCCGTGATCGTTTTCTGTGCATAAAATTGCTTTCGATTAAGAAAGTAGCTGATTGATTAAAAAGTTAAGGAAATTTTTTTCTGATTTATAAAATGAAATATATGAATTAAATTTGGTCCCAGATATGAATGAAATTCGTACATCTTTTGATGGATGTTTCATTTGTAATTTTAAAAAATTAATTATTTATGTATCTAAAATTATTTTGGTAAACGCGTTGAATACTGAAGACAAGGAAAACTGCGTGTGACTCCCTATTACACTCGTTTTTAAGAAGAGAAGAGGAACTAAACCTCTTTTCGTCCCTCGTCTCTCTGCTCGCATTCCTTCTCCGATCTTCGATTTCGTATTCACGTACGTGTCTTCTTCTTCTCCATTTGTCCTCATATTCCGTTTCTTCCTTTTGGTTAAAGGTTATTGGTTGTTTTGATCTCATTCGTCTGTCATGTTTTTTTGTCACGCTTCTTTTTAGCTCAAAACATGTCGAGGAAGATGCTCATTGATGGTGAAACCGAGAAGCCTGATGGAGAGCCTCATTACGATTTCGATTTGTTTGTGATTGGGGCTGGAAGTGGCGGTGTTCGCGCCTCCAGGTTTTCTGCTAATCTCGGTGCTAAGGTATATACACTCTCATTCCGTCACAGATGGAAACTATTTGTTAAACAGTTGTATTGATTTAATTATCGGGTGGATATCACCAATTTTAACCTTTGTTTGTGTTCTTAATTACGGGGTGTTCTATTGATGCATATATTTCTTTGTTTGTGCTCTATGTTAATATAAAGGAGATGCAGCTGGAGAGACATGTAATTCTATAAGTCAGCCTCCATTTTGTGTAGTGACAAATGATGAATTTGCTATTTACAAGGCTTGTATGAGACATGGTTTAGAATATCAATGAGCTTCATATGAAAAATAAATATATTTTTTCCATTTATATAAACAAATAAATGCCAATTATATCTTAGCCATCCATTTATATGTTCTTTACACTTACTGCTTGTAAACATCTTGTAGGTTGGTATTTGTGAACTTCCTTTTCATCCAATCAGCTCAGAAGTGATCGGTGGGGTTGGTGGAACGTAAGTACAGTATCTTCTATGGTCAATATTTATGCGTAGAAAACATCGTTCCAAGATTAATGGACGGTTATAATACCACTACTGTTATTTTGCTCGTTTGTTGCAAGGTGATTGGTTTTGTTTGCACAGGATAGATTACCAACCTTCGGTGAGCAGAATCACTTACTTTTTTTTTTCTTCTTTCTTTATAGATGTGTCATTCGGGGCTGCGTACCTAAAAAAATACTTGTTTATGGAGCTTCCTTTGGCGGTGAACTTGAGGTTGGTATTATAATAACTTTATCGCCAAATCATGTTTTCAACTATGTCTAAGAAGACTATGAATATAAAAGTTTTATACTAATATGTTTTGCTCATTGTTTTTACATTTCGGGAAATAATCCTGTTCTGATATGTTGTTGTCTGGTGTTTGAATCTTTAGGATGCCAGGAATTATGGGTGGGAACTGAATAACCAGATAAACTTCAACTGGAAAACATTGTTGAAGAAAAAAGTGAGTTCCGCATGCTTGCCATGCTTTCCTCTCTTATGCTGTTTTTAGGTTATTGAATTCTTGAAGTTCCCATGGTTTCTGTTCTTTATTTGCTTTTTTCTCTCATAATGAGTTGGTTGGCTTCTGGATTTGGAGGAATTAACTTTTAATATTCATTTCTAAGCTTTATTTCTCTGCTTTTAAATGAAGATTGAAATTACAATCAATGAGTAATATGTTTTAAGGGTGTAGCATCTTGGCTTGTGGTGAGTTATTAACAGGGTATAATCCTCAAATATCACTATGGCTATCTGTCAACTGCTTAGAATTCATGTCTGTGAACTCCTTGCATTTTTAACGCAGCTTGTCTTTATACGCTAATCGTTGCGGTAAACATCTCTTGAATTTGCAGACAGAGGAAGTCGTTAGATTAACTGGAATTTACAAGCGACTGCTATCAAATGCTGGGGTTAAATTGTTTGAAGGAGAAGGAAAAGTGGTTGGCCCAAATGATGTTGAGGTGACACAACTAGATGGTACCAAGTTGAGCTACTCAGCAAAGCAGATATTGATTGCGACAGGCAGTAGGGCTCAGTTTCCAGACATACCTGGGAAGGTAATAACCCGAGCTTCACTTTTTTGTTTACTATTGACGATAAAGGTATTTCTATTTACTCACAGATCAATATACATTGGTGAAATGTCTAATAATGTATATTGGGCCTACTGATAGACAGTATAAACTCAACAATGACACTCAATTGGAGGTATTAATTTTCCAAGAAACCAAGCTTCAGCATCCCTGGTAATGGTAAACAAAAGAAAGTCTATCAATTTTAGTAAATGACCAAAGCGGAGTAGAAATACTTCAAATCACAGTATCTTGCCTTCAGAGGGAATAACGTGTACTGAGGTGAGGCTAATAGAGCAGATAGTAGTCGTAGAGTGCAGTCCTTGATTCTGTATTTGGAAAATATAATAGTACTAAAAATGAAAAAAACTTGATAATCCTTTACACTCCTGTACAAGAATCAAAATGAGCCTTTTCTAGGCCAGTGCGATAATAATAATCATGGGATGGATTGAGGATGTGTGAAAATCTTGATAAATGATTAACTACTGAATGATAAGGATTTAGACAGAAGGATATTTCAATGAAAATAAAAGAGAGATTGGAAGTAGGCAGTGAAAGGCAGAGAGAGTAGTGCTCCCTCAGGGTCCTCAGTGAAGTAAAGAAGGCTGATGGCTAAGAATTGGTAAGTGATTGTGGAGTAGTGAAGATTAGAAATCAATTTCTTTCAATGTTACAGTCAACCAAGTAAGTTTGGATCGGACAGAGAATGATGCACCTCAAGATCCGATCCTTTGCGATGTTTTGTTGTCAGAAACTTTAAAGTTTTTTTTTTTTTTTTTGAAGGCTGAAAGTGCAGGTTGTGTATCAATTAAGTATTTATCAACTACGTTTATTAAATAGGCAAGTGAGAAGTTAAGTATCAATTAGAGGTAAAAAAATTATTCTATTAAACAAAATAAAATTAAATGACTCTCAATTGACCAGATGAGAAGGTCCACCAGTCACATAGCAAGTATTCTCTTAACGAAGGTCACCTCTCTTTAAGAAATTTTTGGGTTGCTTGATGTGTCAAGAATCGTTTAATTGTGAACTCCTCACCTATGATATTCACTATTTTGATGTCCTGCACTTGGAGTTGTGTTGCATATCAGATAGTATGAAAGGCTAAAAAAATTGAATGCTAGAAAGGGAGAGTAATAGGGATCTGGGATAGGCTCTAGTGGGTTGATTCAATAACCAAATAAACTGACTTTTATGAGTTTATCTAAGGCTATCTAAAATGTGATTCATATTTTCCATGTGACTAGGAGATGCATGTTTACTAAACATTGTTTATCTAGTAAGGCAAACCCTACCTGTAGAAAATTTGTTTTGTATGTGTTATCTTGGATCCTTATTCTCATATTATCATTGCTTTCGTTTAACATATTATGTCATAGGAGTTAGGAATATCCTCAGATGAAGCATTGAGCTTAGAAGACTTACCAAAACGTGCTGTGATTCTTGGCGGAGGGTTAGTCTGCGTGTGATAACTTTTTGATTGTTCAACTCTCTTTTTTGGCTACATACTTATGTCTCCCCTCCCCACATATTAATAGGTATATTGCAGTTGAGTTTGCTTCAATATGGAGGGGGATGGGTGCTGAAGTGCACTTGTGCTTCAGGAAGGAGCTTCCCCTGAGGTCTAATATGGTTCATTTGTTTTTCTATTGTTTTTTAATGCCTAAAATTATCTAAAATGTAAATGTTACTTTCTCCGCTTCTCTGAATGGATCATCTGTCCTGGACATTTTTTCCAATATATCTTCAATGAGTTCTATCCTATATGAGATCTGGAAGGATACGAATAAGGACATGTTATTTTAATTCTGTAAGTGGTGCAATGTTTCAGTTTGATTATATGTATTTGTTTCTGAATATACTTTTTCTACAGAGGTTTTGATGATGAAATGAGGGCAGCAGTTGCAAGAAATATGGAAGGCAGAGGAATCATTTTACACCCTAGAACAAACTTAACTGAGGTGCTATTCCTCTCTTAAACTTCTTATGCTGGAATGATATTCATTATGGCAGCCTTAAATGATGGCAAACTTCTTACATCCTTGAACAAGCTTAAATATGGGTGGCAGTATGCACTCCGATAGCATTCTTTTTCTTACTGCTACTCGCATAATAATGTTTAGTATTTATACATCCAACATAGTCATGAAAATCATTGTAAATTTATTCTCTCACACCATATTCATATTCGGGCTTGTGGGGTGTAAAGCTGACCAAATCAGAAGAGGGGATAAAAGTTGTCACGGATCATGGAGAGGAGCTAATAGCTGATGTTGTTTTATTCGCGACCGGTAATCCATTATTTTTGTTTAAGCGCTGTGTTTGCTGGCATGTATTATTCTTGATGGAAAGAACTTGGGAGAAATGTTGTTGTTCATTAGGCATTATCATTTATCACTTATGACTTTCGTGATGCATATGTGAGAGATCTTATGTGCCGGGAAAGCACTCAACTCCGAAGAGCTTGTTACATTGGAAATGTACACTATCTAGTGGCATTGAACAATGTTCTTTGAGTACTTTCATTCTTGACATTGCCATTCATTGGTAAAAAGTGTACTGGAGTACAACAGTGTTGAAAACTCATCAATATTAATAGGAAACAAAGCAAGGAGTTGTATATAATAAAGTCATCAAACATAACAGCTACACAACAGATGTTAAATAAGTCGACATAAAAACTTACACAATTGAACATCAAAAATCATTTTATGTTAAGAAAGAGGCTGAAGCCCCAACAGCGCTTTATTGAAGTTGCAGACACTGAATTTGTAGGTTTAGTCAAGCGGCAAGTTGGAATTTGGTAACAGGAGAGAAACTGATAAAGAATGTTATATTTAAGTCCCTGAAGTTTGTAAAATTACAATCAGCCTATAAACTTGTAAAGATACAGCACAGATTGACCCTAATCTAATATAATCTAAACTATTTACCATATTTTGTAAAACTAACCATTAACAACCATATTATTTACTGATCTTCGCGTCGACTTAAAACCACTAGTTTTCCGCCATATAGATTAGTCATCTTGGTGGTACACTAGCATCGTGACTCATTGTGACGCCGTGGTAATGTTGCCCATGGCTTAAGTGAAGAGCAAGATATTAGTATCATTGATGTGCAAGGCACTTGACAAGTAGTTGTTCTATGGTCCAAGTACGGGTAGTGATATGAGGCTGTGCATATAAGCAGCACCTGTACTGTAACAAAAATGACGCATGCTTCTAAAAGAGCTTGAATCACAATACCAAACACATCTCCTTCTGTCGATGTCCCTGTCGTTCCATATAATAACTTAATGAAACTCTATTTTTCATCGCAGGACGTGTCCCCAACACTAAAAGATTGAATTTACAAGCGGCTGGTGTGGAGCTTGATAACTTAGGGGCAGTGAAGGTTTCTTTCTTTTTCTTAAACAAATCTTTATTTGCAGTGTTCTATCTTTGACAATGTGTAACTAAGCAATATTCCATAGTGATAGGAAACTCGCATCATCATCTTTAGTATTTTAGCTAAGATATTCCGGTTGCTTTGTTTAGCCCCACAACTCGATCTGAAGCTTCACCTATCTAATGGTTGATTATTTTGGCATTAATTCTACTCATGATGTTTTATTTTTTAGGTTGATGAGTATTCACGTACCAACATTCCTAGCATATGGGCTGTAGGTGACGTTACAAACAGAGTAAATCTCACTCCTGTGGCGTTAATGGAGGCGACATGTTTTGCAGTATGTTAGCCATAATCATCTTACCCCTTGTCACAATACCATCAATTTTCCCAGTTAATCATTTTTCTTGCACCAATTGCAGAATACTGTATTTGATGGGAATCCCACCAAAGCTGATTATAACCATATTCCCTGCGCCGTGTTCTGGTACTGCATATCTACTTTCTTTATTTGTTACTTCTTTGTTTGTGCTTTTTTCCTGTTTATCTTTCGCTTTACTTATGATTCCAATCCTAAAAGTGTAACTCACAGGTTATAACTGGATTTAAATTAGCCTTGTAGAGGATCAAATGATTTTTATGAACACATCAACATTTTTATGCCAATTCTGCAGTACCCTTATAATGCTCATGATTACTTCCATCGTATGTCAGATAAATAATATCTTTCAATTAGTTCAGGATATAATGTACATTTCATCTGATGTTTGATCTTTATACGACATGTAATGCTGCATCTATTGGTAGGCCTATCCTCCTACTGAGAACCATTATGACAGTCAGGATATACACAAATTTCATATCATGTATTTGTTCGTAAACAATCTGAGGTCCCTTGCTCTTTCATTTTTGGCAAAAATGCATAATAGTTTGCGTCTGATATCTTCTTAATGAACCATACATGTTTGGCTATGTCGTGTTGTCTTCCCACAGTATACCACCACTTTCTGTGGTAGGACTCAGCGAGGAAGAAGCTGTACAACAAGCCAATGGTGATATTCTTGTTTATACATCATCATTTAACCCAATGAGGAACACAATCTCTGGGTAAGTATACTCTCTGTTGTTCCAATAAGCCAGAGGATGTTTTAGCTTTTGCAACAACTCTAAGTTTGAATGCTACATTTCTTAAAAATTCGAGTTGTTACTTGAACATGCCATTTTCCTTTAGTTTCATAATGCATGCTACATGCTGTGTTTTTTCAGACGACAGGAGAAGACTATCATGAAGCTTGTTGTTGATGCCGACACAGATAAAGTTCTTGGGGCATCCATGTGTGGGCCAGATGCTCCTGAAATAATGCAGGTAAGTGATCTCTGATGACTTTTGTGTATTTGTATCAGAGGACCGATTGAGTTCTAGTAGTCTTTCATTAGATATTAAGGCTGTTTATACTTCGATTCAAATCAAAAATTGAACCGAACTAAGTTATTCAATCCAAAATGCTTCGGTTTAGATGGTCAATAGTTCAGTTGTCTAACTGAATCGAAAATCAAGATATAATGACTCGGTGGTCAGTTTGATATAGTCGGAAACCCGAAAAATAGATTGGTACCGAATAATACTACAAATTATCAATTACAAATATGATGGTATAACTTAATTTTTTTTTTATCTCAATTATCTTGTTTAAAGAAATACTGAAGTATATCAGATTTCCCCATTCAATCCCCCAAAAGCGTCCTTGACGCAGATACCTCTCCTGGTTTTTACCTAGTCTTTTACGCGAACCTCATGTGGTGAAAAAACTCTTATGATCCTCCGGTTTTTAGGCCTACCCTTTCCTGATTTTTCTTTTTGTCTTTCATCTTGTATTTGAATTGTTCCTCACTTCTTCTATGCATCTAGAGATGGTTGAGATTGTGTATGGGTTCCCTTAATTTGAATTTTGAAATTGATTTTATGTTGTAATAAAATATAATTTTCCTTCAAATTGCTTATAAATTAATTGTGGGATTGGACCCTTCTATTTATGATCCAATTAAAGAGAAATATGAAAATGAATTTTTTGGTTTTAGATTGAACCAAAATAAAATAAATAGATTCAGTCTGAAGAGTTATTCGATCATCGCTTTTGAAAATATAAAACAGAATAAATAATTTATGTTTGGTTCGATATGTAGTACACTAATTTCGTGGTTCCATGCTTCTGTATCTGTTTTGCACTTATTCACAAGTGCTTTTAGCATGGCGATTAACACAAATTGTTTGTAAAAATAATCTGTTTAGGGGATTGCAATAGCACTCAAGTGTGGGGCAACAAAGGCCCAGTTTGATAGCACGGTAAGTTGATTACCAATTTGAAATTCTTTTAAATTTTCTGGTCAGCCACTGAACTTGTAGCGTATAGTACATGTGAATGGCAGTAATTACGACAATAAGCACTCCAGTGCCGGTGGTCAGAAACATTTGTTTTTTCCTTTTGTCCGATGCCCTCTATATTGCTAAGCATTTTTGTTGCTCCAGTTGCATATTTGTTGTTGCTAATTAAGAATCTCTGGACAGGTGGGAATACATCCTTCTGCAGCAGAAGAATTTGTTACTATGCGCTCATTGACAAGACGTGTCACAGCTGGTTCGAAGCTAAAAACAAATCTCTAAGCTAGCTATGATATGCGCCTGTCTTCATTAACCGAATTCATTTATGAAATACAGTTTTTCCCTTTTGGAATTTGTAATAAATGCCAACTGTAATAATGGCTGTTGTGGCACGACAACATTGAATCCATTATAGTTTCTTTGATATGTTCCACATATTTGTTCAGAGTTTAATCATATGAAACTATAATATTCAATTTGACATGTCAGTTTGAATTTAATGTTTACTGGGTTCATTGCATTTGGTAGTCTTTTATGCAAAGCTCATCAGTTTAAATCATTGCTTTGATTATAGATTTGTTTAGCATTTAGTAAGTAGCTTTTATGCAAAGTTTATCATTTTGAATTTAATATTTATTGGATCCTTTAGTTAATGAATAGCGTAATTAAATTGATGACGTTAAAGTGTGAATAACATTACCCATTTTGCATATTGCTAGCTAGTAGTATAGCAAAGAGATGAATAATGTAAGAAAATTAGTGAAATTTGATACCCACACAAACTGCTTAATTTGAACCACACAATGATTTATACTCAATTGTATACAAAACATTCACTACTAAAAATGAAAATCAGGACTTGATCCTTGCATGACTTCCAGGCTCCACCCCAACATATTTTCTCGCTTCTACATACACTCATTGATCCTTGTTATCAAAGAAAGCCATTCTAAAGTTGGTGGCGGTGGCTTTCTACTTCTGCTGCACATCGTTTTCTATCTTGTTCGTCCGCCTTTTGATGGGTCGAATCGAGTTCTGAAAAAAAAAAATGACCATCGTATTTTTTCTGCATGATAATTAATTTTCTTTAAATTTTAAATAAGAAATGATCGCTCTCATTAATTAATCATAAAACCGGCCCAAGTTAGTTCTATGCCATTTTAAGGAGTGACTTGTAATCGTACTAGTAATCTTAAAGTGTATACTTTTACACACATGTTGTATGAATAAGAATCATTTGAAATTAATTTTTTTAAGCTACACATTTACAATATTTTTTGGACATGGAAAAGAAGAACAAGAATACGAATAGGGACATTGATGGGAACGTCTCACTTGCTCTTGATGTGGTGACCATAACAGCTGGTTTGGGTCAGTTTCTACCAAAGATCCTTCTACTGCTATGGAGGATGAACTCGATTCACAAGTGCATGAAAAAACTTCAACTGTCTATGTTAAAACTATGTCATGAAAATCCTGAATGACGTGTAATATAATGTATTTAGCACCAACCACTTGACTCCAAGAAATATATCGTTACCCCTTTCTATCTTAAATTTTGAAAATCATTTTGATATTTGTGATAGTTTTTTTTGGTTTGTAGGAATAAGATAATTTGTGCATTATTTTACTCACAAAATTATTATATTCTGACAATCGTATTTTTAATCCTTTATAGTTGTCAGATATAAGTTTCTGGGGTCAAATTGTAGTCAAAAATAATTTATAGACCTTGGTAAGCCAAGGGTCGATCCTAGGAACAAGCGCACGTATATACTAGCTAGCAATCAATGTGTTCAGCTGCTCTAATAGAAATTCTGGATTTGTTCTAATTATCCTAATTGTCCTAATTAATATAGCTAACGGTTGATTCGATCACAGAAAGTAATTCCAAGATCGAACTTCACCCACGTTCGCAACACAATTCATGCAATCAGTCACACCATATAGTCATGCAAAATAGCTTTGAAAATAACTCAAATTGACATCAGGTGAGCCACCCATTCACGGATCATCACCTGAATTAATATACACTATTGAATGCCGCCCAATCACGGATTAGCAACAGTTTCAATTTAGTAAGCTTAGGGTTTCCAGACAAAAGATGTCAACTTTCATATCGATTCATGTCCTAACAATATAGCTACCATGTTTCGATATCAACTCTACTCAATCCAGTTAATTACCTCAGACCCAATTATCTTTTTGGTCCTTAACCTAATTTCGTTCTAACATGCAGTCATTCCAATCAACGATCAACAATGATAAAACGGTAGAATGA
Organism: Umbilicus rupestris; assembly: GCA_963678935.1. Lineage (NCBI taxonomy): Eukaryota > Viridiplantae > Streptophyta > Magnoliopsida > Saxifragales > Crassulaceae > Umbilicus > Umbilicus rupestris. Next base: position 8,411,142 of record OY787628.1, on the reverse strand, counting down.
AGCATAATAGAATTGAAAAACATAAACTTGCATTAGACTAAACTGATGTTCGTACAAATCACATGAAATCAGGTTACTACGGATCCCAGAACTAAGTAAACTACTCGCTACTCAGGGTGATTACTACCAATAGAAGAATAAAGAGAATATTGAACGAAGGACCCGTGATGATGATCTTCACTCCAAGCTTTTCTTTCTCTCTTGCTTTCGTTCTCCCAATCGTCAAACCCTAGCCAATGAGTTCTCAATTTGTATTTATACTCAAAATCAATTGGGCTGATTTTTAGAATTAAGCTCCGGGCCGGTTTGGTTTCAAACCGACGGTTCAGTGTCCAAACCTCCGGTTCAACTGGTAAATCAATTTTTGCACTTTGGGCCGGTTCAAAGCCAAACCGCCGGTTTGACAAGTGAACCGGCGGTTCTTACTTGAACCGGGCTACTATTCACTAAGCACTATAAATCTGAATTTTCTTGCGTTTTTGACCATCTAAACCTTCGAATTACATCTTTTGGTAAACTACAATGTTGAATCCTTTTGAGTTACAAGATATATCACGCCTAAATCGGATACGAATCATGTTCTAGGCAAGCCTTTGATGGCGAATAGGTCAATCTGCTCAGATTTGGTCTGTATTCGTTTGAATCTTTGTGTTTTTCTTTATTTTGCTCCAAATGGACTAGAAAGCCTCGATATAATATAATTTGACCTGAAATGAGATTAGAGTAGTAAAAACACAATGAAAAGTTCAGGAGAGGAGCGAAATTCATCATCGAATGAAGCGAATAATCGATAAGAAATTAACCGATCATATTCCGATAAGAGATTGTCAAATGTTCCTAACCAGTGGTGGAGGCAACATGTAGGCTACCTAGGCTGCAGTCCGAGTAAAAAATATGATCAAAAATATACAATCCAATAAAAAACTCGATTAATATTTTTCGATTTAGTCGTTGTTTTATTTTCTAAAAAAAATTTTACTTAATGATTTAGGGAATGTGCGATCGATGTGTCTCCGTTTTAGAGTCTTCTGGTTTTGGGGCGCTAAATAATATCCAACAAAAATTCAAAGATCACTTTTGAATGCCAGCTTTTCAAGTTTTTGTTTCTAAAAATGTCATCGTTCCTAAGTTTCTTTTGAATTTGTCACTTTTTTTCACAAAACGCCTTTTAAAAAGACGATTTGTTACTTATCGTGTACAATCAACTGACATGGCACTGAGCTGACTCTTTCGTGACAAACCGAAAGGCGGTTTGCATTAAGTATATAGATTCTGGAATTTGGGTAGAAAATATACCTCTCCTAAAAACCCTAGATTTTCATAAAGCTCCTCCGAGCAATTTTGGGCAAACTGCAAATCAAATTTCAATTTCCAGCGCTCTTGATCGTGTTGGTCAAAATGGATGAATCGTAAAGGAGGGAGAAGTTGCAAGCTATGTGGAACGAAGCGGAGCAGAGTGAAGCTTTGTCGGCCAATCAGGTTTAGGTCTCCAGATTTCATCCCGAACTCGCCAGTCCATTGACTAATTCTTCCTCGTTGCCGTGGTCGGCTCCCAAGTTTGACTACTCTATGGATGCTATTGGGACGTGCTCTACCTAAGGAAGGGGAGTCATGGTTCGCATAAGAAGTCACTTTTAGATTATTTTTTTATATATACAAATTGTCTTTTCTAAACAAAATAGTCAAGTCAGTGCCATGTCAGCAGTGACCGTACACGATAAGTAACAAACCGTCTTTCTAAAAGATGATTTATAAAAAAGAGAAATATTCGAAAGAAACTTAGAAGCAATGACATTTTAGAAACAGGAACACGAGAAGATTGCATTCACACAAAAAATCAAAAATCTTTTACAACATTTAAACTCTTATGACCTACAAATCAAAAACATATTTGGCAAGGCATGTATTGAGCTTCCTACTGCTTTAAAACTGAATAAAACCAACTCGATCTTACCAAGTAAGTAAAAGGAATTTATATATAAATTTATATTTTAGTCACTTTTCAAGCAATGTGGATACTTTCCCATTATTTGTATTTCTACTCAAAAATGGTAAGTGTTCGATTTTTAATGGACTCACATTTTTATTATTTTAGATCACTCTTTGAGTATCAATATCTCATCCACTTTTACTTGTATATTGGCTTATAAAAAATTAATTTTATACCTCTCATTTCAAGGTATATAATTATGATTAATTTATTTCTACCTGACATGTACTCCATCCTAAATTTTGCTCATAAAATGGGGTCGCATCACAATTTTCTTCACATATAATACATATATTTCCAACAATCTCTCACATAAAGAAAATCCAGAAATGAAACAAAATCAACACTCGACTCAATGTGGTGATAGTTTCTACGGTTCATATATGTATATGATAGGTAGGCAACACCTTTGAACTTTCCCTCGGGAAGACATGTCTTCTTTATTGACTAGATAGTAAACGCAATGTCCTCGAACTCATCGTCATATAGTTAAATGAAACACATATCTCCGTCCGATATATTCCTGACACAAGATTAGTTCTCATGGTTGGGTTCGTTTCCGGCCACGACACCCCTTCCTAGTTTTGAGGGAATTTCTAAAGAATTAAGCCCTGTTAATTCTCCTTTGAAGCGATCTGCCTTCTTTCTCACATAGGTAATCCTTTTAATATCAAGTAATCTCGTATTACTTGTCGGAATCTCAACATCCGAATTCTTAGAATTATTAAAAGCTACATGCTTAACCTTGTGCGGGAGTCACTATTTAAACAAGAAATGGATAGGGAGTAACCCTCCGCATTGATGACACGTAGTCTTAGCGGTTAGGTTATCCCCTTGAACTTAGATCTTAGGATCTCCAATCAATATAGTTGGGTTTTCCTTCACCTTCTCTAAATCTCCAAGAGCTTTAGTCCCATTCCTTTTGACATTTTTTCTATTTGGTCCTTATCTAACTATTTCGTTAATGGATCCACAATGTTATCCTTGGACCTCACATAGTCAATACTTATGGCTCCCATGGAGAGAAGTTGTCTAATGGTATTATGTCTCGACTTATGTGTCTTAACTTACCATTATACAGTACACTTTGTGTCCTACCAATTGTAGATTGGTTATCACAGTATAAACATACTGCAGGCACAAGTTTTATCCAATCTGAAATATCTTCCACAAAATTTCTTAACTACTCAGCTTCTTCGTCACATTTATCTAATGCAACAAACTAAGCTTCCTTAGTGGATTTGATTATTAAGGTTTGTTTGGAGGATCTCCTAGACACAGCCGCTCCTCCAATGCGAATACATATCCACTTGTGGGTTTCAGTCTTGTATATCAAATATCCAACTTGCATCAGTGAATCCATGAATGGCTGCAGGATATTTGATACGGTGTATACCATAGTCACGAGTGAATTGTAGGTATCTTAGCACTCGCACGACCGTTTTCCAGTGTCCTGATCCCGGATTACTCGTATACCTTGCAAGTCTACTTACAGTGTAGGCAATATTAGGTCTAGTACAATTCATTTAAGAACATTAGGCTGCCTATCACTCTCGTATCTTTCACTTGAGAGATGCTTTCTGCCTTGGTTTTAGATAAGATATGACTTATGTCAATTAGAGTTCTAGATACACTAGAACTATCATTCCAAACTTGTCTAAGATTTTGTCAACGTAGTAGGACTGACGTAGGACAAGTCCCTCAGTCGTCCTTGTAATTTTGATACCTAAAATTATATCGGTCAGTCCCAAATCTTTCATATCGAACTAAGAGTTCAGTAAAGACTTTGTAGACTTAACCATGCGGTCATTGCTTCCCACAGTGAGCATATCATCAATGTACAAACACAAAATCACATAATCGTGTTTAGTATTGTAAATGTATATACATTATCACACTCGTTGATTTTGAAACTTTTTGATATCATCACGTTGTCAAACTTTTCATGACACTACTTTAGCGCTTGCTTTAATCTATAGCGAGATTTCACAAGTTTATAAAACTTTTCTTTATTGACTCGGCACTATATAAACCTCAGGTTGGTTCATATAGATTTCTTCCTCAATATCTTCATTGAGGAAGGCCGTTTTCACATCCATTTGACGAATTTCCATATTGCGCAAGGCTACAATGGCTATAATCATCCTAATGGACGTAATTTTCGTCACCAAAGAATATTTATCAAAGTAGTGTAGACCTTCCTTTTGTCTATACCCTTGGACGACAAGTCTTTCCTTGTACTTGTCTATAGATCCATTCACTTTCATCTTCTTTGTGAAGACCCATCTGAAGCCAAGCGGTTTACTTCTAGAAGGAAGATCAACCAACTCCCACGTATAGTTTTGTAGGATAGAATCTATTTCACTCCTTATGGCTTCTTTTCATAAGCGATCCTTTACTGAATCGATAACCTCTTTATACATTCGAGGTTTTGTTTCTAACATGTAGGTTATGAAATCAATAACCAAATGATTTCTCTATCCTTGCTCGCTTATTTCATTTCAACTCTTCCAGTTCTATCTCCTTTTCAGATTCTACCTCAAGGTGTTGAGTTAATTCCTCAACATCCTCACATAACCGATAAGATGAACTAGGTTCACTTTTCGTGGACTTATAAAAAAATACATCTTCATTATGAAATTCTTTTATATATCTGGGTTTTTCGATTCATACACAAGGAACCTATACACGTTGTTATCATGTGCATAACCAATGAATACATAATCAATGATTTTGGGTCTTGTTAAGGTAATGACATTCAATTGACAAAACCCTTCAGAGTGTACAAGCTGAAGTGCACAAGGGGTTGTTATAGCAGCTTGTGTAGCAGAAGAGCTGGAGCATCCTATGAGCAGAATTACCACGTGATCTACAGTTGCCCAGAATTGAAGAAAGGAACAAGGGAAGTATTCTAATGTAGATTAGAATATTCCCTGGATCAATATCGTCTTGAACAAACCAACTTGAAGATAATGATGCTTTTGGAAGGTAAGTGTCCTTATCAAGTATCCGACAAAGTAGGAGGGGAAACCAACTTGAAGATAATGATGTTTTTGGAACTGCAGAGCTCGGTATATATAAGTAAACCTTGGCAGAAAGCAGAGGCATCCAGAATCCATCCATCCAAGTGCAGAGCAGAGCGGAGAGATTGAATCCATCACTCATTGAGCAGAGCATGCGCGCAGAGGAGTGATTGTGAAGCAGAGACTGATCGAGACTTGCAGAATCTGATCAGTGCTTGATCAGAGAATGTCAGTTGGAGCCGGAGGCTCGCTGATTGATCAAGGAGAGTCGAGGGAGCGTTTTAAGTGTCTAAGGAACTCAGACGACGGCTGAAGACTCACTCCCTTCAGTGACAGGTGGTCACAGAGGAGGGGGAGTAATCGGAGTGTGCAGCGCTCGCATAGAAGTTTGTTCGGCTCAGTAGAAGGCTTGGAGTGTCGCGGACAAATTCGGCACAAGCTATATTGCACAAGAGTGTGATATAGCATCCTAGTGTAACACTGTTTTAATTAGAATAGGTTGAGCCTGTAAGCAGAGCTAGCTATTTAATTAACTCGAGTGTGGCACTGATAAGAGGGTGTTCAGATTATGTGTGATTCGTGCTGGTTGGGTTGAGTTGCATAGATTGATCTAACATAGACGTAAAGTCAAGTCTGTGTTGTACTAAGAACCAGAGAACTTGTAGAATCGTTGAGGAATTGAGAGGAGTCCTCCCCAGACGTAGGCAATTGGCCGAACTAGGTGAACAAATCATTATGTGTGATTTCTTTCAGATTTTTCGCGGTACACGCTAATTCGGTACAAGAGGTTGCTATAGCAACCTGCTGGTACACCCTCAGCAAACGAAGGCGCTACAGTTTCAGGTCCTATCCTCATTTTTTTAGGACTTAGGGACATTACTTTTGATAGTTACCCCCACACTCGCAAGTAATTATAGTACGGCTTAATCCCTTTAAATAACTCATAAGGATACTTCTCATTATGCTTAGAGGTACCTTATTCAAAAGGGAATTCGTTGATAAGATGGCTTCCCTCCACATTCCTTGGGGTAACCCAGAGCTTAACACCATCGCATTCATCATCTCTTTCAAAGTGCGATTCTTTCTTTCGGCAACTCTGTTTGATAGAGGCGAGTACGGTGGAATTACTTCGTGAATAATACGGTGTTGTGAGCAAAATGCCCCAAACGGTTCTACGTATTCACCTTTATGATCACTTTTCACTCTCTTTATTTTCCTATTGAATTGATTCTCAACTTCTAGTTTGTATTCGACCAACTTTTCAATTGTCTCATATTTGCCTTTAAGTAAATATACATAACAATATTTTGTACTATCATCTATGAAAGTCACAAAATATTTGTTACCGCCTCGCGTTAGCATGAATTTTAAATGACATAGATCATTATGGATTAACTCAAGGGGTTCGGTCTTTCTTCAGTACTGTACATGAGGTTCAGGTCGACTTTGCTTCAACACAAAATTCACACTTGTGTTTGAAATCTATTTGAGATTTTGGTATACAATCGAAATTCACACGGCTTTCTTTCTCTTTGTCACATAGCACACAAGAATCACTGCCATTAAATCTCATTCTTACCAATCCATTATTTTAGATCACTTTTTCAATTCTTCAATCACATAGCACACAAGAATTGAGTGAGTGTTCAATTCCATTATTTTAGATCACTTTTTTAGTATCAATATCTTATTCACATTTACTTAGATTTTGGTTTTTGAATAATCAATCTTATACCTCTCATCTCAAGGTATTTAATTATGAATAATTCATTTATATCTGAGATGTACTCTACCGTCAATTTTGGCTCATAAAATGGATTCGCACCACCATTTTTTTTCACACTTAATACACATTTCTATGACTAGGCATTCCATCACACAATATGAATGTTTTTTTTTAAATATAGCATTTTGGAAAACAACTTCAAAATGAAGTGGATTTGGAGAAACAAGTTAAAGGGGTATTTGCTATAAACTTTCAAGCTGGATTTGATCTGATTCACAGATTATATATATATACATGTTGCTGATCGTGGTTTGTGATTCTGGAAGCTTTATTTATGATTGTCTAAAAGTAAGTTTATTGTTTGGAACATAATCTTTTGTGATGAACTATTAATTATTTTATTTATCGATTTTAACTTGACGAAATGTCTCACTACACAATATTTTACTTTCTTAGCAGTCAATGGGATCTTCCTTTTTTCTGCGAATAAATAAAACATATTAAAATTATCACCTCAAGAGTTGGTAACAAACATGGATGACATTTTGTTAAAATTTGTATATGGATGAAATTCAAGTGAGATCGAAATATTAACTCATGGAATTCAGTAAAATTTCGTATCTAAAGTCGATGATAAAAAATTCATCCACTTAAAATTATAATATTAGAAATAGACATAAATACTTAAAATTGTTATTCTTAAATTAGGATTACATTTATTAATTAGAAATAGAGAATTAAATATTTATATTCTTAAATTTGATTATTAAATTAATTAGAAATATATTAAAATATTTATACGATAAATAGTCACAATTATAGATGTCGTTTTGTATTTTAGATTTATAATATTATTTACTGTTTGATTTCTTATCAATTTTTTTCGAGGCGTCGTTTTGGTATTCAAATTTTATTTTTGTTATCATTTTATTTGATTCCGTAGCACCGAATCTGAATCAAACATCCTTCCAAGTCACATAGGACTACTTTGTAGTAGGGGGCGTTTCAGATTTTATATAATAGTAAGGCTATTTTATATTCCTTTCAAATACTTACTAAGATGATTATTCTTGGTAGAAATCAAAAGCCTAATCTAAAACGATATCAGATAATTTAATTTATCATTATATACACATAATTAAAAAAGTTAATTATGAAAAAACAAATATATAACATTTTATTAAATATAAATGTAATTAAGTGGTTATACTTTTGATTTGACTGCACATGTTAAAATAGTCAATGGCCACACTACATGTTGTTGACCAAAGTCAAATGTTTGTAATTTTATTGAAGTAAAAAGATAATTAAAATCAGGAAAAAAACAGCGAGGAGGCCTAAAACCCTAATCATTTAAATACACCGCAAACACCAACAGAAGAGCAACTCTTCGCCTTCTCTCTCCTGTGCTGATTGCTCTGCAAGTACAATTCCAATCGGATACCCGCGGGGCTGGGACAATGGATCTCCATAGCCTCGCCGTTATTCTTCAAGCTGCTCTCAGCACCAATCCGGAGGAGCGCAAGGCTGCCGAACAAACTCTCAATCAGGTACCTTCCTAGTAATTTTACCTTTTTTTCTTCTTCTTACAATTCCTACGTCTTTAGCCTTCCGAGTATTCAACATACTGAGATATACATGTAATAATTTTGAGTGAATGAATTGAAACTGGATGCAATTGCGTTTTGTTTTATTCCATATGTAAAATTTAGATTTTGCTTAATATCTGGAAATCAATTGTGTGGATGCCGTTTGTAGTTATATATCAAATCAAGTTTAAATCAGCAAGTGGCACCATGGTCTACTGACAAGGATGTAATAACAAATTTGTGATGAAGTGCTGTTTCTGGTGGCAACACAGCCATTAACAATATGATTATTGAGCACTTATCTCTTCATTGTTCTAATGTTTGTATTTAATCATTTGTAAATATTTTTTAATGACTACGCAGATTAAGTATGCACCTCAGCACATAGTGAGGCTGTTGCAAATCACTGTAGATGGAAATTGTGACTTGGCTGTGCGGCAGGTCGCAAGTATTCAATTTAAAAACTTCATTGCAAAGAACTGGTCTCCGCTTGACCCTGGTACTAAGATTTAGTTTAAATTTATGCTTCCATCAAATCATTTGTGTTTTTACTAATGTTGTTGTATTTGGAAATGACACAGATGAGCAATCAAAAATATCTCAAGCTGATAAAGATTTGGTAAAGAACAATATCCTGGATTTTGTTACCCAAGTCCCCCCCTTACTGAGGTGCAAACTGACTCTGTAATTTATTTCAAAATTTGTCTTGATGTAGGCGTTGTGATATATCTTGTGCTTCTTTTGAAATAAATCTGAACGATCTATTCTCATATCTGTAGGGGATACCATTTCAAACTACTTACTGAAAGATGCTTTGCTTGTTTACAATTAGCCTCCCTGACATTTTCTAATCGTCATTTACTTGGAAGAACTTAAGATATTGATGCTTAATAAAACACCTCCATCTAGGTTTTATTACTTTGAAGAAGGCAGACACAGACTGTTATCTGAAGGAAAACTGTTCATGCCTCATTTTTGTACCTCTCATCAAAGTTGCTTTATGTGTCCTGATGTCTTATAGGGCACAGCTGGGTGAGTGTCTGAAGACGATTATCCACGCAGATTATCCTGAGCAGTGGCCTGCACTTCTGCACTGGGTTAAGCTTAACTTGGGAGGCCAACAAGTATATGGAGCTTTGTTTATTTTACGCATTCTGACTAGTAAATATGAGTACGTTAATGAGATTACAATTTTTTTATATATGAAACAGTTTTTCTATGTTACATATTTAACAAGTGCCATTGATGCATGTGCCATGTGTAATATTGTTTCTTGGGTGTTTTGTTTTCATCTACTTGTATTCGTTGACACACCCTTTTTTATTTGATTCTTGTGATGCATAAAGGCAGTCCAGCTTAGTTTTTAAATGTAAAATAAGCATCTTCTAATAAAAATTATGCAAATCAAGTTAGGGAGATCTTTTGTTTGTTATTTGTAGAAATTAGAATAACTGCTAAATTGCCGAGTATATTTTCAGTAGCTTCACTGAACTGGTCTTGTCTCGATGCCAGGGTTTTCAGTAAACAAGCCTAATATTTAATTTTCTGCCCGTAGATTTAAGTCGGACGAAGAGAGGACGCCGGTTCATCTGATTGTCGAGGGGACATTTCCGCAGCTGCTCAATATTTTCAGTAGGCTTGTCCAGATTGAAAATCCTTCAGTCGAAGTTGCTGAGCTGATCAAGCTTGTTTGTAAAATATTCTGGTCATCTATATATGTATGTTGTCTCCATATGAATATATTGTTCTTTCGTGTTGCTATTCTTACATAGTACTTGTACATAAAGAACTGTTGAATGAATTGTCTCAATAAATGTGGTAGAATAGGCATTTGGAACTGTTTTGTGCCTGTTCTCCTTATTAGACTGTAGGAGGTATAAAATGATACTTCCTCTCTGATTCTGTAGCCTTTCAGTGGATATAATCAGCTGAACTTTAAATTTCTGTGATCTCATTATTATATTTTACTTTTACCTTCTTTGCAGTTGGAAATTCCAAAGCAATTATTTGATCAGAATGTGTTCAATGCATGGATGACTCTGTTCCTGATAGTCTTGGAAAGACCAGTGCCCTTGGAAGGACAACCCATGGATTCAGAGCAAAGAAAATCTTGGGGTTGGTGGAAGGTGAAAAAATGGATAGTGCACATCTTAAACAGACTATATACCAGGTTGGTTTTGTCTTATAAGAATTTATTAGTTGTGTTTCTAGTCATTTACTAAGCTAGTTCTCCAATTTATAGGTTTGGAGATACGAAGATTAACAATCCGGAAAATAAAGCATTTGCTCAGATGTTTCAGAAGAACTTTGCAGGGAGGATTCTAGAGTGTCATTTGAATTTGTTGAATGTGATTCGCACAGGAGGATACCTACCTGACAGAGTTACGAACCTTGTTTTGCAATATCTCAGCAACAGGTGTTTTTTTTTTTAACTTTGGCTAACCCTCTTTATTGTTGTCATTGATTTAACTCTGTTGTGTCATAATCAACCCCCTTCTATTTTAGGGCTGGTCAAGCTCAATAATATTCTGATGGCCGCTTTGTGGTTACTTGGGTTTTTCTTTTTGGTGAAGATTATGTAATGACCGATTTAGTAGCACGCTCGATTAATATTTATTTCTGTTGCAGTGTCTCAAAAGCTAGCATGTATAGTTTACTGCAACCTCGTTTGGATGTTTTGCTGTTTGAGATAGTTGTACCTCTTATGTGCTTCAATGACAATGATCAACAACTTTGGGACGAAGATCCACATGAGTATGTTAGAAAAGGTTATGGTAAGTCATTTCATATGATATGTTGCTATTATAAACTTTATTCTTTGGTGTATTGTGTTATAGTTTGGTTAATCTGTTGCAGATATTATTGAGGATCTATATAGTCCGAGGACGGCTTCCTTGGATTTTGTGAGTGAGTTGATCAGAAAACGTGGAAAGGAGAACCTTCATAAGTTCATTCAATTCATTGTGGAGACATTCAAACGGTAGTATTCTGTTTTCACATTTTATCAGAGATTATTTTATAATTTACTAACCAAACAGCTTACAAAATGTTCTTATGAAGATATGATGAAGCGCCAATAGGATATAAGCCATACCGACAGAAAGATGGTGCTCTTCTTGCTATTGGCGCACTATGTGATAAATTGAAACAAACTGAGCCATACAAATCTGAGCTTGAACGTATGCTAGTGCAGCATGTTTTCCCTGAGTTCAGCAGCCCTGTTGGTCACCTTAGAGCCAAGGTTTTTTTATACCTAGGATATGTGACTACACCTTTGTTCTTATGATATCATATGAAATTTACAATTGTTTTTATTTACTTTTCCATCTAATGAGTATTAAATCTTGTTTTGTTCTGTATATGGATTGAAGCTAAGTATATATTTTGTAATGGTTTATCATTAGTGCAGAAACAGGTTTTAATGTATTCTCTATCGGTAGTTGTTTTAGGATAATGGTACTTATGGAATGTCCTTTTTTTCTAAAATACTAGGCTGCATGGGTTGCTGGACAGTACGCGAGTATTAACTTCTCTGATCAGAACAATTTCAGAAAAGCATTGAACAGTGTTGTATTAGGACTACATGATCCGGAGCTTCCAGTGCGCATCGATTCTGTTTTTGCCTTGCGTTCCTTTGTTGACGCTTGTCAGGGTAACTGTGAGCTATTTATTTCGACCCGACTGTCTACCTTCTTTTATTTAATGTATTGACGATCTACCTTGTTCGTTTTTTATAGATTTGGAAGAAATCCGTCCGATTCTTCCTCAGTTACTCGATGGTATGTCTTGCATCAAAATTTGGTTGCCTTTCTTAACATAAATTCCAGTAATCTTGTTAATTTATTGCTTTATTTTCAGAGTTTTTCAAACTCATGGAAGAAGTCGAGAATGAGGACCTTGTCTTTACATTAGAAACTATCGTGGACAAGTTTGGTGAAGAAATGGCGCCTTACGCTTTTGGTTTGTGCCAAAATCTTGTAAGGCCTATGTCTCATCAAAGAATCTCCCCATGCACCAATGTCAATGAACGCTTCTAATGAACTTTGATATTTCTCTAGGCTACAGCCTTTTGGAAGTGTATGCGCTCAGCCGAAGCTGATGACGATGCTGATGAAGCTGGTGCTTTAGCCGCAGTTGGCTGTTTACGTGCTATTAGTACAATTCTCGAATCTGTAAGCAGGCTCCCACATCTGTTTTTTCAAGTCGAACCAGTTTTGCTTCCTATATTGCAGAAGATGCTTACCACCGATGGACAAGGTATAACATGTTCAATTTTTTGTCTGCAATTAGTTTATTGTAATAATTATATGGAATATCTTCTGAGAATTGCACACGATAGTGAATGTTTTTTGTGTGATGAGCAGTGATTTTGTTTTCTGAAGATTGTTTTCCATATTGTTAATTGTGGCATTGCACACGATAGTGAATGTTTTTTGTGTGATGAGTAGTGATTTTATTTTCTGAAGATTGTTTCCCATATTGTTATTAATTGTGGACATCCATATTAACGGAACACTTGATAGTTGATTTCAAATCATATAGATTTTTAATTTAGTGCATGTACTAAACTTTTGATTCTGTTTATCATATTACTACATTCCAATGTTTTTGCAGAGGTCTTCGAGGAAGTATTGGAAATTGCTTCTTACATGACATTTTTTGCTTCAACGATTTCTGTTGGCATGTGGAGTCTTTGGCCTTTGATGATGGCTGCATTGTCAGACTGGGCTATAGATTTCTTTCCGAGTAAGCACTTACATTATGTTCTCTTGAGCTCAATGGTGGGGATGTTTCCGGCTTAGCTTACATTTTCATCATAAATTTGGTGCCTCATCCTTGCATCTTCTTTGCAAAATGGTTTTTTTGTTTACTTTTTGACCCTGTTTTTAAATTTATATTTTAAAAGAATGAGTGGTCATTCATGTTAATGATATCATCAATCAAAGTTATCCGTTCAGGTAAATGAAGTGGGAAAATACGTATGGGTCATGTTATCTCTTTTGGTCTGTTATTTGTAAGCTTTCCACCATCTTATTGGATTTGTTTTGCAATATGGGTGTTAGTGGTTTTGTTTTTCCATAAAGGATTTCACACTAGATGTAGAAAACATTTTTGGAGAAAGCTCATTGAATGTTTAGGAGTATGTTTCTTCGATGGGAGAAGATGTAAGAGAATGATTGGGAGCCTCTTAACTTCAGTTTGGTTGATAGGAAAGGGTCAATAGCTTAACCTGTGTATACTATCAGTTGGCTGCAAACAGACATCTATAATTTCCAATTAACCAAAATACCGTCTCACTTAAACTAAACACTAATTTTGAGCTATGATTTTGTCTGTATGTCAATGCAATGAGGTTAATGTTAAATAAATGAGCATAAGTGTGGAATGGGTGATTATATTTTCATGTAAACTGTTTTATCTTATAAATTTTGATGATGAAATCAAAGAGTTTTTTACTTAATTTAAACAAAAGTGTCTGTTTTCTTTGACGAATTGTTCAGTGGTGTTCTATGCTATGCAGCCTGAGAACAGTGTCAAGGTGCTCGATCGGGTTTTGGAGACACTTTAGTAGTGTTTTTTTTTTAGGAATTGCTTTCGGTTTCTGCTTGTCCGTCTAACCATTTTACTTTTTTACTGTACATCTATGATAGTTTGTGATCTCAAGTTATAAAAAGTTAATCTTTGATATTTTGCTGAAACTGAACATGGAGGGTAGATTATTTTTGATATTTCTTGCGTCTGTATTGTCTGTTTCGCTTTGCAGATATATTGGTTCCACTCGATAATTACATTTCCAGAGGCACTGAGCATTTTCTTTCATGCAAAGACCCAGACTATCAGCAAAGCCTATGGAATATGATTTCCCACGTGAGTTCTGTTTTAATATAAATTTACTCTTTTCTTTTGTATCTTATTTCTTACATAGTTCATGGATTTTTAAAATGCAAACTGATATAGGTGTGTTGTGCAGATCATGGCAGACGTCAATCTAGAAGATAATGATGTTGAACCTGCTCCTAAGCTTATTGAAGTACTCTTTCAGAATTGCAGAGGACAGGTCGATCATTGGGTGGAGCCATACATTAGAATTGTTGTTGAAAGATTGCATCGTACTGAGAAACCACGTTTAAAATGTCTTTTAATGCAAGTGGTGAGACATTTTACGAATATTACTTTTTGGTCTCTCTTTCACGAAACCACTTCTTATACTGCGAATTATAAACTATTTTGATTTATTATTTTTAACTGTGTTGTTTGCGGGTTTAGATTTGCTTTGATACAAAGGTATGCTATTTTGTTTGGTGTTGCAGATAGCCGATGCTGTATATTACAATGCTGCATTGACTCTCAACATACTGCACAAGCTTAACATTGCCACCGATATTTTTAATCTATGGTTCCAAATGTTGCAAGAAGTCAAAAAGAGTGGTGCGCGAGTCCACTTCAAACGGTATTGTTTCATTTATCTTTGTTGTTTTGAATTATTATCTAGGTTCTCTTTTTCTGTACGTGAATTGTGTGCGTAGTCATATAGCTGGCTCATTATTCCACAGGGAACAAGATAAGAAAGTATGCTGTTTGGGGCTCACATCACTTCTGGCTCTTCCCTCAGATTTGATGCCAGGGGAGGCTTTGGGGCGTGTTTTTAAGGCTGCTCTCGACCTGTTGGTTGCATACAAGGCCCAAGTTGCAGGTTTCTCTTTCATCTTCTACTCATGCCTCGTGGATTTATGTTATTAAAATAACTTTTTGGATTGTTTTGTGCTCCATATATTTCTGGAGTAATGTTAAACACTCCATGACCATTATACCCCTACTGTTTATTTTTTTAATTTAAAAATGGCAAAATGTATTTTCACCTTGAAGTTGACACATGTCATCATCTTATTTCTCATTACACCACGAAAATTGGAGTGTTATTTCTCATTTTTCTGTGATATAACAAAACTAACCAAATCATTCTGAAAACCCAATATCATTTCCAATGTTTTTTTCTGTTTTCTTACTGAATTCTGGTATCCTCTTTCCTGATAAAATGATCATAAATAGTTGAACTTGAGCATTATTTTTATTTTGATATATGTACAAATATTCTTGTTCCAATAAGTTTTATCTGAAAAAAACTTATGTATTAAGCGCCATCTTTTAAAACAATTTATTTATCATTATTATGTTGGAGTAGTCTTTTATTATCAAAACAATTTCTTCTCTACATAAATTCGAATACCAGCATATAATCTACCAGAAGAATCTGTGGCTCGACAGACTGTTTCACTTGCCAGGGTCTTAGTGTTGTGGAATAAAATAAAGCAAGGTAAACATTATTATGTCTGTTGATTTTGCAAACAGAAAACAAGAAGCTGGAAGAAGAAGCTGAAGAAGAAGATGATAACATGGATGGCTTCCAAAGTGATGATGACGACGATGAGGATGAGGATGCAGAGGATGGGGATGAGGCAGATAGTCTTAAGCTTGAAAAACTAGTAGCACAGGTTTTACTTCTGATGCGACTTGGTTTGTCACTAGTGTCTATCTTAATACATATGCAACTAACGCGATATAAATTTTGTGGTCCCAGGCAAAGGCCTTTCACCACACTGAAACTGACGACGACGATGATTCTGATGAGGATTTCAGTGATGATGAAGAGATGCAGTCACCAATTGATGATGTGGATCCTTTTGTTTTCTTTATGGAAACCGTCAAAGGTAAACATACTGTCATGTTGTCAGTGATGATACTATCTGGTCTTATTTTACTGACCTAGAATTTCTCTTTATATTTTTTGATCCAAATTAAGTTTTGCAAGCTGTCGATCCGGCAAAGTTCCAAAACCTCTCGCAGTCGCTGGACTTCCATTACCAGGCACTTGCGAATGGTGTTGCTCATCATGCCGAACAGCGGAAGGTAGAAATCGAGAAGGAAAAAATGGAGAAGATATCAGCAGCCTCGTGAGAACACAAAAATTGGATCACCGACAACCATATAAATGCCTGCCCATTCAACCCATTTTGTGCATGTGGTTAGGCTTGTCCATCTCCGAAGATCGGAAACCAGAAGTCTTCTTTTTCTTTTCTTTTTTTACTTCTACACAACCATCCATTCATTTAAAGGAGTCATTTTTTTGATAATTTTGTTGTTGTCAACAACCCAACAATTTTGCGTCTCATCTTCTACATCTCTCTTTTATATTTTGGTGTTTTTATGTCCGACCACCACTTGTGAAACTCATATTTGAGGTCGGGTAAATTGTTATTCCCCTGCTATGAAGTCTTCTTCTTATGCTTCACTGAAACTTGTTTGGGTTGAATTTTTGTACATACTGGAAGGCGTTAAATTGCTGGATAGGGTATCTATTCGAGGCTTGTTGTATACAAATACCACTGTTATTTATGTTCATTGTTTTCTACAATGATATTCGCAACCTTCATATTCTGGGTACCTATTTACACCTGCGTTTTCTATGAATCATGTTAGCTTGCTCGATCTTGATGCCTGCCAAGAAGAATATGAATTCCAAATCAAGTTGGAAACATCTGTAAATAGCATACCATCCACATTTCACTTTCATTATTGATCTAATCCTCGCATAACATGCTTGTACAGCTCTCGCTTTACTTTTTAAATTTTACGCTTTAGTGTGTCAACACGGTCTTCTTTCCCTCAGTATCAGAATTCTTTTATTTGTAGTCTTTCATGACTAAATTTATCTTCATGTAAGGTCCACAAACTCTTCGTGATTGTATTTTCCTTGTACAATTTTTGGATTCAAATCGTCTTCTGCTCATTAGCTAATTGTATTGGTTTGTATATACTGTTTTCTTAATGGAATCAATAAAAGCGTCCGTTTTCTGACACTATAATTTATTTTTTATTGTCTCCCCTAATGTAATGAGATCATAATTAGCCAAAGGATAAGAGTTCATCATAGTTTTATCACTGTCAATATCATCATCTCTGGTGACCTACCAATGTATAAAACTAATTAATAAAAATATGTTTCGATCTTGATGCATACTAGAGACTAGTTAATAAAAGTCCTCGAGCATCTAGCATTTTCTTACGTCAGCCTCATACCCCATCTTCAGTAAACATCACATTTTGGCTTGTGACCAAATGATACAGAGCAAATAACACCATCTTATTTAGAAAACTGGGATCATCCGAAGAAGGACGTATGTCGGCGGTGCAAGTTAACAGGTTTTGTGCATCCGGTGTCAGATGGGCTATATGATACTTTTTTTAAGCGGATAGGGCCTGCGACTCAAAATCACATGCTTCGCTCTTGACATATGGGCTTTTTGGGCATCTGACGTCGTTTAGTATTATATTTCGAGTTTTTAGGGTTTGTCATTTTCGTTTTCCTATTTAAGCAAACTTTGTTACACATCGGAGGTTGTTGAATTTGATTAACAAAAAAATATTTCCTTCTTTTAATTCTCGGCATTCTGCGGAATCAACAAGCTTTGATCTATCCCATCACGCACACTGCATCAGATTGGTATCAGTTTCCAGTCGATCATGTGTTATGCTACCTCGAAGACAAAGGAGACCAAACGCCATCAGCCATGGATGACTCTGAGTTGCAAAGTAATGCTGATATGCGGAGACAGGTAGATTATCTGACCAAGCGACTAGATGTGCTAGCGCCATCACGTAAAGATGTCGATGTGGCGGATGAAAATCCTTTCGGGATTGATCGGAACCCTCCAAAGATCGACGTTGGGAATTTAGCTTCAAGGTGGATACTCCATAATTCAACGGTAGTCTTCAAGTTGATGACTTTATTGATTGGCTTTCTCAGGTCGAGAAGATTTTTGACTTCAATTGCGGCGAGACTGGTCATAGACAGGCGGATTGTCGCAACACCAGTGGATTCCCGTGGATTCTTTACGAGTTATGCTCATGAGGCTGATTTTGTTCCCATTGATGGTCCTCTTATTTTTGACAATTATGGTGATGAGGTGGAAGTGTAGCAACCGTCAGAGATTGTCACGGTTGATCAGAGATCTTCAGCAGAGGCTCGGATGAAGGCAAACAAGATTTGTTTCTAATTTGTATTTTTGGAAACAAAATCTCAACAACTTGCAATAATCTATGAGAAGATTCGAGAGTCCTAATGGAATTAGGATTTCTAAGTTCGTTTAGTGCTGCGACTATATACAGGGGAGTGCAACACTATACACAAGAACAGAAGATCGGATCTAATAGAATTACACACACACAGAGAGAACCCGCGGAAGCAGAGACTGCTGGAGCATTGATTGTGTGAGAGCTGAGGAGTGATCAGGACTGGAGTAGTCTGATCCTATCTTGATCTGAGGAAGTCAATTGGAGCAGAGGCTCGTTGATAGATCAAGCGATCGTGTGAAAGACAGTGTCGGAGTGCAGCTTGCGCAGACTGTCGGAGCGCAGCTTGCGTAGACTGTCGGAGCGTGCTCTTGAATAGTGACGGGAGGTCCTTGGGAGGGGAGCAGCGCAGATTGTCCGACTGTATTAGCAAAGGAGTGGTTGAAGAAGTCGTGGACTGAAGCATCAGCAACTTGGCGAAAGAAGTTGCTGCCGCAACATCTGGGTATACTTTGTAATAGGATAGGGTGAGAGTTGTAGAACTACTAGCTATCTTTTATTGAAAGTAGATTACCCTGTGTAGCTAGTCTGTGTTGACAGATTGAGCAGAGATTTCGACTAGGTTAAGAGTAGTGGTGTACTCTAACTGAGATAGTGAAATCCTGAGGACTGAGAGTAGTTCTTCCTAGATGTAGGCTGTCGCCGAACTAGGTGAACAAATCTGTTTGTGTTCTTTAGTTTTTGGTCGAACCAAAGCGTTAGCTACTTAGCGGAAGAAGTTGATGTAGCAATCTGTGGTATCTCATCAACAGTAGTGCAGTGCCAATTTCAGACTTAATGGACATAAATTTAAATGGGTTTTGAAGGTCCCATGAAAGGATTCTGGCAAAGGACTTCTCGCGAGTCTTGCCAAGACTTTGAACTTGACATTGACCGAAAAGTAATATTTTTAAAGTTCTATATTTATTCTAGTCAGTTAGATTTCTACATAACATGATAATATTAAGTTATGATGCATTTCTAAATATTAAGTGCTTGCTAAGTGTGTTTACATTCTCTTAAAAATTGAATATTTTTTGCATGTTTTTAGAAGTGTGTTACATTTGTTATGCATACTCATATATGTTGCTCTTTACGTACACTTACCTTCACTTTGTATACATTGTGTAACTGTGAAGTCCCTCGAACGAAAGAGTCAAAAAGAAAACCAATAGAGGGAGCAAAATAAATCCAAACAAAAAATGAACTAAAATGCAAAGGTATTGAAAAAAAGTTCTTCATTGAGCATAATAATAAGGGCAAAGGTCATTAAGTGTGCCACCTAAAGCTTGGAATCATTTATTGTACCATCTTTTATTTTTTGTGAATGCATCATGTATCAAAAATCATACAAGTGGAATGAAGGACGACCCTTGTAGTTGCACATAATCATTATCTGGTTTATGCAATTTTAAAAAAATGTCAAATCAAGCTTCTATTTCTTTATGGTTTAAAGCTTAGACTTTGAGAGGGAATGAGCTTCACGTCAATAACATGTGAACTATCCATAGATAATATAAGTAAATGGTAGGCACATTTTGTGTTACTACAATCTATGTTTTGAATGCACTGTAAGAAAAAAAATGTTAAAACCAAATGGTTAGACAATTGATATTTTTGGTATTGAGTTGTATCAATGCAATATCATGTTTGAACTGTCACGATTTTGAATTAATCTTTGAAGGTAGCTTGATTTGGATGTTGGTTTGGTGCACTTGTCTGGATTGTTGCAGTAATGCCTTGATTTTTGAGCACTGATTTATGCTTTCATGTAGTTTAATTGCTTTTACGAGTTGCATGTATTTACTTTTCAAAAAACCTTCACAATACTATAACTCGTTAACCGGGACATTCTATGAGCTTAAAGTTACGGAAAATGAATTAAGATTAATTTAGTTTATTGCAGTAGCGGAGCCACACCTTGGGGAGGGGGCAACCGCCCCCGGTCATTTTTCAAATTTACGTTATATTACGTATGATTAGCTTGAATTTTTTTAGGTTTATAACAAATTGCCCCGGTAATTTTAAATCTACGCCTCCGATAACAAATTTCCAGCTTGAGAAAAAAATTTGCCCCCGATCCAAAGAAATCCTGGCTTCGCCACTGGTTTTTTGATTTATTGTATGTTAGATTAATTAGTAAGAATCAAATAAAATTTGAGTGGATAATTAAAACGAATAGTAAATGTCTATATATACTGCCATTTGTTTTGTTGACATAGCTTAATGTTAGTTTGAGACGAACAAATTAACTGTAGAATATTTTGATCGATTAATTTATCGACTAATTATTCACCTCATTCATACTAGAATTTGATTTATTTTTTGACTTTTCAATGTTATTTTACCAAGTTCATCTTATTTTAGGTCAAATTTTATTATCTTAGAGTTCGTTCAATATAGAACGAGACAATACATAAAGATTTTAGCGGTAACCAACCACCACAAATAGAGATGGAAGTGGGTCGGTCAGCCCGTGGGCCAGCTCGTGGGCTGGCTCGACCCAGCCCGATCCGAACACATCAATCCGTGGGTCGAGTGGGTTGGGTTACAGCTCGCGGGTCGGACTGGATCCCTTAAAAAAAATTTCGAGCCAGTCCGGATTCGACCCGGCTCAGCCCTGACCCAGCTCGCTCGACCCACGGGCTCGACCCACAAGCTCGACCCACGAGCTCGACTCACGGACTCGACCCATGGTCCACAAACAAGGTTTGGATTGGATAAAAGAAGGTCGTTTCACTAAAAAAAAAAGTGCTTCGAAAAGTGAAACGGGCAGACCAACAAAATGGTGCTAACTCACTCGCTTTAAAGGCAAAGCGTGGCTTCATAGTCATAGTCAACATGGTGTGTTGATATGACCATATGGTGTTTCAAGAAGAAAACGACCAAACTTCCTTGCAGTCCGCTTCTTGGATAAAACGGCGCCGTAGGTATAAAAACGGTAACAAAACACCGGTTCCTCTATAAAGCAACCCAGCCGAAGATATTGACACAGCCTGTTAAACGGCACTTTCGAACATCAAAACAACACCTCAATTCCATAATGCATTTTTTTCTTTTGTCTAAAATGGCCCATATGCACTTTTCTAAATTGCCCTAGTTCGACCAGGGTTTTGTCATATTCTTTCTATAGAGAAAACGTGAGGATGAAAGATGGACATTGTGATTTCGAGAGAGATTCTAAACTAGTTTTGGGGGCACTAATTCGAGACTCAAAGAGATCGAAGAAAGCTTTAGCTTCGTAGTGAATGACACTTTTTTACTTTAATTTATTCCTCTTTTTAATCTTTCTATATACATGTATTATGTTTTTATAACCATGAACAGTAAGTAGTTGGTTTGTTATAGGATCGTACGGATACATTGTGTTGATTCTTTTTATGCTATTATAAATAATTTTCACTTTAAATCACACGGGCGTATTCAATTCTACATGGTAATATTATGTTTTATGCGAATGTATCTTAAAACTACTTAGGCGAAAAATCAATACGACCATAGTTAAGATAGTTAACGAGAATTGTGTAAGATTGACACTAATATTATTAGCTATAGTAGTATCAGCAGAGAGTTGATATAGTTGTTTGTAAACACACACTTAATTTATTTCCAACGTAGTATCAACTTTGTTTAAATATAAATAGTTTAATAACTGAGTGTATGCCTCACAGGAGGAACTCGAAATACAAAATGTATAGAAATGAATAATGATCTAGGAATATCTGACTTACTTATAACACATTTGTTCATTCTCAATCATCATATTATTGAATATTTTTGTTGCATGAGTTGAGTGGCTCGCAGGAATGCAGCTTGATTCTATAATGCTTTCTTCAAATATTAATATTGTCCTTAAAATACATGAGGAAACTTAAAATTATATATTATCTTCTAGCTAAATAAAATACTTTCTTGCTTAGCATACGTGCATGCTTGCTTTTTGGATTGACTATTGAACTTATCAATGCTATCATTATAATTGACTGCAACTTGATCCCTGAAATGAAATTTAACATGATAAAGGGTTCAAAATACGCGTCGGCAATAACGATTAGGGTTTGGCAATGCATCAAGCCAAGTCTTGCACAAGCCGCTATAAACATTTGATGGGGCAAGGCCGGCTTGAAATTCTTCGGCCTTAGGGCCGCCTACGTCGTTGACTTTTGTCTGATCGGGCCGATTTTAAGTATAAATTCAAAAACAATTAATATAAAAAAATATCACAATTATTTTTCAAACGAATGATAGATATTTTTCCTCAAAAGTATAGCTTTCAAAATAAATTGGTAAGTAACCAAGTCCATCAAAAATCAAAAATTGTTAAATTTTAAGCAAAACTGGGCCGAGCCATTCCTAAATCTATCGGACTGGGCTTACAGATCCAACTTCAAATAATGGATTTGAGCCCAATCCTATGGCTCTCGGGCCGGACTCTCCACCGAGCCTTGATCGGATTAGGGCCCGACTGGGATAGGGCGCCCCCGGACTTTGGTGATAGTGTTGAAGATGACTTAGTATGATGGATTAATCAATTAAGTTAAGTTGATTTTAATTAAGTATTTAAGTTAAGTCTCGATGACATCTGAAATTCACAACGTCTCAGTTAGGCAGATTTGTGAACAAGCAGTTGCTGCAGCACACTCTTGTTCACTCGGAAATTGTCTCAGCAAACAATGAACAAGACCGAAGTTTTTTCACCCAGTTCGGCCAACTGCCTACGTCTGGGGAGGACTATTCTCCTGTCCTCAATCCACTAAACACGAAGGTCTCCAAGTACACTCGGTTACAACTCCACGCAACCTATGCTACTCAACCTTGTGTGGATCACTTGACACAATCAGAACAGGCTCTGACTTGTGTCTGCACACCCTCTACAATATGTCAATCTAGAATAGCTACAGTCTTCTCAAAAAACTCACCCTATTCTAAACTACACTCACTCAGCAGGGTTGCTGTAGCAACTGCTATAACACACAACTGAAGCATAATTTGTCCGCGTCGCTCCAAAGCCTTCTGCCGAGCCGTTCGAACGATTCCACGAGTGCTGCACACTCTGGAATACTCCCCCTCACTCAATGACCACCTGCCACTAGCGAGAAACACCGCTTAGACACTCGACCGAGTCACACACCCGTCAGTTCTTCCGCGGCTGCCCCTTGATCAACCAATAAGCACCAAGCTCTGAATTGGCTTCCAGATCAAGCTCGAATCAGACTCTACAAGTCCTGATTCCCTTCTACTTCTATCACCACAGCTCTGCGCTCACGCTCTGCTCTCGGGTGATGATCGAAGAATTCGTCCGTCACACACCAAAATTGCTCTCTCTGAATTCTGTGTATGCACTCGTGTATCCCTCAGCTTCGATCAACTTCTCAGCTCCGAACACCTCTCGCTTAAATAGCAGCACCAGCTTTAAGCAATGTCCAGGTTTAGGCAATGTTCCAAAAAGAACAATTATCTCCTAAAATCTAGGAGATTAGATTTGATATTTATCTTCAATGCAAATCTCCTTCTCTGACTAGTAAACCTCACTGGAATAAACTCCACAGCATAATAGAAATTCTTCAGATGCTCTCCGTAGAGTTTCCAGCCCTTCTAGACAAGCCCAGGTCGCTGCTGCTTCTCGGTCAGATGATGCAGCCACTTGAACAAGCTCCTGCTATAGCATCCCCTGCTGCAGCTGCTGCTTGTTCACTTATGGTGGTCTGCTTGTTCACTTGTGCTGGAGTTGTTTGCTGCTGCTGGAATTTCCTAAATGCATTAGGAAACAATCCCATCAATTTTAAAGAAGATCCTCCAAGATCTCTACAAGATCATATCTCCTAATTTGTAGAAGTTTTGATTTTCCAATCAAATCTTCACTCAACAAGTCTGCCCTTGTTCTTGAGAGACTCCAGAAAATATTCTCCTGAATACTGCTGCAGCTCCAGGCACCAGCGTCTGCTGTAGCACTTGCAGCTTTTCTGCCTTGTATACATGCACTGGATTTCTGAAGGAGAGCTGATCTTCTGCTACTGAACTTCTGCTCCAAAGATTGCTATAACACTTGCTTACTCCATTGCTTGAGTACTGAGATAGTCACTCTGCCCAGATTGCACAAGCTGATGTCTTCATGATCTCTTTCAGATTTCTGAGCGCCCCAAGGCAACATTAGGTGGCGCGCCTGGTGAAGACATTAAGCTCAGGCGCCACTTAATGTCTTCATCTGGAGCGCCACTAACTGAGTTTGCTCACTCTGGAATGCTCTTCATCAGCTGTTTTCTTTCCATACTTGCTATAGCAGGCTCTAGTGCACTTTGTAGGAGTTTGTCAATGATGCCACATACCTTAACAACATCCAACCCAATAATAATCAAAAACACCGAATAGTTAGTGCAATTGAGAACTTTTATACATTATTGAAAGCAGAGTGGACTAAAAAAGAAAAATGTGAAATGTAATTTTCGGACTTATAATATGTGGCTGGACTAGTTCTCCTGAAGGTAGAATTCACGTACCGGAAAATTGTCCATGACAATATATCCTCGAAAACAGAATTGAATTTTTTTTTTTTTCTGTTGTGCATAACCGGAATCAACATTGTGCATTGGAGAGGGTAGTGTGGGTGTTTCATTTGGTGGGAGTAATTCCAACAATAACAAAAGACTTAATAGCTAGACAATAAGGAAAACCTCAAAATTACGTAAGAGATTTTATAGGACAATATGCTTTGCAATTTTTTGGACTTCATGGGAAGAAATAAATTTGAGGACCTTCAACTATCTAAGAAGAAGAGTTGAAAGAGTAAAAAATATAGGAACCCAGGTATTCCTTGATCTATAAAAAAGCTAGCAGATGTATAGTGGCGGTGGAGCAAATTTAGGATGAAAAAATAAGCTAAGCTAAGGAATTTTGAAGTGCAAAATGAGATCACTATGTTTGCTGAAAGGGTCAGAACATGAGAAGTGAGACTAAAGGAGTCTTTCCCAGTGTCCCCCAAGCCAGGGAAAAAGAAAAAAAAAGTGATAAGAAATTGCAAGGTATGGTTTACCTGGTGGATTCTGCCCTCTCGAAGGATAGTTTTGCCAATCAACGGAACCTGAACTTCAAATAGCGAGTCTAGGAATGTTAGACAGATCTCAAGAAGACATGCAGTGGAGATTTGGTCATCATTCAATTATAGCCAAGTTTTTATTCTAAAAAAGTAAATAATATTAGTGCATAAGAATTCTGAAAAAGAAGTCTTTAGTATTTTGACAACACCTAATTTTTTTTTTCCACAATCTTCTGCCCTCAATGACGCACCTATCCATCACTTGCCAGTTGCAGCAAACAAGTGATTTCTAGCAACTGGGGCAGAAGCTAGGACTGTTCATAAACATGCATAATAAAGCTCAGGTTTATGAAGTTGAAAGTACATAAACAACTTCCTCATACACCAACAAAGTGGTCCAGTTTTCTTTAGTAAAAGTAATAAAAATAAAAAGACAGTGGAAACCCACAGGCTTTATTATCTGGTGAGAAGATCACATGAAAACACACAGACATAAAAGGGAATACAAAATTTCACACTACAGGCCTCAAGGAAGCTTCAGAAACTCCTTTCTAGTAGAAACAAGTGATTGGGATGTCAAAAGGCTACAAGGTGAAGTTTTGATTACTGGCAGCACTTCTTTCTTTATGTAAAAGTGATTATGGATTGGAAGGGTTGATCTTGTACCGGTAAAGAAGTTTCTTTTTCTTCTGAGTTGGATTGTCAATGATTAGCAATAACTTCCCCAGTTCATTAACTTTGAAGCTCTCGCAAACCACAGGTTCATCAGTGGGTGACAGTTTTCGGGACTTGTGTACTAGGACAGTATAAGCATCCGCTGCATCAGGCACAAATTCAGCAGCATATCGCACTTCCCATCCAGGGACTCGAAGTTCCCACACAATAGTACATTTCTGCAATAAATGAACAAACCAAATCATGATTCATATTTTAACATCCTAAATTGAGATGCCGAATGTGCGGCACAAAAAGATAGCCTAAAATAAAAATGAGAAGTATTTTGGACCTCATATATTATGATTTCCACAATCTGCTTAATTCCTGGTTTGACATTGACATCTGAAACGGGATCATCAAGAGTGAACTCTGGGTTACAGTCACAGTAGTCCACACTCAGGCCACCATACTGAACAGGGACGTGCTCCGGAGATATGTATCTGTTTGCACAACAAAGTAAGCTTAACTCGCTCCAAAATGAAATGAAAAGATTTTATTGATAAGAGATAATATATTGAAAGCGTAAGAATTATGGCATTTACTAACTTGAAAAGTGTTTCGGCGGTCTTTGCCGAACCTGCAAAAACAAACTTGCTTTTCGTCCGTTGCGTCATGAATGGACTCAACATAGAGTAGTAAGCCAGATACCACCATGGTAAGTTGATAAGGACCTACACAAACAATATAGCTAAATTAGGATGGTTCACATAAGGCCTATCTATCTAAAGTAGTTATAATAGATTCTTTTTTACCCTACTTAGATACCATGCACAATTGAAAGAGCTCAAAACAAATGTATCATGAGATGAGCAATATTTATTTAACCTGTTTAGCAACAAACTCCGGATAATTGTCCTGCATAATCTGAACAGCCTGCTTAGTTGCAAGCCAGTGATTTCTCTTACTGGCACCAGGCATATTGGAAACATCATTAACTTGAAACACAGAAGAAACGCCGTCCGGTCGGAAGTCGAGCTTCCTGATACTCCTCTCAAGGAACTGAATCCTCCACCTAATGAATTTGTTGCGCTTCTCTTGGTCCCCAAAGGTCCTGTTGTAGAGATCCTTGTTCTGAAACTCACCATAGACATTGTAACACACTGGATGTCCCTCCCTATCGTAGCCGTGCATGAACACCACCTTGTCCAAATCATGCCCTAAATCCTCATCCAGCATTTCGTCCACCCCAAACTCTTTCCTCCACTTGATGGTGCTCTTGAGCATCTCAAAGGCATCAGCAGCCTTGAAATCTCTGGCCCTCAAGAACTTGAGAAGAACCACGTCGGTTCTCTCGTCCTTCATCAGCGGAACCCCCCAGATCGAGACGTCGTGATGAGCTTCCGCTCCGTCAGTCTCACCCTCATCCTTGTGCGGTGTGAGCTGATTGGATTCAAGTGCTTGCTGAACGAGCTGCTGCAGTTCAGCGAGTGCTTTCTTCTCGGATTCGGCTAGATCTGCAACCAAGTTGCTCTCCTCTCTAAAGGAAACTAGGGATTGAGGTGGGTGGTGGAGCTTCGGGTCTTCGATCGACGGGGCGGGATCCAGCTTCACGGTGGCGGCAGGATGCTCATCAGGCTGCGGGAGGTCCAGCGTAGGTGCCGTTCCGGATTCTTCTGCCATTTCCGTGCTTTGCAAATATGGTAGAGAGATAGACTACACGTATGCGATGTGGTCGCTAGTCGGTTTGGTTTTTACCGACTACGACCGGAAGGTTGTAAGCTTTTCGATTCAGTATGGCCTACTTTTTTTATTCGTATTAAATTATTTTATTTAATTATTGATGTATTTAATTTGATTATCTGACAGTATTAGGGACCAAAAAATTAACAGAAATATTCGGGACTTGTACGGAAAGACTCACAATTTATAACCGTTGGATTTTCTATCATGTATTTTAAGTAGAATAATATTAAAATGATTAGTTTTATAAAAAAAATTACATGTTGTTATGAAATACGAGAATAAAGTAATATCATATCACCATTGATTGCATTTTCGTGCATATCATCTATCTAATTTTCACTATGTTTATATTTTTCAAGCTGAATTAACGCCTATGTGGCATGTAGCATCCTACATGACGAAATTAGACCCATTATTTGGAATAACAGTTTGTGAAAGAAAAAAAAATCTGAAACTGCTCCTTTTTTTGTATGAAAATAAATATACTGACTTTTTTGAGCGATAGAGATGAAAATTTTAATAAAATAAATAACTCAAACAGAGAAAATGATAAAATAGGAAAATTTCAGATTTGAACCAAGTTATAATTGAGTTTTACAGTATTGGGATACAAGGGCAGTGAAATTTAAAGAATCAAAAAGAGACGACCTCAGTCACCAAGCAGGAGGTGAAGGTTATGAGGTTGCGAGGGAGGGAGGCTAATAATTAATATTTATTAAATGTTACAACTGGTAACTTTTGTTGTAGTGAAAAAAATTTGATTTGAATAAGATGTAATTGTTTTTCAAGTGAATTATTTGGGTGATCTTAACTACTAAAGCTATTATTATATAGAGATGAAATAATTATATATATTTTGTTTAAACTCCTAAAGTTTCAATTTGCACGAAATGGAATTTGTATGATAAAGAAATTCAATTCAAAAAGTGATGATATTTTTGTCACGACCCAAAAATCAAGGTCGAGACCGGCGCTTGACCCACAATCAAGCAAGCCTCACATAAATCAGTATTATACAAAAATATAGTTTTTTTCTAATTAATTCAGTCATAAAAATTTACAATATTTACGGAAACAAGTTTACTATTAAACTAAGCAAAATGTGCTCCTAGTAACCTGCCCTATACAACGGAGCATAACTCTAGCTAAAAGGAATCAAAAAGAATAGCTGATAACGAGTCCCAAAAAAACAAGACAGCTGGAGTTTGATGGCACCGTAAGAAAAGATAGCTCTCCTGTCGAGGACAACTGGACCCTTCAGCAGCTACCGATTTACTTATCTGTAAAGGAAGGGTAAATAAAAGAGAGTGAGTCGGGGAGACTCAGTGAGGAAATAATCCGCACGTACTCTAGTAAGTGGTTACACACTCACGTATCCAAAAACGAGATATACCATTTCTTAAGCTTGTAAATATATAACAACAAGCTATCAAACAATCACATATATCAAATGCACATATGCAAATGCGTGAATGCACAGAATGAGAACTGCAACTAACAAAGCATATAGCTGGGCAGTCGTCACTGCCGATCCGGATCATCAAAACGCGGAATTCATCATCGCGTAACAAAATGCGGCATTATCATCGCATAACAAAAGTTGCAGTCTCATGATGCAATATGTATGCACGTGTATGATATTTATCTCCTGCTCCACCCAAAAATCTTTGCATAACTCAAGCTTTCCAATGATCAAAACCCAACCCCGGCTCCCCTGCCAACTCTCAACTCTTCACCAAATCATCATCCAAGATTCCTCCTTCTCACACCCATTCAACAACCCAGCCACAATCCTCTTCCAAAAATACCACAAAACCCACATAATCCAACATGAATCCAAACCACCAACTTCCCATATACATCTTCCAAAATCAAAACACCCACAAAACACCATCAATCAAGAAGCAGGGAGAAGCTACAACATACCTGAGCAAAGCCCTGAGTAACCCTAAAATCAGTTGCTGAAAGAGATGAGGAAAGGAGGGGGAAGATGGAGCAGGGGGAGAGGAGAGCACGGGGAGAGAGGAGAAAGGGGAAGGGAGAAGATGGGGGAGGAGAGAGAGGAGTTTTATCCAAATAAAATATCTAACCAATTTTTATTTATTTATTTAATGAATATAACATTCTACCCTCCAAAAAAATTCGGTCCCCGAATTTATATGGTCATACCTTGAGACTCAAAAAGTTGCGGGTATCTGACTTTCATATCCTTCTCTGATTCCCAAGTGGCTTCTGCATTAGAATGATTCTTCCATAACACCTTGACTGAAACTACATCCCTGTTACGTAGTCTCCTCACATCTCGGTCCACGATGACAATTGGTTGTTCCTCATAAGACAATGTATCATCTATCTCAAGTTGTTCATGTTCCAGTACGTGACTAGGATCCGAAATATACCTTCGTAGCATCGAAACATGAAACATGGGATGGACGTTAGACAATGCATGGGGCAAAGCTAATTTATATGCAACGGTACCAATTCGCTCCAAGATTCCAAAAGGACCAATGAATTGAGGACTAAGTTTCCCCTTTTTGCCAAATCTCATCACACCTTTCATTGGTGACACCTTTAAAAAGACGTAATCACCAACCCGAAACTCCAACTCTCTTCGTTTTGGATCAGCATAAGACTTTTGTCGGCTCTGAGCTGCTAACAACTTATCCCTGATCAGACGGACCTTCTCATTTGCATCATGTACCAGGTCAGGTCCAATCAACTTACTTTCACCTAACTCGAACCAGCCAACAGGCGATCTGCATCTTCTTCCATACAATGCCTCAAAAGGAGCCATTCGAATGCTAGAGTGATAACTGTTATTATAAGCGAACTCCATCAATGGTGTATACCGATCCCAACTACCTTTGAAATTAATAATGCAAGCTCTCAATATATCTTCTAATGTCTGTATAGTCCTCTCTGACTGTCCATCTGTCTGGGGATGAAATGCAGTACTCAAATGTAGCTTCGTTCCTAATGCCTCTTACAGTGAACTCCAAAATCTAGAAGTAAACTGCGAACCACGATCAGAGATAATGGAGACAGGTACACCATATAGGCGCACAATTTCATCGATGTACACAAGGCCATACTGCTCGGCTGAATAATTTGTCTTTACTGGAATAAAGTGTGCAGTCTTAGTGAATCTATCCGCAATTACCCAAATAGAATCATGACCCTTGCTGGTGCGTGGAAGTCCAGTAATAAAATCCATAGTAATGCGCTCCCACTTCCATTCTGGAATCTCAATATTCTGTAATAAGCCAGCTGGTCTCTGGTGTTCAGCTTTCACCTGTTGACAAGTCAAACATCTCGAGACAAAGTCAGCCACATCACGCTTCATACCACTCCACCAATAAGGGTCTCGGAGCTCATGGTACATCTTACTCGATCCAGGATGCATGACATAAGGTGTACAATGAGCCTCTGTCAAAATCTCTTGACGTAGTCCACCAGTTAAAAGGACGCATAACCGATTTTTAAATCGAAGAATACCATCATCACCAATTGTGAAATCTGCGTGTCTACCTTCACGGACTTCTATAATCAACCTTTTTAACTCGGGGTCATTACCTTGCGTTTCTCCTATCCGAGTCACTAAAGTTGGCACAACTCTGGAATGCGCTAGAAGACCCTTTCCTCCTACTTCAAAAGAAATTCCACTGTTTTGCAGTTGTGTGAGTTCCTTTGCAAGTCCTCTCCTGTTAACAGGTATGTGTGCTAAACTGCCCATAGACTTCCTACTGAGAGCATCAGCAACTATGTTGGCCTTTCCTGGATGATAAGAAATGGTGCAATCGTAGTCTTTCAACAACTCCACCCATCTACGCTGTCGAAGATTAAGATCCTTCTGACTGAAAATGTACTTCAAACTTTTGTGATCCGTAAACACTTCAAATGTCTCTCTGTACAAATAATGTCTCCACATCTTTAAGGCAAAAACTACTGCTGCCAACTCGAGGTCATGAGTAGGATAATTATGTTCATGCTTCTTCAGCTGACGAGAAGCATACGCAATAACCCGACCATGCTGCATTAGAACACATCTCAGTCCAACGGTTGAAGCATCACAATACATAGTAAATCCGCCAGTGCCTGAGGGAAGGGCTAAGATTGGTGCAGTAATTAATGCTCTTTTCAGCATCTGAAAACTCTCTTCACATTTGTCAGACCAGACAAATTTGACTCCTTTCTGGGTCAAACGAGTTAATGGTGCAGCTATACGAGAAAAATCTTGTACAAATCGTCGATAGTACCCAGCAAGCCCTAGAAAACTTCGAATCTCTGCTACCGAGGTTGGCGTCGGCCAACTTTCAACTGCCGCAACCTTTGAGGGATCAACTTTCACACCGTCATTTGAGACAATGTGTCCGAGGAAAGCAATACTATTCAACCAAAATTCACATTTAGAGAACTTAGCATACAACTTGTGCTCTCGTAGCCTCTGAAGTACTTGTCTCAAATGCGAAGCATGCTCCTCCTCATTTCTCAAGTATATCAGAATATCGTCAATGAAGACAATCACAAATTTATCCAAGAAAGACCTAAATACATTATTCATCATTCCCATGAATGCTGCTGGTGCGTTTGTGAGTCCAAATGACATCACCAAAAACTCGTAATGTCCATAACGAGTTCGGAACGCTGTCTTCGGAATATCTTGCTCTCTAATCCGAAGTTGATGATAGCCTGAACGTAGATCGATCTTAGAGAAATATTGAGCTCCTTGCAACTGGTCAAACAAATCATCAATCCTTGGTAAAGGGTACTTGTTCTTCACTGTCACTTTGTTTAACTGACGATAGTCAACGCATAACCTCATCGTTCCGTCTTTCTTCTTCACAAATAAAACAGGAGCACCCCAAGGAGAAACACTAGGACGGATAAAACCCTTGTCAAGAAGCTCTTGCAACTGAGTTTTCAATTCTTTCAGTTCCATCGGAGCCATCCGATAAGGAGGAATTGAAATAGGCTCCGTACCAGGAACTAAATCAATGTAGAATTCCACATCTCTTACCGGAGGTAGTCCAAATAAATCCTCTGGAAAGACATCTTCGAAATCAGCTACCACGGGTATCGTATCCAGTGTAGATGACTGGGCCTCATTCTTAGCATCCAATATTATCGCCAAGTAGGCCTGACATCCCTTTTTCATCAACTTATCAGCCACCAACGCTGATATGAAATAAGGTGACGATAAACTCTTATCACATAAAAAGGTGAATTCTGGCTCGTCCGGTAATCGAAATGTAATCATCTTCTCACGGCAATCGAGAGTAGCATAATACGAGGATAACCAATCCATCCCCAAGATGACATCAAAGTCTAACATATCAAGCAAAATTAAGTTTGCTTGCATATTGTGACCCCCAACCGTAATCAAACAGGAACGATATACCGACTTCGTCTCAATATGACCACCAAGTGGAGTAGTTACCGATAAGGGCGTGTCCAATCGTGAAGGACTCATAGTAAGGCGAGATGCAAAATATGCGAAACAAATGAATGCGTAGCTCCCGGATCAAATAATACAGAAGCATCAATATTGCAAACAAGTAAGGTACCTGTGGCGACTGCATTAGAAGCTTCAGCATCGCGAGGTGTCAGTGCAAAAACTCTAGCCTGTGTGCCTCCATCCAGATGTTGAGGTTGGTTGCTCATAGTCTGACTACTAGTTTGACCTCCAACACTTGTTCCATACTGCGCTATCGGAAAACCAGTCCCTCCATACTGACTACTACTGGTACCAGACTGCATCGAAGGCTGAACTAAAGGCGCATATGTAGGAGAAGGATACGCTACTATGTGATGGATACTCGCACCTCGATGGGGACATTGATTAATAAAGTGCCCTTTCTGACAACACTAAAAACATGCACGCGCCTCGCGATAACAAACACCTATATGGAATCGACCACAAGTCTTGCACTGCGTCCTCAACTGATCCTGGCTGCTCGAACCTGCATGCTGACCTCCAATACTCTGTTGAGAGGCTTTGCGGTCATGTGAGGTAGTATTAGGCCGCTGACTGCGTTGTGATGACTGGAACTGATTCCCTCGCTGAAAACGCTGACCTCTACCTCCTCGAAAGTCTCCTCGGCGTTGGTTCTCATACTGATCATTCTCACGAGGCCTCTTTCTTGGGTCACGAGCAGCTCTCTCTAAAACCCCTCTATCTTCTACAACTCGAGCAGTATCCACAGCTCTTGAGAAACTAGAGAACTGAGTGCTGACCACCGATCGAAAAATATTGTGTCGTAATCCCATAATAAAACGTTTAATGCGCATCTGTTCTGTCATCACCAAATGTGGGGCATAAGCTGATAAGACGGTGAATTTATTGGCATACTCCGTAACCGTCATAGCTTCTTGTCTCAACATCTCAAACTCTCTTGCCTTCGCATCCCTCATACTGTCAGGCAGAAATCTTTCCAAGAACAATGTCTTAAATTCATCCCACTCCAAACGCAGCTGCTCTGTGCTCCTACCCCTTATCACAGCATCAAACCAAGCCATAGCAACACCCTACAATCTGAAGGAAGCTAACTCCACTGACCTCCAAGCAGGACAATGAAGAACCTGACAAAGACGCTGAGTCTGATCAATAGCTGTCTGAGGGTCCTCCCTTTCATTTGTTCTACTAAAAGTCGGTGGTTGATGCCTGATGAACTCATCCAGCTTTACACCTCCATCATCAACAGTCTGACGCACACCCTGAGCCGAATGTAAAATTACATTATCACCACTTGCTGGTGGTGGAGTCGCGGATTGACCCAGAGCAACACCCTGCGGCGCCATACCATGCAACACCTGAATCAAACCTTGAATACTGCTCACGACGTCGGTATATGACATTGTGGTCTGAGGTGGAATCACCGGCTCGCTCCTTGGTGGTTCGCTACGGGCACCTCTCGGATTGGTTCCCGTCCGAGTGCTACGTGGCACAATGGTAGGAAATGGCTGATTAACATTATCAACACCGACACGCGCATCCCTATTGTTGTTAACACCTCTGCCAGGTCGAGATGTACCTCTCGAACGAGCTGACCCACGTGGTGCCATCACAAGCTATATGAATAACGTTGTATCAGCAAACCGGAATGTCAAGAAAATGGTTTGACTGCAAATAAGATGGAATTTCCTAAAGGTCATAGCAGAACATTGTTTATGGTGGTGGCGCGCTACACTACCATAATCAACATTCTACTAAGTCCTAGCTCCGTGTACTAGGGGACGAACCTAGGCTCTGATACCAACTTTGTCACGACCCAAAAATCAAGGTCGAGACCGGCGCTTGACCCACAATCAAGCAAGCCTCACATAAATCAGTATTACACAAAAATATAGTTTTTTTCTAATTAATTCAGTCATAAAAATTTACAATATTTACGGAAACAAGTTTACTATTAAACTAAGCAAAATGTGCTCCTAGTAACCTGCCCTATACAACGGAGCATAACTCTAGCCAAAAGGAATCAAAAAGAATAGCTGATAACGAGTCCCAAAAAAACAAGACAGCTGGAGTTTGATGGCACCGTAAGAAAAGATAGCTCTCCTGTCGAAGACAACTGGACCCTTCAGCAGCTACCGATTTACTTATCTGTAAAGGAAGGGTAAATAAAAGAGAGTGAGTCTGGGAGACTCAGTGAGGAAATAATCCGCACGTACTCTAGTAAGTGGTTACACACTCACGTATCCAAAAACGAGATATACCATTTCTTAAGCTTGTAAATATATAACAACAAGCTATCAAACAATCACATATATCAAATGCACATATGCAAATGCGTGAATGCACAGAATGAGAACTGCAACTAACAAAGCATATAGCTGGGCAGTCGTCACTGCCGATCCGGATCATCAAAACGCGGAATTCATCATCGCGTAACAAAATGCGGCATTATCATCGCATAACAAAAGTTGCAGTCTCATGATGCAATATGTATGCACGTGTATGATATTTATCATAAGCTTCTTCTCAAAGTTAACAGAATCCGTTTACGGATGATTATGCAATATGCATAATAAACTTATAGTAAATACGAAGCAAATACGTGGGAATTATTTACTCACAGTAGACTTTGTTGGGAAGAGAATGATCAATCGCCTCCGTGCAAAGTTCCGTCCTGATGACCCATAAACCATACATCTCAATTGACTTAGTATAAATATCGAATCAACTCATAACAAAACACTCTCATATACATCTCAATTCCACCAAAACAAACCATCAGAAAATTTCCGCACAACACAACTCCAAGTGATGAAACTCAATTTCACTTCCTCCTGCCAACCTCTCTACTTTCCCAAACCATCCTCCACTCTATTCTCCATCAAAATCCTAACAATCCACCCAAGCCAAAATCCTTCTCCAATTCTACCCCATTTCTTCTTTTTTTTTTTTTTTTAACTTCCCTGGTGATGTTTTCATCAATCCTCAAAACTCTAATTCAACCAAATAAATCACCATCCAAATCCAAAACCCTAAAACTAACAACCATCATAAAGCAGCCTTTAACCCATTAACTATTCAACAATTTAAGTCATCTCCTGCTCCACCCCAAAATCTTTGCATAACTCAAGCTTTCCAATGATCAAAACCCAACCCCGTCTCCCCTGCCAACTCTCAACTCTTCACCAAATCATCATCCAAGATTCCTCCTTCTCACACCCATTCAACAACCCAGCCACAATCCTCTTCCAAAAATACCACAAAACCCACATAATCCGACATGAATCCAAACCACCAACTTCCCATATACATCTTCCAAAATCAAAACAAAACACCATCAATCAAGAAGCAGGGAGAAGCTACAACATACCTGAGCAAAGCCCTGAGTAACCCTAAAATCAGTTGCTGAAAGAGATGAGGAAAGGAGGGGGAAGATGGAGCAGGGGGAGAGGAGAGCACGGGGAGAGAGGAGAAAGGGGAAGGGAGAAGATGGGGGAGGAGAGAGAGGAGTTTTATCCAAATAAAATATCTAACCAATTTTTATTTATTTATTTAATGGGTATAACAATTTTTCAACGAAATCTTGCAATGAAGAACATAAATGTTACCTTATATCGTAGTGAATATAGAAAAAGTTAAATCAGAATTACACACACCGAAATTTTCAGTACATCCAAAATAAATAGCGGTACTATTATCCTCTTGAGCTTCTAATATGAGACTGTTTACTGCTTTTTCCTGGACTTGTGTATACTGAGAATAATTTAGACAGGTTTATCTTGTGCCAAACCGGTTTTTTGTTCAGTTTAGTTGTTTGGTCAACGCAGTTCAATATTTTTAGCTGAAAGCAAATGAGCAAAATTGCAGCGTTTGATTGAGAAACATAAAAAGGAGTCGAATTTTATGGGTTTAGGGCACAAAATGAAAAAAGTAAGAAATCAGAGAGAAAGCGTGAGCAAGCGAAGCGACGAAGGCGATCGAGACCGAGGACGATTTTGAGGAACGTGCAACGCGATAAAGATGCTGCCCGAGAGGGAGGACAACTCTTGAGGAGGCATTACTCCAGAAGACGAGAGGCTACTACTTCGGATGCGACCGAGCGGCGGCGAGCGAAGGTTCTAGAGAGCGACGCGAGGAGTTCTTTTGTGGCTTCTGACCAGGGGCTATCGAAGGGGGCTTAATCTCTTCATCCTCTTTGTTCTTTTGGTTCTTGATTGTTCTAATAACAAGGGTTCTTGGCTGTTCTGTGTTGTGATGTGCTTGTGTATTGAACTCAGTTGCTTTAGTGATTAGGTCGAGCCTTCGCACCTGAGGGTGGGCAGATGTAGGGTCTTTTGACCTGAACTCGTCAACAATTCTCTGTGGACTGTTCTTTACTTTCTTGTTTGGTTGAATGATTGATACGAATTAAATTAAGGGAGAAAATTGAGTTAATATTGGTCAAAACAGTTCTGTACTTGAGCTACTTCCGCTATCAAATTGGTATCAGAGTCGCATTGCTTCAATTCTGTTGAATTTTTGAGCAATTCGGTTCTTTCTTGTCACCGAAAGATTCGGTTTCCTTTCCGCTCCATCATTTGTAGACGTTGAACATCCGGCAGACACTTGAACATAAGAAATTAGATTGCATGTAACTACAACATGTTATGTGGTTAAGTTGCTTATTCTTGTTGATTCACTGAGTACTTAGTTAACACAACATCGTTACAATAGAATAGGGACCTTTGTCTCTCCATCTTTTATAGACGTCGAGCAGCCGACGGGTCTCCCATCACATTCCTTCTCTGAGTGTGTATCTGCCTTGAATCATTTAAACTTACTGATATTTGTCAGTGCCTGTTTATTTGCATAATGCTTGTTGTATTTGATATCTAACTGCCCGTTGATCCCTGAAACTTGCTTAGCTATGTCTGAGATTAGACTTAGGCCCTTGGATGGCAACATGGACTTTGCCATGTGGGAAGTTAAGATGAAAGCCATCATGATTAGTGGAAAATGCTATATGGAGTTATAGAGGATTGGGTAGTCCAAACCTCTGATGATGCAAATAATGAGATGAGAGAGCTAGCATACTCTGAACTAATGATTAGGCTGACTGATGATCTTGCTAGACAGGTTGTGCACATTTCTAAGCCGTAAGAGTCGTGGAGTGCCTTAGACAACATCTATTTGACAAAATCCTTGCTAAATAGAATATCCCTCTTGAGTAAATTGTTTACTTTTAAGATGGAAGTGTCTTTGACTATTTAGGAGAACCTAAATAATTTTCTCAGACTGACGCAAGACTTGGAAAAGGTGTGGAGATGATAATAAGAAAGATCATCTAACTGTTATCCTCCAAAATTTCCTTAGTAACCAGTTTGATACCTGAAAGATGTAATCCAGTATGTTAGGGATGAATTGACCCTAGCAAAACATTACTGAGGCCATAGTGCAAAAAAAAAAAAAGAGACATTAAAAGTGTTCAAACTGAGAAATGCACATAGCAGTGATGCGAAAAATGAAGTCATGTTATTTAAGGGTAAAGGAATGACTAACAATAGACTTAAAAGGCCTAATAAAACTGAACTCCCCCATAAACAGTCTGAGAAAATAGAAGTAAT
This sequence comes from Umbilicus rupestris, assembly GCA_963678935.1. NCBI lineage: Eukaryota > Viridiplantae > Streptophyta > Magnoliopsida > Saxifragales > Crassulaceae > Umbilicus > Umbilicus rupestris. The sequence continues at coordinate 8,372,216 of OY787628.1, read as the reverse complement.
GTCAAGTACTTCTATTGTGATAACAACGTCACTTTGCAAGTAATTGCCATAAGACAAAGAGAGATGAGAAGTTAAAGGATAAACAGCCTGAGGAAAATAAAATGTGAATTCAAAGCTGAGTATGATAATGAATTGTTGGTTGCTATTTTTTTTGATAATGCTCATGCTTGGATATTGGATTCTGAATGTACTATGCATACTACTCTTCATAGAAACATATTTGCCGATCTTAGCTTATGTGAGGAGGGTGAGGTCAAGCTAGGTGACCACACCTCCTTGAAAATTAAAGGAGTAGGCTCTATCCCTTTAAGAATGTTTGATGTAAGGTAAGAACTTTGCAAAAGGTAAGGTGGGTACTTGACCTAAGGAGGAACTTACTCTTTGAGTCTATTTTGGAAGACCTAGGCTGTCACACTAATTTCTGAAAATGGGATAAGGAAGGTGTATAGGAAAGAAGAAGTTCTGATTAAAAGCATTAAAAGGGGAAGTTTGTATTATGTAGAGACTTCTTCACAATTGAATGCATCGATCTCAGTGAGTAGTGACACAGAATCTGCAGAAAAATGGCATGCTAGATTAGAGCACATAAGAATTAAGAGACTTTATCACTTGTTTGTTTAAGAATGAACATTTTGACAGAAAGCCAGTTGACCTTCCCTTCTGCGAGAGTTGTATCTTATTGAAAGAAAATAGCTCACTCATATGACACCTCGGCCCTAAGTGTGCAAAAGGTGCCAGAATATATCCACAGTGACCTCTGGGGCCCTGCCCAAGTTCCAACCATTGGAGGAAGAATATATTTCCTTTCTCTTATAGATCATTACACTAGGAAAGTGTGGGTCTACCTGTTGAAGTCCAAGTCTGAAGCTTTTGAGCATTTTTAGGCTTGGAAGACTCTAGTTGAGAGTCAATCTGATTTAAAGGTCAAGTGCCTGAGAACGGATAATGGCCTTGAGTTTTGCAATAAAAAATTTGACACTTTTTGCAAGGCTCAAGGCATTAAAAGGCATTTGACAGTTCCTGGAACTCCTCAACAGAATGGGAATGCTGAGAGAATGAACATGATACTCCTTAAGCGTGCTAGGTGTGTGCTTTTTATTTCTGGCCTTAAGAACACAATGTGGGAGGAGGCTCTAATGACTGCTTCATATTTAGTTAATAGATCCCCCAACTTGCCCTTGACTTTAAAATACCATAAGAAGTGTGGTGACATTTGACTGCGCTGCTAATTACGAGGTACAACTTCTGGAGTTATAGCTTCTGTTGTAGCACTCGCTGTATCTTTCTACTGAACTTGTTCTTCTGGCCGAATAGGAAAGACACAAATAATTTATGCACCCAGTTCGGCAACTTGCCTACGTCTGGAGAGGATCACATTTCGATCCTCAAGACTTCACTATCACGTTTTAAAGTACAAAGGGCTCTGACCTCTACTTCTCACCTAGCTGAAATCTTTTGCTTAGTCTAACCAACTAGACTAATACGCAGTCTGATCACACAGACTCGCTTCGTGCTACCTACACACTTCCAATAAAGAATAGCTACAGACCTGACACTCAGACTTAGCCTACCCTATTACAATGTGTAGTAGACAAAATGCCATAACACACTCTATATCAGAGTTGTTCTAACTCATGTCGACAACTTACCTAGCACCCACTGCCACGTCGTCAGACTCTCTCTCTGAATTCTTCCAACTCAGATGTTGCTCCCCCTTGATCAATCCACCTGACAATATCAAGGAGATACTTTCGGCTCTCCAACAGCCTATGACAGGTTTGTCCGCAGCTGTTCTCCAAAGCTTCTGTTTGATCCTCCAACAAGCCACGCTCCAATTGAATTTTGTGGATCAAACCTTGATCAAACTCAGCGAGTTCTGATCTCTTCTGCGCATCCCACAACCCTGTCAGCCTTCTGCTATAAACTTTTGTTGTGTGTATTCTCTGCTTCGATTTCTTGATCGATTCTATGGCACTGCCTCTGCACTTCTTTTATAGCTTCAGCAATCATTCGCGACGGAAACCTAGTTGCCTTAGGATTCGTATTGCAACACAGCATATTCTGAATCTTCTTGTAGATTCTTGCAAGGTTTGTTAAGATAAGGTTGTCTAAATCATTTGCGATGACAACTTCAGACCATTTGATGACATTTGCGAAGCACCTTGAGCCTCTGCGACACTGCAGCACCTCTCTGGGCCTTCTCCGTGCATCTTCAGGCTTTTCAACCATTATGCTTCAGCTTCAAATGATCACGGGTTGCTGAAGCAGATTCTGTCCTCTGTCAGTTGCTCAGTTTGCCTCAGCAAACTTGATCCACAGAGTGCTACAGCAGATTCTGGTTATTGGTTACTATATCCTGTTCATGTTTTTTCAGACTTCAGATTGTGCTCCAGCTTCAAATCTTCAAGAAGTACTGCAGCAGAATCTTGTATTGTTTTGTCAAGGATGTCATACCTAAATAGGGTAGAAAGGTAAGTTGTCATATTTGAGATCCTTTGGCTGCACTGCATATGCTTTAGTTTCTCAAGGAAAATTAAAGCCAAAGACTCTCAAGTCTGTAATGATTGGTTACCCTTTAGGAGTTAAAGGTTATAAATTATTGTTGATACAGCCTGAAGGTTACAAGGTTATAACTTCCAGATCTGTTACCTTTAATGAGAATGAAATTTATTATAAATCTCAATCTAAACTTCCCATTGCTGCTGCAGGTACCAATGAAACAAAAGTGATAAGTCTGAACACAAGGGACAATATGTTCAAGGGAAATTACAGAGAGTGATGAAGAGGGAAATCGGGCCTCAACCATTGAACCTGCAGACTGCGGATCAATGAGGTTGAACCAGTGGACAACCATGATGGGAAGATTAAGGAAGAAGCCGACAGAAACTCTCATTCGCCTGATGAGGACCAGCTAAGTAACCCTAGCTCTATAGGTGATATTAATGCACCGGGGATTGATGTTTCCCCGAGTATAGGTAGCCAACACGTATTGTATGAAACTGAGAGTGAACCGTCCTCATGTAGGTTGACTAGAGATAGGGCTCTTAGGGTAAATTTTCCTAATAGGAAGTACGCTATGTTGCTGAGTGTTTAAACGTTTCTAGATATGCATTGTTTTTTGCTAGTAGCATGAGTGTTAGTACCTCTGCTACTCATGATGAAGCTATTAAATCAATTGACTCAAGTAAATGGAAACTAGCAATGAGTGATGAGATTAAATCTATGCACTGTAATGGGACGTGGGAATTAGTCCACAAACCTGAGAGAGCCAAAATAATTGGTTGTAAGTGGGTCTTTAAGGTCAAGGAAGGTGATACCCTGACTGACCCCCTGATAGAGCCTATTTATACACATTATTTAGATCCTAACCCTATGCTTGTTTGCATTATTTTGTGTACAAGATTACTGGTTTCCAGTGTTTTTGTATTTCAGGGCAAAACGAGGGCCTAAGTCGGATACGCTCTAACAGGCAGTGTTTGGGACGCGCATCACACAGCCTGCGGAGCTAGCGGCGCAAACAGACGAATTGGCAGAGTCGACCATGGTGCGCTAACCGATTGCGCTAAGCAGTATGTCGTGCGCCATGCGCAGATGGTGGTGTTTCCAAATCCTGACACCACCAGATTTGGAAGTTGCCAAGGATGAGCCTCTGAGCAGTATATAAAGAAGAGGAAGTCTAGGGTTTAGAGAGAGACCAGAGGACCATAATCATCACAACACGCGAGAGAGCGGCAGAACTGGAAAACACACGAGCTTGCTGAGAGGATCTGCGCCAGCCGACTGCGCCAGCCGAGACTGCAATCTGCACGCACTGTTTGCTATTGTTTTCTTGGACACTTTAGATATTATTTACTGTTTCTGTGATGTTTACTACTAGCATGTCTAGCTAAACGCTTAGTATCGGTTGGGCATGAATCTATGAGTATTTCCCTTGAGACTTGCGCTTAATGCATAGCTTGCTTGCTTATATTAATTCTGTGCACATTGTTGGCAGCCAGTTGCATGAGTAGGGGAAGCCTTGAACCGCAATATTACTCTTGTTGCTTGTTGTTGTATGTTAAACTAGTTGAATAGCCTGACGGTGCCAACTAGGAGTAACGCGCTAGGATAAGCAATTACTACCTTGATCGGATTTGTAGTTGTTTAGTCTAGTTCAAGAATTAATAGCACATGAACTTTGATCGGAACATGCGCATATGTTAGGAAGCCTTGATCGGACACTAACTTAAGTGAAACCAAACTATAGACGTTTAGAGTCGATGATAAGGAATACACTCATAGAGGATTGTCTGCGCCGATACTTCTCATAGTCGTAGTACTTAATCTCTACTGCCCGCGCACGTCTAGTGCAATTCCTGCGTTTACGACTGTTTACTCGCGCATCGCGCAACCCCAATCACTCACACCCCCAGTTTTCGTAAGTGCAGGTCACTGGTTAAAACTGAACTGCTTGCTCCCTGTGGAGATCGACCCTGACTTAACCGCTGTACTAGTGGAAGAGGAAGGATTAATTTGACACGTACAACGACGCGCGATCAAATTTTGGCACCGTTGCCGGGGAGCAACACAGCTAAGTTTTAGCTAATTTACGTTTTTCCTTTTTTAGTAACTAGTTATTTTCAGTTTGTTTTGTTTTCTCGTTGTTGTTTCTGACCGCGCAATCACCATTAGCCTGCGCAACCTTGAAACAGTTGCGCACTGACAGACGCAGCAGCATTAGTTATCTTTTAATTTAGAACAGGTCATGGAGGATAACCGTGTCGTAGGAGACAACTTAGGGGACAGGACCCCGGAAGAAGCAAGAGCACATAACCGCGCAGCCCTGTTCAGAGAGGAAGTGCAGCGCGAGGTTGAAGCAAGGATGGCTGCTGAATTGTATAATGCGCCACCCGCGCGACAAGCTGCGCGACGCAAAACAGTGCGCGAGATGTCAGCCCCAATCACAGTTAACCAGCCAAGGTGCATCGTGCTTCCGCCAGACGGACATTTTGAACTAAGGAGCTCGCTCATTCATCACATGCCCGAGTTCCACGGGATGAACAACGAAAATCCAGTCAAGCATGTGCGAGAGTTCCTAGTCATTTGCGAGAACATGAAGACCGAAGGGGAGAGCGATGAAGCGCTGAAGATGAAAGCATTCCCATTTTCACTGTGTGACACGGCCAGACATTGGCTAATGAACGTACCAGCAGGATCAATTCACACATGGGAACAGCTGCAGAAGAAGTTCCTGGACAAATTTTATCCCGCAGCAAAGATCGCGCTACTCAGGAGGGAGCTGGCCGCACCTAGGCAGAGCGCAGGAGAGTCGTTGTCAGAGTATTACGAGCCTTTCAGGGAGCTAGAGGCCAACTACTACAATCATGGCCTGCCCCAGAATGTGCTGATAGAGAACTTCCTGAATGGATTGCTACCCATGGAGCTGAGGTTATTGAACGCATGCGCAGGAGGCGACATTTGCAACATGTACCCAGAAGACGCGTGGCAGCTGATAGAAGACTCTGCTGGGCAGGTAAGACATCAGCTAACACTTGAAAATAGTCGTGCTCGTTCTGTGCATCAGGTAGAAACAAGCGCTGAGATCAAGGAAATGAAGGCCATGCTGCAGAAGTTGATGAGTGCGCAAGGCGCACAACCAGTTGCGCCAAAGGTATGTGAATTCTGCAGGTCCACCGAACACAAAACTGATGAATGTCCGACACTTTTTGAGGAATCAGGAGATGTCAATGCTCTTGGAGGATGGGATAATCGAGGACCACAGAGACAGAATCAGCCGCGCTTTGGGCTAGCCGCAAATGGGTTCAGATGGAAGGAGGAAAATAATTTCCAGAGGCAGTCCACGGATCAGCTCACACCACAGCAGCCGCAGCAAGCTGCGCCCTACAATCCACCGCATCGCCGCATTGACGCACCAGCACACAGCAACCGAGGCGATCTTTGGAAGATATCGTGGGGCAGCTAGCAGACACAGTGCGCAAAAATGACGAGAAGTATGACAAGAGGTTCGAGTCCATTGAAAAGCAGCTATCAAAGATCGCTATCATGGTGTATGAGCTAAAGAAGAGCGATGGCAACCTGCCTTCGCAAGTGATTCAGAACCCCAAAGGAGGAGTCAATGCAGTGACACTGAGGACTGGGCGCACGATAGGAACAGAGCAAACCACGAAGGCGCCCGCGCAACCAGTTGCGCAAGTCCCGGATCCAGCAGAACAGAATGCGCAACCAGAGCAAGATGCGCAACCAGAAGTGCCAGCCACAAGCCAGCAGGGCGAAGCGCCAGGTATAACACAATTAAAAGACAAGGGCACGAATCGTACTAATATACCTGCACCTTTCCCTGTGCAGGCACCATCGGCTAGAAAGGAAGCGCTGGACAAGGAGCTATACGAGTTATTCAGTAAGGTAGAAATAAACATTCCCCTTATTGAAGCAGTTCGGCAGATCCCTAGGTACGCCAAGTTTTTAAAGGAGTTGTGCACAAACAAAAGGAGGAAAGGCGAGTGCGCACAGGTAATGCTAAATGCGCAGGCCTCAGCGATCGTGCAGCATAAGGTACCACCTAAGTGCCGAGACCCAGGTACGTTCACCATCCCATGCACTTTAGGTAAGACCACTATAAGCAATTGCATGACTGATTTAGGCGCATCCATCAATTTGTTACCCTATTCCCTATATGCGACATTGCGCCTTGGACCACTAAAGCCTGCAGGTCTCACCATTCAGCTAGCAGATCGGTCGTGCAAACAACCTGCAGGCATGATAGAGGATGTTCTTGTGCGAGTAGGAGAGCTGGTGTTCCCAGCAGATTTTTATGTGCTAGAAATGGAGGGTGAATCAAGCACCAGCAGTGCGCAGATCCTACTGGGCCGACCTTTTCTGATGACCGCGCGCACAAAGATAGACGTGTGGAGGGGCACGCTCTCCATGGAGGTTGATGGCGAAGAAATCCATTTCAATATATTCAAGGGGATGCAGCATCCTCATGAAGACGCCACAGTGCACGCGATGGATAGCATTGATGATTTAGTCACAGATGCGCAACGTGCAAGCGCAATGGCAGGACCAGAGCCACTGGCACAGGCAGAGTTGGAGGAGCAGGAAGCCGAGCTAAGCAGTGCCGAACCAGAATCCAAACAGGTACATGATATAGTTCATATTTGCACTACTAATAAAATCTTGCCCTCTATTGAACAGGCACCCAAGATCGAGCTGAAGCAACTTCCAGAGCACCTCAAATACATTTTCTTAGGAAATGAGGACACCCTGCCAGTGATCATAAAGAAAGGATTAGAAGAGGAGCAGGAAGCGCGCTTACAGCAGGTGCTGCGCAAGAACCAGCGCGCCATAGGATGGACACTTGCTGACCTGCGTGGAGTGAGCCCGGACGTATGCATGCATAGAATTCTATTGGAAGATGGTGCCAAACCATCCAGGGAGGTAGTGCAGAAGGAGATTTTAAAGTTGCTTGACGCAGGAGTCATTTACCCGATCTCAGACAGCAAATGGGTCAGTCTAGTGCACGTTGTGCCGAAGAAAGGAGGAATCACAGTGGAAGAGAATGCGTAGGGCGAGCTAGTTCCCAAGCGCATTCAGACTGGATGGCGCATGTGCATCGACTACAGGAAGCTTAACGCAGTCACGCGCAAGGACCATTTCCCGCTACCCTTCGTGGACCAAATGCTGGACAGATTAGCAGGAAAGCGCTATTTTTGATTCTTGGACGGATATTTAGGGTACAACCAGATACCCATAGCTGCGGAGGATCAAGAGAAGACCACGTTCACCTGTCCGTTCGGTACGTTTGCGTTTCGGCGCATGTCATTTGGGCTGTGCAACGCGCCAGGTACGTTCCAACGCCTTGTCATGAGCATTTTTTCTGATATGATTGGTATATGCATAGAGGTGTTCATGGATGATTTTACCGTATATGGAGGTACCTTTGATGCATGCTTAACTCATCTTGATAAGGTCTTAGCGCGCTGCATTTCTAAGAACCTAGTGCTCAATTATGAAAAATGTCATTTCATGGTATCGCATGGTGTAGTACTAGGACATATCATCTCAGAGGAGGGGATCAAGGTAGATAAAGCTAAAATTGATATTATTTCTAATCTACCTTATGCCACGAACGTGCGTGATGTGAAGTCATTCTTAGGACATGCCGGGTTTTACAGGCATTTTATAAAGGACTTCTCTAAAATTTATATACCCCTGTCTAACCTCTTGCAAAAGGACGTGTGCTTCGACTTTATTGATGAGTGCAGGGCCGCATTTGATACGCTGAAAGAGGCACTGACCAGTGCGCCAGTGATGCGCGCACCAGACTGGAACCTGCCATTTGAACTGATGTGCGATGCAAGCGATTATGCAGTAGGTGCAGTCCTGGGGCAGCGAATAGACAAGAAGCCGCACACCATTTGCTATGCATCGCGCACGCTGGACGCTGCGCAGAGGAACTACACCACCACGAAAAAGGAGCTTCTGGCAATTGTGTTTGCGCTGGAGAAGTTCCGTGCATATGTTCTAGGCGCTAGGGTCATCATATACACAGACCACGCAGCCATCCGCTACCTAATGTCCAAGAAGGAAACTAAGCCGCGCCTGATGCGCTGGGTGCTCCTACTTCAGGAATTTGATTTGGAAATTAAGGATAAGAAGGGCACGGAGAATACAGTTGCTGACCACCTGAGCCGGATCGTGAAAGAGCAGGAACCAGAGCAGATCACGGAGACATTCCCTGACGAGCATCTGATGGCGCTGGTAGGTAAGGTACCATGGTATGCGCACATTGCGAATTACCTGGTCACAGGTACGTTTCCTCCGCATTTCAATAAAACCCAGTGCATGAGATTGAAACATGAGTCCACGCATTACCTTTGGGATGATCCATATATGCTCAAAATAGGACATGATCAGATATTGAGGCGCTGCGTGCCTGACCATGAAATTAACTCTGTTTTGATGTTTTGTCATGCGCACGCATGTGGAGGACACTTTGGTCCGAAGCTCACGAGCAGAAAGGTCCTGGACTGTGGATTTTATTGGCCACGCTTGTTCCATGACTCATATGACCACGGCAGGAACTGCGACAGGTGCCAGCGCACAGGAGGCATATCAGCGCGCAACGAGATGCCACAGACGCCGATTCTAGTGGATGAAGTGTTTGATATATGGGGTATTGACTTCATGGGTCCATTTCCTCCATCTGCCGGATACGAGTACATATTGGTCGCAGTGGATTATGTCTCCAAATGGGTCGAGGCTAAGGCCACAAGAAAGGATGACGGTAAGACAGTCGCTGATTTTTTGAGAACTAACATCTTTTGCAGGTACGGGGTACCTAAGGCGATCATTAGCGACCAGGGGACGCACTTTTGCAACAGGGTTGTGGCGCAAGTTTTCAAGCATTATGGAGTGCGCCACAAGACGTCCACTGCTTATCATCCTCAGACAAATGGATAGGCCGAGGTTTCCAACAGAGAGATCAAGCGCATCCTGGAAAAGACTGTGAGACCATCGCGCAAAGATTGGAGCCAGGGCCTGGACGACGCGCTGTGGGCATACCGCACTGCGCATAAGACGCCCATCGGGACTTCACCGTTTCGGTTGGTCTATGGAAAGGCGTGCCATCTGCCAGTAGAATTGGAACACAAAGCATATTGGGCCTTACGCATTTGCAACCTGAACCTAGACGAGGCCGGAAAGGAGCGCGCATTTGAGCTAAGCGAATTAGAAGAGCTGCGCCTGGATGCCTATGAGGGACTGCGCGATTACAAGGAGCGGACAAAGGCGTTTCATGACAAGCATATCCTCAGACGCACTTTTGAGCCAGGAGACCAGGTATTGTTATTCTCATCACGCCTGAAGCTCATGCCTGGAAAGCTGCGCAGCAAATGGATAGGACCGTACACAATCACCAAGGTTTTCCCCTACGGAACAATCGAGTTAGAAAAAGGGCACCGGCATCGTTTTCAGGTCAATGGGCAGAGAGTCAAACGGTTTCTAGGAGAACCTTGGGATGGTACAGCGCGCGACATTGAATTGGCAGAACCTGAGATAGCAGATGCGCAGGTTGCTGCGCCTGAGTCACCATCAGACGCGCCAGAGGAAGAACAGGGGACTATTGCTCATATTTCTTCTCCCTCTTCCCCTACCTTCGTTACTTATAATATCCATGCTGACTCCTCTTTTGACCCTTTGCGCAAGACCACGGAATACGCCACACATGCACAAGCGCGGGATCACTCAGAAGCAAGTGTGGGGGAGGTCGCTGGCACACATTTGGGCAAGTAACGAGGTACAGTCGAGCCAACAACGTTAAACAAAGGCACTTTTCGGGAGGTAACCCGACTCGTTTTACTTTTACATGTCTTTCTTTTAGTTTTTCTAGTGTCTTTTAGTTAGTTTAGGACTTGTAGTTTTTTTAGTCGAGCAGCAGTGCGCAGGACAGCTGCGCCAGTCAGGGGGGTATATAAGGGCAGGAGTTAGAAAATTTCAGCACTTTTGCACACTTGACCGTTGCAAGCAGCTCCCGCCATCACCCCTCCGCCCGCTGTCCGGCGCTCAACCCAGCTTCAGTTTAGAGAGATTTGAGGAGCACACAGCCGCACTCTCCCCAGGTACCCTTTCCCCCAGATTTGAGCAGATTCTAGTAGGGTTTGTGCGGTAGAGAAGTGCTCTAGGGTTTTGAAATCGCACCAGGCTAGAGTGCACCGATTGGAGTGTTGGTTAGAGGGTTTTGTAGGCGGGCAGTAGGCGCCCATTTGGTGAAAGTTTCAGGGCATTCGGAGGAGTTTGGATTTTTGGAGTGTTTGTGGAGTGTTGACCGGAGTTGACCAGAGAGACTCAGCCACAATGTAGCTTGCCGAGGACCAAGCCACCCCAGCTCACTTCGCCAGCAAGTACGCGGCCTTCCTGAGGCTTGAGATGTACGGGACTCCGTACATCAGCAGGGAGTTCCTGTGGGAGGTCGGTATGGAGGACCTCATCTTGGAGAGGCTCGCGCTGGCGGGCTGGGAGGCGCTGTTGGAGATCAACAGCGCAGCAGACAGGGAGGACACCTATGAGTTCCTGGCATCATTAGAACCAGGTGAGATGGAGATAAGGTACCGGCACCGAGGGGCGTGGTACATTACCTCGGCTAAGAGGCTGAAGCGCACACTGAGGTGCGCTAAGGTGCGAGAAGCTGACATGGACGCGCACACGAATCAAGAGGCGTGGCGCGAGATGGCGACCGGGCCAATGTTTGCCGCGGGGCGCAGCAGGGGACGAGAGCTGCGTGACCCGTGGATGTTCTACTTGTGGCGCCTGATCGCCTAGCGATTATTGGGCGTTTTAATGATGCGCCGAAGATCAGTTTGCTGGATATGGAGATTTTGAAGGGGTTTTATTATGGGAAGAGGGTGCTCTTTGTTCTGAACATGGTGCACCACTGGAGCCGAGTCAGCACCAAGGGGCCGCTGACTTGTGGAGGAATTATTACGCAACTGCTGCGGGCCTTACATGAAGAGCCTGAGGTGCCAGAGCATACAGTGGTGTCGGCTGTCCCTCTGGACCGCGCCCACATGCTGCAGATTCGGGCGGTAGCCGTACGGGAGAATGGCACATTGGAGTGGTGCTACCGCCTGCAGCCGGCCAGAGTGCCGCGGCCAAGAGCGGAGAGCAGTGCGCAAGCAACAGAGGCCGCGCAGGAGATGGAGGAGGACGAGGCCCCAGAGCCAGTTGTGCCTCCAGTCAGGCACGCGAGGACCCGCGCGTAGACTGGAGCGCACCGGAGGGCCCGTGCACCACAGGGGGAGCCAGTTACCATTTCCATCGAGGATTCTCCCCCGCGTGCACGCGGGAAGCGCCCGAGGACCGAGGCTGAGGAGGCGCCTGAGGAAGCATCAGCAGAGCAGCGCATGTTGTTCAACGTCATGCGCGTGCTCGAGTATTTAGCGCCAGAGGGGGCGGATTTGAGCATGAGCCCACCATCAGGGTGGAGATTTGGAGACGCGATTCCCCCTCTCCTCAGCCTGCACCGGCCACCTCCAGGTTCCCCCAGCGAGCCGCACCAGCCAGCCAGCCCTCTTACTCAGCCCCCAGTGCATCCAGCAGAGCCCTCTTCAGTCCCAGTTCCCGCACCAGTACCAGAACCAGCACCAGCAACACCAGAAACAGAGCCCACCCCTGAACCAGTGCCAGCACCAGCACCTTCCCCTGCCCAGCCGTCCATTCCGAGGTCCCTTGTAGCCGAACCCATCATTAGCACCAGCTCAGACTCGCTATGGGACCCCGTCTCCGAGGACGACTTCGTGGCGCAGCCTGTCGCCCTTTCTGTTGTACCGCCTTCCTCCAGCACCGATATGACGGATTCTTCAGAGGAGGAGGCGCATAGTTCAGCGGCTGCGTCCAGCTCGGAGGACATCTAGAGCTGCGGGGGGGAGCGCTTTTTTTTCCTTTCGGGTGGTGTCTATTTTTCTTTTATCTGCTGAACATTATTCGATATTATGTTGCTATATGTGTGCTGAACTATTGTGCTGAATATTTTGTGTCCCTATGTTATATTTGCGCTGCTTTGACTATATGTTCTTAGTTTTTATGTTTTTTGTTTTGCTTGCATGCATGTGCGTGCTCCCCGTGCGCTTGAGCTTGAGTCGTGGGGACACGTCTCTGTTTAAGTGTGGGGGGGGAGCGTTACATTTACATTTCACGTTTTTTTGAGCTTTATAGTGTAGCTTAGTTTAATTGAAGGAAACAGTAGCAGTAGTGCGCTTGAGTGCGGGTTGCGCGCACTGTTCAGCTTGTTTGCGCTATCCTTTTTGCATGCGCTGCCACCAACTGTTTTAGTATATTTTTTTCATTTTTCTGCTCCTGTTAGTTGGGATATACAGGGGATGTGGAGTTGACAGAAACGCTCTAGAGAGGCGGTTAGTCGTTCGAGCTTCGGAGGAGAGGTATATGGTCGAGAGCGCGAGTGGAGGCCTGTGCTTCGCGCCCTTCGGAACAAGAGAGCGCGCTCAGTCACGCAGATGCCAAAGGCGAACACTCAAAAGCGTGGCGAGGTGGGAAAACAGACCACCTTCCCTCTGGTAGTCGAGCTCAGGAAGGCGGGCGCGGGTGTAAACGCGTGCGCCGACCTGCGCAGATAGACCACAGAGGGAGAGCGGGGCGGTGTTCCATAGCTGTTAACCGGAGGCCGAGACTGGAACCGTTCTGGGAAAGATAGGACCCATAGACAAAGCTGTACAAAAGAAAAATACCAGCAGATGATATGCGCTACAAAAGAATCAGCATGCGCACAAATAAGCACCAGCGAGCGCAAAAATCCATAAAGAAAATCATCAAAAGGCTTGAGTTCCCAGGAAGCGCGCGGAAGAATCACGCACGGGAAGAAGCTTGCGCTGTTAATCATATACCCATCCTCGGAGTGAGAGCTGACAGCCCGGAGCCTATGAAGAGCTATCTCCCAGCCATCTGAAATGATCTTCATCCCAGCTGAGAGGTAATGAATTGCGAAATCATTATATTCAAACTGTTGAAGGCAGTTGCGCGCAGGTGGTAGAGCGGCGCAAGGTGATCAGTAGTGCAGATCGCGCCAGAGTGCAAAACTGTGCGCTAGACTCCAGAAAGGTAATAGTATCCGTGCTTGAGTGCTTGTTCGAGGACGAACAAGGGGCAAGTGTGGGGGGTTTGATAGAGCCTATTTATACACATTATTTAGATCCTAACCCTATGCTTGTTTGCATTATTTTGTGTACAAGATTACTAGTTTCCAGTGTTTTTGTATTTCAGGGCAAAACGAGGGCCTAAGTCGGATACTCGCTAACAGGCAGCGTTTGGGACGCGCATCACACAGCCTGCGGAGCTAGCGGCGCAAACAGACGAATTGGCAGAGTCGACCATGGTGCGCTAACCGATTGCGCTAAGCAGTATGCCGTGCGCCATGCGCAGATGGTGGTGTTTCCAAATCCTGACACCACCAGATTTGGAAGTTGCCAAGGATGAGCCTCTGAGCAGTATATAAAGAAGAGGAAGTCTAGGGTTTAGAGAGAGACCAGAGGACCATAATCATCACAACACGCGAGAGAGCGGCAGAACTGGAAAACACACGAGCTTGCTGAGAGGATCTGCGCCAGCCGACTGCGCCAGCCGAGACTGCAATCTGCACGCACTGTTTGCTATTGTTTTCTTGGACACTTTAGATATTATTTACTGTTTCTGTGATGTTTACTACTAGCATGTCTAGCTAAACGCTTAGTATCGGTTGGGCATGAATCTATGAGTATTTCCCTTGAGACTTGCGCTTAATGCATAGCTTGCTTGCTTATATTAATTCTGTGCACATTGTTGGCAGCCAGTTGCATGAGTAGGGGAAGCCTTGAACCGCAATCTTACTCTTGTTGCTTGTTGTTGTATGTTAAACTAGTTGAATAGCCTGACGGTGCCAACTAGGAGTAACGCGCTAGGATAAGCAATTACTACCTTGATCGGATTTGTAGTTGTTTAGTCTAGTTCAAGAATTAATAGCACATGAACTTTGATCGGAACATGCGCATATGTTAGGAAGCCTTGATCGGACACTAACTTAAGTGAAACCAAACTATAGACGTTTAGAGTCGATGATAAGGAATACACTCATAGAGAATTGTCTGCGCCGATACTTCTCATAGTCTTAGTACTTAATCTCTACTGCCCACGCACGTCTAGTGCAATTCCTGCGTTTACGACTGTTTACTCGCGCATCGCGCAACCCCAATCACTCACACCCCCAGTTTTCGTAAGTGCAGGTCACTGGTTAAAACTGAACTGCTTGCTCCCTGTGGAGATCGACCCTGACTTAACCGCTGTACTAGTGGAAGAGGAAGGATTAATTTGACGCGTACAACGACGCGCGATCACCCCCCTAGGTTTAAGGCCAGACTAGTTGCTAAGAGTTTTAATCAAATGGGAGGGTAGATTATAATAAAATATTTTCCCCAGATGTTAAGTATAATACCCTGAGAATATTATTAGCTATGACTGCAGTTCATGATTGGGGATTACATCAGATGGATGCTAAAATTGCATTTTCATGGAAATCTGAATGAAATGATTTATATGAATCAACCATTAGGTTTTGTCGATAAAAAAAATACCTTAATTACGTCTGTCTGCTTAAAAAGTCATTATATGATCTTAAGCAATCACCAAGGTAGTGGAACATTAAGTTTAACACTTGCATGTTATCTCTAGGTACTCTGAGAAGCAGATTCGATACATGTTTATATCTGAAATTACCTAGGTCTGATCTAAAAGTATACTTACTCTTATATGTGGATGACATATTAATTAGGAGTAACTCTAAGGTTGAAGTTATTAAAATTAAGAAAGAGCTAAGCACACATTTTGACATGAAAAGACTTAGATATTGCTAAGAAAATCCTAGGAGTTAGCATAATCAGAGATAGAGCACATAAGAAAATGACACTGTCTCAAACTGATTAAGTTGAAAAAGTGCTAAAAAGGTTTAGTATGGAGGATACTAAACATGTGGGTGTCCCCTTTGGGGGGGGGGGGGGCATCTGAATTTAACTAAGCAAGGTTGCCCCAAAACAGACTCAGAAATCAGGAGAATGGCCAGCATCTGAATTTAACTAAGCAAGGTTGCCCCAAAACAGACTCAGAAATCAGGAGAATGGCCAAAGTACCATATGATGTGGCAGTAGGGTCAATAATGTATTGTATGCTTTGCATTAGACCTGATTTAGCTTTTGGAATTAGTGTATTAAGTAGGTTTATGACTAATCCCGGTGAAGAGCATTGTAATGCCATGAAATACCTGTTAAGATAGCTTAATAGTACTAAATCTTTAGGTCTGGTGTACGCAACATACAATAACAACTCTGATTTGCTTGGTTATGTAGACTCTGATTATGCTAGCAATAGATATAATAGGAAATCGATCACTGGTTTATTTTTTACTAGGTGTGGAAACTGTGTTTCATGGAAAGCACAGCTTCAATCTGTTGTAGCCCTCTCCTCAACTGAGGTAGAATTTATTGCAGCTACTGAAGCTGCAAAAGAAGCCATTTGGCTTCAAGGGCTGCTACAAGAAATTGAGGGAAATGTATATGTGCCTGTTTTGTACACTGATAGCCAAAGTGCATTGCATTTATGTAGAGATCCAGTTTATCATAAGCATAGCAAACATATAGATGTTAGACTTCATTTTATTAGAGATAAAGTGGGATCAAACTCGATTACAATTGTTAAAATTCTGGTTGAAAAGAATCCTGTTGACTTCAGCACAAAGGTTGTGCCATTTCTTCTTGCATGGATTTTTTGCACATTGAGGTACCTGACTGAACAATCAGGGTGAATCTGTGAAGGAGTGGTGGCTGGCTCTGCCCTTTCTTCTAAAGTAATTGCGGTTTTATTTTTGTGGTGTTTGTTTCCTGTCTCCTGTGCTTCTTATTTTTACTACAAACTACACTGGGGGGGAGGGGGGGAGGGTAAATTGTTGATCTTGTTTACTGCTTTTGCCTGGACTTGTGTAGAACTTAAAAGGTTTATCTTGTGGCAAAACGCTTTTTTGTTCTGTTTAGTTGTTTGGTCAATGCAGGTTAATAATTTTTGTTGAAGACAAATGAGCAAAACGCAGCGTTTGATTAAGAAACATAAAAGAGGAGTCGAATTTTGGGGTTTAAGGCACATAACCAAAAAAGTAGGAAATCAGAGAGAGAGAGATAGAGAGAGCGAGCGAACGAAGCGAGGAAGGCGATCGAGACCGAGGACGATTTCGACAAGCACGCAACATGATGAAGGTGATGCCCGAGAGGGAGGACAGCTCTTGCGGAGGCTTTGATCCAGAAGACGAGAGGCGACTACTTCAGACGCGACGGACTGCGACCGAGGGCGGCGACCGAAAGTTCCAGCGAGCGACGCGAGAAGTTCTTTTGCGGCTTCTGACATGGGGCTATCGAAGGGGGCTTAATCCCTTCATCCTCTTTGTTCCTTTTGTGGTTCTTGGTTGTTCTGATAGCTAGGGTTTCTTGGTTGTTCTGTGTTGTGTTGTGCTTATGTATTGAACTCGGTTGCTTTAGTGGATTGGGTCGGGCCTCCCCGCCTGAGGTTCGGCAAATGTATGATTTTTTTGACCTGAACTACGTAAACAATTGTCTGTCCACTGTTCTATACTTTCTTGCTTGGTTAACCGACTGATACGAATTAAATTAAAGTAGAAAGTTGAGTTAATATTGGTAAATAGTTATGTACTTGAGCTGCTTCCGCTATCAATATACCCAATACAGCGTTAATTCTAATCTGAAATGCATCATGCAAATCATAAAACATCATTTATCATACTAAACTTCATGAACAATAAATCCCAACATACGAAGTACAAAAGTTGATTGTATATTTTGTTTCAGCTGACCTTAGGACTAATGAGAATTGAACTGTGCCACTTGATTAAAACCTTATGTTTAATGTTTGTTATAACAAAATTATGGTTCCAAAATATAAATTGATCAATCTGAGTACACATCTGAACCATAAATAATAAAACAAGTATGAATTAAAACCTAACTTTATCAGGCGGAATAAATCCAAATTGCACAAAAATACTATTTTGAACCCGCATTCAAATTGAACCCAAATTTCAATTGGACCATCTGTTGTCGGATTTTCCTTAAATATTAAGTACAACTAATCAACACCATCTACAAACTATATCAATTATATTATCACACTATGTTATTATAATTCAATTAGCTAAAATATATTGAATTAAGTTATCAATGATTTTTAATTTCAATTTAATTCTTCCGCTTCATTATCTTTAAACGGGTGTGAAAATATTTTAATTTAAATTAAGTTAACAAGAGAAACTCAACTTTTAATTTAAATTAAGTTTACAAGCCGAAATTGAAATATTTTAATTTAAATTAAGTTAATAAGTTTTTCAGTTGATAGATATGAAGCGAAATAATAATTAAGTTAATAAGTTTCAGTTGATTCTTCGCTACACATAATAGGATTTTCTAGATTCTGCTTCGAAGTGAGATTCCGGTTATCGTCGCAGTCAATCCAAGCGCAGAGGAATCGGTTTGGAGGATTCGGATCGACTACCCTCCTCCACAATTTCCTGTAGTCGCACCGCGATTCCGACATCTTTATTCGTCTTTCCAAATCAGTTTTCCAGGGATTAAATTAGGTTTTTTTAGTTGATGATCACTTTAATTTTCTGGGGTCGTGCACGCTTTATGTTGGTTTTTCTTTCACCCTCCTATCGATTTGGTGTTTGTTTCTTGTCGGTTAATTATATACTAGAAGATTTCAAGAAAAAACAAAATGCCTAATCCATAATTTTTAGTTCCTGTCCATAAACTTTTGTTTAGAAATTTAGTTCATTCAAATTGAAACTTGTAGATTTATTTCTTTTTGATTGCAAAGAGTTGATTTTATCATCATGGTTGTCTTCTAAACAAATACCTCATACATCATGGAATAGTTTCAATTTTTCTGTTAGATGACAATCTAGGGTTCAGTACTGATTCTAATACCTCATTATTCATTAATTAATCATTTTTACTTCTCCAGTGCTGTATGGGTGAGTTTGGAAAACGTGCTCGCATCAGAGATGATGAAAGGAATCACAAGAGCTCCAAACGTAGGGTAACTGAAACAAATGAGAATAGTATCAATGAATTGGTTGTGTATCGTATACTGTGCCCAGACACTGTGATTGGGAGTGTAATCGGTAAGAGTGGTAAAGTTATAAATGCAATCAGAAAAGAGACAAGAGCATGGGTCAAAGTCGTTGATCCCTTTCCGGGTGCTAAAGAGAGGGTAATTACTATCTATTGTCATGTCAAGGAGAAGGAAGAAATCTGCATTGTAGATGAAATTTATGACAGAGAGCCTGTTTGCTCTGCTCAAGATGCTCTTCTCAAATTGCATGCTGCAATTACTAATGCGGTTGCTTCAACTACTGAGGTTGATGATAAAAAGAAAGATGTGGAAGAATGTAAGATGCTTGTTCCAGCTAGCCAGTCATCTAATATAATTGGTAAGGCCGGTGCCACGATAAAAAGAATTCGGAGCAATACAAAGGCAAATATAAAAGTTACCCCCAAGGATGCAGAGGATCCATCTCAATCATGTGCTAAGGGCTTCGACAATTTTATCATGGTCAGTCTATTTGTTTCTATAACCATAATGAGCTGAATCGATTTGTTAAATAGACTCCATAATTGCTGAATCACTGTGAGCTGCGATCCTGGGTAAACATTTCCAAATTCCGCTAAAATGTGTTATACACAGGCAATACAATTTTTCCAGTCATGGGAACTGTATTATATGAATGTTGACAGCAGAAGATATTCCTAGAAGATAAACATGGAAAACTAGTCAGAAACTATGTTATTAAACAGAACCCATCTATGTTGTGTACGACTTATGAAACAAATATCTAGGGCTTTAGTGGAAGTCTAACCAGTATTGGATTATTGTCAAGTTAGGACAATGACTAATTTGACTGAATAAAGTTGTTTATTGAGTATATGTAATGTGCTGATTCAGATGATTGACTTTCCATTAATAATGGATATCATGTTGCGTTTGTAGTTCTTTGAAAACCACAAGTACCTGCAGAATTGTGTGTGGATCGTTTGGCTGTCTAAGATGACCTTAACCCTTTAATACATAAACCAGAACATGAAAAGAAGATTTAATTCTTTTTTTATTGTCAGTGCGATCAAAAACAAAAATTCAGTAATTTGAAATGCCATGATTTGAAGGTTCTTAACAACTATTATCTTATCTTGTCCCTCTGGCAATAGATTGCACTTTTTGTTAGTTGTGAAGATTTTATTTTTTCGTGCGCTTTTTTTGTTGATCTTCGTAAGATCACTCAAGAATATCAGTTTCTTTTTGGTTTTGTGCTGTATGTTTTAGACTAAAATTTTGTATTTTAGTGCTCACAAGACATGGTTTGACTAATAAGTATGAAATTGATGCATGTTCTGGGCCACAATTTCTTTATAATCAGGCATAATAAAGATTGTAAATTATAGCTATTGCATAATTTTGTGCATCTATATCAAAGATTGTAACTTATAGATACTGCATAACATAGTTTCACTCTTATGTATCAAACTGATGCATTTTCAGGGCCACAATATGTTAGCTATCAGGTATAATAAAGATTGTAACTTATAGTTTTCGCATATTTTTATGCATCTATAACAAAGATTGTAACTTATAGCTACTGCATAACATAGTTTGATTCTTAAGTATCAAACTGATGCATATCCAGGGCAAAAATGTCTTTGCTATAGGGTATAAAGATTGTAACTTGTAGCCATCACATCTTTTTGTGCATCTATGATAAAGATCATAACTTATAGCTACTGCATATTTTATGCATCTGTATTTATTATGTATTAGCTCTATGATTGTTTTACATAGCTGTTTAAAAGTCCTTCTGTCACATACAGATAACTGGAGACTCAAAAGCTGTGAGGCGTGCACTTTATACCGTCTCTGCAATTATGTACAAGTTCCCTCCAAAAGAAGAGATTCCACTGGATACATCTGTTTCAGAAATTGCGCCTACCCTAATTATTCCATCAGATGTTCCTGTTTATCCTACAAGTGGCTTTTATCCTACAAATGGGGATTCCATGATCACTCCAAGATCCATTCCTCAGTTGATAGGAAATGCACCCATGCCTGACTTTTCTGGCTTTGCAAATTCAGCTAGTTTTTGGCGGTCATATTCTTCCGCCCTTCCTATGGCATCTGGTTTTGGACCAACTTCTCAAGCTAAGGAATTAGTTATGAAAGTATTGTGCCCCTTTCAACATATTGGTCGTGTTATTGGCCGGGGTGGGAGCTCTATTAAATTGATAAGGCAGGAAAGTGGTGCTCGTATTGAGGTTGATGATACGAAGGCCAACCGCGATGATTGTATAATCACTGTTATTGCCACTGAGGTATGATGTATTTTTTTCTTTTTTGCTTGAGCCTCTTGTTTTCTATACATTATGTTTTTGTGTATTAAATAAATAAAAGAACTCAATTTCCTCCAACCTATTTTTTGATGCAATTGTCATTCACGTCAGGAGATGAAAGTTTTTGCTATATGCATGTATCTGAGGCATAATATGTCTGTGTGGATGTGCGTCTGCGTGTTTTTTTGGATTGATAAAAGATAAGGTACATTATCCCCTTTGAGTTCAGGGCCTTTATAAAGGCCAGCTTGAACTCTATCAGACTAATCTACGAGTTACACTAATCTGACTTCTGCCAGATTCTTTGGCTACGACCCCCTTTATAGTGAGTTGTTAGATGCGTCACTGATGCTCTGGTTCGTTCTAGGACGATATTCTAAAGAGTCGTAGCTTGTATGTTCAAGATCCTTTTTTGGTATAGAGCCATCACTTGCTAGATCTTGTCTTTATGAATTTGCTCTCACCTGTTTGATGCATCTGCCAATAGTTTCAATTGAGTAAGGACTTCCTGCATTTCTGAACTCACCATGCTACACTGATTTTACTTAACTCTCCCAATTCTTCTGTGGATCTTTTTTGGCTCTTGAAAATCTTTGGATTTTTTTTCTTCCCATAAGGTCCAAATTATTGGGTAGCATAGATTTTCCAAAACCTTTTATGAACTGTTGAGGATTTTTCTGATAGCCCAACTGTGGATTGTCGCTTTGGAACTGGAAAACCCACTCTACTCCCCACCATCTTAGGTTCCAAGACCACACCCTCCAAGACCATTTGCATTGCGTTGTCAGATAATCTGTTGATTCAGGTCACATAAGGAACAAGTGGTGCCGGCTTTACATGCGCCTGCATACCTCTATTCGATACATTTCTTGATAAATTAAAATAGCCATGCCCTGCATGTCTATTTATCGTAGTCATTGCTATGTTGGTTCTGTGAAGTAATCCATTGGGTTAACCTTTCTTCAGGGACCAGTGGGGTTTCTTACAAAAGCCATCTTTTCTGTAATGATAATTTGTTTGGTAGACGCCTGGTGGTGGCTGCTGCCATCATTGCTTTTTTTGATCTTCAATCTAATGTAAACGAATAGGTATCAGGTTCTTTGCCTGTATCGGAAAATGTATGTTTCGATTACATTATCTCTTTCTGTTTTAAACACTTGTATTTTGATAGTCATCAGGAGACATAAAATCCATGGCAGTGGAAGCAGTTCTGTTGCTTCAACAGAAAATAAATGGCGAAGACAGCGACTCTGTTTCTATTAGGCTACTGGTGCCGTCAAAAGTTATCGGGTGTATAATAGGGAAGGGTGGCTCGATCATAACTGAAGTCCGGAAAAGAACTGGAGCTGATGTTCGCATATCGAAAGGCTATAAGCCTAAGTGTGCTGATGCCAATGAAGAGCTTGTGGAGGTAAAATCTTCTGAATATATTTTATGTTACCTATTTGTTACCCTTACATACTTGATAGCATTTCCCTTTTAAAAATTAGGTAGTTGGAGATGTTGTCAGTGTGAGAGATGCAATCGTGCAGATTGTCTTAAGACTGCGAGATGATGTCTTGGGAGACAAAGACGGTGCTCACAAACCTCCTGCTGTCACAGAATCTCTCTATACAGAAAACACTGTCCTTCCAATGCCAACAATTCCCCAATTTGCTTCATCAAGTTATGATCAGCGGTCAGAGATTAGTAGCGGACATGTACCATATTCTTCTAGTAGCCTCTACGGATGTGAACCCTTCTTGGTATGTTATCTTTTTGCGTTTTATTTTATGAGAATTTCAGGATGATAAAATTTGACCTATCAACTAAGGGTGTTTTTGCATATAATCATTTGTGTTAGAAGCCCTTATTCTGAATGTATTTTCTGTACCCATGTTTGCAAAGTCACGCATGCATGTCTTCTCTACATGGCTTGTGTTTTTTGTGTGCCGACACCAGTTTTAATATTGGTTTGACCGTTAGTTTCTCCGTGGCTTTGTATTCTTTCTATGCTGATGTATTTATGCAATTTGTTTTTTGTAATTGTGGGTTTAGAGTGTCAAATAGGGTACATTACTCCTATTATTTCACGTATTTAATTGCGCTTTTGGCAGAAGACATCTTATCTTGAAACTTAGATGTCATTATTGTTCTTTTTTGTGGTCACTATACATATTATACACACATGGCTTGATCTTTAGGATATGGATATAGCATTGGTGCTGCTGGGACTGATATTCAATACCACAAATAAATCTGAATTTATTTTACTGGATTTTGGCCATCTGATACTGAATTTTCAATGCAGTGATAGTTCGGAGTATGTTTCTATAACTACCATGATGCATGAGCTATTAAATTATGCGACATACGTTAAAAATCTGTTGAAGTAATTTGCAATTGGGTCCTTAGATACCGAGATTTCAAAATTGAAAAGTTATACTTTACCTTATTTATGAATGTGAAGATTTTATTAAAAAAATTGTGTATCCTTCAGACTTCTATGTTCCGGTTTTTATCGCAAGTCTTTTTTGTAAATTTAGTCATGCTTTATGCTCTTGAACTTGTGGTCCTAACAGTCTTGTAGTGAATCAACCATACTTGAATTTGGAAAGTATGAAAAATGATAATGAATATCGTACATGTTACTTATGCAGTGCTGATTCATCTTTAGATGTTTTTTTTACTCTAATTCAGTTCTGCAAGCTCTTTCCGTTGGTGTTATTCTTATTGGTGTTTGTTGCCAGATAGGTGACAAGAGCTATGGATCCATGTCCTTGTATAAATCAAAGTTGTATGAAGGGTTAGTACCTTTCTATGCTCATGCCTTTAACGTTTAAGGAAGCCATGTATGTTTCATTTGTATCATTTTTTATCCCTTACTGTAGTGAATTAGATTACTTATTATTGCTTTTTAATTTGAAAAGATACAATACACTTAAGAATGAGGTGGAAACATAAATCGTACCAGCAACATATCTTTAAAAACTTGAGATCAGATAGCCAGCTCATGGAGTTAAAATCTTCTTGTCAGTCTAGACTTATCTTATCTCCCTTGTTAAGCTGGGCTAATTATAGCATTCTCAACTTGTGTTAAACGAACACGTCCGATTTTATAGAGCCTTGGTTTGGATGTTTCATCGTTCTTAAGCCAGAACTGCAGCGAGGTGCATAGTCATAGCCTCATACAGACATTTTTCTTTGTTAGGTTTACTAAGACCTATAACCAGATATATCGTTGCAATGATGAGATATATATGGAGATCTTCTTTTTCCGAGGCATGTCAACATGATGAACTGTAAAGTTAATTTAAAAATTCTTATTATGGATCACATAACTTCCATATTGTCATATATTGAATCCTTTGACATGATTTACTTTAATGCTGGTATACTCTTCCCAAACTAATGACGATCATGCCCCCTAGTATAATCTGTTCAGATTCCTACACTTACATATTGCTATGTTCATTCAAATGCAGGTTCTCTGCACCATCTACTCTTGAGATGTTGATCCCTGCAGATGCAGTCGGTAAAGTGATAGGAAAGGGAGGAGCTAACATTGCTACAATCCGGAAGGTTTGTTCAAATGCGCTGAGGGTTTGTATATTTTATTCAAATGCCTATCATATCTTTTTTAGTTTGCTCATTGAATTATGTTCATGTGCATCCTATTATCCTGAATTCTATTTTACTTATTCTGAGCATGTCTTGTCTCCTCAATACATCCATGTTATATCTGAATTTTGTTTTGATAACCCTTGATACATGATCTCTGGCGTGCTTACTTAATTAGAATATACCTAAGACGTTATTATTGTAAATATATCAAGTGCTTTTGTGCTGTGGTGGGCTCTCTTTGGGTTATTATTAGCAAAAATTATGAAATGATGCTGCTAATTAACCAACGGCCTTTTTTGTTGTGGGTGTGTCATTACAAATGAATTTGGATTTCTTGTACAAAGGACCTTATTAAAATTTTGAAAACCTTATTTTGTCAATGTTTATTATTTTGCTGACTGCTTCAGGCACTGCCACGCTTGACCTAGAATTTATCATAAATTAATCAAGGTTTAGCAATATAATCTATTTTGTCAACAAAATTATAAATGGAACTGCAATTCCTCACGTCTTAGCTGTCACTAGTTCTCTCCGTCCATCCACCTTTCTCCATTAGCAGACCTCGCGCAATGGCCATTTAATGACAAAAAATTGCTAGAAGATCTTTAGTTATAACTCTCATTTAGGAAGTACGAAAGGCTCAGATCCAGATATCCTTTTTGTTTTAAATCTGTCCAGAATATGATCCTCTTTGATTATCATGTGTGTGCAACATAGAGTCTTCACTGAATGGATTTGTATTCTGACTTTAAGCACTCTTGTGCTATGCTATCTGTTTCTGGACATGGACTTTCCTGAAAAGTAAAATCTGGTGACTTGGTGGTTCTTGTTTGTATTTGGAAGCCTCGGTGGTGGCTCTGGAGGCGTAGTAAGGGGCTGAAGCCTGAAAGGGGTGTTTTTTTTTTTTTTTTTGGCAATGGTGATGGGAATAGGGATGGCAGAGATTGTGATGAATTGATGTAGACATTTCTGGGGAAGATAGTAGAGACAGTGATGTATTAGGTGGAAATGTGAATGTTTTTGTGGGTGCAACCATGCAAGATTTTCTGCGTTGGCCAAATTAAATTAGTTCAGTGTGTTCGAACTTGGGTAGATATAGAATATGTTTAAGATTATAGGATTGCATCTGATTTTCTGAAAATAACTTCATTCTTCATTTCAGAAGTGTGATTTGTGTGCTGTTAAGTTGGTCGGCAATTCATACCAACTTTTGTTGTTATCCATTATTAACTTGCTTTCACATCTTCCATTTAAGATCTTACTCGATGGTGGGACTTGGGCAGAACTCGTGGTCCTTTACCACAAATCGTGGTCACCATTTTCTTACTTATAATTTTTTCCTCCAGATATCAGGAGCCGATGTAGAGATTTCTGAATCCAACTCGTTTAGCCGTGATCGTGTGGCGCTAATTTCTGGCACCCCTGAGCAGAAGCGCTCAGCTGAGAATCTGATCCAAGCATTTATACTGGCAGTCTGATCTTGCACAGTGCAAGTAATCTTTGATTTCAAACTCATTCCGTAAAAAACTCACATTTTGCTCTTCCTTCCTCTGGTCCGTTAGTGACTCATGTGTTATAGGAATTCAGTCTGTCCTCTTCTTTTTCTGTGAGTGATAATATCACTTTGGAACTTGATTCTTGACTTATCGTCTTGTTTCTGTACATTCCCCTTAAAACTCAGTGCGAGTAGTATTTGTCATCTACCAGTATATATCATTCACCTCATAATCTTAGAATCGCCATTTATCAGTTGTGATACATGTAGTAGTCATTTTTGTTTGCATTGTCTTACTCTTGAGGGTTAAGAGTCTTATGACCATACGGTGGTGGGTCTTTGCATTTACTTTATTTGATACTCATTAACGTCCGTCACTGTCATTATTCAAGTTCCTCATAGGATCTTCCTCATCAGGTAGTGTGCAGAGTGCTGTTAGTAGTCTGCTATTTTCTGGGTTAAATTGATATTCCATAATCTGGGGTTTTTGCAAGCCTTTTTTAGGCGAGTAGTGGTTCATTCGTTGGATCTGAAATAAGGGAAAATGTGCCTGGTCATTTTTTCTTTGAAATTAATGCGAACATGAACTGGTTTTCAAGTTTGATACAGTCTATGATTTGTGCTCGTTGATTGCTTCAAATTTATATTTAGTACTTGAAGATATTGGGTTAGCCTCCTCCTGCATTCTTAATCTCTTTGGCTGCATTATATATGGATTAATCAAATAGGTTTTGACAGTTGATGAGTTTTTTTTGTTAGTCTTTTTAGTGGAGCAAACTATTTCCAGCATACCAGGATTTATTCCAGATACCAATTCAAATTGTGCTCACTCCGTTTTTTTCCCTCACAAATTTGAGTAGGATCATGGTGTTTTTGTCTTCCTTCTAGAGCACACATGTTAATCAGTACGGAAAATTAAAGGTTGTTTGAGTTATGTTTTTGCCCTATTTTTGAGTTTGAGTTTTGTTTCTGCCATGTTTGAGTTTGGGATTTTAGTGTTGCCCTTTTTTTTTTCCCTTTTAAGAAAGTGCTCTTAACAAAGCCGGTCTCTTCTAATAATATTTGAGTTGACGTCGATGATCTGGCTCTTCATAGGTGACTTGTTGGCAAATGAAGGTCACTCAACTTTTGTTTTCAAGATCAGTATCTTGGGCAAAATTGAAATATCAACCTCAAACGGAGATATATCTTAAACGGAAACTCAAAAAAAAAAAATGGGCACTTAAATTTTTTTCATCAGTTATATTTCCTTTACTGTTGCTATTTTATTGTTTACGTTTGTCAGGCTACTGTTGAAATTTGATTTTACTTTCGGGAAGAAATTGAAAGTGCAACAATGAGTCAATCTTGTGTATAAAAAAATTCATGCATAAATTTGTAAAAGGCATTCATGAATACTTTCACATAAAAATCGACTATGATATATATGGTATATGCAATCTGATTATTCCGATAAGCCATTTTGTGATTGTTTAATAAAAAGTTCTCCGTCTCACGCTTTGGATTTGTTGGCGTAGTTGGTTTTATGAAACAAAAAACATAATAATTATGAAACTAATGATAAAAGGCAAATAGCATGCGATTATTCATAAACATTGTATAAGCTTTGGCACCCATCCATCCACAAGTATCATTATATCATTTCACATATTTAATTAACTCCATCATATGCACCACAAGATCGAAAATACCCTTACTCAATGAGGTATAACAGTTTACTTGTAAACATTTCGACCCTACTAAAGGAATTCAAAAACAATTGATAGTTTTAATTTTGATTAAAAGCAGCAAATGTTAACTTACTTAAACATAAAAACAATAGCTAGCTTTCTTTCTGACAGTCTCAGTTACTGGCAGAGCTTCTCAACTGCGGTCACAATTTGGGCTGGTTGAACAACAGTCCACTCCTCCAAAGTTCCAGCATAGGGAGTTGGCACATCCTGGGATGAGAGGCACAACACCGGTGCATCCAAGTAGTCATGGAAGTTCTCATTGATAGCTGCCGTCAAACTGGCACCAATTCCACCTGTCCTCATGCATTCTTCCACAATTAGAACCCGGTGCGTCTTTTTTATAGAATTTCCTATTGTGTAGAGATCGAAGGGTTTCAGAGACCTGATGTCAATAACTTCAGGGTCGTAACCCTTGTTCACCAATGTCTTAGCTGCCTGCATGACATGATACCTCATACGAGAATATGTCAGGATAGTGATGTGTTCGCCAGGTCTCACCATCTCAGCCTCCTCAAGGGAGCAAACATATTCTTCATCCGGGATGGTCTCCTTGAGATTGTACAGGAGTACATGCTCAAAAAGGATAACTGGATTCTCACTTCGGATGGCAGCCTTCATCAACCCTTTTGCATTGTAAGGGGTAGAACATGCAACCATCTGGATTCCAGGAATAGACTGGAAGTAAGACTCGAGACGCTGGGAGTGCTCAGCACCAAGCTGCCTTCCCACACCACCTGGACCACGAATGACAACTGGAATGGTAAACTGGCCCCCGGATGTGTAGTGAAGCATGCCACAATTGTTGGAGATCTGGTTGAAAGCAAGAAGCAGGAACCCCATGTTCATTCCTTCAACAATCGGTCTCAGGCCAGTCATTGCAGCTCCAATAGCCATCCCAGTGAAGGAATTCTCAGCAATAGGAGTGTCAAGAACTCTAAGATCGCCATACTTTGGGGCCAATCCTTTCGTCACCTTGTATGAACCTCCATAATGACCTACATCTTCACCCATTATGCATACACGTGGGTCTCTTTCCATTTCTTCTTCAAGGCCTTCCCGGAGGGCCTCAAAAAGTAAAAGCTCATGCCTGAGTTTCAGATAAAGTCAGCACTGACTCAATAACACATGGTACAAATTAAAAAACTACCATGTCTGGTATAGAAAGAAAATTCTTCCCAAATTAAGCAATAGTAAACTATCTCATTTTCAGATGCCCTATTCAAGTTTGGCATACTTAGTTTAATACACATGTACTCAAAGCCGCAGTTCATAATGATAGGTCATTCCACTAAATTTGGCAAGCAATAACTTTTTGACTATGATGAAGACGCATGCATCTATTTCAGAAACCTGAGCACCGCAACTTTCAGAGGCTTGAAACAAGGCACGCATTCAAAAATACACAATTAAACTGGTCAAAAACTCTGCTCAAGCAGCTAAAGGGACAGCTACACCTACACTCCTGATTTGAAATTATGCATTGGACTTGAACCCCATAAACAAAAGACTACTGATAAGTGAACCCAAATTACTGAATAACTGTTCATAATAATTACATGGCTTCTGCTAAACTTATACAAGTAAGGAACTGGGTATTAGGAACTACGAGACTAAGATAAACATGTAGCAGTAAAAAGTACAGTTTACATACTAATAAATGGCATGTGAATATTTCATATATGAACATAACAATGTCTTCATAATCATCCAGGGTTTAATCAGGGATTTGATACAAAAGTCACAGCAAGATGGAATCAGTATGGGAAAAGAAGCATTTACAATAGAGTATTTTCGGTAGCATACTTGATGAGAGAAATACAATGAGAATCTATCTCCACTATTGAGTGTACCACTTCCACATAAACAGCTGACATGTAGTGTTTGGAAAAAGAAAAAAAAATGAAGGAGAATCGCATGGCATACAACATAAGGTACAAAGCATGATGAACAACAAATACACGGCCAACTATAAGAGTAAGTAATATGGCAAAAGACATACCCTTGTTTGGAGGCAGTGGAAGGTGCAGCAGCTCCATCAGTTTTTGTCTATTAAAAAAAGGGAAAGGAATAAAATCATTGCTTGGCCAATAAATTAAAAAAAAATACTTGATCCTGAGCTACAAACTCACTACATATGAGATGAGACATGCATAATTGGGAAACGAAATTAAGGAAAACAAGAGAAGAGAAACTAAAGAAAGACTTACAGCCACAGCATTGGTAATGAAGTGATCCAGTCTGGCAGCTTTGAGAGGGGAAGAACGTGCGGCATCAGATCTGACGATAAAGGAGCCAGGCTTCGTCCCTGAAACAAAGGCAATGATGAGGAACACAGATCCCAAGCACCCTAATTGATACAAAACAGGCGATTAACTAACCTGATAGAGATCTACGAGAGGGACGGAGGAATCTGTTGGAATCGGGGGAGGAGGAAAGGGCATTGGCAGCACCGATTCCCTGAATAATGGCGGCCATGGAAGAGGAGAATGAATGAAAGTGAAGGAGAGATGTGGCGTGGCGTGGCGTGGTGTGTATATAAAGAGAGAAATGAGGACGGAGAGGTCGAGGAATTTATCAGGCGATTTAATTGAGGCCACTCGTTCCGCTGTTCACCTAATTTTCATTTTTAATTAATAATATTACGTCACTTATAAAACCAAGCATGAAGAGAATGGTCGACACTTTACATAGATTCAGATTTGATTCTCGTTTTTGCCTTTCTTTCCTTACCATTTATCCTACTTGCTCTAATGAATCCTCCATTGCATTTGCATATACTATGAAAATGTTTTAGGCCAGATAAAATGAAAAACAAGAAACTAGTGACCAATTCATCACATTCCTAGGACGGACAAATAAACATTGCTTGAGCAAGGACTGACTCTCATTTGATGACACAAATTTCTAGTGACTTGTTCTTCTTCTTGTTATGTTAGAATTCGACTCTACCAGTCCAGTCATTGTCTCTGGCAACTTCAAAGCATTTGCAATACTTCTGACCGCTGCTATCATAGCAACCACATCGTTCAGCTTGTTAATTGCAGATCCCACACCCTGATTCAACACTAGAATTAGTTTACACTTGTGAAATGGGATTCAGTCGTACGAAATATTACATACCACGCCTGCTGCCCCTGCTGTGATTGCCATTGGCGCTGTCACCGCACTCACACCTGATGAGCACATAACAGGGATACTTACCGCCCTTGATATGGAATATGCCGCTGCCAGCGTTGGGGTTGCCTGAAAGTTGCACAGTTTTTTTTTTTTTTAAGCTGCTCTGCTTGACAGTTGCCTTAGTGATCATATTTAGAGGTTTTTTTTAAGGGTCACTCTGAATGCAACAACATATAGTATTCATACAGAAGTTTTGTTAAGACTACCTTTTCGATCAATCCTAGCACGCCGGATTGTGATGGATTGGCGCATTTCCCACCTTCTGTTTGGATAACATCAACTCCTTCTTGTTGTAGCATTTCAGCTAGTTTGATCTAGGATGGTAGAAAAATCAAGTCAACATAATTAATCTGTCCTATGGTAGAAAAATCCAGTCAACATAATTAATCTGTCCTATTTACATTTGGATCTGAAAGACAAACTTGCGCTTTTTTTTACCTGATCTAGGAGGCTCAGAGTGTGAGGGACAGTAACTGATAGCGTCACTGATGGGAGAAGTCTCTTTGTTTCCTTAGTTAAATTTAATATCTGCAAATAAATTATGCAACGGGCTGCAGTAAGAATTCTAGGCATTCCAATGAAAGCTACGAACAAAAGAAAGTTCAAGCAGTTTTAGTCCATCCAAGGAAATGCCATCATGAAAAGAATTTTACCTCCTCCGGCGAGAAGGTTATGCCCATTTCGTAAAATGAGTCATAGTTCCCAATTTCAATCTGCAAACAAATCAGAACTAACATTGTCAAAAATATTGCATGCCTCGTGGGCTGGGTTATGCAAATGTCACGCTGCGCTCGGTAAATGTGATTTACCATTTGAGCTCCTGCGTCAACGGCAGCTAAGAACGCTGATGGATCAACGGAAGAGACACATATCTAAAAAAAAATATCAATGTTCCTTTCATAAAAAGACAAGGACCTGATGATAAATGGCATCATTATCATAAACTGAAACTTGGGAACAAGTGAAAGAGTTACTGGAAGAGAAGTTATGCTAGTGGCAAGCTTGACCAATTCCGGGTCACAAGCTATATCTACATGGGTTGCTCCTCCCTGTTTCATATTGAAAAGTGACGCACCAGAAGAAGATTAGGCTAACCAAGGATAGTTGTAATGAATTGAATGTCGAGCCATATTATCGATGGTCATTTTGTTTTCGTATCAAGAGGTTTTTCTAGTAATGAGCACTTTGTTATGTGGTCCTTTCATAGAACTTGAGAACTCTTACTGCATTGAAAACAATCTTTTTGTGTTTCTAGTTGTGGATTGTTTCTTTATTCCAAAGACTTGCAAATCTTAGTATTCTATTCTTTAACACATATTTGTGCTTTAAATTCTTCTGATTATTCTTTTTTCTATTAGTAAGTATTAAGGTGAAGTTGGCATGATAAAGTGGAGCTTAAAATGCTTGAAACCTTATCTGCAGCGGTAACAACAGCAGCAACATTTTCCCTGTCAAAGTTGTGCAATCCGGCAATGATCTGTAGGCAGAAGAGGTGTTCATATGAAGATAATAATTTGTAAGAGATGAGATTTTTGAATACCTTGAGAGCTCTCCTTTGGTGGAAAGGTCTTAGAACAATCTCCTTGGCATTATTTGGCAGCAGCACTGCTCTCACCACAGAAGAAGCTCTCCTGTTAGGATACTGCGGCTGGTTTGGGCAGAGGGATTGCCCAAAAAGAAGGGTGTGCTTGAGGTTGGTGGAAATGGGTATGAAGATTGAGGAAGCCATTGTGAGTAAAGAGAGTAAAGATAAGTGGTGTATGTGGATACATGCAGCAGAGAGATATCTCATCAATCCTTGTCTTGATTTGGGCTGGGCTGTGAAATTTGGGGTTTTATTCCACTTGTTTTTATAACACGTAAAAGAATGGGTATCAGGTTCTTTGCCCGCATAGGAAAATGTATGTTTCCATTACATTATCTCTTTCTGTATTTTGATAGTCATCAGGAGACGACAAAAAATCCATGGCAGTGGAAGCAGTTCTGTTGCTTCAACAGAAAATAAATGGTGAAGACAGCGACTCTGTTTGTATTAGGCTACTGATGCCGTCAAAAGTTATTGGGTGTATAATAGGGAAGGGTGGCTCGAAGTCCGGAAAAGAACTGGAGCTGGTCGAAAGGCTATAAGCCCAAGTGTGCTGATGCCAATGAAGAGCTTGTGGAGGTAAAATCTTCTGAATATATTTTATGTTGACTATTTGTTACCCTTACATACTTGATAGCATTTCCGTTTTAAAAATTAGGTAGTTGAGAGATGCAACCGTGCAGATTGTCTTAAGACTGCGAGATGATGTCTTGGGAGACAAAGACGGTGCTCACAGACCTCCTGCTGTCACAGAATCTCTCTATACAGAAAACACTGTCCTTCCAATGCCAACAATTCCAATTTGCTTCATCAAGTTATGATCAGCGGTTTTACCTCTTCGTTATTCTCTATTTTGGCTGCCTGGCTCGAACTTGATTTGTCGCATTTCTCCATGGATTTGGCCACCAATAGAGCCAGGCTGGCTGCCATGGCTTCCATGTAAGCCTTCATCTTTTCTGTGTCGCTCTCAATGTTCTCAACTCTACCATCAAGGGCTGTCATGCGTTTCTCCAATACTTCTATTCTCGTCAATCGAACTGATCTGAGGCGAATATGATAGACTCAATAAACTCACGTAAGTTTATTTGATGGAAAATGTAGGCAGATGCTTAAGTGTGTAGAAAAGAAGAAGAAATGGTGGTATAATAGCTAGATAATGTCTAATAACCCCTTTGTACCGAAGAATTATTGATGCCCCAAAGCACGCCCAACTACTACGCTACAAAGACCAAGAGAGACTCTTTTTAATTGAATTCTTGATGTCCAACAATGCTGCCTAGGTCTTTTTTTATAGTAGTTTGTCCAGTCCTTTGTCTTGAGTAACGGTCGCTCTTTAATGATCCTTCTTAAAGGAGACCTTGAAGGCATTGGTCCCTTGACTCCCCTTGAATAACAACCTCATCTTTATGTGTGTATTCAGTGCTGATGTATTGTATTCCTAGGAGAGTAGCTAGAATGAATCTCATATTGGTCAAAATGCTTCACTATGCTTTTGAGGGTTGTTGACTCTTTAAGTCCATTACACTTGATCCATGAATTGCACCCTTGGTTGATCCGACCTGCTCTTCGTTGGTACCAAAATACTTACCGATCATGACCTATGATGGACGAAATTCCATCACTTATATTTTTCTGTTTCAAATGTTCTATTCTTTAACACATATTTGTGCTTTAATAACTTCTTTTTCGATAAAATGGAGCTTAAAATAGCAGTGATGGCTATTTTTAAGAAATGGAAAAAATACTCATTCGCATTGCCCGGCAACATGATCGGAAAGCCAAAAGCATCCATCCATCTGGGTAGAAGGCCATTGTTATTCAACACCCATTCCGACCACCACCAGAAGAAGCAGGAGCACCACCACCACGGTAGGTAGGTGGGTGGGGTGCTGTGCCGGGACGATGGACGGCAATGGTTTCATAACCACATATGTTGCCTTACAAGAAACGGAGTTTTGCTATGATCGATTGCAGCTCTCCAATGGCACTGCAGTTGAAGATGCGTATAAGAGTGTGTGGCAATTCTCTGGTTCTCTCGCCCACTCCTTGCCCAGTTTTCTTCTGCATCTTGTTTTCGTCAATGTCACCCTCCGCATCTTCCTCATTCTCCTCAAATTCGGATTCTTAAGGCAGCCGCGCTTTGTCGGGGAACTTCTTGTAAGCCCCCCTATTCATTATCCCCTCTTCGATGGGGTTTCTGATTTATTTGGGTGTTGATGCAGGCAGGCATCTTAATGGGTCCGAGTATATTTGGCAAGATACATGAACCCATGTTCAGCTTGCTTTTCAGGTTTGAACATTTTCGAGTATTGGAGACGGTAGCTAGCTTGGCCTTGACTTACTCCATGTTCCTTACCGGCCTCGAGACTGGTTTCACATCTGTGCGCCATGCCAGCTCCAAGGCATTGTGGATTGGCATTACTGGGGTTCTATTACCCTTTCTTGCCGGATGCAGTATCTGTTGGGTCATCGACCGCAGGCTTAATACTGGCCCTTTCTTCTGGGGTGCAGCCCTTTCCATAACCAGCTTCCCTGTCGTCACTCGCATAATTGCTGATCTGAAGCTCATCCATACTGAATTTGGGCAGCTGACCATGTCTCTCGCCAACGTCTCAGACGTCGCGTCCTGGGTCTTTATTTCCCTCGCCATGGGACTGTCTACAGGAAAACATTTGAGTCCATGGCCGCTTATTTCCTTTCTAGTCTTCATTTTGGTCTGTGTGTTTGGAGTTCGGCCAGTGTTGAAGAAATTGTTGGCTCAGTCAGATGCAGAAGGGTATGTTTATGATGAAAGGCACATGCAATACGTGCTCCTCGGAGTGAGCGTTTGCAGTTTGCTGACCGAAATGATTGGGATGGCCTCTTTTTCAGGTGCCCTTCTGCTGGGCCTAGTGATTCCAAATGGGGATTTCACGGCAGAGATTGTGGAGAGGTTGGGGGATGTAGTCGACAAGATACTGTTGCCATTATACTTTGTCCAGATCGGGCTCAAATGCAACTTTGAGTTTTTCGAAAGCAGTGAACCGGACATGACGCTGATATGGTGCTGTATATGCGTAGCTTGTTTAGCGAAAGTTGGGAGCACCATTTTGAGCGCTGTGTTTCATGGCATGACGCTTAAAGAAACTCTAAGCCTCGGGGTTATTTTGAACACCAAAGGCGTTGTAGCTCTTGTCATCATAAATGAAGGCTTCGACCGAGGGGTAATATATAATAAACACAGCTCAACACAACACAACACAACCATCCTAGGAATTAACTGATCTGATTGTGTACGGCAGGTACTGAGCCTCAAGGCATTCCAAGGCCTGGTTGTAGCAGTTGGAATCATGACAGCAGCAGTGAGACCAATTATAAGCTATGTTTACAAGCCATCACGAACTTGGCTACAACACAAGCGCAGAACCCTCTACAATGAGGAAGAAGAGGAAGACGAAGAGCTTCAAGTTCTGCTCTGCGTGTTCGAGATGCGATCTGTGCCAGGTCTAATCAACATTGTAGAACTCACTAACCCTCCCTCCGAGTCCCCGTTGGTGGTGTACCTCCTCCACCTTGTCGAGCTCATTGGAAATACAGCCACCCTGCTCATTATTCATAACACAGACAACAAGCCATCGTCTCACCGCAAGCGTCGCCATTCGAGGCGCAGGCAAGTGTCTCAGTCTGATCAGATTATCCAGGCTTTCCGGGAGTTTGAGTACGAAACCTCGGGGCAGTTATTTATTCAGCCTTTCACCACCATGTCTCCTTACGCCACCATGGATGAAGATATTTGTGGAATAGCTTTGGACAAGAAGGCCTCCTTAATCATCATCCCTTACCACACACACCTGGAGGGTGGCTTAAAATTGGAGGAGGAGAATAAGCTACTCAAGGAGCTGAATGATCGAGTTCTTGAGAATTCTCCTTGCTCCGTTGGAATATTGGTAGACCGCGGACTGGGATCATTGCCTCTGCTAGGCCATTTACAGAGGTATTCTCACCGGAGGATAGCATGCATCTTCGTAAGCGGACCGGACGACCGTGAAGCCTTGTTCTACGCTCTACGGATGGCAGCCCATCCCAAAGTCAAGCTAGACATCATAAGACTGGTGTCCACTGACGACTCGGAACTGGAACGAAGGATGGAAATAGATGACGAGGAAGGCGGACGTGGAATTTTGGACATCATAGCTGACTATGAAAACAACAAGAATCTTGACATTGATTTCCTTAACAAGTTTGAGCAGAAGATAACAAGCAGTGAAAATATAGGCTACTTTGAGATATGTTCTAACGACAGTGAACATACAGCAGAGATACTGAAAGAGTTGGAGGGGAAGTACGAGCTGTTTGTGGTGGGAAGAGGGAAGAGGATCATAGCGCCGGCAACGGTTGGGATGCTGGAATGGGCAGAGAATCCTGAGCTTGGTCTGTTGGGAGATGCACTGCTTGCTTCGGAGTTTGCTGCTACTAGTTCACTTCTGGTTGTGCAACAATATTGGGTTGAGGAGGCAGTGACTACTGGTGTTACTCTAGATCAGAAAGTCCTCCAAGAAAGATGGAGAAATGTTCCAGAGGAGGAGGAGGAGGAGGGGGATGGTCCCCAGTTGATGGGTAAGTATCCTTTTTTTTTTTTTTTCTAGGTATGTGTTGTTAGAAAGAATGTGTGGTAACTTAAATGATATTTTTGGTATAGGGACGAACGAATATTACTACTGATGCAAGGCAGGAGGGATAAAGACAACATTTGGAGGAGTGAGTTCTTATACCTTTTGCAGAATGTATGACATAAATAGTTGAGGAAATATTTTGTGATGTTTACTGTAGCTATTCACTTTTCAACCAACCTTATATAAAACTGTTGAGGGGTCGTACTGAGGTTTAACCCGATTAAATCACGAACATTAAAATTCTGAGAGAAAAAATTTGATGAGTCTCACAATAGGATAATTGAGGCATAATGCAATATCAATATCAAAAGATGAGCCTTGTGGTACTTTTTTTTTTGGGAGCATTTTTACACAATAAAATCAACTATGCAGCGAAATGCAATCGTTTTGTAGCGGAAATTAAACAGCTTTTTTCAGCAATTAAGTATGCATTGGCGAGCTAGTACTCAAATCATCACATTTCCAACATATCATAGTTTCTCACTCCCAAGTTCAACCCACCCTTGCCCCTAACCGGTTAATATCAAAGTCAAGAAGGTAAACTCTCATCGTTTTATTTGTTTAGGATTTTACTAATTCACAATTTCGTTTTGCAGATTAATGTTTATACCAAATTTGGAATTTCACATCAAGCTTGTGAATTTCATATATAAATGTAATATGATTTAGTTACAGAAAGAAATTTGTATGTACATGACACTTTTGTTTCGTAAATGATTGCAAAATGATACGGCCAATTGAATTGAAGAATATTGAATGTGCAAGGATTGTAATATAATATGATTTAATGGTTTTTATACAAGTCACTGCATACATTTCTGTTTTTACTTAAATTACATTGCAAAATGGAGTAGAGAATAACAAACCAGGGATATACTCCCTTGGGCTCTTAAAGAGTTTTTTTTGTGAAACTTGTGCAGATAACTCTTGTTATTTAGGTGTGTTCTTTATCTCCCATATAAGTTTAGGGAGAAGAGGAACAGGAGAGAGATCACAGAGAGATTATGAGAGAGAAACGGGAGAGAGGAGATAGCAGAAGGGATTACAGATCAAAGGAAGGATAAAGCATATCTCTTAGGAAATTTAGCGAAAGATTTGTGAGCCTTTTCATAGATAAATATACAACTGGACAGAGAAATCAAGTGGGTGAGGAATATATTTAGTTAAGATGGACTGATAATGGATGCATTCATCCCAAATAGAAGACGAAGACCCATATAGAGGAGATTTGATTTTATCAGATACAAAACGAGAGAAGAAGCAAAGAAATCCATTAGAAGATGGCATGGAACACAGGTGGGGGAGGAAAACTGGTAGTAAAAATATCAGACGATAGAGAAAGTTCAGACAACATGAACAACAACTTCCAGGAACATCAAAAATTATGGACTCAAAAGTATCAAATGAAAACAAGACAAACTGGAGACAAAAACCAGAAATAACAGCAGAGGAAAATGAGGAAAGGCCCAAAAAGTCAAGAAGAAAAGTATTACTAGAAACAGTAAAAGAGAATGCAGATTGGTTCGAAGGATGTGCAGTTGCTCAGTTGCATGAGTTCCAAGTTGTATCCATATTGGAAAAGGAGATACAAGTTCGAAGTGGAGAAGGGAAAAGAATCTTATTAAAGTTTAAAAGCAGTGGACAAGGAATCAATTTGTAGAAGAAAAATTAGAATCTTGGAGCTATTGGTTTGAAAGGGTCCAAAATTGGGAGGAAGAGCTAAGGCCAAGGAAAAGAACAGTATGAGCAGTATGGGTAAGCTTATTGGGTATTCTCTTGAAAGCTTGGACAGAGAAAAACTTTAATAAAATAACTGGAGTACATGGGGATTACTTGAGGATGGATGATAGACTATTTCACATTTCAAGACTAGAAAAAGATAGAGTCATGATTGAAACAACTAAAATGACCAGAATTAAAGAAGCACTTGAAGCAACTATAGATGGTAAAACTTTTACCATTAATGTTTGTGAGGAATGTTACTGCAATGGATGTGAAACTGATTTCCCTAGACTAGAAGAGCAAAGTCATAATTATGAAGGCGGGAAGAGGTGTCGAAAGAGGCCGAGCCACTGCATAAAGAAGACGAAGGAGGTGGAAACTCAGATAGGGAGGAGGAAAAAAGAAAGAGATAAAAAGAAATCACAAGAAAAAGCTGAAAAGAGGACAACAACAAACTCAGACACGTCACCAAAATCATAAGAATCACAGAAAAAGATAAGCTCAGGAAAAGTTGAAGATGAAAGAAGTTGGGTTGCTTTACTAAAAAAGGAAAAAGTTGAAACCTTAATACAAAAAACCGCAATAGAGAAAAGGTAGACAGTCCTGAAGCATGAAAGAGATCAGAAGAAAAGCAAAAGTTGGGGACCTCAACGGGAAAAAAATAAGATTATTCAAATGGAAGACAAACTGCAGAATAGTCTGACAAAGGAGAAGAGGAAAATGTCCAAACGAAAAGAACTATTAAAGTATTCAAGAAGAAACAAAAAAACCTCAAACAACAAAGTAAATAAAAAAAATCAGAAGAAAGAAGGTAGCAAAGATATTTCCTTTGAAGTTTTAAGAAAATCAAATTAACCTAGAGGAATCCAAGAGAAAAGAAGCAAAAGAGACTTTTCAAATACCAAAAATTCTGGGTACTCAATTCCATGGCATTCAAGAAGAAATTATAAAGCAATTTGAACTCCTGTAAACCAAAGTTAATCAAGAATTAGAAGGGGCATAAGAAGAACAATGAAGATAGCAAGCTGGAATTTGAAAGGAGCAACCAACAGTAATAAAGGAAAAATGATAGGCAAATGAAAGGAAAGCTTCATGTGGACATGATATTCATACACGAAACAAAGGTTAGTAAGCATGACTTATTATTTGCAGAACAATTACGGGGCAAAGAAAAAGTTAACCAGATGCAGATGGAAATAAGGGAGGACTGATTTTTATGTAAGTTTCCAGATGAAAGCTAGTTTCAAGAACAAAATTTTCTTTGCATTCAAGGTCAATTACCAGGAATGAGAGTGGATCAATGGTAATTTTCTTTGAATTCTCAAGAAGGAGAGTGGATCTTAGGAGGAGACTTTAATTCAGTCTTAGGAGATGAGGAAAGAAGAGGATTGAAACTGAATGTTAAAGATACTATGATTTTTTTTGAATTCATTCAAGCAATGAATGTTGCGGATATTCCAATAA
Organism: Umbilicus rupestris; assembly: GCA_963678935.1. Classification (NCBI taxonomy): domain Eukaryota; kingdom Viridiplantae; phylum Streptophyta; class Magnoliopsida; order Saxifragales; family Crassulaceae; genus Umbilicus; species Umbilicus rupestris. The sequence goes on along the minus strand of OY787628.1, from coordinate 8,331,810 downwards.
AAGGGAGAAATTTCACATGGAGTAACAAACAGAGAGCTAGCGGGCTGGATAGATTCCTTATTTCTCCAAAGGGAGTTTATATTCAATCTCAACCATCAAGAAATGCGTCAAAGAAATGATTAACAATTTCACAACAAAAAAAAAGAAATAAAGAAAAACAGTCCACGTAAAGGACCTCAAACAAGGAGCAAGAACAAAATTAGTGCCCACGTGAAGGACTTTAAGGTAAATTGTGTTAGATCATATCTTATTTAGATGAAGTAGGTGTAGAAGGAGGAATCACAATTCTCTGTCCTATGTAAACTTTTAAGTTTACCATACTCTATCAAAAAAAGTTACTGAAGTTTACTAATTGTAGTTTTAGGATTTATTCAAATAAATGTAATATTACAGTATTTTCATGTCAAATATTAAATTATAAATGTTTCCCTTATATGTTTTTTTTATATATTCTTTTTATCGTTTTTCATTTTATTAAATTATTTTTCATTTTATTAAATTATATGTTTACTACGTTAGAGTCTATATGGATAGCCTCAGATATCTGCTGCCGCCCAATCTATCATAAAACCCATTTGAAATTCTGCTTTGGCATTAATCTTAACACTCTCACAGATAGGAGAGGAAGGGTGTTGTGGAGATTGAATTTGAAGGTCTCACAGAAGTTTCAATGCATGATTCTGAAAAGGCAAGTTGGGGTATGCCAGATCAATACAAATGTCAGTGGGGGTTTCTAGCAAATCACACTTGTGGGTCATAATGTGGTTTTCAAACTTATCGTTGTTTGGCTTGGTAATGTTGCTATCCAGTTTAATTTTCCGCAGCATAATGAGGATCGCCATTTTCCACTTCAAAAGATTAAAAAAAAAAGAAGGAAGTAAGCAAAAGGTGGATGGTTGATTTTCAAGGCAGGGAGCATTGTGATGAGTCGTATTTATACGCTCAACTAATTATCTTTGTTAAAAACCACGTCTCCATTCTCAATTTTACTGGAGCATTGTTTAGACTTGCTTCCAGCATTGATGAAGGTCATGAGCAGGTGAGTACCCTTGTGTTAGGTTGATTGCCATAAAAATGTGGTGCACGAAGCTTTAGAAGACATTTTATGTTTACTTATAGTTTGCCTGGTAATGATGTTGTTCAATAAACATTCTCATATCTACTATTTACTTCTTGATTTCATAGCGGTGAACGAAATATCACGAAAATATTGAGTTTAGGTGTATGTGATTCGTGACTCTTGTATTCTATGATGGCTTCACACTCACTCCTCATCTAGTTTGTACCTTTTTCAACAAAATATGTTTTGTTGTATAGTTTATACTCAGAAAATATACCAGAGTGGCATATACTTGATTGTGCATTTTGTTTATTTTAGATGAATGATTCAAGCTAAGTTCTAACATTTTTCTTGATTTGTACCCAACTGCTACAACACAACCCCAAATTAGTGAGGCTCCTCAAAGAGTACTTCAACAGATGTGCCTTGCCTAGACTAAGGATGAAGATCTACTCAAATTTGCAGTTTATGCTCCAACAAATGGGTACAGGTATGCTATCTTTTTTGGCTTCCCTTTGTTTTCTTTCCTACCATCTGTATTAATACTTCTTATCGGACAGAGTGTTATTTGTAGTTCTCTTATGCTGAAAAGTTAAATGAACACAGCTACATCGAACTTTAAAAATGTCTATTACTCAGAATGCAGCCTCACATGAAATGGTAGTTGTTATTAACATTTCTCTCAATGAGGCCGCACTAGATTTGCACCTCTTTTGAATGATGCTACTTACAATTTGAACACACAAAAGTGATCTGTGAAAATGATAGTTGGTATAGGGCAGTCAATCCTAGTATTGTATGATACTAGGATTGACTGTCATATTAGCTAAGTCTAGCGGTATAACTAATTTGGTATTGTTAGTAATAATTGATAACTTATTCGAGAATTTAGCGGTTAAGAGTATGTAGAACATTGAAGTCGCCATTACCTTAACAGGATTGTTAGACTAGAACAGTAGTTTTACTAGTTGATACACGTTCAATCGATGATTACCAGTTGCAATGCATATCCCTGAACGATTCTTTCTGAAATTGATAATCAACAATCTTCTTGCAAACACCTCTTTTAGTGTGACAATTGTTAGTGAAACTTTATAACTGATTACTCTCTTTGGTTCAACCCGGCTTACTACTTGTTAGCATAGTAAAAGATTATAAATTTAATTTTCGCGCACACAACGACGTGCCGTCAGAACGCAGTGAAGGTCAGGACTTGTCAAGTCTGGTTGCTTTGATCCTCATAATTCATCTGGAGCGCAGCCTTGTTGAAGAATCAAACAGTTGCTTCTGAGAACAGTTGCGTACAGGTGCTGTCGCAGACTGTTGGTGACTAAAGCGTCATTCCTAGATAGTGACTGGAAGTCATTGATCAAGGGGGAGCATCGTTTAAGTTTGAAAAACTCAGCAGAAGTCCGACTGCTCCGCAGAGATTGCTTGGAGAGTCGTGGACTGTAGCTACAGCAATTCTAGATTAAAAGTTGCTATAACATCCGTCTAGTACACATTGTAATATGATACGCTAAGTCTATGAGTCATGTCTATAGCTTCATTTCTGGAAGAGTGTAGGAAGTACAAAGCGTGGGATCAGGCTGCGAGCTAATCTGTGTATAATCAAATGAGCGCCGATTCCAGTTAGGTTAGGAGTAAAGATCGAACTAGCATAGGCTGAGTCGGAGTATCTTGTATGTCCTACCGTATTAGTGAAATCTTGAGGACTGAGAGTCGTCTTCCCCAGACGTAGACAGTTGCAGAACTGGGTGAATAAATTTGCTTTTGTCTTTTAGGTTCGATCGGATAAAAGATTTTCGCAAAGTGATCCAAAGGTTGCTATAGAACATGTTGTAATCCGTCACCAGTAACGCAGTGCAAATATAAATTGGTATCAGATCCGATCACTCGACATACAAAGTGTGATCCGGGAGTGTGTTACTGACAACTACGTCGGTCACGAAGGAAGGACAAAGCACAAGCCGACCACCGCTGCTCGAGGGAGGAAAGTACAGCAATTCAAAAGCTCTATATGATATATTTGTTATTGTTGATGCTAATAATTTCAGGTTGATCTCCAACTGTGACGTGGCTAAACAAGCATGAGACATTTTGGAAACTGCTCATGAAGGAACAGATAAGGTAAAGAGCTCAAGGATTTAGATGATCCTCAAGTTTTGAAAGTCTGAACATGTTTAAGGGAGAGACCATCACTAAATTCAACGCAAGCTGTGTGACCTGTCAAACGAGGCCTATGCTCTCAGAGAACAGATTCGGCAGGAGAAGCTAGTAAGGAAAGTTCTCAGATCCCTGACGTCAAAGTTTGACATGAAGGTTACTGTCATAAGCTCAGGACATCAAAAACATGAGGTTAGAGCTACTGATTGGGTCCCTGAAGCAATTTGAGATGAAGATGGTAGATGATGCTACACCATCCTCTAGGACGAATGTCGGGCTGAAGGTTGAGACAAAAGAAAAGGAAGCTGCACCAGATGATGTTGTCCAACAGCCGTCCCTGATTGCCTAGAACTTTGATAAGTTCTTAAAGAGAATGGATCAAAATCCCTCTGCTGTAGGTGGAAGAAATCATCCCAGAAGGAGAGGTGAGAACTCCCATAGAAGGAACAAGTACTTTGAGCAGAGTAAAGAAGAGAGAAAAAGGCCAGATCACTTTCGTGTGTTCAAATTGCAAGTAGCATCATTCAAAAGAGGTGCAAATCTACTGCGGCCTCATCGGGAGAGATGCTAATAACAACTACCATTTCAATGAATAATTATTGCAGAAAAAGTCATGTGAGGCTGCATTCTGAGTAATAGACATTTCTAAAGCTTGTTGTACCTGTGTTCATTTAACTTTTCAGCATAAGAGAACTACAAATAACACTCTTTCTGATAAGAAGTATTAATACAGACTATAGGAAAGAAAAAATAAAACAAAGGAAAGCCAAAAAAGATAGCATACCTGTATCCATTTTTTGGAGCATAAACTGCAAATTTGAGTAGATCTTCATCCTTAGTCTAGGCAAGGTGCATCTGTTCAAGTACTCTTTGAGGAGCTTCACTAACTTGGGGCTGTGTTGTAGCAGTTGGGTACAAATCAAGAAAAATGTTGGAGCTTAACTTGAATCTTTCAGCTAAAAAAAAAAAATGCACAATCAAGTATATGCCGCACTCTGGTATGTTTTTCTGAGTAAAAACTATACAACAAAACATATTTTGCTGAAAAAGGTACAAACTAGATGAGGAGTGAGTGTGAAGCCATCCTAGAATACAAGAGACACAAAGCACGATACCCCTTCCCATACACTAAAACTCAATATTTTCGTGATATTTCGTTCACCGTTACGAGATCAAGAAGTAAACAGTGGACATGGGAATGTTTATCTAACAAATTCATTACAAGGCAAACTATAAGGAAATATAAAATGTCTTCTTAAGCTTCTTGCACCACATTTTTATGACAATCAACCTAACACGGCTACTCACCTGCCGGTACCTTCATCAATGCTGTAAGCAAGTCTAAACAATGCTCCAGTAAAATTGAGAATGGAGATGTGGTTTTTGACAAAGACTGATCCACCATTAGTACTCTCTCAATAAGAGCTAATAATGGCCGAAGCGGGTCTGCCACCTGTTACAAATTTGATTTGCTTTTGTTACTTACTAAGTCCCAAAAATCTTAAAATAAGATGAAATGGAAACTGCAGTATATGAGATGTATCTCAAAACATCAATCATTAGAGTCCAGCCTTTGAGAAAAAATCATCTGCTAAATGACCAAACCTTACCTGAACTGGATAGCAATCAGTCAGCATCTCATGCAACAGAGCAGCAGCCCTTTGGAAGCAGATTCTGCCGAAACCTTCCGCCCTCCCAGAGGAGGTGGGTGCTCCATCCCGGGTGGAACCAGACTACTTATAGCCTCGTCACAAATAGAATCTGTAGTTAGGAGCAAACATATTAGCCATCATTCACAAAGTTTGAAGATGGAGTATTAAAAATGATTACCTTCCTCTAGACCTTGGAACATGTATTCGAGGTGCAAATGAATTGATATTAATAGCTTTTTTATGTTAAAGAGCCAGCTGAACTCATCCCCTTCCGATTTTAGGAGGTCTGCCAAGCATTCAGCAAGCATCTGAACAACCAAAATAGATGCGACTGAATCAAGATACAGCAATGTAATAGATATTACACATACTAGCTTGCTTTAGACCACTCACCCTTAACTTCTCATCATCTTTTTCTCACAACAGACTTTTAACAATAGAAGCTTCAAACTGCCAAAAAATGTGTTAGTTAGATAAGTAGTACAGAAATAGTTTATAGCTATAAAAAACATTTTTATAAGTAATGAGGAATAAAGTACTTACAGCCTCACTGTGATGATGAACGGGAGGTGGGAAGAAATTCACAAGCATGCACATTAAGTGAGACGCTCCCTCCTGCTCCAGTTAACATTCAACAAACAAGAGAGGTTGATAATACATGCTATTCTACTTTTGAAGTTTAATCATATATCAAAGAGTGCTCGTTAGAATTAGCAATACATGTTGGTCAGTAGATTAACAGGCATTTGCTTCCGTTAGATTAGCAATACATGTTGGTCAGTAGATTAACAGGCATTTGCTTCCGTTAGAATTATGAAACAGGCATTTGCTTCCGTTAGAATTATGTTTAAATTCTAACGAGCACTCTTTGATATATGATTAAACTTCAAAAGTAGAATAGCATGTATTATCAACCTCTCTTGTTTGTTGAATGTTAACTGGAGCAGGAGGGAGCGTCTCACTTAATGTGCGCGCTTGTGAATTTCTTCCCACCTCCCGTTCATCATCACAGTGAGGCTGTAAGTACTTTATTCCTCATTACTTATAAAAATGTTTTTTATAGCTACAAACTATTTCTGTACTACTTATCTAACTAACACATTTTTTGGCAGTTTGAAGCTTCTATTGTTAAAAGTCTGTTGTGAGAAAAAGATGATGAGAAGTTAAGGGTGAGTGGTCTAAAGCAAGCTAGTATGTGTAATATCTATTACATTGCTGTATCTTGATTCAGTCGCATCTATTTTGGTTGTTCAGATGCTTGCTGAATGTCTGGCAGAACTCCTAAAATCGGAAGGGGATGAGTTCAGAGCAAAACTCAGCTATCTTAGTTCCTGCCACTAGCCTGCCTTCAAAAATGAACAAATATCAATATGGTAGAATAAAAGAATAATATGCGGCACATATGAGAAACTTAATCCAGAGACCAAAAAAGAAGATGATGATGATGAAGAAGAAGAAGAAGAAGAAGAGTCAAGCCCACCGTTCAGTTTCATATAGAGCAACGCTACTACTTGTCGACGAAATTAAAATTACCTCTCCTGAAAAGCTCACGCCCCTCGGCTAAGTGTGTAGGCTGGACATGGGTACAAGTAATAAATGATGTTCTAAGTGCCTTCAACGAAACCAATTGAAAATCTGACCAAATTGAGGAATCCATGTTGGGCGAATTTGTACTCGCCACTTCATTCACCGATTCTCTTTTACAAGCTGCATTTGCTAGAGCGATCAAAAGATCATCAACTTGTGATTGCAAATTATCGTTGTTTGAAACACCATTCTGAAAGCAATTATTAGAATAAGTCATATTGCATTCTATGAAGGGTGTTGCGATGAAAAAAATAAGTTTCCAGAAAACACCAAATGAGTATGAAAATGCTAGACAAAAAATTAACAATAACGGAGTTTTACATATAAAGAATGAAAGAAATAAACAACATCGTTTTATTATTTTGATTTTCGTCAAAAGATACCCAAAATAATATGTTACTAGAAAGAAGTGGACATACCGCCAAAAGAAGAGCCTCTAATGCATCAAGTGCAGCTATCATCATAGAAATTGATGCTTCAGAGGGAGCTTTCGCCTCAGCACCAACTCTGCGCTGCAGATCAGTTGCAGCACTGCGCTTCCGTTTTCCATCGCAGGGCACCAAGACTGATTCTTTCAAATCCCTATCAGAGGCATTTGAAAGTCTACCTTCCATTGAACTGACGAATGGTTTAAAGTCTGCGGACGCAATTTCTATAACAAATTTGCTAATGTGCACAGCTAGACCTGTAAAAGTCCTTGAGATGAATTATGTGCATATTGAAATCAATTATACAAGCTGCCATTACTTAAAAAATACAAGTAGCATCATTCAAAAGAGGTGCATATCTAGTGCGGCCTCATCGGGAGAGATGCCAATAACATCTACCGTCTCAACAAATAATTAGTTCTAGGAGACGAACTTTTCAAGAATTTTCACGATTGAAGTCCAAAAGCTTTACTTCAGCTAGGTGTGTGACCAGATGAGGATGAGCACGCCGTAACTTCAAGTGCAAGAATATCATACCAAGTCTAAAATGATAAAATGTGAGGCTTGCATTGTGCGTAATTGGTGTTTCTAAAGGTTATATGCATAGACCTATGTGTAATTTAATCCTCAGCATAAGAGCAATAAAAACATCTCTCTTTCTGAGCAGCATTATTAAAAATGGTGACAAGGGAAGCTGCGAAATAAAAAAGATAGTATACCTGAACCCATAATTTTGAGCATATACTGCAAATTTGAGTAGATCTTCATCCTTAGTCTAGGCAAGGCGCATCTTTTAGAATACTCTTGAAGGAGCCTCACTATCTTGGGACTGCGCGGTAGCAGTTGGCTACATAACATGAAAAATGTTAGAGTTGATCTCGAATCATAGAACTAGATTAAAAACCCAGAATCAAGTATACTCGGCACTTTGGGTGAGTGTGAAGCCATCCGAGAATACAAGAGAAACAAAGCACGATAACCCTACGAGATTAAAAAGAAAACAATGGATATAGGAATCTTTATCTTACAACGGCATTACCAGGCAAACTAGAAGTAAGCATAAAATGTCCTGTAGCATTCTGCACCACAGTATTTATTGCAATCAACCAAACACAGATGGCTACTCACCTGCCGATGAACTTCATCAATGCTGCAAGCAAATCTAAACAATGCTCGTGTAATACTGGGAGTTGTTTAAATATGAACTCTTGTTGCATGACTGTAATGAACGGGTATGTGGATTTCGCCAAAGACCCATCCACCATTAGTACTCTCTCAATCAGAGCCAATAATGGCAGAACCAGGACAGGCACCTGTCATGAATTAAGGTGAAATGGAAATTGCAGTGTATGAGATCTGCAACCCGTAGAAATAATCTCTAATAGTATGCTAAAATGATCAAAATCTTACCGGAACTGGATAAAAACTAGTAAGCATTTTCAGGCAACTTAGCAGCAGGCGTTTAGAAGCAAATTCTGCAGATGCTGCCGAAACCTTCTGCCCACCTAGAGGAGTTGGGTGCTCCATCCCTGGTTCACCAAGTCTTCTAATAGCCTCGCCACAAATAGAATTTGAAGAAGCAAACGTATTAGCCCTCACTCACGAAATTTGAAGATATGGTGTTAAAAACAAATACCTTCCTCTAAACCTTGTAACATGTATTTAAGGTGCAAATTGATTGATTTTAAAAGTTTTTGCATCATCGAGAACCAGCTGGTCCCATCCCCTTTAGATTTTGGGAGTTCAGCCAGGCATTCAGCGAGGATCTGAACAAACAAAATATATGGGACTGAGTCAAACTAAGATATAACATGTGCAGGGTAATAGCTGTTATACATAATAACTTGTGTTAACACTCACCCTCAACTTATCATTGTCTTTTTCTGACATGAGATTTTAAATAATGGAAGCTTCGAACTGCCATAATATGTCTTAGTCAGATAACTTGTACAAAAAAGTTTGTAGCTAGAAAAAGCATCCATGTGACGACATATGAAGTTGACACAGCCAGATAAACAAGGGATACCAACAAAATTGCAATTTCATCAAATTATAGAAGAGAGCTCATCAGCAAAAACCCTCAAATGATGATGGTATATCATAGATTTTTAACATATAAGGAATAAAATACTTACGGCATCGCTGTGACGATGAATGGAATCTGGGAAGTAATTCAAAAGTGTGCATGTTAAGCGACATGCTCCCTCCTGCTTGAGTTAACATTCAGAAAGAGAGGTCTAAATACTAAATAAAGCACATGTTTACGTTGTCCAAATAGTAAGTTACACTACTGACCAATGCATATTCTGAGTTACTTTTACTCAAGAATTCCAAGAGAGGCTGAGCCAGTTTCCTAGCAAATGAAACACCGTCTCTCTTTCCATCAGGGAAGTCGCCAAATGCCAACCTATTCCGAATGAAAAAATCACAAAATTAGTAGTCCATTTCAGTTCTCAACCACAACACTGAAACCCAAAGATACAAAGGATGCTGGGAAAAAATTCTACAGGGATGTTTGGCATAACGATTATACCAAATGCAAACTTGGTTATGATCTAAAAAGTAAAATCAATATTCCCGGTAGCTCTAGAATTTTTTCTTCTACCATAAACCAAAAAAGACTTGAATCGCAACCTGAATCCTTTGCAAGTTGAGAAAACATACCTTGTAAACATGTCTGATAGTGTGTTACACAATGCAGCTTGTACAAAGTCGGGAGCTGCTCAAATTAAAAACAATGTAGCTTGTAAACATGTCTAATAACTGTGCAAATTAAAGAATATGGTAAAAGGCAGTACTTTAGTAGCAGTAACACGATAAATAAACCTTAAAACCCATAAGATTAAACATAATTACACCAGGTTCTGCATGGAATAAACGTGTAGGTAATTAACTCTACAAACCAAATGTACCTATCTGATACTATGACCAATTATTTGCAGAAGTCAACTTAACACGCAGTGTAGGCATATCTTAAAATAAGTATATGATACTATCGAGGACTAACATTAAATTAGATAACAGCTACCAAGAACAAGCTAGTAGTGAGTAACAATAACGCGAAGTTGATAAAATTACCTTATGTAATTTGAACAGAAAGTTAAATAAGCGACAGGTCGTTAACTAACTATATCCCTCAAAAATAATTATTTCAGCAATGAATACCTGTACGTGCGGTAGGAGCTTCTCGAACCACAGTGCACAATAAGTCTCGAAACGCTTCGAACTACACCGTTCACAAGTCAGCCCGAGAAAGGAAATCCCAAACCAACACTTCTCAGGCTGCATCACACCAAAAAAAGAATATTTCATCACAAACTGCTCAATGATCCACCAAACATAAGCAACAGCCCTGCAACAAGAACAAAAACAACGTGAACTCACCACATTGCTCGAAACAGAAGCCAGCAACTTGTCCACCCACAAATCAACAGCAATTCTCCGATTCTCCCTCCTCTTAATATCCAGCTCAGGTTCCGACAACAGTCCGTCCGTTTGAATCTCATTCAAGATTCTCTTGAGATTAGAAACAGGCTCTTCCATGCATTCTTCAATCAGCCTGTAGAGCCGTAATTCAGCCATTCTAGCGCTGGGGTACTGCGACGTTCCGCCCCAGGTTTTTAGGGTTTAGGCAGAGGAGCAGCGAAAGAGATTCTGAGTGCATCAGTGGTGAATAAAAGTCACCTGAACCGTTTATATGATCGATATTTAAAAATAATATAAATAATATTATTTTGGATTAAATAAATAAATTTATTATTGTTTAAAAATACTTTTTAGCTATGAAACATTAAACCTTATAATTATTCATCAAAAACTAAGTTGAGATTCTAAACGAGATTCCTTTCCTCAAACCCTAAACCCTAAAAATAGCTTTGGAAAAAAACAAGGATTTGGTAGAGCTACAAATGTGGTGCTTTGGAGGGAGGGATCTCCCAGGAGCATGTGCTTATTATCTACCTCCAACTTATCTGTCATTGTTATCAGCAACTACACAAAAAACATGTAATCAAAAGAGTTTACTATTACATCAAATGAAACTTTTTCATAGCTTTACCTAAAATATAGTGTCAAACCGTCAATGGTGACAACTTTTTCATATAGACATATAGTGTCAAACTGTCAATGGTGACTAAGAGATGAACGTGGCCAGTGGCCACTTGGCTTTACTAGAAGGTTTTACCTAAAATCAAACAGGCAGGGGCAGCGAATCACCTGCATTGTTGAGAAGGATTATAGCCTAGTTGGGCTTGGACAGGGGCGGAGAATCAAAGAAGAAGATGGAGACTGAAGAGAAAATCAAAAATTCAAACCTGTTGCGGAATTAGGGAAGGGCTGAGGAGGAAGTAGGGAAGGACGGAAGGTCTTGATTCTTGAAACAGACAGCACGTCGTCAGGGGCGTCGCCTCGTTGGGGTTAGGGTTTGAGGCTTTGAGCCGAGGAATTGTTTGGGGGAGGGGGCGTCGATTGAAGGTGAAGCGTAGATTTTAATTTTAAAATATTTTAAAAAAATTCCCAAGTTACCCGGGCCCCCTGGTCTCATGGTATGAAAAGCTCTTTCTTGATCTTTATTTCAAAATCTATCATGACGAAGAGAACAATGATCTTAAGAAAAACATCGCCACCTTACGATCTCAACTCAAGCGATACTCCGAGTAAATTGGGTTTCGTGGATGGAACTCTCAACAAAACGAATGTAAATTTGGCCCGACTAGTGGATGATGCATTCCATGATTGTTTCGTGGATCCTAAATACGATCGAACTGAGCCTACGCTCAACCATGGACAAAGCGTATTTTTAATACTTTATAGTTGTCGATGTATGTTTTAGGGGTCAAGTTACAGTAAAAAATAATTTATAAACCTTGGTAAGTCAAGGATCGATCCAATGAGCAAATACGTATATACTATGTAAGATAGTGTCTTCGTTTAGCTATTCTAATAATGAAACAGTTATAATTACCTAATGAAGTGATTCTGACGCAAGAACAAAATTATGCAAATAAATTAACATTCCAGAATCAAACTTCACCCATGCATAACTCACAAATCATGCAATAATCCAAACAATTCAATTATACTATGAAGTTATGGAAATAACCTAATAACATCAGGCAAGCCGCCCAATCAAGGATCATTAACTGAATTAATATACACTATTGAGCGCCGCCCAATCACGGATTATCAACAAATTCGATTCAGTAAGCCTAAGGTTTCTAGACAAAAGATGTCAACTTTCATATCGATTCATGTACTAACAATATAGCTACCATGTTTCGATATCAACTCTACTCAATCCGGTTAATTACCTCATACTCAATCATCTTTTTGGTACTTAATCTAATTTCGTTCTAACAAGAAAGCATCCCAATCAATGTCAGATGTGCAAGAACGACAAATTAAGAGCAATAGAATTAAAATCTCAATTAACGTAATCGAAAGATTTTATTAACATCGCATGAATTGTTTGAGTACAAGCATGAGATCCGTAGGATCCCGAAACGAGATGGCTACTCACTAATCATAGTGATAAAACCAGAATATATGTATAAAAGAAAATTAAAGAAAAATACTCCACTACGAAGCCGAGTCTACGTCTTTAATCTCCTTGTAGCCTTCAACCGTATTTCCTCTCTTCAAAAATTAGGTCAAATCTTGCTCAGGTTCAGAATGCTCTTTTCTGGGTTTTAGGTACTTATTTATACCAAAATCTATTGAGCCGATTTTAGAAATCAATTTCGGACCGGTTCGGTATCAAACCGGCGGTTCTGTGACCAAACCGCCGGTTCAATTGGTGAACCGACGGTTGTCCATTGAACAGGGCTAACTCAGTGGATCATGAATTTTTGCCTTTGGGGCCGGTTCAAAACCAAACCTTCGGTTCAACATGTGAACCGATGGTTCAAATATGAACCGGGCTACTATTCACTCAGCACTTTGGTTCTGACTTTGCTCGCATTTTTGACCTTCTAAACCTTCAAATTTGGTCTTGGTGTAAACTAAAGAGTTGTAGCCCTTTAAGTTTCCAACAAGATATGGTACGCCTCAATCGGATAAGTATCATGTGGTCGGCAAGCCTTTGATGACGAATAGGTCAATCTGACCAGATTTGGTCTTTGTTCATCTGAATCTTTGTGTTTTGCGTTATATTGCTCCAAACGGATTACAAAGCCTCAATTTAATATAACTTGACCTGAAATTAGAGTAGAGTGGTGAAAAAACAAAGAAAAGTTCGGGAGAGGAGCAAAATTCATCATCAATTGAAGCTAATAATCGGTAAGAAATCAACCGATCAAAACACTCCACACTTAGAATTTGTTCGTCCCGAACAAAGATAAAATGTATAATGAGTAGCAGAAAAACTTAGTGCAAGTATCAATCAAGTTCATGCGATCTACACTAACTAAACTAATGTCCTAAGAAATGCAAGTCCTAACTCACTTTCGTAGGAATCACGGTTGCATTTAGCGTATGCATCAAGCCTATAAACCCCTAGGCTACCCTAGTGGACGAGTTATAATCTCGTGAAGGTTTTCAGAGGAGGGAATAACTACAAATCCCTAATGCAGGTATCCTATATGAATGCATGAAATGGGTGCTCAAAAGTGACAACATTATCGCAACAAGCTTAAACTCATGCGCTAAACCAACATCCAAGTCAAACTTTCTAGGGATAGTCCACGGGCTCTTGGCGCAAAGCTCATTCTCAAGTCTAAAAGTCCGGACCTTATAACCCATAAGAGAAGTGGAGTTTGGCTTGGCATTTTATAAAAATTGCATAAGCAAGACAAAGATTCCGTACAAGCACAAGGATCGTTCCTTTTTTTTTGATAGATTAAAATTGATTGAAGTAAGCACAAAGTTCACTTAAGGCAGGGAATTGATATTTCTTGCCTTGTTACACCTATTAAAATATTTAAGATTTGAACTAAGCATTTCACCACTGATTTTGCTGATATTTAAAGTTTTTTACGTGGACTGGATCCCCTTTTTCCTTTACTTTTTTTTTCTTTGATGAGGAAGTGATCCTTACTTCTTCAATGCATCTCGTGATGGTCGAGATTGAATATGAGCTCCCTGAATTCTTATATTTGATCCACCAAGCCATCCTTGTCTTTATTAATTCCTTTAGTTCCTCCCTAGATCTTTTTTGGCTTTTAAAACATCTTCTATTCCTCTCTTCCCAGATTATGGAATAACATAATGTTTTCCAAAATCTTTTGTACACTCTTGAGCACTTCCTTATTGACAACTTTGTATTAGCTCCTTCGTAGTTTTAGAGAATACCCAAACTACTCCCCACCAAAACAAGATGTCAGCCCATAATCTCCATCTCCACTTGCAGTGCACTAACAGATGGTCAGTAGTTTCTTCTTGATCTTCACAGAAGAGGCAGTTTAGGTTAGTTCCTGCCTTAAGAATTCCTCTCTTCTGCAACTCTTTTTTTGATGGGAGACTATTTTGGCATATTTTCCATATTAAGATCTCCACCTTAGGAGGAGCTAACCTTGTCCAAATCTGATGGGACATTTTTTTCACACTTGAGTTTCTTCATCTTAAGCTCCAAGGCTGTTTTCATTAGCGACTTTGTGTAGAATTCCCCATCTGAGCTGAATGCCGAAATAATTATATCCTCCTTCTCATTTTTTGGTTGAATGTGGTTGAGACTTCTCAGTAACTTTTCTTTCTCTTCTTCTTCCCATGAATATAAATTTCTTCTTGTTTTGTTTACCCAATTCCAAGAAGACCCTGACCACTCTCCCTTTTCGTTCACTACTGCATTCCTATTTGGTGTTACAGAATATAGCTTCGGAAATTCCTCTTTAAGCCTTTTTTCTCCCATCCAAAGATCTTTGCAGAATTTTATTGTATCTCCTTTGCCCAGATTTAATTTATGTCCTTGCCTGAATGTCATTCCCACTTCACTATTACTTCTTATAATATTTAGAACATCCCTCCAACTTTTAGAAATCTTGCTTTTAGGAATTTTCAGATTATCCTCATCAATGACTTCTCTGAATTTATACTTGTCAAGCACCATTCTTTTCCATAAGCCTTTCTTTTTTGAAAACAAGGATCATTCTTTAACTCATCTTATATGACTTATGATACATGATGCAATCACACACAATAAACAAGTGGTATAAGACACAATGTCAAGCTTAAGATGGAGTATCTAATAGCCTTCGGCCTTATTATGCAAGGAGGAACTTTTCTTCCATTCATTTGCATTTTATTTCTCTTTTTTTTCATAAATATTTTTTTTTGGGGGCCTATTTTGCGCTCTCTTTTGACTTTCCTCACTTAAAGCTTGGCAAGTATAAAAAATGAAGGCGGGGTGTGTGTGAGTAACAACATACATGAGAATACATGATAAGCGAACTAAAGTCACCATGAATCACAAACAATGCTTACGTTTTCAAAAAGATTATTTTAAAACCGGTGCCTACCGATATCAAGTTCGAAGCATACTTTCAAAACTGTATAGAACATATGGTAGACAAAAGATAGTAATAATATTAACTCGAAAGAATACACACTCGTACGAGTTATTATAGGTTCTAAACACAAACTCTGATAGAATGAATAGATAACCGACGTAGCTCATAAAGCGTGAGAAAGTTAACAACAAACCATTGATAATTTGAGCGTGCAAGTGTTATTAAAATAACATGCCTATCAGTTTAACTAAAACACGATACATGGCAATGATGTAGTGATTATTCGCTCCCAAACGCTCCACACTTAAGAGCAAGCTTAGTCCCTAAGCGATAAAACAAGAAATAAATATCAGCAAGAAACAGAACTAAGCATTTAAGTGGAGATTATATAAATCGCACATCATGTCATGTAATGCACAAATTTAACTAACCAAAACAAATATAAAAACTTACGAACTGGGTTACTTCCCGTCAAGGCCTAGTTTAACTTCTTGGCAAGACTCAGCAAAGTGCCCAATAGAAATCACTCGCGAGAAGTCCATTGCTAGAATCCCTTCTCGCGGGGCCTTCAATGCTCAAAGGTGTCAATCCACCTTCAAATCCCATTTAAATTTACGTCCATCAAGTGCTATATGGACGTTTAATTGACAGTCCAATCCCTTTATAAATATTAGTCCCTTGAGAACCAAGAGATTGTAGGAGCTTCTTCTCAGTAGTTTCAAAAAATATGGCAAGAACCTTAGAAACTTATCCGAAAGTGGTGCAAGAAGATATAAATTTTCACTACATGCTCTATATCCAATTGGCATGCTTCCCGTGAATTCTTTACTTAGGAACTTAGATGCCAATGTCTCTTGACCTTTCTTCACTATCACATCTATGTGTATGCGAGGATATTCTGTAGTCAAATTCTGATACAAATCAACAAAGCCCTCATAATTTTGAATTTGTGGTGGCTCAAATTGCTTCATCTCTTCCACTACATCACTGTGGTCATTAACATCATTGGGAAATAAGGGTGAAGGGGCAAATGCTTCATAAACATGAACTTCTTGATGGCTGGCCACTTCCATCTCGACGTCATTGTCTATGAATTCCTTGGTTGCGCCCGGTTCTCCTGCTGCTAAGCTTGCTTGCTGCGCAATCTGATTTTCCAGCATTCGGTTCCGAATAGTCAGCTGCTCCATTATTTTTGCAACGCTGTCAATTCTTGCGTTTGTTGCCTGAAACATTGAGGAGGTCTCTTGAAAGCGCTTATTCTGTTGTGCCAGAAAATCAGCGAGCATGGACTCCACACTTGATGTCCCAATGTTCTGAGATTGGGTCTGCTGATACTGTGCATTTTCATAGTATTGCTCTCCCATCAATGGATGATGGTTGTTTTACCAATTTTCCTCATATGATCGAGTCATGTAATCACGTTCTTCACAATAAGAACTCGGTTCATCCACAAATCGCCAAGATGGAGTATTATGAGGTGCTAAACAACGTTGCTCATCCCATGAGCTTCCTCCACTTGCATACATGCCTTGTTGATTGTATAAACACATTCTTGCAATTTAAGATAAACAGGTGATGAGTGAAGGATAAATTTTACAAAAAAAAAATATATATATACAAGAACAGTCTAGACTCCAGCACAATCTAAACTAAAACACACTAATCCATTGCTCCCCGGCAACGGCGCCATTTTGCAAAGCGTATTTTTAACCCTTTATAGTTGTCAATGTATGTTTTAGGGGTTAAGTTGCAGTCCAAACAATTTATAAACCTTAGTAAGCCAAGGGTCGATCCAAGGAGCAAATACATGTATATACTATGCAAGATAGTGCCTTCGTTTACCTATTCAAATAATGAAAGAGTTATAATTACCTAATGAATTGATTCTGACGCAAGAACAAATTATGCAAAAAAAATCAACATTTCAGAATCAAAATCCACCCATGCCTAACTCACAAATCATGCAATAATCCAAACAATTCAATTATACTATGGACTAAGGAAATAACCTAATAACATCAGGCAAGCCGCCCAGTCACGGATCATTGCCTGAATTAATCTACACTATTGAACGCCACCCAATTACGGATTATCAACAGTTTCGATTCTGTAAGCCTAAGGTTTCAGACGAAAGATGTCAACTTCCGTAACGATTCATGTACTCACAATATAGCTACCATTTTTCGATATCAACTCTACTCAATCCGGTTAATTACCCCAGACCCAATCATCTTTTTGGTACTTAACCTCATTTCGTTCTAACAAGAAAGCATCTCAGTCAATGTCAGATGTGCAAGAACGACAAATTTAGAGCAATAGAATTAAAAGACTTAATTAACATAATCGAAAGGTTTTATTAACATCGCATGAATTGTTTGAGTACAAGCATGAGATCGGTAGGATCCCGGAATAAGACGACTACTCACTAATCATGGTGATAAAACCAAAATACATGTATAAAAGAAAATTAAAGAAGAATCCTTCACTACGAAGCCGAGTCTTCGATCTTTAATCTTCATGGAATCTTCAGCCGTCTTTCCTCTCTTCATTAATTAAGTCAAATCTTGATCAGGTTCAGAATGCTCTTTTCTGGGTTTTAGGTACTTATTTATACCAAAATGTATTGGGTCGATTTTAGAAATCAATTCCGGACCGGTTCGGTGTCAAGCGGAGGTTTTGTGACCAAACCGCGGGTTCAATTGGTGAACCGCCGGTTCTCCATTGAACCGGACTAAGTTAGTGAATCATGAAGTTTTGCTTTTGGGGCCGGTTCAAAAACAAACCGCCTGTTTAACATGTGAACTGGCGGTTCAAATATGAACCAGGCTACTATTCACTCTGTACTTTGGTTCTGATTTTGCTGCACTTGCATTTGATCCACTGGACGTGATCCAGATAAACATGTCCCAGTCGCCTATGCCAAATAATAGCTTCATCAGTTTTTTTAAATAGACATGCTGCACTTGCATTTGATCCACTGGACGTGTGTAAGTAACAATTATTGCAGATCTTCTCCTTCCATCAGGCAGTCACCATTCTCATCAAGTACCAAAGAAGCATCATGGGTGAACAGATGCGTCTGAGACCATTGCACAACTGGCTACTACTTATCAGATTAGCGTGCAACCCTTCAACATGCAAGACATTCTCCAAATTAGGCATTTTTGGCACATTTAAATGTTCCACGGCCCACTACTCTTCCTTTCACACCATCACCAAAAGTCACTGAGTTTTCTTTCTAAGCCCTAATGTTCTTCAAATTACTTTGATCACATGTCATATGAGCTGAGCAACCACTATCAAAATACCATTGATCCTTCTTTAATGAATCTGCAGAACTGTAGGCAACGTGGCATATGTCGACTGATCTCTGTACTCGACAATGAAGAGATGGCAAACAGGATGAGATCAAAGTCTGATGATGTCTACATTCAAGAGATGGCAAACAGGATGAGATCAAAATTTGACAAATATTGGGGAAGTAATAACCTTCTGATATCGATAGGTGCTGTTTTGGATCCTCGGAACAAATTGAAGGCCATCCAATTTTACTCCCAGTCACTATATGACTCTGAATCGCAAGCTCAGGAATATGTCTCTACTGTTAGAGACATTTTATATGAACTTTATAAGGAGTATGTGGAAATCTGGACGCATGAGAGTTTTGGCAACATTGGAGGTTCTAGACGAGATGATAACAATGATCAGTCTAATGTTAACAACATGATTGGGAAAGGTACTAGAGGGAGACGAAAGTTTGATGAATATATAAGAGGTTCTGATGCTTCTGAAAATCCAAAATCTGAAGTTGACATATATTTAGAAGATGGAATAATTCTTGTTGGGGACACAAATGATAATTTTGATCCATTGGATTGGTGGAAGAGCAATGGTTTGAAGTTTCGGATTTTATCGAAACTAGCTTGTGATATCCTAGCAATTCCTATAACTTCTGTGGCTTCAGAATCTGCTTTTAGTGCTGGTAGTCGTGTTATTGATTCATACAGGGCTTCTCTTGGAGTTGACACGGTGCAAATGTTATTATGCGGCGAGGATTGGCTGAGAAATTTTTACAATATTAAAAAGAAAAAAAGGGTACTTAAACTATTTCATATTACGTTGTTATCGAATTATTTGTTTATGAACTGTATATATATCATTCACTAACAATATTTATTATTTATTTCAGAGTAATGAACAGGAAATGAAGGAAATTATGTTTTGAAGAAATGCGGTTGGCTACCTATAGGTAACCTTTCGTATTATTTCAATTATACTCAACCTATTATAGTATGCAATGCAACACAACTTATTATCCAATCTATCATAATATTTCTGTTATACTCATCATATTTTATCTATTTTTATATTAGGGTCACAAAATTAAAGAGGCTGTTCCATGAGAAGTAGACTAATTTTTATTGCTGAGATGACGAAGGTTGAAGAATGAAGATGATGCAAAAAACGAGTTGCGATTTTGTAATACAAACAATCTTTTATTACGTTCCGTTTTTGATTTTTTTTTTTTTTTTGTAATTATGTCATTGTGTGACTTCATAGAACACAAATTTTAAGTTGCATAATTAAGCACTTTTTGTTTTTTGTTTAGGTAAACGAGCTACCAAACGAGTAGCTTGTTTATGGGCTTGATTATAGCTCGAGCTTGATAATATTCGAGTCGAGTTCGAGTAACTAAAAATTTAAACGAGTCGAGTTCGAACATGAAAATATAGGCTCGACGAGTTCGAGTTCGAGTACGAGTTCAGTATATTTTTAATCGAGTCGAGTTCGAGCTTCACACTACTCGGCTCGACTCGACTCGTTTGCAGCCCTACTCTCCACTCATACTGTACTTGTGCATAATGATTCTTCTGCTTGATTCTGATTTGTTTCAGAAATGAAGGACATCGTGTCTTAATGTGCCTTCTTTAATTGCAAAAGTAACAAACATGATCTTCACTTTTTCTCATCATTGGCTGCTTCCCCTTACGTATCAGTTTGACCTAAAAGCTTCCCAGAGACTGTCGCAACAATGGTGGCATGTACGTCTGAACATTTAAAACTTCAGTTGATGCAACGCTTTCAATGAGAACTTCACTACAATGAAGACCGGCGCGGGATGATGGAGTTCTCTGATCAATGGCACTCTATGAATCTTCTTAGTTTATATTATGGTCGAAATGCTCACTGACTGCAAACCCTAGGCACTCAATTTATGGCCTAGATTTGCTTATTCATATTTGGTAATCAAATCTAACCACCAAGATTTGATTTTATTTTTTCAAATGTTTGATCTTCCTTGCTAAGCAAGTCGCCATCCAATCCCTAGAAGATCTCCGTTAATAAACGTGAATATTTGATATCTTATTAATATTCCTTGAATATCTCGGATATGTATATGCAGCATATATGGAAAGTCGCTTATACGACTGCCAATGCATCTTGTTTCACAACATTTCTCGTCCGAACTGACTTGTTCCACTTGACGACGGCGAACAACATACAGAAGTTTTGCCAAACACACATGCATACATAATCTACCTACAACATGTTTGTGTGTAGCTTTTCATCCTGCTTAATTAGTGCATTGTGAAATTTGACGCGTTGCTAGTGTCTTGAACCAACAAGTTGCTATAGCAACTTTTTGCGATACTTGCGGAATAATCTTGCTAAATCCGAACCTGAAAACTCAAGCACTTTGGTTACCCACTTCGGGCAATGCCTAAGTCTGATAGAACGAATCTTTGCTCAGTATGATCCCACATACTTACGTACGCTGCCAACTAATCGACACAATGTAGTAATAAAATGCTACAGCTCTGATCACACAGACTTAACCTATTCTATGATAAAGTGTTATGAGAGGATGTTATAGCAACTTACTACAACAAGCTGGTCTTCCTTACCATCTACGTTAGATTCTTCGCGCTCTCCAAGCTACTCAATCCGACTTCCGCGAGTTCTCACAACTCCAGTGGCGCTCCCTCTGGATCAGTGACCTCCAGTAAGCTATCTGAGACGTTACTCTGCTCTTTAATTATTTGTGGCTAGCTCACCCATGACGATTCTTCAAAGGGCATATGTACTTGATCTTCAACGAGACTCTGCTCCAGTTGAACTCAATGATCAAGCATCGATCAGGCTCATCTAGTCATGATCTCTCTCAACCTTTCCCATTGAGAGCACACTAGCTCTTTGCTTTCTTTTACGTGTGTGTGCGCGTTTGTTTCTTCCTTAAAGATGTTGTCCTTATATACTGGCAGCCCATGGAGGATTTTAGAAATCCTAGTCCCATTAGGATTCATAACACTTCTTAAATCCCTTTTATCAATCCCGATCTATTCCAAGATCTTAGAAAGTTTGTTGAGATTTTGTTATAACATTCCAAAAAGCCTTTTTAGAAACCATATCTTCTTCTTGATCTTTGAAGGTTCTTAACCAATTTGTTGCTGCGGAAATTTCCTTAAACCATTTAGAAAACATACTCAGATCCGCTGGCCGTCTTCAGGTTGCTCTAGCTTCTTGCTCGATAGGTTGCTGTAGCAACTCGTCAGATCAGCTTGCAGCAATTTTGTCAAGGATGCCACATACATTAACACATTGAGTTTGCATATATTAAAAGCTCTTGTAAATGGTTGACGCACACAAAATTACAATCACGTTGAAATCAATCATATCTCATGGTATCTGAAGCTCTTTCTTGATCCTTTTTTCAAAGTCTATCATGACGAACGTTAATGTCACAATAGAGAACAATAATCTTAAAAAAACATCACCACCCTACGATCTCAATTCAAGCGATACTCCGGGTAAATTGGTTTTCGTGAATGGAACTTCGAAGAAACCGAATGCAAATTTGGCCCATATGGCTGACTAGTACATGGCGCACTCCATAATTGTCTCATAGATACGATCGAGCTGAGTCTAAGCTCAACCATCTCCTAAAAGAAAAGGCAAAGGATTTGTGGGACGACATCAGAGAATGATTTTCATTGATGAATGAATCCCAAAACCATAAACTCAAATGAAATTGCTGAAATTTAGCACAAATGAGGCATGTCGATCCTCAACTACTACATTAAATTGAAATGTTTATGGGAAGATTTTGGGAAATATGATCATTTTCCTTCTTGTATAATGCAAGACGGACTATTGTTACGGTATCACTGGTAAGCTTTGAGGTGGAAAGCTCAGATTTTCTGGAGAAAGATTTTTAGTGATAGATGAAAGGCAATAGCAAATTCGGTGGTTAGGTTGCGCTCACTAGAGGTATAAAAATAAGATCGCTTGAAGTTGGGTATGTTTCGATAAGCACTGTATTTTGTACACTGAACTCTCATAGCGAATTGCTCTCCTTGAACTTGGACAAGTCCCCCAGATGTAGGTTGTTCTGCCGAACTGGGTAACATATCGTGTGCTCTGTTTTTACATTTCGCACTAACTTTGTTTCAATCGAACTTATCCTACAGAATAACCTTACAGATTAACTAGAACAAAATTAATCACACACACGATTACACATGCAATACGGGCATTGCATGTTGTTGAGTTTGTGGTGGCAACATAGTTGCTGCTGCATAAAGATGTGAGATCTAATACTTCCAAGAAGCCCAACGCATCTGCGCAAACCTTGGCTATCTACTTCAAGCTCGCCTTCAAAATGAACAAAAGTCAGCGTTAGAAGAGAGTATATGGTGGAATATAAGGTATATAAATACAAAAACCAAACAAAAGAGTCAAGCCTATCCTTCGTTTTCATTATATATATATGGCGATGATGCCAATGAAATTACCTCTTTTCTGAAAAGCTCAAACCCGGGCCTGGTAGAACAAAGAAATGATGTTTTTCAAGGAAGCCAGCTGAAAGTCTGCCCAAGTTGAGAAATGATTATAAAATAACATCAACATTCCCGTTAGTTCTATAATTTTTTCAAACCAAAACCTCAATCCTTTGCAAGTTGCACCTTGTAAACAAGTTTGGACCAAATCTGAAGATGCTGGCAGTAGTAGTTTAGCAGAACATGACAAATAAACCAAAAAAAAAAAACGACGTCGTGCTGCTCATCCGAGCGGTGTGTTTTGGCGGTAAAAGTTGATTCCCCGCCCAAAATCAGCAACGTAGGTCAAATTGTGGATGAAGTGAATTGGAATTCGAAAGTGGAGCAGCGAAGAAAGAGATGGACGACGGCGACGAAGTCAGAACCGCTCACAAGCGAGAGTTCCTCGAATTCCTAGATCAAGATGTGCGTCTTCGTCTCTTCTTCTATTCTCCACGTTATGTATTGTCTCGTCCGCTTGACTCACCGTGTGTCATTTTCAGGTCGGCAAGGGCATTTACATCGACGAGATTCGGAAGATGATCCATCATAAACGTCGCAGGCTTATCGTCAATATTTCAGATCTTCATGATTACAACACTCAATTCACTCGCGGGTATGCATACCATCTTTTCTAACTTCTCTTTCGCTTCTCCCACATTGAAAAACCTTCCTTCCAGGCTTCTCAGAAACCCCAGCGAATACATGCAACCTTTTTCTGATGCTGTAACTGAGGTCACTCGTAATCTGGACCCAAAGGCTCTCAAAGAAGGTGAACAGGTGCTTGTTGGATTTGAGGGGCCTTTTGTGTCCCGCCGTGTCACTCCCAGAGATCTTATGTCCAGCTATATTGGATCAATGGTCTGCGTAGAGGGCATTGTCACCAAATGTAAGGCCTCTATACAATCATTTTGACATCTTACATTTCTGTATGCTCCAACTCATTAGATGGCACTATTTGAAATATATATGAGTAGGTGGGATGTCAATGCCATAAAATTTCAAACTCACTGAGCAGTGCTCTCTGCTTAATTACTATCCACTGCTGTCACTTTTTAAACTTACAACTATGAAGCAATCCTTGGAATTGAAACCTCAAGCCTTGCAATCTCCTTTAATTTTTGTATTCCTGCTATGACATCGTTCGTATACTAGAGGGCTCAGACATCCATTGTAAAATAAACAGTTAATATTTGACTGTTTTCAGCTTTGTTTCTCCAATGTTACAAGCCTGAAACTTGTATTGATATTTTTGTTGTTGTCTGATATAAAGGTTCACTCGTGCGGCCAAAAGTTGTAAAAAGTGTTCATTCTTGCCCTACCACAGGAAACTTCACAACCCGTGAATATCGAGACATTACATCAAATGTTGGTTTACCAACAGGCTCAGTCTATCCTACTAGGGTAACTTCAGGCTCTCTCTTTTATATTTCCTTTTGTGATTGAAATATATTATTGTCCTAGACAATATTTTCACTTGCTAATATTTCTAATTTTAGGATGAAAATGGTAATCTACTGGTGACTGAATATGGGCTTTGCAAATATAAAGATCATCAAACATTGTCAATGCAAGAGGTACCTGAAAATTCTGCTCCTGGGCAGCTTCCTAGAAGTGTTGATGTGATAGTTGAGGATGATCTTGTGGATGCTTGTAAACCCGGTGATCGAGTTGCAATATTTGGTCTGTATAAAGCTCTTCCTGGAAATAGCAAGGGAAGTGTCAATGGAGTATTCAGGTTTGTTCTGAAACTTATTTTGTGTATGTTTTCTTTTCCCATTGCACCAATGCTACAAATTATCTTTGTTTCTGCAGGACTGTGCTCATAGCAAACAATGTTTCTCTACTCAACAAAGAAGCAAATGCCCCAATTTACACTCCTGAAGATGTTAGCAGCATCAAAAAGATATCTGATAGAACTGATACATTTGAGTTGCTTGGAAATTCACTTGCACCTTCTATACATGGGCATTCCTGGATAAAGAAAGCAGTAATTTTATTGATGCTTGGTGGAGTTGAGAAGAACCTGAAAAATGGGACTCACTTGCGAGGGTAATATACAATGTCTCGCCTTTCCTATTCTGAAGCTTGCATTTAGAGACAGGAAGCATCTTTTAATTAATTTTGTAAAAACTATCTTAACTTTATTCTACCTCTGATTGAGTTTTAGAGAGGGCCAACACTGAGACTTAGTTTGTACTTTAATTATGTACCAGGGACATAAACATGATGATGGTTGGTGATCCTTCAGTCGCCAAGTCTCAACTGTTAAGAGCAATAATGAATATTGCTCCTCTGGCCATATCAACCACGGGCCGAGGCTCTTCTGGGGTTGGGTTGACAGCTGCTGTAACATCTGATCAAGAAACAGGTGAGTGTACCTTATCTGATCTCCTTGTTGTTGTTGATGAATAATGTATCCTACTTGAATATATTCTTTACCTTATCAGGAGAAAGAAGACTTGAAGCTGGTGCCATGGTTCTCGCTGATCGAGGTATTGTTTGCATTGATGAATTTGATAAGATGAATGATCAAGATAGAGTTGCTATACATGAAGTCATGGAACAACAGACCGTCACAATTGCAAAAGCTGGAATACATGCATCATTAAATGCACGATGTAGTGTTGTGGCTGCTGCAAACCCCATATATGGAACTGTAAGTTTGAAGCATATATAATAGCATAACTTGAATGTTTGTTGGGCAATTTTTACTGATAATCTTGCTGGACAATTTTTTACAGTATGATCGTTCTTTGACCCCTACTAAAAACATTGGTCTTCCTGACTCCTTACTTTCACGGTTTGATTTGCTGTTTATTGTATTGGATCAAATGGATCCTGATATCGATCGTCAGATATCTGAGCATGTTTTGCGTATGCATCGATATCGATCCGCGGCAGATGGAGGTAGGTTTTTGTCATTTTGAATGCATGTATTTGATATGTTGGACTCTCGTTACGTTGCCTATTTTTCAGGTGAGGGGGCGTCACTTGACGGTAGATATGGTAGAGTCGATGATTCTGATGCTGATTCAGTCTTTGTGAAATATAATCGCATGTTACATGGGGGGAAAGTATCAAGGAGCAAGAAACCTGATACCCTAACCAGCAAGTTTCTTAAAAAGTATATTCATTATGCGAAGCACAGAATCCAGCCTGACTTGACTGATGAGGTTCTCATTGCTGATTCATACTTGATAATTACTAATAGTTTCTTTCTATTGAGGCACTGGGATATGAATCCTACCATATATGTTCCCTTTGCTCCAATTTAGCGGCAAATGATAGGTTTATTTTCCCTTTTCTTAACTCATGGAAGTGTTTGGTGCAATGGTGTTTTTATTACCACAGGCATCTGATCACATTGCAACTGCATATGCGGAGCTTAGAAATGCTGCTTCGAACGCGCAGGTATTGTTACTTATCTTACTCGGGCCTCAAAAATATACATCTTGTCCTATTTTTAACTGTTTTTACCGATTGGTTTCCTTTGATTAGTCTGGAGGAGGCACACTACCAATTACTGCCAGAACATTGGAGACTATTATACGTTTATCAACAGCACATGCTAAATTAAAGCTATGCAGAAAGGTACATGACAGGATTTTTATTTTTACTTGTTTAGAGTCATTTTGAGATTACTTTAGCACAATTCAACTGCATTTAGACTTGGTGCAGCTATCTAACATTCGCATCATTTGAGTTTATAGAAGAAACTATACTTTCTCATGTTTCTAATACACAAAATATACATATACACTTCAAACAATGATGTGCGTACTCATTGGAATTCTTTCTTTTGCTAGGTGGTTAAATCTGACGTGGAGGCTGCTCTTAAAGTTCTGAATTTTGCGGTTTACCACAAAGAATTGAATGACATGGAAGAACGTGAACAACAAAGGCATAAAGAGCTTGAAAGAAAGCGCAATGCAGATCGACCAACTCAAAACAACAGCAGATCCACAAGTCAGACTACAAGAGGGTGAGGATGCATGTTTTGGTATTTTCATTTCGAAAATCTATTTAGTCGTTTTAGTGTCTGCATTAGTTAGTTTGTTGCAGGTGTATCTTGCCCTAAAAATAGTATTTTACTTGGAAATTGCTTGCTATTGCATTCTGAGTTATGTCATTCCATGAATATTGTGCTTATGTGTATTTATTTTTCGTATGTTGCACACATATTTCAGTTGTCATTTGAAATATCATTTTCTAGTTAGCGCATGATAAATACACGGCTTATATTTTAATTTCCACATTAATTACATCTACATTTGCTATGTGTGGGTATATTAAAGAATGAATGCCATGGATATTGATGACCCTCCTACAGCCGAAGCTAGTTTGCCTCTCGATGATGAAAGGTATGCATACTTGAAAAAATGGCAATTTAACCCTCAGGCTGATTCACCGACACTTCTGTTTAATGATGTTTGTATCTGTTATTTCAGGGTTCAGTTGTTTGAAAGTAGATTTGGGCATCATGTGGGGGCAAACCACTTTAGTGACACATCCAACATATCCATTGATGATATTGAGAAGGTTGTCAATGCTGGAGTAGACGTCCCGTTTACGAGGGAAGATTTGCTATCTCTGTTAAAGGTATGGATGAGCTAAGAATAGTGTCCCAATCTCCAATAGTGTTGGTCCAAACTGTAGGATTGCATGGGAACAAAATTTGCTTTTATTTTTTTTTTCAGTACCATGCTCTGCATGACTTGGCATGAGAGATAATCTAAAAGAGGCCGTTTTTTTTTTAATCTTGCAGAAGCTACAAGATAAAAACAGATTGATGATACTTGATGATGGAAGGACAGTCATGATGATCTGATCACACAATTGGCCAGGTGCAGTTTCTAGAGGTTGTTAGTTACAAGTCATTGGCCAGGTTCATCATGTTGGTTGTATTGTTTCTTTGAGGTCATGCAGGCGGTTGATGCACTTAGATTGGGATTAATTGGCTAATATTTGTATTTTTTGTCTTTGGATGGGAACATGTCCTTTGCTTTAGAGTCTTAAGTTTAGTCTTACAAAGCATATTATTATATATACGAGATACTATGTTTGATAAACTTGGCCATGATGATGATTGCTACTTTGTAGTTTAGGATTTCGGTAGAAAGGCATCTTGAAACATTGTATTTCCGGATAATTTATATGATAAAGAAAAAATCGAGGGCATGATCATGCAATTGTTGATGGGAAGCAATGAAGTTCATTTCTATGAGAGCAATGCCGAAGTTTATCAACTTTTGGCATCAAAGAGTAAGGCAGAATGAAGAGTACAAAGGTAGCAATCTTGGGAAGAAGCAACATCCTTATTACCATCTGCAAGGTAAGGCTGCAAACGAGTCGAGTCGAGTATCATAGTGTTCAAGCTCTGTTTATTAATTTTTTTACAATTTTGAGCTCGAGCCAAGTAGTCACGAGCTTAAAAAACATGTGTTCGAGCTTCATTCGTTTAATTTTCACGAGTTCGAGCCGAGCTCGAGCTTTATACGAGTAGTTTACTTCATTATAGTTGAAGTGTATTTTTCTAGCAACGAACTTTAAAACGGGACAATGACTAGAAGACAAATCGTTTAGATGATTCGTTTTTGGCATCATCTTCAACCTTCGTCATCATACAACAAAAATGACTAGAAGACGAATCGTTTGGATTACTAAAAATGTAGGCATTTTTCAACTTAGAATTCAATTGGATGACTAATCGAATTTAAATGAATAAATAAACGTATACATACGAGCTTTAATCGAGTTTATAAACGGGCTTTAATCGAACAAATAAAGAAATTTTTTTTTAACTGCCACCTTTTACAAACTTAATTTCTCAAATGCCATCTTTTTCAACTTTGTTTCCAAAATGCCACAACTTCAACAAACCGCTACTGCCAGTAGCGGTTTGTTCCTCGTTGTATATATCAGGTAACACATCAGCGCTGATTTGGGAGTGACGCGGCAGGATTAGTACAAACCGCTATTGCCAGTAGCGGTTTGTACCCGAATCGAATATGATTCGGCCGAATCAAAGCTCCTGCCGCTTCATATAGCAAGAAAGGACTCATCGGCAGGAGCTTTGATTCGGCCGAATCATATTCGATTCAGGTACAAACCGCTACTGTCAGTAGCGGTCTGTACTAATCTTGCCCCATCAATGCCAAATCAGCGCGGATGTGTTACCTGGTGTATACAACGAGGAACAAATCGCTACTGGCAGTAGCGGTTTGTTGAAGTTGTGGCATTTTGGAAACAAAGTTGAGAAAGATGGCATTTGGGAAATTAAGTTTGTAAAAAGTGGCAGTTAAAAAAAATTTTCACAAATAAACGAGTTGTTTGCGAGTCTATACGAGCCGAGTAGCACTTTGTTCAAGCTTGACTCGTTTAATAAACGAACATAAGTATCATGTTCGTACTTGACTCGTTTAAAATCGAGTCAAACTTTGATCGAACTTGTTCGCGAGTGGTTCACAAGTATATCGACTCGCTTGGAGCCATATGCAAGGCTATACCATGTGTTGGGCGAACAATTAAGGTTAAAATAATTGGTAACAACATTATTTGCATATAGGTTCTCGTCATGCAAAGCAAGACACACAAGTTGCCTATAGTTTTGTTATGGTTTTTAGTTTGTTTTTAATGAAAATCATACTCAAAACAATCTTTACAAATATGTATATTAATTAAAGCTGCATTATTTTTAAACTGAATTTGAAGCTGTGTATGAGAAACTATTTGTACATTTGGACACTTCTTCTAGCTCATTTTCAAATTGATGTGACTTTTGGTTTCAGACATTAAAAATGTGATATTTTCTTTTCGTACAATATTCTAATAAAATTACTTTCTAATGATGTATAAATTGTATTTAGATTCTATCTGAATTGGTTTTTGTGATTCAGACTGTTTTGATAATGAAGTTTTCAATACCGACTGTTGGTATCGCCACTGCATTCATGACGAATGAGCTAGTCATCTCATCATTTTTCCTTATTTATTGGTTCATTTCGAAACTTTCGTCCAAATTGAAAGATTCCATACCATTGATGAATGAAAGAGGATAAAATTGAAGTCATGTTTGTTTGAAGGAGTGAGTATGAGAGTCATAGGTGCATATTTTACAGGAATTTTGACCGTTATATAAAATTTTATCGGTTACACCTGTCATAAAATGATTCATAATCTTATAAAAATCTTGGGCAATATTTAAAAAATAATAATACAATATGATTCAATATTGAATAATATATATTTTTTAAAGTATTGTTTTTTTACTTATGAACAGTAAAAGAAAGTCTTTTTTTACACGCTGCACAAACTATACAAAAATATGATATCTAATTAATGAATAATGATAGTAAATCCTCATTAAGGATGTCCTCAACGAGTGTATCTACTCCAAGTTTCTCGTGTTTAAATTCTGAAAAAATCCTTCTCCTGCAGTGTCTTTAATATCATATAATACATTGACCCATCTTCATATGGTATGATACGTTTGATGATTTACTTTATTGTATGTGACACTTACGATTCCGCTAGTTGAGATTTATGGGTGTATTAAGTGTGAAGAAAATATGGTATGACCATTTTTTTAAATCAAAATTGAATATGTTATATATCTCAATATGAAAGTATCTAATTGGATTTAAATTTCTATTAATGAAATAAAAAAATCAATTATTTACATATCCAAGTTAAAGCCAAAATGAATGAAATAAAATGCTTATAAGACATGAAGCCTTATCTTGATTATGACATTGTCATAATACTTGTGGGCTATTAGTTTTTTAATAGCATAGGAAACTTGATTAGCTAGCCTTGGTAATGACTGTACACTAATGAAAGACCTATTCATCTTTTCTACAATATTGAAAATTGATTTTGGTCTTATGAAATGAAGGGACCTCATTGTGAGACCAAAAGTTCCCTTATAACATTCAATTTGGTGTATTCAAGAGGACATTATGACACCCACAATGCCATAATGATGAGGCTGCTCTTCTATAAAAGGAGGTGCAAATAAGGGTTGAAGGATCACAAGTCACACAACATCTCTCATTTCCAACTTCTCCTCCATTGATAGCCGACTGATTTTCTTTGATGTCAACATACTCTTTTGAGTATTTCCTTGGTGATAGTTGTTAGCACAAGTTTGGTTCGCCGGAGTATTACCTTGTGGTGCAAAGAGGTATACTCACAAGTTGTTGTATCCTCGGAAGCTCTTGCCATTTCCAAGCACCCGGTGGGATGGCAATAAAAGCTTTAAGGAAATCATCGAACGAGTCTCAACTTATTACAGTTTGATTATATTTTTATTCCGTTCTTACTTTGAGTAATTCGTTTATTTGTTATCAATTTAATTATTGAATTTATAATTTTTCAATCTAATTGAGTTAATTTGTATTGTATTGAATCAAATTGAATTGATTAAATTGATTTAAAAATTAACGTATTAAATAGATTAGATAATTGATTTAGTTACTTCACTACTATGACAAATCAATTCAGTATCATGCAATTGATATCAATCTAGTTTCACGGCTAAGCTATGCTAAATCGACAACCAAAACATGCGTTTCATACGAAGAGCAGAAATTCACTAAATTCACTAAATAAACTCATCAATTCATTGATCTCATACTAAATGTTGCAATGCAAATCCCTAAACTGAGTAGGGTTTAGCTACGACTACAATCCATAATGTTTAATGAAAACACTGAGTTTAGAGAATAGAAATCTATCACAAAAGATGTAGGCGCTGCGAAGCAAGTCCTGTCGGGACTCTTCCAATGATCTATCTTCCGTTGTCACTCTGGCGATCAATCGATTGAGAGAAGTTACCCAATTTGCATGCAGTTCTTCTCCTGCGAGCGACCCTATCTATCTCCGTCTCAGCCTTCGCTTTCAACCCTCGAACCCTAATTTTATCTTTTTCTATTTAAAGCCCGAAATCCGCAATTTGCTCGTATCACGATTATCGATATGGCTGATATGACCGGTACGACCTCCTTGAGCTTGGAACTCTCGGGTTTGCCTTTATCGCCAGTATAGCTCGTATCGCTACGGTCGATGGCCGATGCGACTGGTACGATCTGCTTCTAGACTTCTGACACTTTCGTATACCATATTCCTCGCGGGTTCGCTCCTCTTTGACGCCTGATGAATTGGTCCCTCTTTCTTGCTCCCGCGGTCAAGTCTTTGCTCCTTTTATTCACAGATGATTGTGTGAGGCCTAGAATGCTCCAATTGTGCAATAAAACTCCAAAGCGATCCTGATACACATGCGATGTGAAACACTACAAACAAGTAATATATCACACGCAAAATGCACTAAACAATGTGAACAAACAATTTGATGGAACGTAGAAATACGCTTCATCAAAATATCCCACACTTATCCTTGTTCGTCCCCGAACAATAACAAGACTTGCAAACACTCAAATCATTCCTATCATGCTAAAGACTAAACACTCAATTTACTTGAGATGTCTTACCTAATCAGTTCATCGCATATACTCGACTCATTCTCCAATAATGATCAGCAAGAAACTATAATGATACATGTTACCTCTAAGGCAGAGATGGAATTTAGTGGATGACTGGAGCTAGTCCTCTTTAGACTTTTGACTCTATTCTTCAGCTCAAAGTCATAGCCACGAATCCTCGTTAAATTTGCTTTCTCTGGCACGTGATAAATCCAAGTTATGTGGAATTCAACCTTTTCTTCATTCACAAGATTCAAAAGCAAAGAGTGGATATGTATTCACTCTAGGAGGTGATGCAGTGTCTTGGAAATCCTCTAAATAAACTGTGATAATTAGATCCATTATGGAAGCTGAATTCGTTGCAATAGAAAAATGTGGCGAAGAAGCTGAGTGACTAAGAAACTTTGTGGAGGATATTCCAAACGGGCTGAAACCTGTGCCAGCAATATGTTTATATTGTGACAATCAATCTGCAATTCGAAGGGCACAAAGTGTAATGTATAATGGTAAGTCACGACATATACGTCGACGACATAATACCATTAGACAACTTCTCTCTTCAGAAGTCATTAGTATTGACTAGTAAGGTCCAAAGATAATACTGCTGTCCATTAACCAAAGGGTTAAATAGGGACAAAGTAGAGAAGACATCTAGAGGAATGGGACTAAAGTCCTTGGATAAATAAAATCAAGGCAAAGGAAACCCAACCATGCTGACTGGAGATCCCAAGATCTTGGTTCAAAGGGACAACTTAACTGCCGAGACTATGTGTGGTCACTATGGGGGTTAACCCCCGTTCCCATTATCTATTTAAAATGGGAGGTCCCGCATGAGGTTAAGCTTGAAGTTTTTAATGATTTTTAGATTTCGATTGTTGAGATTCCGACAAGTAATGCCGAATTACTTGAAATAAAGAATCACCTATGTGAGAAAGAAGTGAGGTCGCTTCTAAGAAGAATTAATGAGGCTTAATTCTTTAAAAACTCTCATAGAACCAGGCAGGGTTTCAATGCCAGAAAATAACCCAACCATGAGAACTCAGCTTGTGTCAAAAATATATCATTGAGAGATATGTGTTTCGTTTACACAAAACGACTAACAGTTCAAGGACATTGCGTCTACTGAATAACTAGTAAAGAAGACATGTCTTCCTGAGGGAAGGTTCAAAGGCTTTGCCCATCTATCCTATGCAGATATTGATCGTAGAAACTATCACCTTACCGAGTCGGGTCTTGATTTTACTCTCCCCTTGATTTTCTTCATGTGGGGATTGTTGGTAAAATGGGTGTATCAAGTGTGAAGGAAATATGGTATGACCATATTTTATAATCAAATTGAGTATGTAATATAATTCAATTTGAAAGTATGAATTTAAATTTCTATTGATGAAAGGAACAAAATCAATTATTTACATGTCTAAATTAAAGCAAAATGAATGAAATAAAATACTCAAAATTATGGAGAGCATTTAATTTCACATAGGTCAAGTGAAAAGCCTTATTTATTTTTTCTTAGAGGACATGAAGGCTTATCTTGATTATGGCATTGTCATAATACTTGTGAACTATTAGTTTTTCAATAGCATAGAAAACTTGATTAGCTATCCTTGGTAATGACTATGCACTAATGAGAGACCTATTCATCTTTTCAAGAATATTGAAAATTGATTTTGGTCTTGTGAGGGGACCTCATTGTGAGACCAAAAGTTCCCTTGGAACATTCATTTTGGTATATTCAAGAAGACATTATGACACCCACAATGCCATAATGATGGGCTGCCCCATCATTCTCTATAAAAGGAGCTGCAAATGAGGGCTTGAATGATCACAAGTGACACAACAACATCTCATTTCCAACTTCTCCTCCCTTGATAGCCGGCTGACTTTCCTTTGATTTCAACATACTCTTTTGAGTATTTCCTTGGTGAAATTGTAGCGCGATCGTTGCTGAGAGTGTACTAGCAGGTTGCTATACTAACCTCTTGTACCATTGTTCTTAATTAACTTGTGCAACAAATAATCTGAAAGAACACACACTGTTTGTTCACCCAGTTCGGCCAATTGCTTACCTCTGGGGAGGACTGCACTTGAGTCCTCAGTAATTCCACTATCCTTAGGTTTTCCTTACATAGACTTGACTCTACGCCTACGCTAGATTAATCTCGTGTAGTTCAATGCTAATTACCCTTGCTGTAGCACCCCTTGTACATTCTGGCTTGTTCAACTTTGGAGGGATTTTTAGGATGCTACAACTCTGTCTTCTCAGGTTGCTGTAGCAGACTCTTGTGCACCTCAGCTTGTTCACTCTGGAAAGTTTCGTCACTTGACTGCCATTGCTGTAACACTTGGGTGATAGTTGCTAGCACAAGTTTGGTTCGCCGGAGTATTACCTTGTGGTGCAAAGAGCTATACTCACAAGTTGTATCCTAGGAAGCTCTTGCCATTTCCAATCACCCGGTGGGACGACAATAAAAGCTTTAAGGATATCGTCAAACGAGCCTCAACTTATTACGGTTTGATTTGTATTTTTATTTCGTTCTTACTTTGAGTAATTTGTTTATTTAATTATCAATTTGATTATTCAATTTATAATCTTCAATCTAATTTATTTAATTTGTATTATATTGAATTGGTTGTATTGAATCAAATTGAATTGATTTAAAAATTAACATATTAAGTAGATTAGATAATTGATTTAGTTACTTCATTTGTTTTATATTGAATTGATGTAACATTTGTTCAATATGACAATCATGATGCATATATAAGTTTCTTTCATTAGAAACACTTCATTAAAAATAACATAATTCTAATCATAATTTTTTTTTTATGTACATGTTCCATCACTCATAGATTGTACTGCAATCTATTCCAACATTATGTTACTTACACGAACCGTAGACTCATATTTTTCATGTTTAGTTTTGCTAAATCACTAAATATGATTCTCAAAAGAAAGACAATATTTGAAATGCTTAGTAAGTTTGTATGCAAATCAATTTGACATAAATTTGTAATGATACCTCAATTTCATAGAAAATGTTAAGAGTTGCTATAAGAATACAAAGGAGCAACTCACCTGCTCCCATCTCCACTTTTCATGCCATTGTGCATTTGGAAGCACACCATCTTACCCTATAAAGTTTGCTTATTGCAATAACATTGCAAAGTGTCTGACGCAATTAATTTCTACTGGTAACAATGCAAGTTGATCGACATTTTGTTCTATAAAAGGGCTTTAGGCCAAGGAGAACAACACAACTCCAACCTTCAATAGCACCCTCAGCAGCCTCTTCTTTATCTCTCTTATGTGACATGGTCCAGACAATCGTCAATAATTTAAGCGTTAACGGCGACACATTGGAGGAACAACGAGTTGTTGAAAAGGTACTACGCTCATTACCGGCTAAGTTTGAATATGTTGTTGCAGCTATTGAAGAAGGACGCAACATATCAAATTTGTTGATGGATCGACTCATGAGTTCGTTGTGTTCACACGAGGAAAGGATGAACCAGTGATCGCGCGTCGTTGTACGCGTCAAATTAATCCTTCCTTCTCCACTTAGTACAGTGGCTAAGTCAGGGTCGATCCCACAAGGAGCGTGCAGACTCATCTTCGCTAGCAACCTACAACTTACGAAATTGGGGGTTGTGAGTGATTGGGTTGCGCAGGTGCGCGAATGAACAGTAGTGAAAAGAATTGCACTATACATGCGCAGGCAGTAGATATTAAGTACTATAACTATGAAAAGTATCGGTAAAAACAATCCTCAATGAATGTATCCCTTATCATCGACTCTAAACATCTATAGTGCAGTTCTACTCAAGTTAGTGTCCGATCAAGGCTTGCTAACGTGCGCGCATGTTCCGATCAAAGTCCATGAGCTATTAATTCTTGAAACTAGTCTAAGCAACTACGAATCCTATCATATTAGTAGCCGATTATCCTAGTGTGTTACTCCTAATTGTCACCGTCAAGTTATCAACCAGTTTAACATACAATAACGAGCAGTTAGAATAAGATTGCGATTCAAGGCTTCTCTTATTCGCACAACTAATTATCACCCATGTGCATAGAATTAATACAAGTAGACGAACTAAGCATTAAACACAAGTCTCAAAGGAAATACTTCATAGAATCATGCCCAACCGATACAAGGTGTTTAGCTAGACATGCTAGAAGCAAACATCATAGAAATAATAAGTAAAACTAAAGCAGCCAAGGAAAAGTGGCAAGCCGGTGCAATCGCAGGTTGCTGTTTTCGGCTGGCGCAGGTGGTTCGTGCAGAATCTCGACGGCAGGATTTCTGGAGCTCGTGTGTCTTTTTGTTGCTATATGTCTCTCTCTCTATATATATATATATCCAAACCCTAGCTTCCCTCCTCTTTATATACTGGTCTTGAAGCCCAATGAATGCTTATATTTGGCCCGTGAGAATCTTAGCTACTTCCCAAATCTAGGAGATTTTGTAGGGATAATGATGATCAAAATTTAGAAACGCTGCTACCCTGCGCATGGCTCGCTGCGCACGTTGATTGTGCTACTGGCTTTGCGCAGTTGGTTTGCGCACTGCAGTCTGAGTCATCTATCTCCTATCTCCTTTTGCGCTGCTAGCTCCGCAAGTCTTGCATTGCGCTCTTTAAAAGCGCCCGTTAGCGCGCATCTGACTTATGCTCCTGTTTCATCCTGAAATACAAAAATACCGAAAACCAGTAATCTTGTACAAAAAATAATGCAAACAAGCACAGTGTTAAGATCTAAATAGCGCATATAACTAGGCTCTATCAAACCCCCCACACTTGCCCTTGTTCGTCCCGAACAAGTACTTAAGCACAGATACAATTACCTCTCTGAAGTCTAGCGCACAGCCTTACACTCATGCCCGATCTGCACATCGGTTCACCCTGTGTTGCTCTATCACCTTCGCGCACATACCCTCAACAATTTTAATATAATAACTTCGAAATTCGTTACCTCTCAGCTAGGATGCAATTTAATTTGGATGATTGGGAGATAGCTCTCCATAGGCTCCTGGTTGTCAGTCTCTACTCCGATTTCTGGTACATGATTAATCGCGCGCTTCTTGGGAACTCAAGCCTTTCGTCCTTGACGATTTTTTTTACTTTTGGACTTGCGCATGCGCTAATATGGCGTTGTGTGCACACGCTGGTTTCTTTCCTTTTATACAGCTTTGTCCACTTTTCTTATATTCCCAGAACGGTTCCAGTCTCGGCCTTCGGATAGCAGTTATGGAACAACGCCCCGCTCTCCCTCCTTGGTCTACTTGCGCAGGTCAGCGCACGCGTTTACACCCGCGCCCACTTTCCTACACTCGACTTCCAGAGGAAAGGTGGTCTGTTTTCCCACCTCGCCACGCTTTGGGTATTCGCCTTTGGTATCTGCGTGGCTGAGCGCGCTCTTTTGTTCCGAAGGTCGCGAAACACCGGCCTCCACTCGCGCTTTTAGCCATGTACCTTAATCTCGAAGTAAAAACGACTAACCGCCTCTCTAGAGCTTTTTCTGTCAACTCCACATCCCATGTATATCCCAACTAAAAAGACAAAAATCGAAAAAAATTATACTAAAACGATTTATAGTAGCGCATGTAGGATGAATAAGATAAAACAAGTCGAAAGGTGTGTGCAATTCGCACACAAGCGCACAACCGCTACTATTTCCCTTAACTAAATTAACTAAGCTAAGCTACAATGATAAATATGAAATGTAAATGTAACCCCCCCCCCCCCCCCCCCCACACACACTTAAACAGAGACGTGTCCTGACGACTCATGCTCAAGCGCAACGGAGAGCGCACTCATGCATGCTACTAGCTAAAAATTTGATCCTAAAAAATTTGCAAGTCCTAAACTAGCTAAAAATTCAAATCCTAAAAAAAACTTGTAAAAATAAAAAGGTGTAAAAAATTAAAACGTGTCGGGTTACCTCCCGACAAGTGCCTTTGTTTAACGTCGTTGGCTCGACAGTACCTCGTTACTTGCTCAAATTTGCCCACGTGACCACCCCACACTTGCTCCTGCGCGTCCCTGCGCATCCGCGCGTGCTATGTCTTCCTTAGTCTTGCGCAAAGGAACAGAAAGGTGGTTAGCGTGGCCAAAATCATGTGACACATCATAAGTAACGAGGTTAATCAGTGAGGGAGAAGATATATAAGCAGTAGATCCCAGTTCTCCCTCAGGTTCATCAGGTTGTATCTCTGGCGCAGCAACCTGTGCATCCTCTATCTCTGGTTCCGCCAAATCAACTTCGCGCGCGGCCTCATCCCAAGGTTCTCCTAAGTATTTCTTTACTTTTGCCCATTAACCTGAAAACGATGCTTGCGCTCGGTTCTCTAACTCGATTGTTCCATATGGGAAAACCTTTGTGACTGTGTATGGTCCCGTCCACTTGCTGCGCAGCTTCCCGGGCATCAGCTTTAAGCGCGAGGAGAACAAAAGCACCTGGTCTCCTGGCTCGAAGGTGCGTCTGAAGATGTACTTATCGTGAAATGCTTTCATGCGTGCTTTGTAGTCGCGCAGCCCCTCATATGCATCCAGGCGCAGCTCCTCTAGCTCGCTCAATTCAAATGCGCGCTCCTTACCAGCCTCGTCAAGGTTCAGATTGCAAGTGCGCAAGGGCCAGTATGCTTTGTGTTCCAACTCAACCGGTAGGTGGCACGCTTTTCCATACACCAACCGAAATGGTGAAGTCCCAATCGGTGTCTTGTGCGCAGTCCTATATGCCCAAAGTGCATCATCCAGCCGCTGGCTCCAGTCTTTGCGCGTAGATCTCATGGTTTTCTCCAGAATGCGCTTAATCTCTCTATTGGAAACCTCGGCCTGGCCATTCATTTGAGGATGGTATGCAGTGGACGTCTTGTGGCGCACTCCATAATGGTTTAGTACCTGCGCCACTATTCTGTTGCAGAAGTGCGTCCCCTGGTCGCTGATTATTGCCTTAGGCACTCCGTACCTGCAGAAAATGTTAGTCCTTAAAAAATCAACAACCGTTTCACCATCATCATTGCGCGTGGCCTTAGCTTCGACCCACTTCGAGACATAATCCACCCAACTAGTATGTACTCGTATCCAAAAGATGGAGGAAACGGCCCCATGAAGTCAATCCCCCACAAGTCGAACACTTCGTCTACCAATATTGGCGTCTGTGGCATCTCGTTACGCGCTGACATATTTCCTATGCGCTGACACCTGTTACAAGCCCTGTAGTGGTTATATGAGTCACGAAATAAGTGCTGCCAATAAAAACCACAATCTAGGATTTTCCTGCTCGTGCGCTTTGGACCAAAGTGTCCTCCGCATGCGTGCGCATGACAAAACCTCAAAACAGAGCTCATCTCATGATTAGGCACACATCGCCTCAAGATCTGATCAGGGCCTATTCTAAGCATGTACGGATCATCCCAAACCTAATATTTAGATTCATGTTTTAACCTCATGCATTGAGCTTTAGTGATCTGAGGGGGAAACGCACTGTGACCAGGTAATTGCAATATGCGCATACCATGGTACTTTACCATTCAGCGCCATCAGGTGCTCGTCAGGGAATGTCTCAGTGATCTGCTCTGGCTCCTCTTCTTTCACTATCCTGCTTAGGTGATCAGCAACAGTGTTTTCCGTTCCCTTCTTATCCTTGATCTCTAAATCGAACTCTTGGAGCAGAAGCAACCAGCGCATCAAGCGCGGCTTAGTCTCTTTCTTGGACATCAGGTGACGGATAGCAGCGTGGTCAGTGTAGACAATGACTCTAGCGCCCAGAACATATGCGCGAAACTTCTCCAGCGCAAATACGATTGCCAGAAGTTCCTTCTCAGTCGTGGTGTAGTTCCTCTGCGCAGTGTCCAGTGTGCGCGACGCATAATAGATAACGTGCGGCCTCTTATCCACGTGCTGACCCAATACTGCGCCTACGGCGTAGTCACTTGCATCACACATCAGCTCAAAGGGTAAGTTCCAGTCTGGTGCGCGCATCACTGGCGCACTGGTCAGCGCATCCTTCAGCTTATCAAAAGCATTCATGCACTCATCAGTGAACTCAAAGCACACATCCTTTTGAAGGAGGTTAGACAAGGGAATACATATTTTAGAAAAATCTTTTATAAAACGCCTGTAGAACCCTGCATGCCCAAGAAACGACTTAACGTCGCGCACATTAGTGGAATAAGGCAGATTCGAGATAAGATCTATTTTT
The DNA here is from genome assembly GCA_963678935.1 of Umbilicus rupestris. NCBI lineage: Eukaryota > Viridiplantae > Streptophyta > Magnoliopsida > Saxifragales > Crassulaceae > Umbilicus > Umbilicus rupestris. Next base: position 8,290,971 of record OY787628.1, on the reverse strand, counting down.
ACTTTATCAACCTTAATTCCTTTCTGTGAGATAATATGTCGTAGTACTACTCCATGTGATACCATAAAGTGACATTTTTCATAATTGAGAACTAGGTTCTTGGTAATGCAGCGCGCTAAGACCTTATCAAGATTATCCAAACATGCATCAAAAGTCTCACCATGCACAGTAAAGTCATCCATGAACACCTCTATACATAAACCAATCATATCAGAGAAAATGCTCATGACTAAGCGTTGGAACGTACCTGGCGCATTACACAGCCCAAACGACATGCGCCGGAACGCAAAGGTACCGAATGGGCAGGTAAAGGTTGTCTTCTCCTGATCCTCCGCAGCTATAGGTATCTGATTAAACCCTAAGTAACCGTCCAGGAAGCAAAAGTGCGGTTTCCCTGCCAAACGGTCGAGCATCTGGTCCATGAACGGTAGCGGGAAGTGATCCTTGCGCGTGACTGCGTTTAGCTTCCTGTAGTCAATGCACATGCGCCATCCAGTCTGTATGCGCTTGGGAACTAGCTCGCTCTGCGCATTTTCCTCCACTGTGATGCCTCCTTTCTTTGGCACAACGTGCACTGGACTTACCCACTCACTGTCTGAGATCAGGTAGATTACTTCTGCGTCAAGCAGCTTCAGGATCTCCTTCTGCACTACCTCCATCATAATTGGATTCAGTCTGCGCTGAGGTTCCCTGGATGGTTTGACACCATTTTCCAGCAGAATTCTGCGCATACACACATCAGGGCTTACTCCGCGCAGGTCAGCTAATGTCCATCCTATAGCGCGCTGGTTATTGCGCAACACCTCCTGTAATCGCGCCTCCTGCTCCTCCTCTAATCCTTTCTTTATAATGATAGGCAGGGTGTCCTTATTGCCCAGGAAGATGTACTTTAAGTGCTCGGGCAATTGCTTCAGCTCAACTTTGGGTGCCTGTTCAATAGAAGGTAGGATTTTATTAGTAGCGCAAACATTAACCAGATCATATATTTGCCTGGACACTGGTTCTGTGCTGCTCAGCTCATCATCATACGCCTCCATCTCTGTCTGTGTCAGTGGCGCAGGCTCCCCTGTTGCGCATGCACACTGCGCATGCGCAACCAAGTCGTCCATACTATCCAACGCGTGCACTGTGGCGTCCTCATGAGGATGCTGCATCCCCTTAAAAATGTTAAAATGAATCTCCTCGCCATCTACCTCCATTGAGAGCGTACCTTTCCACACGTCTATCTTTGTGCGCGTAGTCATCAGAAATGGTCTGCCCAGTAGGATTTGCGCGCTTCCCTTGCTCGGCTCACCCTCCATCTCCAAGACGTAGAAATCTGCTGGGAACACCAGCTCTCCCACTTGGACGAGAACGTCCTCTATCATGCCCGTCGGTTGTTTGCACGACCGATCTGCTAATTGGATGGTGAGACCTGCAGGCTTTAGTGGACCAAGGTGTAATGACACATACAAGGAGTAAGGAAGCACATTTATAGATGCACCGAGATCAATCATGCAGTTGCTTACCGTGGTCTTACCTAAGGTGCACGGTATGGTGAACGTACCTGAATCCCAGCATTTAGGTGGTACCTTGTGTTGCACAATTGCTGATGCACGCGCGTTAAGCATTACTTGTGCGCACTCGCCTTTCCTCCTCTTGTTTGTGCACAGCTCCTTCAAGAACTTGGCGTATCTAGGGATCTGCCGAATTGCCTCAATCAGGGGAATGTTTATTTCCACCTTACTGAATAATTCATACAGCTCCTTGTCTAGCGCCTCCTTACTTGCTAAAGGTGCCTGCACAGGAAAAGGTGCAGGTGCGTTAGTACGTTTTATACTCTTTTCTCCTGATTGTATCATACCTGGCGCCACGCCCTGTTGGTTTGTAGCTTACGCAGCTGGTTGCGCATCCGGCTGTGCCGGAGGTTGCACAACTGGCTGCGCAGGCACCTTCGCCGTCGAAGCTATCCCAACCGTGCGCCCAGTCCTCAGCGTTACGGCGTTAACTCCTCCCTTAGGGTTTTGAATCACTTGCGAAGGTAGGTTGCCATCGCTCTTTTTCAGCTCATAAACCGTAGTAGCAATCTGCGACAACTGCTTCTCAATTGACTCGAACCTCTTGTCATACTTTTCATCATTCTTGCGCACAGTGTCTGCTAATTGACCCACTATGTCTTCTAAGGAGCGCCGCGATTACTGGTTATTCTGTGTTGGTGCGTCATTGCGGCGGTACGGTGGGTTGTATGCTTGTTGCGCCTGCTGTGGTGTGCGATATTCCGCGGGCTGCCTTCGGAGATTGCTGTCTTCCTTCCATCTGAATCCATTTGCGGCTAGTCCAAAGCGCGGCTGATTCTGCCTCTGCGGTCCTCTATTGTCCCATCCTCCTAGAGCATTTACATCTCCTGATTCCTCTAAAAGTATGGGACATGCGTCGGTTTTGTGCTTAGTGGACGTACAGAACTCGCATGCCTTCGGCGCAACTGGTTGCGTGCCTTGCGCACTCATCAGCTTCTGTAGCATGGCTTTCATCTCCTTTATTTCAGCACTGGAATCCACCTGGTGCACAGCGCGTGCACGACTGTTCTCGAGCGTCAATTGATGCCTCATCTGTCCAGCAGAATCCTCTATCATCTGCCATACATCATCCGGGTACATGTTACATATGTCACCGCCTGCGCATGCATTCAACAATCTAAGTTCTATCGGTTGTAGCCCGTTCAGGAAATTCTCTATCAGCACATTTTGGGGCAGGCCATGATTATAGCAGTTGGCTTCCAGCTCCCTGAAACGCTCATAGTACTCTGATAGTGACTCTCCTACGCCCTGCCTAGGCGCGGTCAATTCCCTCCTGAGTAGCGCGATCTTAGCTGCGGGGTAGAACTTATCCAAGAACTTCTTCTGGAGCTGCTCCCATGTGTCAATAGATCCTGCTGGTAAACTCATCAGCCAATGCCTGGCTGCATCACACAATGAAAAGGGGAACGCCTTCAGCTTCAGCACTTCTTCACTCTCCCCATCGGTCTTCATGTTCTCGCAGATAACTAGGAATTCACGCACATGCTTGACCGGGTTCTCGTTGTTCATCCCATGAAATTTAGGTATATGATGAATGAATGAGCTCCGTAGTTCAAAATGCCCATCGGGTGGAAGTACTATGCACCAAGGTTGGTTGACTGTGATTGGAGCCGACATCTCACGCACTGTTCTGCGTCACACGATCTGTTGCGCGGGTTGCGCATTATACACTGCTTCAGCGGCCTTCCGAGCATCAACTTCGCGCTGTACTTCCTCTCTGAATCGAGCTGCGCGGTTATCTGCCCTTGCATTGTTAGGTCACTCTGGGGTTCTGTCCCCTAAGTTATCGCCGGTGACACTATTATTCTCCATGCCCGGTTCTAAACTTAAAGAAAACAAAATTAAAAGACAACTATGTTGTTGCCCCTGTCGGTGCGCAACCGTTTCAAGGTTGCGCAGGCTGATGTTGATTGCATACTGTCAGAAACACCAACGAAAAATAAAATAAAAAAGAAATAACTAACTACTGCAAAAGAAAACTTGAACTAGTTAAAACTTATCTGTTTTGCTCCCCTGAAACGGCGCCAAAATTTGATCGCGCGTCGTTGTACGCGTCAAATTAATCCTTCCTTCTCCACTTAGTACAGTGGCTAAGTCAGGGTCGATCCCACAAGGAGCGTGTAGACTCGTCTTCGCTAGCAACCTACAACTTACGAAATTGGGGGTTGTGAGTGATTGGGTTGCGCAGGTGCGCAAATGAACAGTAGGGAAAGCAGAATTGCACTATACTTGCGCAGGCAGTAGATATTAAGTACTATAACTATGAAAAGTATCGGTAAAGACAATCCTCTATGAATGTATCCCTTATCATCGACTCTAAACATCTATAGTGCAGTTCTACTTAAGTTAGTGTCCGATCAAGGCTTCCTAACGTGCGCGCATGTTCCGATCAAAGTCCATGAGCTATTAATTCTTGAAACTAGTCTAACCAACTACGAAATAATAAGTAAAACTAAAGCAGCCAAGGAAAAGTAGCAAGCCGGTGTAATCGCAGGTTGCTGTTTTCGGCTGGCGAAGGTGGTTCGCGCAGAATCTCGACGGCAGGATTTCTGGAGCTCGTGTGTCTTTTTGTTGCTATATGTCTCTCTCTTTATATATATATCCAAACCCTAGCTTCCCTCCTCTTTATATACTGGTCTTGAAGCCAAGGAATGCTTAGATTTGGCCCGTGAGAATCTTAGCTACTTCCCAAATCTAGGAGATTTTGTAGGGATAATGATGATCAAAATTTAGAAACGCTGCTATCCTGCGCATGGCTCGCTGCGCACGCTGATTGCGCTACTGGCTTTGCGCAGTTGGTTTGCGCACTGTAGTCTGAGTCATCTATCTCCTATCTCCTTTTGCGATGCTAGCTCCGCAGGTCGTGCATTGCGCTCTTTAAAAGCGCACGTTAGCATGCATCTGACTTATGCTCTTGTTTCATCCTGAAATACAAAAATACCAAAAACCAGTAATCTTGTACGCAAAATAATGCAAACAAGCACAGTGTTAAGATCTAAATAGCGCATATAACTAGGCTCTATCAACCAGCAGGCGAACGACTCAAACTAGGAGCAGACATTGCAAAGCCGAGTCGAAGTGAGGGGTCACGGAGGTTATCGTGGAGGCCGAGGTGGAGGCTGAAATTACACCGCTTAACGAGGCGAAGCCAGCAATAGTGCATTTCAAAAAGCCCGAGGTGGTCATGCTGGAAGAAGAGACAAGTTTAGGGTCCAGTGTTATCGGTGTCAAAAGTTTGGACACTACAAAAGCGAATGTCGAGCACATGTTGAGAATGGACGAGTGGAGCACGCTTACGCTTCCGAGGTATACCGAAATATGATTCTAGCATGCAAGACAAAAGAGACTTGCGGAGAGTACACCAACGTATGGTGCATTGACTTCGGATGCAGCAACAGTATAAGTGGTAGAAAAAAGCTATTCTCTCGCTTGGACAAATCTGCTCGTGGCGAAGTCAGCTTCGGAAATAAATCACAAATACAAGTGATGGGCAAGCACAATATCCGAATTCAGACGAATGCAGGTACATATGCGACTATTGTTGATGTGTACTACGTGCTGGGACTTTGTTGGAACTTGCTCAGCATGGGGCAACTTTCGAAGAGAGGGCATTTCATTTCTATCTGAGATGAAGTTTGCACTATTGAAGGCAAAGATCAGAGAATCGTTGCCAGTGTCTCGATGACAAAGAACTGGATGATCCAGTGGATTCTTCAAAATGGAGTTGAGATGAACTTTTAGACGATGGTGACAAAAGTTGGTTGTGGTATCTCAAGTTTGCCATTTAAATTTTCAAGGATTGAAATTATTGACTGCTAAATGAATGGTAACAGGACTACCAGGATTCAAGTTCCTAGTCAACCATGTGAGGCATGCTTGCTGGGAAAGCAACACATACAACCCTTTCCAGTCGGAAAGGCAAGACAAGCAAACCAACCATTGGAGCTGGTTCATACGGATTTATGTGGTTCATGGAGGTCAAATCTCTTGGTGGAAAGAGATACATGATGACATTGGTGGATGATTATTCGAGAAAGACATGAGTCTATTTCTTGAAAGAAAAAGTCAAAGACTTTGCGGACATTCAGGGAGTTCAAGACCTTGTTGAAAAATAAAGTGGTTACACTCTGAAGACGCTGCGATCAGATAGAGGAGGAGAATTCACTTCCAATGAGTTCTTTAATTAATGCAAAGCTGAAGAAATCAGACGGCAGTTGACTGCAAGCTACACAGCTAAGCAGAATGGCATAACTGAGAGGAAGAATCAGATGGTATTTCAGATGGCCAAAAGCATTTTGAAGGCCTAAGTCATATTGGGCAGAAGCAGTAGCGTGGGCAGGTTTCTTAGTGAACCGGTGTCCCACGAAGGCGGTTCATGGAAAGACATCAAATGAAGCATGGAATGGCGTGAAGCCAGATGTATCTTGTCTACGATTATTTGGATGTGTTGCATATCCTCATATACCAGATCAGTAGCAAAGAAAGCTGGATGACAAGAGCAGACGATATACCGTCATTGGATACGGTGCTGATACAAAGGGTTATAAGTTGTATGACCCTGACACCAATAAATTGATTATCAACTGCGATGTATAGTCTGTCGAAGATGAGGCCTGGGATTGGTCTCAAAAGGATACTAAATAGCCTAATGTTGTGATTGAGGAGGAGTCTGTGGAAAACAGACACGCACCAGCTGATTCACTTGACAAATCAACCGAACCAAAGTCTAGTATTCGTCAAGCACGACAAAGATTGCCACCAGTTCGGTTTCAAGATTACGTTTTCACTCGAGATTGACATACTGATGAAACTATGGTGAACTTTTATCTGTTTGCAGATTTTGATCCCATGACATTTGAGGATAAAACAAAAGACAAAGGATGGATTCAGGCTATGGATTCGGAGATAGCCTCCATCGAGAAGAGTGATACATGGGAGCTGATACCTTTACCAGTTGGTAAGAAGGCAATTAGAGTAAAGTGGGTGTACAAGACGAAGTACAATCTCGACGGTCAGGTGGACTGTTTGAAGGCAAGACTAGTCGTCAAAGGATATAGGCAGAAGCCAAGCATTGACTATTTTGAGATATCTGCACCCGTTGCTAGAATGGATACCATTCGGATGATCATTGCACTTGCAGCGCAGAATAGATGGAAAATACACCAGATGAACGTGAAGTCAGCATTCTTGAATGAAGTTCTGGAAGAGGAAGTGTATATTGATCAGTCACGTGGATACGTGCAAACAGGAAAGGAGAACAATGTCTACAAGCTGAAGAAAGCATTGTACAGTTTGAAGCAGGCCATGCGAGCATGGTACGTGGGGATTGATATGTATATGCTGAAGAATGGCTTTCAGAAGTGTTTGTATGAGCACACTATACATCAAGACAAATACTGATGGAGATACGTTGATAGTGTGCTTATATGTGAATGATCTGCTATTCACAGGGATTTCTGAAATAATGTTCGCGAAGTTCCGAGAAGTGATGATTCCTCAGTTTGAGATGACTAACATGGGAGTGATATCATATTTTTTAGGCATCGAGGTTGAGCAGGCTGATTGTGGAATCTTGATTTCACAAAAGAAGTATGCAAGAGATATTCTCAAGAAGGTCAAGTTTGGAGGAATAAAGAAGGTCCGGATACCAATTGTAGAGAGGATATAATTGATGAAAGAAGGCACCGCGGAGTTAGTAAATCCCACGCATTTCAAGAGCGTAGTTGGGAGTCTTTGCTATTTGACTTTAACTAGACCATATATATTGTACGGAGTTGGACTTATCAGTCGTTTCATGAAGCAGCCGCAACAGTATCATTTGCTAGCAACAAAGCATATTCTCTGTTATATCAGTGGTACACATGATTAGGACATTATGTATTCTCACACAAATGATGTTTGTCTGACAGGCTATTGAGATAGTGATTGGGCCGGTGATGTGGAAACTCGAAAGAGTACACCATGTTACGCTCTCTATCTTGGAGATGGAGTGATTCATGGTCATCAAAGAAGCAATAGGTTGTTGCTCTTTCTACAGCTGAAGCGAAGTACATTGCATTAACTACCGCGGCTTATCAAGCAGTTTGGCTTTGACAGGTATTAGAAGACATGAAACACAAGCAGGAGGGCCCCACAAGGATTGTGTGTGATAACAAGTTGGCTATTTCATTAGCTAAGAATTGAGTATTTCATGGCAGAAGCAAGCATATTAGAATCAGGTATTACTAAGTTAGAGAGTTGGTAAAAGATGGCGAAGTTGAATTGAATTTCTGCAGAATTGAGGAGCAAGTTGCAGACATCTTTATCAATGCTCTCTCAAATATCAAATTTGAACTGTTTCAAAAATTGCTTGAAGTAACCAGATCTTGTATCAAGGAGGAATGTTGAGAGCTGGTACAAGAATACAAAGGAGCAGCTCACCACTGTTCCCATCTCCACTGTTCATCCCATTGTGCATTCGGAAGCACACCACCTTATCCTGCAAAGTTGGCTTATTGTGTAGCATTGCAAAGTGTCGGCGCAATTAAAAGGGCTTTAGGCGAAGGAGAACTACACAATCAACTCATCCCTCGAACCTTCAATAGCATCCCTCAGCAACCTCCCCTTTATCTCTCGTCCAATTAATTGTTTTTCAATTAATTCTTAAGTATTTGTATTTCGTTCAGTTTGAGTTATTTCGAAGGTTGTGTATACGAATATTTCCAATTCAATAATAAATCAATATGTTTTCTTCCATCCAACACCAAATTAATGTTGTATGTTTAAATTGATCCTGAGAAATTAAGATTATTCCTACAGAAAAGCCATTGATGACAAGTTGAAGAAAATTAAAAAGGAGATGCCTCGCCGTCCCTAGGTAGAAGTTTTCCAAATATGCCTCCGGGAAAACTAATACCCTCGTCTGCATAGCAACTACAATTCATTACTATCCGTATGCACTGAAACGAGAATCAAAGTCGGACGCAATGCTCAGTAGTGAACAATAAAAGCTCAGATAATACCAACGATCATTGAATTTTTACATAGAACTAAGAACCCATAGAGCCTGTATGTTATTTGAGTAACAATAGATTACAAGTCCCAATCCAACCTCATAACTCACATACAACACTCATAGAACCTCTGTCGACTGAGTAGTGAGTATGGTCAAGACAATGGTCAATGCTCTGATTTACTTTTTTATTCGGCAACTTCTACAATCAAGTGTATATCAATGACGCCTATTCTGATTTGGATGCAGCCTTAAGTTTCTCCAACTTTTTCTTTAGAAAAGCCTGCTTGAGTTTCTCTCGACGAATTGTGGCTTGCTCTTGCCGGCGTAATTTTACTTCAGATACCTTTTCTCTTGCCTCCCTTGCTTCATCATGAACTTCCCTGGATAATTGAAAACAGAAATGAATACGAAGTTACCAAAAAACTGTTGCTTGTGTGGCCTAGTGATCAAACCAACAGCGGAGACATACACATCAGTGCATTCAAAATCAGATATGTAAATGTTATCTGATAGATACCTTACAAAACGACATCAGTACATTCAAAATCAGATACGTAAATGTTATCTGATAGATACCTTACAAAACGCTTGTGTTCCTCCCTGTCCATTTCCCCGGCGGCTCGGCCAGGCCCAACAAGTCGTGAGCTAAATGGTAAAGAAGGTTCATATCCGTCATTGGTAGTTTCTACAGAATCATCACGCTGCTGGGCTTGGTTAGGTACAGCCTGCATGACACTCTTTCTGAAAAAGTCTACACAGTATTTTTCTGACTCTTCTTCATCAGATAACTCTCCACGAGCTAACTTATCATACAGCTGAGCTTTTCTCTCAAGCGCTGCATAGCTCACTGAACCATCATTAACTGCTTTCAGTTCAAGCTTGTCCCTATAAATTATAAACACAAACAAGTTTGAAATCCTAACCAACAGAAGAAAAAAAAGTAACAATGACTCGGAGAGAAAATTGACTACAAATCAGTTCATAATGGCCATTGACATGCTTAAGCTATGTCAGAAATTCCATGCTTCTTGTTTGAAATGCAATTAAATCAAATGAAATCTGGACGAGCAAACAGATGAAAACGAAAATTAAATAATAAAAGGGGAAAACGAGAGATGAAGAAAAAGGGTCGAGAAGATACTTGTGAGCTCTGGCATCGACGCCGGAGTTTTTGATTGAAAAAGGATCGTGAGGGGAGATTTTCTTCTTGGCGCGATGATGAGAAGTGGGAAGATCTTTTGATGAGAGGAGGTCCTGCTGGGACTGGTAGAGATGGGCCTTGAGCTCCAGGATGGAAGACGCTCCAACCCCTTCTATGGCCTTGTGCTTCTTCGGCATGATGGTCGACTCCGTCAGCCATCCTAAGGATTCCACTCTCTTCCTTCCCTCCCCTTCCTTCCCGTCCATCGTCCTATGCGACCAAAACCTAAATAATCCTCTTCCCTTCTCTTCCCGTGAATGCGATGCGATACTACTCCTGCCGATGCCAATGCCAATGCCGATTCTGAAACGGAGTTTCGCAAGTGAAAGGACCGAATCTAGGGCACAACTCGAGCGAGGCCAAGATGGTGACAACAATGAAGGAAATAGATGATGAGGTCAAGGGTTAGAATGAGGCCCACGCTCCTTGATTTTTATTTTTTTTACGAATTATTTTTCAAATGAACCATAAATAGAATAAGATTACAGGTCACCATAATTTGTAACCAAGGGGTAGAAAGTGATACATTAAGGTTCTTCATACTTCCTTTCAAAATGGATTACTTTAGATTTTATAAATTATTGTTCTAAAAATATGATTTTATAACTTCAAAAATTATTCTAACATATTGTTATGTAGGATAAAATTAATCTCCCAAGATCAATATAAATAACAATGCTAATTCGATGGAGTTGGGTGGAAAAAAACACATTAATTTATTAGTTGAACGGAAAACACTTCGTACAAATAAGCTTGAAAATAACTCTTAAGTGAACAAAATAAAGACCCAAAAAAACTAAACCAAAATGAGGAAAGTTGAAGGGAGTAGGATGAGAGAGGAGGGTAATACAAAAACATAACAAGTTGATGAATCATTTTATTTTGTTTTTTGAGTTTGCATAGGAGAAAATCATGTTTGGAGGATAAGTTTAAGATAAGAAGTGGTAAACCACTCCTCATCTTCTTGTATCAATTCTCATCACTTCTCCTTAATATAAGATTTTGAAACTGTAAGCATTTGACGAAAAAAATTCAAACTTGATACTAGAAAGACTATTGATAAAGATGTATGCAAACTTGCTCATCACTTGTGCTGAAATCCAATTCAATTGTATAATCTTTGACCAATTCTCTAATGTAGTGATACCTGATTCTAATGTGCTTGCTTCTGCCATGAAATACTGGATTCTTGGCTGGTGGATTCAAATACCAAGGAGTAGTGGATGGACATTGGAGCAATCCGTCATATCTGATGAGACCAAAAGGTATTCTCCAAGCTAGAGCTGACTAAAGATGGAGAAAAGTTGCATGGGCAATGCTGCCACCTTCGAAACCAAGAAGAAAGGAAAGGTGATTCAAAAGCTAACCTCGAGGAAGAAATTCTAGCTAACAGAGGTTCTGTACATGCCGACATATGGAAGAACTTGATTTTGGGGACACTGCTGGATAGCCATGGATTCATGATGGTATTCTATTTTGTGATTTATATTTCCAAGCTTTAGCTAGTTAGCGATAAGCAAGGGTCGAATCCAAGAGAACTGACTGTGAAGTGATTTTCCGTAAATATTAAATGAAATGATGTTTTAGTAGGTTGATGCAAGAAGGAAAGTAAGAAAATGTAGATGTCAATTAAGAGAGGTATTCAGTTCAGGGAATTCAATAGTGACTGTTATCATTGACTTCTAAAGATTGCGATTCTAATCAAACATGTGGTTATTCCGACAAATGTAATAACCTAGAGTACCTTGACAAAAGTGATACTAAACCTAGATTTTACTACCTGTTTCCACTCGACAAGAGTTAATAATCAGAATTGATAATCAGATTAGTTCCACGACAAAGTATACTCTAACTTCACAATACAATTCATGTAATTTAGATCGAAAAAACTAAGATTGAATAGAATTGGGCATTAAATTCGAGCCTCAAACATGTATGCCACTAACTGAAAATCCTAAACTGAAACAGAAATTTAGCTACTCATAGTCAAGAATGAAAACATATCAAATTAAAAGGAATGAAAAACGTATCTGGTTTGCTGCCAGGAACGATCTCTTCTAGAACAATTGCACAACTCCTCCTTTTTTTTTCGTCGCCCGTGCCTGCCGTCGCGCGAACTGCCGTTTTCAAAACTTCATTTTTTTCCAAATATTTTTAGTTAGAAACCCTAATTGAAATTGGGCTTCAATATCTGATTTTGTCCCATGAGCTTGATGCTGACGTCATCCCGTGAAGGCCGAGCCCCACGCTAACATTATCATGCGCGCCAGGAAGAGACATTAAGTCTGGTGCGTTACGGTAAAGTCTTCTTCCGGCGCGAAGTCTACTGGGAGGCGCACTTCATTTCCTTCAACGTTAATTTCCGCATCTGACTCTCTAAAAATGTCATTCTAAGTCATGGGTGTCTTTTTATGTATTCCGAACACTTGAAATGCAAACAAAACTAAAAGTAACTGTTCACATATAAAAATGCCGAAATTATTGGGCGGTTTAATGAGTCGTATAAATACTCCTCATCAGTATTCGAGTTCCATAAAATTATTCTTACTAAGAATGGAATGTATGAGGGTAGAGGATATGTTAAAAATGTGGAAGATGAATGTAATTATCATCATACTCCATAATATCTATAAAGATAATTGTATTATTTATTAGCTCGAGTCCTCTACTTTATGACATAATAAATTAAGCCACATAAATTATGATACAATAAGAAAACTAATAAATTTGGATTGCATACCCAAATCTCAAATAGATTCCAACAGCAAGTGTGAATCTTGTGTTGAAGCACAATTAACAAGAACATCATATCAAAGTGTTGAAAGACAAACTGAACCCCTTGAATTAATCCATAGCAATCTATGTCATGTAAAATTCATGATCATCAGATGTGGCAGTATGTATTTTGTGACTTTCATAGATGATAGTACAAAATATTGCTATGTATATATGCTTAAAATCAAAGATGAGGTAGTTGACAATAGTCAAAGAGGAGGAGGTCGTCACGGCTTGAAAGTTCAGTTAGGAATCTAGACTTGGAGGCTTACCCAGGAGGAGATCAAACACCACCTCCACATCCCAGTCGATAGGATGAGACATAGAGGGCGATCACGGGGCTCAACATGACATATGCCCCAAAGATCCATCAAGTCCTTGCAAGCTTCATGAAGGCGCGGCTGGATGGAGGGACAAAGGTTACCAAACTGGACCTCCATCTCATGTGTATTATGTACTACTGACACTAACCAGTCGTGATCACCATTCTCAACACACATGTCATGGAATGGAGGATCAACAACAGACTAAAGAAGATCGAAAGTGGATGATTTGTCAAAGGGCTATCCAGAGCTCTTAGATTCGACATTTTTGAGATCGCCAATACGCATGAGAAGCTAGAGTACTTAGACAGGGCACATATAGTAAAACACATGATGATTTTTCCAGGAGAGGATGACGAGCCTATCCAATGGACACATAGGGAGCAGCGAGAGGAAACCATTCCAGCCTAGGTAGTCCACAGACGATGAGAGTGGACGCTTCCACAACATACCACCGGCGAGGGTAGTTCTTCCAGACCCAAGAAGAGGAGAGCCACCATAATCGATTGTGAGAACCGCCTCACTGACGACACGTCGTTGTGTGTACCTAATTTAAATTTATAGTGACCTACTACACTAGCAAGCGGTAAGTAGGATCGAACCCAAAAAGAGAAAATAATATAGAGTTCTACTAATAACTAACCTGGGATTTTCTCAGAAAGAATATTGTTGATCAATTTTAGAAAGAATTAGTTCAGAGATATGCATTGCAACTAGTAATCATCGATCGAACATGCATCAACTAGTAAAAACTACTGTTCTAGTCTAACAATCCTGCTAAGGTAGTGTCGACTCCAATGTTCTACCTACTCTTAACCGCTAAGTTCTCGAATAGGTTAACGATTACTTGACTGACAATACCAATTTAGTTCTACCGCTAGGCTTCGTTAATAGGGCAGTTCTGTCCAGTATCACGCATTAGATATCAATCCAGCTTCACTGCTATGCTAACTTGATAATCAAAACATGCAATTCATACGAAGAATAATAATTCACTAATGCATAGTGTGACATGTAGCACATGTGATTGAAGTGAGAAAGAAAAAACTTAATGTATATAAAAAAAAATTTATTTACCATTTGTAAAAGTAGTTGAGTGGTTGTTAGGGATATAGGGTGAGGAGGAACCATCGAGAAGGTATTGAAGGTGGTTTCGCCTTATCCGTTGGACTTCGGATCTAAGTTTTGTAAGGCAAAGGTTGTAAGAGCTAAGATTGAGAAAATGTTGATTGGCATTGTGAGAAAAATGAGGTAAGAGATAGAGCTGAGAAAGTAGTAGAGGGAGAGAGGACACTGTTGACAAAATCGATATCATAGCATATATGTGACGAGGTAACCGAGGAATAATAGACAAAATTATATTCAAGAAAAATGCATAACTGAAAGCTTGAGCCATAATTATTCATTTTCCTTGTCTTGTCTCAATATGGAACTTCTAGCATTATCATTTCGATTAGTAACAAAAATGAATAAAACCATGAAATCCTCCCAAAGTTTAAATTTTGCGTGGAAAATTGCAGATACGGCGTTTGTACACAAAGTTACAAGTATAGAAAGTTAATTGAAAAGAACAGCCACAAAATTGTGTGGCATCAAGGCCTGCAGATCTATGAAACCAAGTTCATTCTGCTTGGTTTATTCGTAAGTTCAGTGTCAGGAGAGCTACGCATTCACTTTGTCCTGGCTATGGCTCTTCGAGTCAGGTCTATAAGTGCAAGTCTCGATGTTATGACATCTTCGCTGTGGCTACTTGGCAGTGAGTCAATTGCTGCCACAGCTAGGTTGGCATGCTTCACAGCCAATTCTCTAGTTAGCTGCACGCCCCGGCTCATCTCCAGGTACTTCACAGCCTAAAATCATTTCAACAAAGTGTAAGTATTGCTTTGCCACTTTTAGACAAAGTATTTTATTCCTGCTTCTGAGTACTGAGCAAGCTTACCTCCATAACATTTGCAGGGTCCTCGAATCCTCTGTCAACCACTTTCCGCAGTTCTGGAAATTCTTCCATTGCATATAATATGGGCGCCGTCACAATGCCCTGAAAGACAAAATATGTAAACTCCGCCGCATTGGAATTTTCATCTTTACAATTTACTTATAGAGAAGAATCACAGCAAAAAAAATGAAGGTCCCTAGACGATGAAGGAAAAGGTATTGACGCTTGATTACATGTTGGATGTCAGATAGAGGACCTTTTCCTAGGGAAGCTGATGTGCCGGTGAAATCAAGGATGTCGTCTATCAACTGATATGCCAGTCCCTACAAGAAGAAATAGCAGATAGATTGAACAACTGTCTAAGGATATAATTTAAAGCAACGAAATTTGAAATAGTAGCCAGCAAAATTTTGCTCAACTTATAATCGGAAAATTATGAATTTGTGGAAGTTTTACACACCAGGTTTTTTCCATACTCGAAAGCCAAAACAGCCACTTCGATAGGTTGCCCAGCAAGAACCGCTACTGACTTGCAACTATTGGATATTAGAGATGCAGTCTTACAGTATGTCTTCTCCAAATAATATTCCATGCTGAAACAATATAAGAAAAGCTACATCACTAATTTAATAAAATGGAAAACGAAAGAAATGTGAAAGACCGATACAGAGGGGGACAAGCTAAATGAGACCTGAACTACTATGTCAGACAGATCTTGGTAATCAAGAAATTCTGAAGAACAAGATCAAAAT
Source organism: Umbilicus rupestris (assembly GCA_963678935.1). Classification (NCBI taxonomy): domain Eukaryota; kingdom Viridiplantae; phylum Streptophyta; class Magnoliopsida; order Saxifragales; family Crassulaceae; genus Umbilicus; species Umbilicus rupestris. The sequence goes on along the minus strand of OY787628.1, from coordinate 8,275,434 downwards.
ATGCCCCACCTGTAGCGCTGGTCGGACTTGGTAGTCATTTGCATTGTTTCACCTGTTACAAGATGTTTTATAGCCGTTGATATCAATGTTACAACCTCGTTGTTCTTCAGTGAGGCCAGAGTTAAGCATGCCCGAGAAAGCAGAAAGTTACCAGCCAGTACTGCAAACTGCATCAGTAAACAAAAGAAACATTGAACTTAAGAATTGAGCTCTAGCAGACCAAGCACAGGCATTAAAATTCTTTTTAAGCTTTGAGTTTTCTATACAAATTAAGAGCACAGAACTGTGAATATCGATATCAAGAAATTGTTTCGGCCTAGTAACTACAGTGGCTGCTACCTATAGTAACTCATTGGTTGTCCTATACAACCTTCATCCACCAGCTTCTCAAAATTTACATCCAAGAGAACTACAGAAGAATCCAAGAGAGCCCAGCAGCAAAAGGGAAACGAAAAAGATTTTCTTCAGAGCCTGACAGAAAAAATAACCTATGAATTAAATATTGATTGGGAAGAGCCATAAAAGGCCCAAAGCAGTCTGCTGAAGGAAGTCTCGCAGGAAAGTCAGCTTGGCCACTACTGAACTAACTAGTGATATCTAAGCCGTCTAAGACATAAGGTAAATGATACTAGTTATGTTTATGAAAGCATGTAGTATGCAGCTACGAAGATATGGCTCAGAGAGTAATACTTTATTTCCCATAACAGAGTTCAGAGAGCCTACGCCCCGTCTTATATCAGCATCATCAAGGACATCATCATGGAGAAGACTAGCCACCTAAATGATGGAAACTTTTATGAGTAAATGAGTGACAAAGTCTGTCAAAGAAATATGAAGAGATGTCATTCTTGAAGACTGACATGAACCATTTCTGTAATCTCAGCTATACGTTGCTGTCTAGTACGCAGTTCTGTATAAACATTATTTCCTATTCCCGTCTGATTGATTTTGGGGACCGAGACATTTAAAGCTGAAGCCATCAACAGCAGAACCTGCAGACCAAATTTATGGCATCATCAGAAAACCATTTTATCAAGTGACACACATTAAAGGGCAATGGATATTAATAGAGTACAATATGGATACCGTAGGGCGGAACCTCTTTCCATCAACTCCGGCCTTGAAGAAGTACTCAGCAGCAAATGCAAGCTTCGGGACCTAAGAACAGATAAGTGTGGCTTGAAACACAGATATTATTTGTCGGTAAAGCCATACAGTAAATGTGAAATCATTACATCTATACATAACATATTACGAAATCTGTATATGATACAATATCAAACCCTTGGAGGTCGTCGAATAGCAGAAGAGAAAAAAGATTACCTCTGATGCTACCATCTCTCGCAGCCTATCTGTCACCAATGATAGTTCATCAGCAACTAGTGAAAACGGGTCAAGTTGTTCCTGATATATAAGTTTATAGATCAAATTTTATACAATGATACAAACTATCACTAAAATTGTGAAGATTTATTCCAACAAGGGAGACAAGGGCCATGCCACTATGCCAGCTTCAAGTCAAAGAAGCTAGTTTGCTCATGTTTGAAATCATTTTCATGAAAGTAAATAGCACGCCTCGTAGCTTCTAGAAAGTGAGATAAGGCCAAGTTTTTAAGCTAAAGACCTAACCACATTGTGAACATGGATAAGGTTACAGACAACTTCAGCAGCATTATGCAAATAGAGCAGCTTTAATTGATGCCAACAAAGGGATATCTAACCTCCAACACGGAGCTGCTTCCATAGTAAAATGGACGATGCACGATATGCAATGGTGATGAACCATGAATATACTGTTCTCCATGATTTAGAAACTGCTAATCAACAGAACATAAAAGCATGACAAATGTAAGCAAGGTTCAAAAACTGTTACTGTTATGCTCTCAAAAATGAAGTTTTGCCATTTTCATTGTTGGTAAATCGGTACTATATCAACAATGGCTTTTACTTTTACCTGATGCTTATTTAGTTTCGTTAGCCTGAAGGATGCAATCGATTGATGGCATGATAAACCTTAACTTTGTGTCTGTTGAACATCAAGTTTTATGATTCAGTTCATTTTGTAGAAAACATGGGCAGCCTAAACAGGAGTCAAATGCTACTTTCCCCATCATCTGTGTCATTTCCACCTTATCATCTCTTTTAGCAACTTTAGACTCACAGTAGTTAAAAACAAGTATATCTACTGATTTAACAACAAGGAGTGCAAGTTACTTGTCTGTTTTTCATTCTTGGTTTTATGTTTATGTGAGTGCGAGGACTGTGTGTTATTTAGCTGATGATATAACAATCTATTGGACAGAAGTTGAAGATACCAAAGAAAGTCCTGAATTCGGTAAGTTGAAGCGAAAACAGAAGGAAGTAAGAGCACGACGTGTAAACAACAGAAGACTCGTTCACTCACATCTGCCATCTGGAGAAAGAAGAAGCAAAAAGAAAGAGATTATTACCTTGTCCCTGAAATATCGATTTCCACGGGAATGAAACCCATTTGAGTGGTGGTTGCTTTGAACCCATCTGAAACAATGGGTCAATGCCCGCCTCTGAATCCGACCAAATCTCGACATACTTGGGTGCGAAGAGATGTGCGGATATTTTTCTTTTCTGCTAGCCTAGCTTGACTTTTCACATAAAAGTGAGCGGACTACAACTTGTCCAAAACCAGGCAGAAAAGAAATAAAAAAACAGCATTTAAATATAAATATTTACAATACAATTTACAGATCCTAATCCTCAAGCATCTCATCAACTGGGCTGGAACATCTTATCCTCATTTTAGTAACAAATCTCCGAACTCTTCATCAGTCGTCTTCAACATTGTAGACAGAGGCATCTTGATTCCCAGTTTCACAATCTGCTCCTGCCTGGGTTTGATCCTTTTCTCCAAACTGAATCCAAAGTACTGAGGAAACTCTTTTAACTCGACCATATCTCCCTTCATTACACCATTAAAATACTCCAATTTTGGCTTGAAGTTGTTCTCGACACTGAATGTAAACAGCGCAGGACATCTCAGGACCATGCCCACTGCATCGCTCCTGGAAACCCCTAATTGTTCAACCAAGAAATCGAGTTTGGGTATCAGCGTCTTCTCCACGCTGGAGACTAGGAGAACTGGGTCTTGGTAAGCTAAGGCCTCCAGGTCCTTAAACCCGAGTCTTCGAAGATAGAACAGAGCTGGCTTCAGCTGATCCTTCACGCATGAAACCAGCAGTCTCGGACATTTGTTGATCACCCCTCTGAAATTTTGCTCCGGGACTCGGAGATCTTGGGCTAGGAAGTTGAACACGGGGATGAGGTCGGCTGAGATGCTGCAAGTGAGGACCTTGGGACACATGCCCAGGATTCTGGGCATGTCTTTTTGTTCAATGCCTTTGGATTGGAGGAAGGAGATGATTGAGTGAATGGAGTGGAGTGAGGCTGTGAGGAGAGATGGGTTTTGGGACAGGGCTTTGCCGGAGTCCAGACCCATGATTTCAAGGCAGAGGATTTTTTCCTTGAATTGGAGGGAGAGGTTTGAGTGGGTTGAAGTGTAGAGTGGGTGCTTCTGGAGGAGGGATTTGGGCTTGGGTGTTAAAGGAGAGCTTGATTTTGATTGCAGGGAACTTGGGGTCAGAAAGCACAAGGATGAATGCAGAGCAGCAGCTTTCATGGTGATCAAATCTTGCAAGGATAGATTGAGAAGAGAGATGCAGAGAAATTATACTGCCTGAGCATGGACAAGATGGGGCTGCATACTGAACAGTAGGCAGATGACACCTTGTTGATCTCAACTTGATAATGATTGGCTGTGAATGAGTCTTATAGATTTCTGTAGGTAAGAAACTACACTGCCCTGTCAACCAGAAGATGAAAATGAAACATGGACAGCTTCTTACAGGGATTCTTAAAAGCACAATTTTATTGACCATTTTCTTCCCAAATGGAGAAACTGTATTTAATATAAAACACAACTGCCAAGATAAAAAAGAGGCAAATGTTTTATCTTGAATGCCTGATGCCAGATTACATTACCCCCATGATGCTGGGATGGTCAGATGCAGTTGGGACGACCCTAGCAGCTGCAGGAAACAAAAAGCAAGCAGCAAAAAATGGTGCATTACTAGAAATTTAACGACAACCAATAAATGAGTAACATTAAGCAGGCAAGAACTTCAGAGATCAGTGCAGATGTATATATACGTTTTACTCTTCGAACACGTGAAATCATTTCCACTACAAGTCATATACTACATCTACGTGCAATGTGTTCACTGAACGGATTTGGCCAACCCATTTTTTTATATCATTGCAGTGGGACCTAAACATGATCTCCTACAAAATAAGAGCCGCTAGCAGCTGAAAATACCCATGTAAGATATAACTTGGGTACTAAACAAAGTTTGATATTCAAAAACACGAGATCTTGAAATTTTGTAGGAGTAATATCAAGAGAGACATGATGAGGTAATTATTGGGTTCAATATGCAAACCATTTTTCTCTTCTGGTATGGGTTCTTCTACTGCTGCATGCCAAACAATATCTTTGAGCCCAGTAGTGATGTTCTTGTAAAACTGGTACAAAGATAATAACAGAATTATGACAAGTTCCAACGGTTTAAATTTTTTTGAACATGTTCTAAATCCAGTATCTCCGGACAAAACAAGTTCTATGACTGTGTCCAGACAAGTCGAAAGCTACTGCGGTAGTCTGTGATTTCAACTAAAGTGACTTATCTCTGGCTTTCAAATTTCTTTATTTTTGCCAAAATGTTAAAAGAAAGGCGCCATAACAGGGATGCCAGTCAAGGTGAATAGAAAGTCATCCCCAGTTCATTTAAGTGCAATTCATTCCATTTCCACAGTAAGTATCACCGAACCAGCAGACCTTGTAGACAAACTGATCACAACACAAACAAGATTTGTACTCGTTGACACACATAGCTTAGAGGAATCAATTATATACCTTGTGAAATTCCAGGGTGTCTCCTCCTGTCTTCCGAAGCTCAACCATACACAACGAAGGGGCCACCTCAAATATCTGTAGAGGACAGACAAATGTTTAAAAAATAGACAATCAATACCAAGTCACTATGGCAATTCCATGACTCTGTGAAGGATATAGTACCTCTGTTGCAACAGCCAAATGACCTTTCCGTCCATATTTTTCGCCTACAAGCTTCATCTAAAAACAGCAATAAAATATTACCATAGTACAGGCCCAAGCTTGGACCCCAACAGATTGGATAAATACATTTACAATACATGAGTTACATCCAGTTACAGTTTAGCTAAAACTATTATGGCATGCATTCATAACGGGAGTATACCTGTAAAAGGTATCCAAGTTTCACTTACTTTGAGCAAGAACAAAAATAAAAATCAAAGGTCAACCAACTCAATTTCTAACTTGTTTTAGCCAAATAATTTTGTTCATTATCTGTTGTTTTAGGACAAACATGTTATCATTTACTTACTATACCAAACACACCTATGCTAAATTAAAAAAAACATCATAACTATAAACGGTTTTGTGTATTCAATAAGGTACAAAAGCAACTTTTTCCATAACGATAATAGAAGTCAACATTCCTTGGTTTTGGTACAATTTTACCTAAACTGACAGTTAAAGATAGACAAAGAGAGTGATCTAATACAAGCCCAATATCATTTAAACAAATTAAATCGTTTAACAGGCACTGATCAGGATGATTCTACCTTGTGGTTTGTTTTCTTAACTTCAAATCCCAATGGTAAGGCAGACTGTTCAATTTTAGAAATTATTTCGCTTGCAGGCACTTTGGAAGTAAATCTCGTCTCTCGTTGAACAAGTCCCTGTTTCAGAGAGAATTCTTTCATAAAGTGAATGATATCATGCATCTATTTATTCTCATATGAACTCAACTTAATGAACAAATAAAGACAATAACTAAACCGTGAACTACCACAGAACTCGGAATGAACTTCAAAAACAAAAATTTACATCAGAATAAATTAGAGTAGAATGGTCAGTGACTGAATTGGTTGTTTCACACAAGTCAACCCACAAGAAGTTTCGTTAACTAAAAAGAAACTTATCTAGAACTTCAAATGCTTTGCAGACCTGACATATTTTATTTTTTATGAAACCAGGAAAAGTTTTGCTAAATAAAAAAAGTTATCTAGAGTTTCAAATGTTCACATTACACCTTTAATTTATAATATCAAAGTCGATAAGATTTTCTGAAGATAACTTACTGCCAAGCATTTTATATGGATTAGATAGTAGAATGGGAAAACTGGAAAATGGCATACTGCTTGTTTTTCAAACAGACTGCTGAGGTTGAGACCCTGAGATGTAGAAATAAGCTCAAATGCATTCATTGTAGCAGGTGTCATGGGACCATCTTCCCGTCTCTCTACAACCAGATTTTGAGAGTTCTGGATAACAGGACCAACTCTATGTAAGAATTAACATCTTGTGTAACATAGACAACGTTTAAATTGACCTAATCACTCAGGTTGAGCACTTACCCCTAGGTTATCGAAAATAGCATTGACGTCATCCAAACTAACATCTGCTTGTTCAAAAGTGGGTCGCTTGTAACTCTTTTTGAACCACTCTGTCTCCATGAGTTCTGAAATCTTGATTCTCTTTGTAGCAGAATGAAGACAATCTTAGTATCATATAAAAAGAAGAAAAAACCTAATGATAGCGAGAGATGGTGGGTTATACATTCTAACCAGTCATAGCACAAGTAAGATCTTTCTTTTTAAAAGAGTAATGCATGAGTTCACTTACAGTTACAGGATTGGGATCTAGAATTCTTTTGATCAATTTCTTAGCATTTGAAGAAAACCAAGGAGGGCACGTAAAGTCGGCTTTCCGTATCTGCAATTTACAGGAACGTGATCAAAAGACAAAATTTAGAGATTCTGCAAGTGAAGCAACCATATTATGGGTGTGTGGTGAATGGGCAAGAAACCTTTTTGTAAAGCAAAACAATGTTAGAATCCTCAAAAGGTAAATAGCCTGCCATAAGCACAAAAAGGATCACACCACAAGACCATAAATCTGCTTTAGATCCATCATAGCCCTTGTTGTCAATCACCTGTTTATCCAGAGTCAACAGTAGCAATCATTTTAAGAAGCATGATAGTTTAAAAACCGCAAATTGAACTGCTGAAAAAGCGCAACTGAATTCTAAAATTGAAAAGTACCTCTGGAGCAACATAATTAGGTGTTCCACAACTTGTGTAAAGTAGTCCGTCTTCCTAGATGTGGAACTTCAATTAGTTTGCACTCTTTTCCATCCATATGATGAGTAATGTGCTTATATTGATATAAAGCACGACACCATATGGGTGATAATTAAAGATATTCACGAAAAATTCTGCAATGAGTCAGAAATCACACCGTATAAATGTAGGTATAAGAAAAAAAAACAGATACTCACTCTTATTTGCTGGGGCAAAGCACTCAATCCAAAGTCCGAAACTTTGAGAATCTCATTAGCATCAAGGAGCAAGTTCTCAGGCTGTGGATAATATTTAATTGTGAAATTTCATCCATGGTCCTACTGTACTTCAAAGTCCATAGTGGGCATAAGGAATAACGAGAGGACGAGTTGGGGGATTATTTGTTACCTTCAGGTCTCTATGGTATACGCCTCTACTATGGAAATAATCCACAGCATTAATCAAGTGCTGGAAGTATCTTCTGGCTTCATCTTCCTTCAATCTTCCTTTACATGCCTGCAGTGCATGACACTGTTCCCTCACAACAGTATCTCGACTTCACCTCCCAAAATAAATAAAGAAGAAAGCTAACAGCATCTTACAATTTTGTCAAATAGTTCACCGCCCGTAACAAATTCTAAAACGATGTATATCTTTGTCTTGCTCGCCATCACCTGCAAAGAGAGGCAGTTTCAGAGAAATTCACCCAATAAGTATATAGAGGAGGATGATCCATGAGTAGCAGACTATCGTGACCTCGTACATGCGGATGACATTGGGGTGCCTGACTAACTTCATGGTTGAGATTTCGCGCTTAATCTGCAGCGGATAAAAGGAAAAAAAAAAACAATATTGAGTTGAACCATTCATCAAGCAAAGCATGATTGATTGTATTATTGTATAGGGCTGAGCATTTCAAGGAAACTGTAAATGGGTAGCAGGCCATTTTTGACAAATTATATATACGAAAAAGGAAGGAACAGCAAAGGGAAGGAAATTAGTTTTACCTGACCGATCATTTTGTGCTTGAGAAGTTTGTCTTTATCCAAAATCTTAATAGCAAAGTTTTCACCTGTGTCGAGGTTCTTTGCGAACTTGACTTTGGCGAAGGTACCCTCGCCCAGCGTCCGACCCAGCTCGTATTTGCCAACCCTCGTCCGCGGAACGCCACCTCTATTATTACGAGAAGATGATGATGAAGAAGAAGGCATTTCTTCTTTGCTTGATGTATACGCGCAGCGTTGCAGACAAAAACTCCAAATCAGATGATCTCTACAGCCTCTTCCTTTTACAGGGTTGCCAAACCTGCGACTTGGCGATGCTCATGCTTTAACTTTTTTTATTCCTTTTTTGGGTAGAGGAAGGGGATCCAAATTAGGAAACCTGGAAGAGTATACGCGGAGAGAGAGAGAAGGAAATGCCGATAAACAAGAAGACGACTTTTTTTCCTTTTTTATTTATTATTTATTTACTTGAGTCAACGAAACGAATGAAATGGAAGTAGTCAAAATAAGACTCGCATACAGTTTTAGAGAAAGGCTACAATTTTTGTTGAAAATATATCTGAAATGACACATGTTCGTATAATCTGTCTAAATGCGACTTTCTTGACAAATCATCCATCTTTTGCAACTCATATATTTAAAGTGTGAAGACCGATAAAAAAACAAGAACTTAAAATTTTAGATTTGAAAAATAAAACTACATTACTTTTGACTTGGATGAACCTATTTAATTTCTAAGTGGTGCATTTAAAAGTTTTGACTTTTCTATTTGCAAGTCTCGAGAGCATTACGCAAAATTAGAGAAAAAGAATAAGAAAAATTAAAATTAATAAATATTTTTAAAGAATATGGGAGACTGATGCACAAGGGTTTGATTGAAGAGGAGAGTTAGAGAAATAAGAAGGAAGTATGAATTCAGATGAGAGAAAATAACATCTATTTCATTCTGGGTAGGTTGTACTTATAGGCATACAATTCCTGCAGTTTCGTGCACACTCCTGGTCACTCTTTCTACTGCCGCTACTTGTAACAAACTCATGCGTCGGGTACTTAGCAAATTCAGTCTTTCATCGTGCGCTCCTTCGTGAGTTGTGGGTTCGAGTTTGTATGGTATCATTGCTTTCCCTGTCAAGAATGACCTTGTTCTCGAGGTGGAACTTGGGATACTGTTGTTTGATTATAGCCACATCTTCCCACGTCCCATCTGCGGCTTGTTTGCGCATGTTCTGGTTGCACAATTGGTCTAGAACCTAAGAAACACTCTGGCCAAACCATGGACTCAATTGGGAGCGTGGCACGACAACGCTTAGGGATTGAAACATGAAACATGTCGTGTATACGAGTGTTTGCTGGCAGTGGTAAGCGATACGCCACCTTACCAATGCCGTTTTAGAATCTGGTCCGTAAAAGCATTTGGCGAGCTTCGAACAAGGTTGGTTTCTGGTTGAGGATTGTCGGTAAGGATGAAGCTTCATGAATACCCAATCTCTAATGTCAAACTGAACATCGCGTCGGTTTGTTGCCCAGTTGAGCCATCTGAAGACAAGCTCGTTGTAAATTATCTTTAAGTTGCGCCAATAATTGAGTATGCTGGGATAAGAGGTGATCTATTGTCACTACTGAGGACATGCATGGCTCATAGTATTTTAACACTGTTGGTGGCTTCCCATAGACCGCTTCAAATGGTTATCATGGTAGCTGACTGTTGAGAAGTACTATAATGTAACTTTGTCCATGCTAGTAAGTCTGTCCAATTTTGTTGGTTCTCTTGTACATAACATTGTACGTAATTTTCGAGAATTCAATTAATCACTTCGGTTTCCCCTTTGGTCTGTGGGTCGTAAGCACTGCTATGCGCCAAAACCGCCCCTTTGAAAAGCTCCTTCCAAAATGCCGACATGAAGATGGGGTCGCGATCTGACACAATACTACAGGAATGCCATGCAATTTGCATGTCCCGCACAAATACTTTAGCTACTTCTTCAGCCGTGAACCTATTTACCATGGGGCTAAATGTGCATATTTCGAAAACAGATCAATCACTACGAGAATCGCAGTTTGTCCATTGAATTGTGGCAAATGAGTGATAAAGTTAATGGACAGATCAGTCCATATTCCCACAAAATAAGTAAAGGTTGCAAAACTCCTTGGAGCGCCGCATTGACAGCTTTAACTTGTTGGCAAATCGCACATTGTTGAACATATATCTTCACATCTGTTCTTATATTGGGCCAGAAAAAGTGAGATGTAATTCTCGCCAATGTCGGCTGAGTTCTCGCATGTTCTACCAAGTTGCCTTCATGATATTCTTGAAGGGTTATGTCTCGAAGGGTGGGATCATCTGGGAGATACAAACGTCCTTGCAATAGTATCAAACCATCACGTACCTGATAGGAAGGATGTAGTTCTGGGTGTTCTAAAATAGCTAGATAAAACTATTTTGCCTCCCCCTCGCGTTGATTAAGTCGCCTTAATGCTTTTAATATCCCGAAGATGGGCACCCTTGCATTGCTGGCAAAGAAGCTTTGGGCACTCGTGACAAGGCATCAACGGCGCCGTTTTCGCGTCCCAGTTTATAAGTGACTTCAAAATCAAACCCCATTAATTTGACGATTCACTCTTGTTGCTCAGATGTATGCATAGTTTGTGTGAGGATCGTGTGAAGTGGTTAATGGTCCGTCTGAATGATAAACCATTTCCCAGGAGATACTGTTGCCATTTTTGCACTGCCATCACCACAACATAGTTCTTTTCTATACGTTGAAGCTTCTTGTATGGTTTTAGTGAATTGGCGATTATAAAAAGCAATAGGTCGCCCGAATTGTGTTAATACCGCACCTATTCCTTCGTTTGAAGCATCTATTGCACAACGAATAGCCTAGTGAAGTCGAGCAGTGCTAAAGTTGGTGTTGAAGCCAAGGCATTCTTAAGAGCATCAAATGCCTCTGTAGCCGAGTCTTTCCTAAATATGCATCATTCCTCAGCAATGTGGTAAGGGGAGCTGCAATATGTGCAAATTGAGCCACAAAGCGCCTATAATAACATCTTAGCCTCAGAAAGGTACACAACCGTTTGATGTTCGTGGGCAGCGGCCATTCTCTTACTACCTTAATCTTGTCAGGGTCAGCCTCCACATCCGTAACCAATACCAAATGTCTGACGTATTAAATCTTTGCTCTGGCAATTTCACATTTACTAATTTTAGCAAAATAGTCATGGATTTGGAGAGTAGTAAGTACCTCATAAAGATGCATGATGTGATCTTCTCAAGTGCGACTATAAATAAGTATATAATAAAAAAAATCAACACGAATTTCTGTAAATTGGGCCTTAGCAATTCATTCATTGTCGCCTGAAATGTAGAAGGAGCGTTAGTTAAACCAAAAGGCATAACTAAAAATTCAAAGTGTCAATCATGCGTCCGAAATGTAGTTTTGTGGACATCTTTGTCATGCATCCTAATTTGATGATATCCGGATCTCAAGTCGAGCTTAGAAAAGAAATTAGCACCGCGCAACTCGTCATATAATTCGTCAGCAGTAGGTATCAGATACCTATCACGGACAGTGGCTGAACCACGCAATTGTCAATAATCCACGCAAAACTTCTATGAACCATCATTTTTCTTCACTAATAACACCAGAGATAAGAAGGGTGAGGTGCTGTGCTGGATGATGCCCTCTCTTCACATCTCTTGAACAAGTTTATCGATTTCAAGCTTCTGGTACCTCGGATAACGATATGACCGAACGTTAATGGGTGCGACACTTAGCTTTAGTGGTATGTGATGATAGATCAAGTGAGCTGGTGGTAGTTGCCTGGGTTTGGAAAATATTGAGGAATGCTTTTGAAGTATTTGTTGTAGCTCTCTGCCTTGTGAGCCTTCTAGTTCCATTGGTATGTGTGGGAGGATTATATCCTCTAGGAAGTCATCTCTTCTGTTGTGATGAGCTGATAAAACGAAGCTACTGCATAAACTTGAGCCATATGCTTGAGCTGCCCCCTTGATATTTGCATAAGTTGTCCTTGTTGTTGCACTCCGCACAATTTTAATGTCTGATCCCCATAAACGAAGCGGGCTCTGGTTCAACTGCTGCAGACTTCGGAAGTGGAGGCTTATTTGAGGCCTTCTTCTTTCCTGCGCCCCGTTTTGGCACTTGGAGATTTCACCTCGATGCTCTACGAATATATAGGAGTGAATTGGAAAATCAAAATTCAAATTTCAAAAAGTTAGAAACCCCAATAGACTTTCCGATCACCCACAGATTATTTGCTGATTTCTAATTTTCAAAAAATCTGGATTATATCTGCTATATCATTCATGCTCTGCCTCAGACTCTGCTTGACCCAACAAGAGAGACAGACATTAGTATCTCTACCTCTAGATGCTTAACCAGTCAAGAGTTCCTTAAGCATTGTTCGAGAACTGGTCAAACCTTTATGAACCTAACTAAGTGTCGACAACACATAGATCAAAGGCGAGTCTAAGTGTTTCAAACTGAACATTGTTCAAGCCTTTTGTGAAAATGTCTGCTAACTATTTATCGGTTGATGCATGTTTTAGAGTGATGATCTTCTGTTCAACCAACTCACGAATGAAGTGATGCTTGATGTCAATGTTTTTGGTTCTGGAATGCTGAACAAGATTTTTCGAAATGTTGATTGCACTCAAGTTGTCAAAGAATAGAGTCATCTGTCCTATTTCAGACCATAATCTTTCAGCATTTGTTTCATCCAGATCATCTGGGCGCAACAACTTTCAACGACAATGTATTCCTCCTCAGTAGTGGACATTGAGATGCTGCTTTGTTTCTTGTTGAACCATGACACCAAGTTGTTTCCTAGGAAGAAACATCCTCCTGAAGTGCTTTTACCATCTTCTGCGCTACCTGCCCAATCAGCATCACAGTACCCAACTAAGTGAGAGCTGGTATCCTTGGTGTACGAGAGGCTGCAGTTTACTGTACCACTCATATATCTGATTATCCGTTTCACACTTGCCAAGTGAATTTCTTTGGGCTTTGCATGGTACCTAGCACATACTCCAACAACATAACAACTGTCGAGTCGACTAGCTGTGTGATATAGTAGGCTTCCAATCATGATCCTATACAGAGTCTGTTCCACGCTGACTACAGATTCATCTTTGGTGATTTTCACGTGTGTAGCGGCAGAAGTGTGCTTATGACTGGCATTTTCTAACCCAAATTTCTTCACTAAGTTCCTGACATACTTGCTCTGTGTCACAAAGATTCCATCTAATTTCTGAGACACTTGCATACCAGGAAAGTAGATCATCTCACCCACCATACTCATCCAAAATTCACTCTGCATCTGTTCAACAAACTGATCAACCAACTTCTTTGATTGAGATCCAAATACTATGTCATCCACATAGATTTGCACAATGGTGAATTCCTTCTAAACGTGTTTCACAAATAGAGTCTTGTCTACTCCCCCTCGCAGGCATGTTGTGAGAAACACTGTGAGACATTCATACCATGCTCTGAGCGCCTATTTTAATTCGTACAAGGCCTTTTTGAGACGATACACATGATCTGGGGGATGTGGGTCTTCAAATCCCTTAGGCTGAGCAACATATACTTCTTCATTTAACCATCCGTTGAGGAATGCACTTTTCACATCCATCAGAAATAGTTTTCAAGCAAGTGCTACTAGCAATCTTATTGCCTCAAGTCGGGAAACTGAAGCAAATGTTTCATCGAAGTCTATTCCTTCAATTCGTGTGTACCCCTGTGCCTCCAACCGTGCTTTGTTACAAATGATGTTTGATGGAGCGTTTTCTACGATCCATCGAGTTGTTTATTTCTCATTATTTAGTTGCATTTTGCATGTGATAGTTTACTTCTTTGTAGTATTTCGCATCGCAGGTGTATCAAGAGCTTTTGAGCTTTATTACATATTTGGAGCATTCTAGGCCTCACTGAATCACTCGGGAATGCAAAAGTGAAAAGATTTGATCGAGAGAGCACCTATAGAAGAAGAATAACAATCTCTTGCTGCAAACTAGAGCGATGAAGAGAGTGAGGTATCTCTAGTGAATACTAAAGACAAGTTAAATTTGGGTGGAAGTAAAATAATAGAGAAAGCATAGTCGGAATCCTACGGCATTGTCCATCAATTTGGCATTGAATTCAGTTATTGATTCTTTATCCTTCATCTTCAGATTTTCAAATCTGGTAATGATCATCTACATCCGAGATTATTTTACCTTGTCAGTCCCTTCAAAGGCTGTTTCAAGAATCTCCATGCATCTTTTGCTGCTTCAAAGGTTGAGATTAATCTGAAAATGTCTGGTTAAACAACATTAAAGATTGCGTTGAGTGCCTTTACGTTTGTTGCAATAGTTCGGTCCTCATCCGTCGTCCACTGATTTTCCAGTTTAGAGTAGGCCACTGATGGAGCGTATTTATACGATCCATCGAGTTGTTTATTCCCATTGTTTAGTTGCATTTTGCGTGTGATAGGTTACTTCTTTGTAGTGTTTCGCATCGCAGGTGTATCGACACCGCTTTTGAGCTTTATCGCATATTTGGAGCATTCTAGGCCTCATTCAATCACTCGGGAATGCAAGGGAGCAAAGACTTGATAGGGAGAAGAAGTTTCAGGTGAATTCCATTTGATCGAGGGCAAAATTGAGCGGGTGTATCAATGCTGCAGAAGTGATTTGCCAAGCCAAAAGTGATTCGCTCAGCTTCCGAACCTACTGACCATTTGATTTGCCCAAGCCAACACGAATCACTTTTGGTTTGCCCAGCTCAAAACCTACGGACACTTTGATTCGCCCAAGCCAGCACGAATCACTTTTGATTCACCCAGCTCGAAACCTACGGATAATTTGATTCGACCAACCTTGGTCGACTTACTTTGATGCAACACGAATCAAACTTGATTCGCCCAGCTCTTGCACACACATGAAGACTTTGGTTCGACCAACCCTGGTCGAATCAATTGCTGAGCTTGCACTAATCAATATTGATTCGGTCAAAGACCAACCCGGCCAAAATCAAAGGTATAAATTAAAAAGGGCCTTTTTCTTGAAAAACAAAATCCTAATCTAAGCGAGCAGCTCCTGCCGGGAAAAAAAACCCTAGACCAGAAATGCAATTCGGTTTGACGCGAAGATTAGTCGGTGAACAGTATTCGTACTCTCAAAACTCATTTTTTTTCATTATTGTTATTATATGGATTGTAGTAGCTAAACCCTAACTCAATTTGGGGATTTGTATTGCAACATATGGTTTGAGATCTTATGTTTCATAATTCGATTTAGTGATTTACTATTCTTCGTATGAGTTGCATGCTTTAATTATCAAGTTAGCATAGCCTAGCGGTGAACTGAATTGATATTTATTGCATGATACTAGATTGGCTGCCCTATTAGAGAAGTCTAGCGATAAAACTAATTTGGTACTGTTAGTCGAGTAATTGTTAACCTATTCGAGAACTTAGTGGTTAAGAGTAGGTAGAACATTGAAGTCGACATTACCTTAGCGGAATTGTTAAACTAAAACTGTAGTTTTACTAGTTGATGCATGTTCGATCGATGATTACCAGTTGCAATGCATATCCCTGAACTGATTCTTTCTGAAATTGTTTAACGACATTCTTCTTGCAAACCCCTCTTTTTGTATGACAATCATTAGAAATCTAGACTATTTGCTCTCTTTGGGTTCGACCCTACTTAACGCTTGCTAGTTAGTAGGTCATTATAAATATAAATTTGGCGCACACAATGACGTATCGTCAACCACACCATCTTGATTCATGATTAATGGAGAATCATACTTAGAGATCATAGATTTCCATACTCGATCATCGATAGACTTGATGAACGCCCTCATGCGAGTCTTCTGATAGGGATAGTTTGAACCGTCTAGGAGCGGAGGTCGGAAAATGTTTTAACCTTCTTTCGTACTCACTTTGAATAGCTTGGTTACAGTCTCTGAATCACACTCTGTACAGCGACTGTCCTGCTCTGATACCAATTGAAATTCGTACGTCTGTCACACTATGACTGTTCCACTATTCTGTATTAGCTGTTTCAGAATTCTTAAACAGATCGTGTTTCGATAGTTGTTTGTCACATCATAAATGGTACGATGAAATGGAAAGGACACAAGATATGTTTATCATGTTCAACTCCACGAGCCTACTAAGAGGGATTTCTCTGAACCCCAAGTGGAAAGCACTTCATTATTTGAATGATCAAATACAATCGATCTTAAGTAACACAACTCTCTTGGTTACCGCTATGTAATTGAATAACGGTGAGTGCGTCTGACTCCCTCAGACTAAGATCCCTCTCTTGTATACCTCAACCTGCCTCCCACGAATCGAAAGTTCTCTTCTCGAAAACACCAGCACTGTAACACAGTCTGTTTAACGTTTATCCTGTGCACCTTGGGATCAACCTCTCTTAAGCTCAATTGCTAATCAATCTCCGATGATGATCGCTGCTCTGTTTCCCCTGCATTCTGAGTTCTTTTCTTGATGATTTGTATTCGCAGTGCACTTCATTTCCCAATCCCTTCATCATATATAGATTAAATTACATTTGTTTCATTTAGGAAACTAGGATATCTTGATCATATTTTCCTAATTCAGAATCCAATCTTCCGGATATGCAGGATCTTATGAATATTATCTACAGAATATCGCCCAAAATATTTCTTTGCTTGACTTGGCTATGAAATATTTGTGTCAATATTGATTGATCCAATTGCACACGCCTGTCCAAGCTGGAAATGTCTTACCCTCTGTTGCAGCCTTGTTGGTTTCGTACTGTTTGCCAAAAAACATGCCATACATATCCATGGGGCACCAGGATTTAACACAACTGATTGTGACGTTTGTGGAATAGTTGATGAGCGGACAAATAACCTTATGTTTGTCCATATTTTCACTTTACTTCTTGTTTGTTCCGTTATTTTATAAAGTCATTTAGTGTTTTCTTTGTCCATTTCAGGTTGAAAATGCGTATTACATGATATGAAGTGGTCTGAAGAAGTTTCGGGTGAATTCTAGTCGATCGAGAGAAAAAGAGAGCAAAATCAAGCAAATTGCGGATTTGATTCGCCCAGGCTAGTTTGATTCGTCTAGGCTGATTGACCTATTCCTCTTCAAAGGATCACTGTGCACACGATTCTTATCCGATTGAGGCGTGCCATATCTTGTTGGAAAGCTAACTCAAAGGGCTACAACTTCATACTTCAAAACGTAATTCGAAATTTGAAAGGGTCAAAATAGGCGAGATTCTAGCACTGCAAAGTTGATTCGTCCAAAGAGGAATTCAGGTTAGGCCGAATCACTTTAGATTCGGCCAAAAAAAGTGATTTGCCCAAGAAGAAATTGATTCGCCCAGCTTCATTACAGCACGGACATTATGATTCGGTAGAATCAAATTATGGGGCTGCACTAGTCACTTGACCTGTTCATCATTGAAGGCTTGCCGAGCGTGCGATTCTTATCCGATTGAGGCGTGCCATAGTTTGTTGGAAAGCTAATTCAAAGGACTACAACTTTGTAGTTTACATTTGACGTGGTTCGAAGGTTTAAAGGGTCAAACTAGCGAGATTCTAATGCTGCAGAAATGATTCGCCAAGAGGAATTCAAGGCTTGGCCGAATCAAAAGTGATTCGCCCAGCCTCATTACAACACTGAGATGTTGATTCAGACACTCTGTCTGAATCATTTTATTAAGCCTTGCCTAAATCACTTTTGATTCGGGCACGACGGCTAAATATAAATATGTTAAAGATGGGAAAAACTAGAGAGTGCCTTGGGGTGCCTCCGGCGCCTAGGGTTCTCCTCCTTGGGACAAAACCCTAAATCGAAAACTTGAAGAATTGTCAAAGATTTGGAGAAGACACACGCAATTAGAGATTCTACATCCACCCTTTACTCATTCCCTACTTCTCTACTACTCTACTTCTTTACTTTCCCTTGTTATACAATTTCATTATGTTTGTTTCAAACTCACCATGAGTTATACATGAGTGAGTAGTTGTTAAAAAGTAGGGATTCTTACGGATCCCTTAGGTTGGATTGTAACTCAAAACATGCAGTTTTATTATGAATGAGGTTTTTGGATTGGAAATTCTTATGCTTGCTCTTCTTGTTAATTTTATGCACACCAAGTGTTTGACGAAATGCATGAATGAGTATAAATTGATAAAACACCTAGGGATGGAATGAGAATTGAACCTAGGTTGTTTAGAAGATCAAGCATGATTATTTTAGATAGCTTTTGTGCGCGAGAGTGACATTGGCAATCTCCTAGGCTAAACATAAAGCGGACTTTAGTTAACTATCAATAGACCGAGACGTTGAGATTAGGAGACTTTTGTTCTACACGATTCAATAGAGTGAGAGTTTGAGAATTGTGTCACATAGGTGTCATTCCCATTCTAGAGAAGGAGCGAGAGTTGAATTTAGAATGTATGATACTTTAGCCTAAAATAATCAACCAAATTAACTCATGAATATATTTCTGTTTTGCATTGCTAATCGCATGACCTAGGGATGAAATAGGATTCCGACTACGTTTTCTCAATTACTTTACTTCTTCACAAATTTGAACTTGTCTTTAGTATTCACTAGAGATACTGAAATTTCAAGTGTCTCTACTTATGCAGATTTGTGAACTAGCAGTTGCTGCAGCACACTCTTGTTCACTTAAATGTAGGCACAGCAGACAATGAATAGGACACAGATTTGTTCACCCAGTTCGGCCAATCTGCCTACGTCTGGGGAGGACTATTCTCCAGTCCTCAATCCACTCAACCAAAGGTTCAAAGCACACTCTGTTACAACGCACGCAACCTATGCTACTTTAACCCCGTGTGGACTACTCAGCACAATCAGAACAAGCTCTGATTTGTGCCAGCACACCCTCTACAATATGTCAGCCTAGAATAGCTACAATCCTCTTCAAGAACTCAGCCTATTCTAGTCTACACTACTCAGCAGGGTTGCTGCAGCAACAGCTGTAACACCAGCTAAAGCACTCTGTCCGCGTCGCTCCAAGGCCTCCTGCCGAGCCGATCGAACCACTCCAAGAGTGCTGTACACTCTGAGTAACTCCCCCTCACTCAGTGACCACCTGCCACTAGTGAGTTCTTCCGCACGAACCTCGATCGAGCCTTCCACCCGTCAGTTCTCCCGCGGCTGCCTATGATCAACCAACAAGCTCCACAGCTCTAAATTGGCTTCCAGATCAAAGCACGAATCAGTCTCTGCAAGACCTGATTCTCTTCTGCAATACGCACCAAGCTCTGCGCTCAACGCTCTGCCCGTGTGTGTTGATCGAAGAACAACTCTCGTAGCACACCCAGAAAAATCCTCACTCTGAATTCTGTGTCTACTCTCGTGTATCTCTCAGCTTCGATCACCTTCTACAGCCCTCTAACCTTCTGCTTAAATACCCTCACCACTTTAAGCAATTTCCAGGTTTAGGCCATAATCCCACAAGATCAATTATCTCCTAAAATCTAGGAGATTAGATTTGATTAATATCTTCAATGCCAATCTTCTATTCTGACAAGTGAACCGTGCTGGAATATGCTTAGCAGCATTTTAGAAAACCTTCTAAGAGCAAGAACACAAACTGCCATACCTCCAAAACGCACCCAGCACAAACTGTTACTCGGACAGATGAACCAGCACTTGAACCAGCACCTGCTGCAGCACTTGAACCAGCTGTATCTGTTGCTAGCTGTTCTGCTTGATTACTTGAGCTGCAGCAGCTCCTTGTTCACATATGACATATGTTGGTTTTGGCAAACCTGCCACACTTGCATTATCAATCTCCCCCTTGGCATTTTGACAAAACCACTTCATAACTCCACTTCTCAGCCTGCTCTTTCTTCTCCCCCTTTTTGGAACAAATGACGAGGGGGTGTCTCTGCTGGGAGCACTTATGACGGCAATACACAGAGCCCGAGAGAGGCCCTCAGGTCTTCAAACCGGGCTGCATCCAGAGCTTTGGTGAAGATATCAGCAAGTTGTTTGGCAGACACAACATGCTGGAGCGAGATTACTTTCTGTTCAACAAGGTCACGGATGAAGTGATGACGAATGTCAATGTGCTTGGTTCTACTGTGCTGAACAGGGTTCTTGGATATGCTGATGGCACTCATATTGTCACAGTAGAGAGTCATGTCATCTTGAGCAACCCCATACTCACTCAGCATTTGCTTCATCCACAACATTTGTGCACAGCAGCTCCCAGCAGCAATGTACTCAGCCTCAGCAGTGGATAGAGAAATGCTGTTCTGTTTTCTGCTGAACCAAGAAACCAGGTTATTCCCCAAGAAGAAGCATCCTCCCGAGGTGCTCTTTCTGTCTTCTGAGCACCCTGCCCAGTCTGCATCACTGTATCCTACCAGATTTGCCTTTGTGTCTCGAGTATACCATAGGCCATAGCCCACAGTTCCCCCGACATACCGAATAATGCGCTTGACCAACTGCATATGGCTGTCTCTTGGGCTGGCTTGGAATCTGGCACAGACTCCTACTGCATAGGAAATGTCAGGACGGCTGGCAGTCAGGTAAAGAAGGCTCCCAATCATGCTTCTGTAGACAGTCTGACTTACTTCCAAACCTTGCTCATCTTTAATGGCTTTCACATGAGTAGTAGCAGGAGTACGCTTGTGACTGGCTGAGTCGAGCTGGAATTTCTTCACAAGGGCCTTGCTGTATTTGCTTTGAGCAATAAAGATCCCGTCCATTTTCTGAGTAATCTCCAAACCAAGAAAGTAGGAAAGTTCCCCTACCATGCTCATCTGAAATTCTTGCTGCATGTGTTGCACAAACTGCTTCACCAGGTGCTGGGACTTTGATCCAAAGACAATGTCATCCACATATATTTGAGCAATGATCACATCAGACCGAGTTCTTTTGACAAACAAGGTTTTGTCAGCTCCCCCTCGGTTGTAGCCATGATTTTCCAGGAAGATTGTCAATCGCTCATACCAAGCCCGAGGAGCCTGTTTCAGCCCATATAAAGCTTTCTTCAATTTATACACCTGTTCTGGATGATGAGGATCTTCAAAACCTTTTGGTTGAGAGACATAGACTTCTTCAGAGAGATCTCCGTTCAAGAACGCACTTTTAACATCCATTTGATATAATTTGAATCCCAGGCAGCAAGACATTGCTAGAAGCAGTCTGATGGCCTCCAGACGAGCTACTGGAGCGAATGTTTCTTCAAAGTCAAGACCTTCAATCTGAGAATATCCCTGGGCAACCAGTCTGGCTTTATTTCTTGTAATGTTGCCCTTTTCGTCAGTTTTATTTTTGAACACCCATTTTGTGCCGATGATGTTTACCCCTTTAGGTCTGTCTACCAAATCCCAGACATCGTGCCTTTCAAACTCTGCCAACTCCTCTTGCATAGCCATAATCCAGAATTCATCACTCATGGCCTCCTTGAAGTTCTTTGGTTCAAAGCTGGACATGAAGCATGTATTGAGGTAGGCATGGCCTCTGGTTCTTCTTCTATCTGAGGGATTTCCAATCACATTTGTCAAGGGATGATCCTTCTGTATCTTCTTTGGGGGCTGCCTTGAAGGTGGATCAGGAGCTTCAGTGTGAAAAATCCTCAGACAGGCTCTCTGATTGGTCATCTGGAATCTCTGCTTCAACACTTGCTGTAGCATCTGCTGGAGCCGCAGCTTGTTCACTTCTGGTCTGTCTATCAGACATTTCTTCAAGATCAGAGTCTTCTTCACTAGTGTCAGACTCAGAGTTAGGTGCTTCATCTACATCTTTGACAACCACATTTATTGATTCCATGACAGTCTTTGTTCGCTGGTTGAACACACGATATGCCCTGCTGTTTGTTGAATATCCCAAGAATATTCCAGGATCACTCTTTGGATCGAGTTTCTTTCGATACTCCCGGTCTCTCAGAATGAAGCAGTCACTTCCAAAGATATGAAAGTACTTAACAGTGGGTTTTTTCTGATTCCAGAGCTCATAGCAGGTCTGCTTGGTACCTCTTCGCAAGGTAACTCTATTGATGATGTAGCAGGCGGTATTCATGGCCTCTGCCCAGAATTTCAGAGGAATCCTCTTAGCATGGATCATTACCCTGGCCATTTCTTGAATTGTTCGGTTCTTCCGTTCCACCACACCATTTTGCTGAGGAGTAATGGGAGAAGAGAACTGATGTGTTATACCCCTTTGTTGACAGAACTCATCCATGTCTTTGTTTTCAAATTCTCTGCCATGATCACTGCGAATGCTGCTGATTCTAAGATTCTTTTCTTGCTCTAGCCGAGACACCAGAGACACAATGACACTCACAGTGTCTGATTTTTCTCTGATAAACTCAATCCAAGTGAATCTAGAATAGTCATCAACACAGACAAATGCATACCTTTTCTTGCCTAGGCTCTCCACTTCCATTGGTCCCATCAGATCCATATGGATCAGCTGAAGAGGCCTGATGGTACCAATATCTTTGACCCGAGGATGTGAAGCCTTCTTTTGTTTCCCAATCTGACAGTCTCCACAGATGGAGTCTGTCTCTCCTTTCAGCAGTGGAATTCCTCTGACCAGCCTTTCTGTGGCAATTCCCTTTAGAGTTCTCAGGTTAACATGTCCCATCCTTTTGTGCCATAAGGTCATTTCCTCGGCCTTTGTCAGCATACATTTCTGAATCCGTGAGTTTGAACTCACATTGAGAAGGTAGCAATTGCTCTTGGATCTGGCTCCTTCCATTATGCATTTTCCAGATTTATCGAGAACTTGGCATGAGTCTCTTGTAAACTTAACTTGTTTAGTCCCATCACACAACTGGCTGATGCTGATAAGATTAGCCTTTGATCCTTCCACCAAAAGAACATTGCTCAGATTTGGCATTCCTTCTACAGCCAAAGTTCCTCTTCCCAGAACCCTTCCTTTCAGACCATTACCAAACTTCACATTTTGTTCCAGACAGGGAGTAATATTCTTCAGAAAGGATCTTTCTCCTGTCATATGGCCTGAACAGCCACTGTCAAAGTACCAACTTATCTTGTCTGAGGTGCTAGCTGTGCTGACAAGGGCGAGGAGCTGAGTCTGCGCATGTTTCTGCTTGGCAGATTCCCTGGGCGATGTAATTCTGGCATGAGCTGAGAAGCAGTTTCTTTGAATATGTCCTCTGCGACCACAGCTGTAACATTTCTTAAACTTCAAAGCTCTCTTGTTACGGTGAAATAGACATTGCTGCAGCAAGTCCTGGTTCACTCTTTTTTGTGTTTTTGTGCCTCTTCTTGCTGACCTGTATCTGGCCATGTTGCATTCATCTTCACTCAGATCTTCACTTTCACTGGCAGAAAGAGCTTTCTTTTTCATCCGTTTGCTGGTGCAGTTGATCTGTCGATGACCATAGCCTGCACAATTCCAGCATTGGACTCCTTTCTTCACTTCGTTCTTTCCTTCATCACTCTGAGCTGGTTCCTTACCTTTCCTTTTGTTTTCACCGCCCCTCCTGAATTGTTTTCGCGAAGAAGATCTTCTCTCAGTTCTGGATTCCATGTTTTTCAGAAGCTTTCCGAGGTTCTTAACCAGCATGTTTATCTGATCATCTGGATCTGTCTGCTTGCTTTCCGCTTCTGCCTTCAAACCAACATTCTTATCTTGGGAAGTGGTGTCTCCTTTGACCAGTTTCATCTCAAATTGTTTGAGAGACCCCATCAGCTCTTCCAACCTCATGAATCTGACATTTTGTGCTTCTTCAATGGCTGTCACCTTCATGTCAAATTTTGTAGGCAGCGATCTGAGAACCTTTCTGATAAGCTTTTCTTCTGGGATGGGCTCACCAAGGGCATGAGCTTCATTTGCAAGGTCACAGAGTTTAGCATTAAACTCAGTGACTGTTTCTTCATCCAGCATCCTCAGATTCTCAAATTGTGTGGCAATTATCTGGAGTCTTGACAGCTTCACTCTATCAGTTCCCTCATGGGCAGTTTGCAGAATCTCCCATGCTTGCTTGGCCATGTCACAGTTTGAGATCAACCTGAAGTTATTAGCATCAACTGCAGCAAAAATTGCATTCAAAGCCTTTGAATTACCAGTTGCTGCAGCACCTTCTTCAACAGTCCACTGCTCTTCAGGTTTTATTCTTGTCACTCCTTGCTCATCTATGGTGATTGGGGGAGACCACTGAATCACAACAGCTCTCCATGTCTTCTCGTCAATGGCCCTGAGAAATGCCTTCATCCTAGCTTTCCAATAACCATAGTTGCTCTCTTCCAGAAGTGGAGGTTTACTCGTGCTCTGTCCTTCCTTCATTGTCTTGGCTACTTCGGAGACACTGTAGGACCTTTTAAACTCTGTGTGTCGAGTTCCCGCTCTGATACCAATTGAAATTTCAAGTGTCTCTACTTATGCAGATTTGTGAACTAGCAGTTGCTGCAGCACACTCTTGTTCACTTAAATGTAGGCACAGCAGACAATGAATAGGACACAGATTTGTTCACCCAGTTCGGCCAATCTGCCTACGTCTGGGGAGGACTATTATCCAGTCCTCAATCCACTCAACCAAAGGTTCAAAGCACACTCTGTTACAACGCACGCAACCTATGCTACTTTAACCCCGTGTGGACTACTCAGCACAATCAGAACAAGCTCTGATTTGTGCCAGCACACCCTCTACAATATGTCAGCCTAGAATAGCTAAAATCCTCTTCAAGAACTCAGCCTATTCTAGTCTACACTACTCAGCAGGGTTGCTGCAGCAACAGCTGTAACACCAGCTGAAGCACTCTGTCCGCGTCGCTCCAAGGCCTCCTGCCGAGCCGATCGAACCACTCCAAGAGCGCTGTACACTCTGAGTAACTCCCCCTCACTCAGTGACCACCTGCCACTAGTGAGTTCTTCCGCACGAACCTCGATCGAGCCTTCCACCCGTCAGTTCTCCCGCGGCTGCCTATGATCAACCAACAAGCTCCACAGCTCTAAATTGGCTTCCAGATCAAAGCACGAATCAGTCTCTGCAAGACCTGATTCTCTTCTGCAATACGCACCAAGCTCTGCGCTCAACGCTCTGCCCGTGTGTGTTGATCGAAGAACAACTCTCGTAGCACACCCAGAAAAATCCTCACTCTGAATTCTGTGTCTACTCTCGTGTATCTCTCAGCTTCGATCACCTTCTACAGCCCTCTAACCTTCTGCTTAAATACCCTCACCACTTTAAGCAATTTCCAGGTTTAGGCCATAATCCCACAAGATCAATTATCTCCTAAAATCTAGGAGATTAGATTTGATTAATATCTTCAATGCCAATCTTCTATTCTGACAAGTGAACCGTGCTGGAAAATGCTTAGCAGCATTTTAGAAAACCTTCTAAGAGCAAGAACACAAACTGCCATACCTCCAAAACGCACCCAGCACAAACTGTTACTCGGACAGATGAACCAGCACTTGAACCAGCACCTGCTGCAGCACTTGAACCAGCTGTATCTGTTGCTAGCTGTTCTGCTTGATTACTTGAGCTGCAGCAGCTCCTTGTTCACATATGACATATGTTGGTTTTGGCAAACCTGCCACACTTGCATTATCAGATACCTTGCCTAGAGGAGAAAACCCCCTATTATTTAGTAGACTCGCATTAGGCATTACTAGCTAGCTTTAGACTAATCTAGGCTTTTCTCTTGGATTCGACTCGAGGTCACTAGGATTATAAATATTGTTTGCGTACTGTGATTGGTCTAATATTTATACTATCACAATTTTGACAATGTTTCAAAATGGCGCCGTTGCCGGGGAGTAACCATTAGACTAGTTTGCTAGTTAGTATTCTTTTAGTTAGTCTACTTTATTTTTCTTCTTTTTTTTGTTGATTGTGATTGCGTGTTTGCATGCTATTCTTGCTTACTTTGTTTTAAGTTCACACTTATTGACGCTTTCTTTGATTGCTTGGTAGATGTTTGAATGCAAACCAAAGCACACACAAAAAAAGCACAAGAACAAGCCTCCACATCAACACCAAAACCGGATCAGAAATTGCCAGATTTTGATACTCTTTCACCTGAAATTTGCGTTGATCAACCACCAATAGAAATTATAGATCAACCAAACTCGAGGAGGGAAGGAAATGCCGCTCTTCCGCAAGAGGAAGACGAGAGACTGGTTGAATTTCCACGCTATTGATGCATGCCACTTGAGAAGGGATCCTCGCAAAGGACTTCTTAAGAGTGTTTCTTATGAAGAAAGGAATCAGCTACGTCTTAGCCAAGACGTTAAACTAGGCTGGTGAGTATTTGTGCTTTTGCTTCTACTTGTTGGTAGTACAAAATTGTTTGGACTTTGTGTTGCGCCGTGCGCCAAATGTTTGATTAGTGGTTTTTTTTTGTGCCCTTTAATTACCCCTTTGGTTTGATTATCTATGTGTAGCAGTTTTAAGTGTGGGGTAATTCGATGATGTTGTCATGACTTGTGTTGGTATCTTTGCTATGTAATTTGCTTGACTTGTCCATTTGTAGTTTGAATTGCATGCTCTGAATATCAAGTTAGCATAGCCTAGCGGTGAAACTGTGTTGATATCTATTGCGTGATATTGGATTGACTTCCCTATTAGCTAAGCCTAGCGGTATAACCTAATCGGTGTTGTTAATCGAGTAATTGTTAAACCTATTCGAGAACTTATCGGTTGAGAGTAGGTAGAACACTAGAGTCGACATTGCCCTAGCAGGATTGTTAGACTAGAATAGTAGTTTTCTAGTTGATGCATGTTTCCATCGATGATAACCAGTTGCAATGCATATCCCTAAACTGACTTTTCTCTGACAGCAACAAACATTCTTCCTACAACCCCCTTTTAGTATGACAATTAATTAGTAGAACTTTATAGCTGATTGCTCTCTTTTGGGTTCGACCCTACTTAGTGCCTGCTAGTTAGTAGGAGATTATAAATATAAATTTGGCTCACATAACAACGTGCCTAATTTTTTGGCACCGTTGCCGGGGAGAGCAACACTCAGTATATAGTTTTTGGCTTAATTTTCTTGTTTTGCTTGTTTTTCGGTATGTCGAATGCAGGAAGTGTCAATGGCGATGGTCGCCAGAACCAAGAACATGACCAAATCAATGACGAAATGCCCCCACAAGTAATATCACCATTCTATGACGAGCCGGAGCGAGTATTTAATCAAAGGTAAAGAGCAGCTCGTCAAAGGATGGAGTTACAGGAAGGACACAATGGTAGAGGTGGAAGAATGGATGAGTATGATGATTATGCCTCACCTTAACCATATGCGCATCAACAACATGGGCAGCCACCACTTCAATAGTTATATAGGCAGCCAGCCCGTCACGAGCCAACCATGAGGGAGCTTTCGGCCCCCACATTCCAGAACCAGCCATGGTGCATCAACACTGACCCGGATGAAGATATTTTGAGATCAAGACCACGGTGATGCTTCATCTGCCTAAGTTTGGAGGATTACCAGGAGAAGTTGCGACAAGGCACTTACAAGAGTTCACCGGAATCTGCCAAACATTGAGACCCTGCGCAGCTTCGGAGGGCAGGTTTAAGTTAAGAGTATTTCCTTTGAGTTTAACTGACTTAGCGAAATCTTGGTTTCTTTCTTTGCCTTCAGGTAGCATTTGCACATGGGATCAAATGCAACGAAATTTCCTCGACAAATATTACCCTCGTGCTAAAGCGACTCAGGTCAGAAAAGAGTTATCGATGATCAGGCAAGGATCCAATGAGTCGATGTAACATGGAGAGGTTCAACTCTTTGGAACAAAGCTACTGCAATTTGGATGTTCCGGAAAAGATGTTGATAGAGTATTTATTGGATGGATTGAGACCTCTCGAGCGTATGTTATTAGATGCCGCAGCTGGTGGACCGGTGCTCAACTTGACTCCCGGACAAGTACGTGATTTGATCACCGAGACCGCATAGAGCGTAAGGTTCTGAGTGAAGACGAGTCGTAGGGATGAGAGAATAAAGAACGTGTCTCAAGTTGCGGCAAATGACAGCCAGCTAGTGAAGGAGATTAAAGAGTTGAAGGAAACCATCCAAAGGATATCAGTGAGCCAAGCCAGCACAGTGAAGGTTTGTGAATTTTGCAGCACTGCGAGCCACAAGACAGATGAGTGCCCTACACTCCAAGAGGGTGAGGTAATGGACGTTGACGTAGTGGGGAACTTTAAGAACTTCAATAACAACAATAGGCCGCAGCAGCAGAGGCAGTTTGGACTAGAAGCAAATGGTTTCAGTTGGAGAAGCGAGGGAGGATTTCAACCGCAACATCAAGGGCAGAACCAAGGGCCGCCTCAAAATCAGAATCAAGGACAGCCTTACCGCTCTCCATTTCAACAACAAGAGATGTACAACAATCAAAATAATTAGTACCCAAGGAAGAATTTCAACCAAGCAGGCCCGAGCACTGGTAAATCATGGGAAGAGTCGCTTAAGGACTTGGAGAGTACCATGCAAAAGAATAAAGCCAAAATTGATGAAGCCAAACCTCCAGCATATAGGGACAGAAAAACAGCTTGTTGACATCAGAGATCTGGTTGCAAAGATCTGGTAAATCAGAGATCTGGTTGAAAAGAAAACCATCGCCCTCCAGCATATAGGGACAGAAAAACAGCTTGCTGACATCTTCACCAAACCTCTGGATGCAGCCAAATTCGAAGCTTTGAGATCCTCTCTGGGTCTCTGCGTCTTGTTCTCCTAGGCGGATATAGTTTCCCCCTTTGTCCATTTGTAACAAAAAAGGGGAGATAATGAGAGGTGGGCCTGCGTCACCCAGGAGAAATAAAGGGTTTTGTCAAAAATGCCAAGGAGGGGATTGATAATGTTGTATGGCATGCGACTGACAAAACCAACACAAGTGAACAAGCCCAGTGCTCAAGCAGCAGCTATAGCAGGTGCTGTAGTAGGAGCTGTAAATGCAGATCAACATTCTTCTTGGAGAGCTTTTTAAGGATGTACAAGGAGCAGCAGAGTGACGGGGAGCTTCTAATTATTCAGAGAGAATATCTCAGTGGAGATTCCCATATCTAGTGAAGATTTGGTTGTGGAAGATTTGTTTCTCCAATCAATTCTAATCTCCTACAAATTAGGAGATATGGTTGCTTTAAGGAATTTCCAAAACTGTATTTCGGTTGCTGATCAGTTGAGTACTTGAGGAGGGCAAGGTCAGTGCAGAAAGGGGAGCAACGCAATAGAGAAAGCTTGACAGCACATACACAGAGAGTCTACATATGGCAACGAGAGTCAGGGAGTCACGAAGAGAGAGCGTGCCCGCATAGCTGAGTGACTGAAGCAGAGGCCGATCGAGACTTGCAGAGTCTAATCAGATATTGATCACAGAACCAATTCAGAGCAGGACGAACGAGCTTGTTGGTTGATCAACACTGGCCGCAAGGGGATTGTCGAGTGGAGGAACTTGGACAATCTGCAGAAGGCCAGGTCTCGCTAGTGACAGGAGGTCAACGAGTGAGGGGGAGTATTCCAGAGTGTGCAGCGCTCGTGGAAGAGTTCGATCAGCTCAGCGGAAAGCTTTGGAGCGACTCGGACAGAACCTGCACCAGCTAGTTGCTACAACGTTTGCTATAGCAAACCTACGGAGACATTGTTTTTAATTAGAATAAGCTGAGTCTGTGGAATCAGTAGAATAGCTATTCTGAATTAATCCAAGTGTGTAGGTGTGTGAGACACAAGTCAGAGGGTGTTCTGATTGTGTGTGATCGACTAGCTAAGGTTGAGTAGCATAGGTTGCGTGGAGTCGAACCGTGGTGTACAACAAACCTTGAGACTAGTGAATTGAAAGACTGGGGTTCAGTCTTTCCCAGAGGTAGGCACTTGGCCGAACTGGGTGAACAAATCGTTGTTCATTGTTTTAGCTTGCTTGAAAAGATTCCGTATAAGAGTGTGCTATAGCAATTGCTTGTACACAATTTATAACTCAGAGGCGCTGCGAATTTTAGTTTGTATGCATAGAATCTTGCTGGAGGATGGAGCTAAACCATCAAGAGAACCACAACGTCGACTCAACCCAATAATGATGGAAGTGGTAAGAAAAGAAATTCAGAAGTTATTAGACGCTAACGTCGTTTATCTTATTTCAGATAGTCAGTGAGTGAGTCCAGTACACGTGGTTCCTAAGAAGACCGGCATAACAGTGGAGGAGAATGAAGCCGGTGAGATGGTGACAAGGCGAATTCATAATTGATGGAGGATGTGCATCGACTATAGAAAATTGAACGCAGTCACTCGTAAGGATCACTTCCCCCTTCCTTTCATTGATCAAATGTTGGATAGGCTGGCAGGTAAGCCATTTTTCTGTTTTCTTGATGGTTTCTCGGGTATAATCAAATCCCCATAGCTTCTTAAGATCAAGAGAAAGCTACCTTTACATGTCCTTTTGGTACATTTGCATTTAGGCGTATGTCATTTGGTTTATGCAATGCACCAGGAACCTTTCAAAGGTTGGTGACTAGCATTTTTTCTGACATATTAGGTAGTTTCATTGAGGTGTTCATGGATGATTTCACTGTGCATGGTGACACATTTGATGCATGTTTAGAGAATTTGAACAAGGTGCTAGAGAGATGTGTGTCGATGAACCTTGTATTGAATTATGAAAAATGTCATTTCATGGTCACGCATGGTATGGGGCTAGGACATATAGTGTCACAAGAAGGGATTAAAGTAGACAAGGCGAAAATAGACTTGATTCTTAGTCTTCCTTACCCTTTGAATGTGCGTGATGTTAAGTCATTTCTTGGGCATGCTGGTTTTTATCGTCGCTTTATTAAGGACTTCTCTAAGAAGGCGCTGCATTTAACTAATCTCTTGTAAAAAGATGTTCCTTTTGAGTTTTCAGATAAATGCATGAACTTACACGTGCACTAACTAATGCACCCATCATCCAAGTACCCGATTGGACGCAGCCCTTTGAAATCATGTGTGATGCAAGCGACTATGCTGTAAGGGCTGTCCTTGGACTAAGGAAGGAGCAGAACCAGTGGTGATCCACTACGCGTCAAGGACCTTAGAGTGGCTCAACAGTATTACTCCACTACGAAGAAAGAGCTCCTAGCCGTAGTATTTGCATTAGAGAAGTTTCGTCCCTATTTGCTTGGTGCTAAAGTCATTGTATTTTCTGATCATGCAGCAATTAGGTACCTAATATTGAAGAAGGAGTCCATACCTCGTTTGATAAGATGGATCTTACCACTCCAGGAGTTCGACATGGAAATAAAAGACAAGAAGGGGATGGAGAACACGGTGGCTGATCACTTGAGTAGAATTGTCACGAAGGAGGAGCCGATAGCCATCACGGAGACAGAGAATGGGCAGGCAGAGATTTCTCACCGAGAGATCAAGCTGATTTTGGAGAAGTTGGTTAAGCCATCTAGGAAAGAATGGTCCACAAGACCGTATCGCACGGCCTACAAAATGCCTATCGGTACCTCTCCATTCAGACTTGTCTATGGCAAGGCGTGCCATCTGTCGGTGGAGGTAAAACATAAAGCTTTTTGGGCTATTAAACGATGTAATTTTGAACTAACTTCTGCAAGAAAGAAGAGGATGCTTCAACTAAACGAGCTCGAGGAACTGCGTGATGGAGCCTATTTATTCGCTCCATTGAGTTGTTTATTCCCATAATTTTATTACATTTTGCGTGAATCGATTACTCTTTTGTAGAGTTTTCGTATCGCAGGTGTGTTCAAGATCGCATTGGATTTTATCGCATATTTGGAGCATTCACCCAAGATCAAAAAGTCAACAGTAGTCAACTTTACTGGTTCAATTGGAAATCAGATTTGGTTCAAGCACATGTGGTTCAATGTGGTTCAACCCAAAAAACCCTAAACCTAAGACATGGACAAATTAGGAAAAAAACATCTCACTTGAAGACACTCCATTTTTGGACGGCACTATTCACGGATTGTTCACGACAGTGACGGCAGTGGAGGAGCTCTAGAGAGAAGTTGCCAGAAAAGTCGCCGGAATTTACTGTTCACGGCCGGTCGGTTACTGTTCACTGTTACTGTTCATTGTACTGTTACTATTCACTATTCACTATTCATGCCGGAACACTGTTCACGGCCGGACTTGTTTTGAGTTCAGTTCGTGTATTGTAGTATGATGAACCTAGTTTCTATTGTATTCATGGATACTATGAGTAGCTAAATCAATATTTCAGTTTGAGGATTTATAGTGCAACAATGGTTTGAGATCAATGAATGAATGTTTGAGCTAGTGATTTTATTGTCCTCGTATGTATGAATGAATGAATGCTTGATTGTCAGTTTGGTGCAGCTTAGCGGTGAGCTGAATTGATGTCATTTGTGTTATACTTGATTGGATTGCATTGTTGGGGAGAACCTAGCGGTAGAACCGATTTTGTGGTGTTAGTTGAGTAACTATTGCACTTGTTCGAAAACCTAGCGGTTAAGAATAGGTAGAATTTGATTGTCGACATATCTTTAGCGGGAACGTTGGACTGAGGCAGAATTCACTAGCTTATGCATGTGTTCGATCGGTGATAACTAGTTACATTGTATTCCCCGAACTGGTTTTCTCTGAATTGATATCCTCAGTTGTTCTTTTTTCTGTGACTACCATTTGAACTCCGACTCATTTGCTCTCTTTGGGTTCGACCCTGCTTACCGCTTGCTAGTGTGTTAACAGGAGTTACAAATTCAAGTTTTAGGCGCACGACGACGCGTTACCACTGCGCCTAGAGGCTTACGAGAGGCAAACAGACTACAAGGCGAGGACGAAGATGCATCATGACAAATTCATTCTGCGTCGCTCATTTGAAGAAGGACAAAAGGTACTACTTTATTCCTCATGACTAAAACTAATGCCTGGGAAGTTGTGTTCGCGTTGTACAGGTCCATACACAGTGATACGAGTACTCAACCATGGTGCGCTTGAGTTAGAAAAAACAAGCACGGGGGAGAAATTCATGGTGAATGGCCAGAGGGTGAAACATTACCACGGGGAGATAATACCACCCGATGAGGAGCTCGAGTAGGCTGAGCCGGTAAACGATTAATGATGAGAGGTACCGTCGAGCCAACGACGTTAAACAAGTGCGCTCCTCGGGAGGCAGCCCGAGCGTAGTTAGGATTTCTTATATGTTTCTTTTTGTTATTTCTTTCTTTTATTTTGGATCTTGCATAACTACCCTTCCCGACAATCTAAATGTACCCTGAAAACACGGTTTGTTTTAAAAGTGTGGGGTGGGGGAGTTAGCAGTATGCGTCAGCACGTTTA
The DNA here is from genome assembly GCA_963678935.1 of Umbilicus rupestris. Taxonomy (NCBI): domain Eukaryota; kingdom Viridiplantae; phylum Streptophyta; class Magnoliopsida; order Saxifragales; family Crassulaceae; genus Umbilicus; species Umbilicus rupestris. Next base: position 8,241,971 of record OY787628.1, on the reverse strand, counting down.
CCTTTATTAGCATGCATTGATAGTAGTTAGAGCATGTTTTTTTTTGAATTTTTTTGGTGCTGCGATGCTGCTGAATTCGTGCGATTATATATGCTATGATGAAGATGCTGATTTTACGAGATGATGTTTGATGCTATGAGGTTTTGATGTGTATGCTTTGCATGATTTCTGCAATGTTGAGATGCTAGTGACTTGATGTTATATGTTCCTTTGAGTTGAGATATTACAGGATGTGAAGTTGATAGAAAATGTCCTAGAGAGACTTGACACACATTCAAAGGTTCAAGGGATTAGTCGCGTAGCGCGTTAAGTTTGTGGAGGTTGGCATTCCGAGTTATGAGGGGTGAGACTTTCACTCAACCTTTGCAGCGTTTATGCAGTGGTCGGACGGGAAAACAAACCGTCCTATCTCTGGTCCTAGTAACCGGGAATGGGTGGGTAACCCCTATCCTGCCTCGCGCTGAAAGGATAATGATGAGAAAGAGCGGGACGCGCTCCATATGCTGCTATTCGAAGGCGATGATTGGAACAGTTCAAAGAGAAAAAATGAAAAGGACAAGCGATTCACATTGGAGAGCAAAGCTCAAAAAAATATAAAATTTAGAAAAATGTGAAAGAAAAATCAGAAAAGCAATCAAGTTGAGTGAAGTCTTCGGATGAAACAAAACAAAAAGTTTCAAAAGCTGTCCTACCATAAAAAAAGAAGAAAAAGTTGAGTTCCTCATGACTTGGACTTCTCACGTGCTAGAGAAAGCAAACTCAGCGTATGCGCATGACTATAACCTTGAGCTGAAAAGTGGAGTCAGGAGTCTAAAGAGGACTAGCTCCCAGTCATCCATTGTCATCCCATCTCGGCCTCATAGGTTATCATTATGGTTTCTTGCTGATTGATCGTGCGTCGTTGTACGCGTCAAATTAATCCTTCCTCTTCCACTAGTACAGCGGTTAAGTCAGGGTCGATCTCCACAGGGAGCAAGCAGTTCAGTTTTAACCAGTGACCTACACTTACGAAAGCTGGGGGTGTGAGTGATTGGGGTTGCGCTATGCGCGAGTAAACAGTCGTAAACGCAGGAGTTTGCACTAGACGTGCACAGGCAATAGAGATTAAGTACTATCACTATGAGAAATATCGGCACAGACAATCCTCTATGAGTGTATTCCTTATCATCGACTCTAAATGTCTATAGCTTGATTTTACTTAAGTTAGTGTCCGGTCAAGGCTTCCTAACATGTGCGCATGTTCCGATCAAAGTTCATGTGCTATTAATTCTAGAACTAGACTAAACAACTACGAATCCGATCAAGGTAGTAATTGCCTATCCTAGCGCGTTACTCCTAGTTGGCACCGTCAGGCTATTCAACTAGTTTAACATACAACAACAAGCAACAAGAGTAAGATTGCGGTTCAAGGCTTCCCCTACTCATGCAACAAGCTGCCAACAATGTGCACAGAATTAATATAAGCAAGCAAGCTACGCATTAAGCGCAAGTCTCAAAGGAAATACTCATAGATTCATGCCCAACCGATACTAAGCGTTTAGCTAGACATGCTAGTAGTAAACATCATAGAAGTAGTAAATAATAACTAAGGTGTCCAAGAAAATAATAGCAAACAGTGCGTGCAGGTTGCAGTCTTGGCTGGCGCAGTCGGCTAGCGCAGATCCTTTCAGCAAGCTCGTGTGTTTTCCAGTTCTGGTGCGCAGTGCCTCCTTGGTGTGTCTCTGATGGTCTATGAATCAATATCGTGATGTTGATGAATGAATGTCCAAACCCTAGCCTTCTTCTCTTCTTTATATACTGCTCAGAGGCTCATCCTTGGCAACTTCCAAATCTGGTCGTGTCAGGATTTGGAAACACCACCATGTGCGCCTGGCGCACGGCATACTGCTTAGCGCAATTGGTTAGCGCACCGTGGTCGACTCTGCCAATTCTTCTGTTTGTGCCGCTAGCTCCACAGGCTGTGTGATGCGCGTCCTAAACGCTGTCTGTTAGCGCGTATCCGACTTAGGCCCTTGTTTTGCCCTGAAATACAAAACACTGGAAACCAGTAATCTTGTACACAAAATATCGCAAACAAGCATAGGGTTATGATCTAAATAATGCGTATAAATAGGCTCTATCAAACCCCCCACACTTGCTCCTTGTTCGTTCTCGAACAAGCACTCAAGCATGGATACCATTACCTCTCTGGAGTCTAGCGCACAGTCTTGCACTCTGACGCGATCTGCACTACTGAACACCTTGCGCTGCTCTACCACCTGCGCACATCTGCTCTCAACAGTTTAAGTATAGTGATTTCGAAATTCATTACCTCTCAGCTGGGATGAAGATCATTTCGGATGGCTGGGAGATAGCTCTTCATAGGCTCCAGGTTGTCAGCTCTCACTCCGAGGATGGGTATATGGTTAACAGCGCAGCTTCTTCCCGTGCGTGATTTTTCCGCGCACTTCCTGGGAACTCAAGCCTTTTGATGATTTTCTTTGTGGTCTTTGCGCACGCTGGTGCTTATCAGTGCGCATGTTGATTCTTTTGTAGCGCATATCATCTGCTGGTATTTTTCTTTTGTACAGCTTTGTCTATGGTTTCTATGTTTCTCAGAACGGTTCCAGTCTCGCGTTTACACCCGCGCCCGCCTTCCTTAGTTCGACTCCAGAGGGAAGGTGGTCTGTTTTCCCACCTCGCCACGCCTTTGGGTATTTGCCTTCGGCATCTGCATGACTGAGCGCGCTCTCTTGTTCCGAAGGTCGCGAAGCACAGGCCTCCACTAGCGCTCTCAACCATATACCTCTCCTCTGAAGCGCGAGCGACTAACCGCCTCTCTAGAGCGTTTCTGTCAACTCCACATCCCCTTTATATCCCAACTAACAGGAGCAGAAAAATGAAAAAAAATATACTAAAACAGTTGATCGCAGCACATGGCGTAATATGGATAGCGCAAACAAGCTGAACAATGCGCGCAACCCGCACACAAGCGCACTACTGCTACTGTTTCTTTCAATTAAACTAAGCTACACTAAAATGCTCAAAAAATGTGAAATGTAAATGTAACGCCCCCCCCCCCCCCCCCCCCTCCCCCACACACTTAAACAGAGACGTGTCCCCACGACTCAAGCTCAAGCGCACGGAGAACGCGCACATGCATGCAAGCAAAATAAAGAACATAAAAACTAAGAATCATAAAGTCAAAGCAGCGCAAATATAGCATAGGGGCACAAAATATGTAGCACAAGAGTTTAGCACAAATATAGCAACATAATATCAAATAAAGTTCAGCATATATAAAAAAAAAGACACCACCCGAAAGGAATAATGCTCCCCCCCGCAGCTCTAGATGTCCTCCTAGCTGGACGCAGCCGCTGAACTATGCGTCTCCTCCTTTGAAGAATCCGTCACATATTCGGCGCTGGAGGATGGCGGTACAACTGATAGGGCGACAGGCTGCGCCTCAAAGTCGTCCTCGGAGATGGGGTCCCAAAGCGAGTCTGAGCTAGTGCTAAGTATGGGTTCGACTTCAGGGGACCTTGGAATGGATGGCTGGGCAGGGGAAGGTGCAGGTGCTGGTACTTGTTCAGGTGCAGGGGTGGGTTCCGGTGCTGGGGCTACTGGTGCGGGCTCTGGTGCAGGGGCTGACTCTGTTGCTGGCTCTGGGGCTGGTGCTGGTGCTGGAGAGGGTGCTGCTGGATATACTGGGGGATGAGTAGGAGGGCTGGCTGGCTGATGCGGCTCACTGGGGGAACCTGGAGGTGGCCGGTGGAGGCTGAGGAGAGGGGGAAGGGGGAATCGCGTCTCCAAATCTCCACCCTGATGGTGGACTCATGCTCAAATCCGCCCCCTCTGGCGCTAAATATTCAAGCACCCGCATGACGTTGAACATCATGCGCTGCTCTGCTGATGCTTCCTCAGGCGCCTCCTCAGCCTCGGTCCTTGGGTGCTTTCTGCGTGCACGAGGGGGAGAATCCTCGATGGAAATTGTGACTCGCTCCCCTTGTGGTGCACGGGCCCTCTGGTGCGCTCCAGTCTGCGCGCGGGTCCTCGCGCGCCTGACTGGAGGCATAATTGGCTCTGGGGCCTCGTCCTCCTCCATCTCCTGCGCGGCCTCTGCTGCCTGCGCACTGCTCTCTGCTCTTGGCCGCGCCACTCTGGCGGGCTGCAGGCGGTAGCACCATTCTAATGTGCCATCTTCCCTCACAGCTACCGCCCGTATCTGCAGCATGTGGGCGCGGTCCAGAGGGACAGCCGACACCATAGTGTGCTCCGGCACCTCAGGCTCTCCATGTAACGCCCGCAGCAGGTGCGTAATTATCCCTCCGCAGGTCAGCGGTCCCCTCGCGCTGACCCGGCTCCAGTGGACCACCATGTTCGAGACAAATACCACCTTCCTCCTAGTATAGCCCCTTCAAGATGTCCAAGTCCAAGAGGCTGATCTTGGGCGCACCATTAAAACGCCCGATAACCGCATAAGCGACCAGGCGCCACAGGTAGAACATCCACGGGTCACGCAGCTCTCGTCCCCTGCTGCGCCCCGCGGCAAAAACTGGCCCGGTCGCCATCTCGCGCCAAGCCTCCTGGTTGGTGTGCGTGTCCATGTCAGCTTCACGCACCTTAGCGCACCTCAGTGTGCGCTTCAGCCTCTTAGCTGAGGCAATGTACCAGACACCCCTATGTCGGTACCTAATCTCCTGGTCGCCCGTCTCCAGCGACGCCAAAAATTCGCACATATCCTCCTTGTTTGATGCGTTGTTAAGTTCCAACAACGCCTCCCAGCCTGCTAACGCCAGCCTCTCCACAACGAGGTCCTCCAGTCCGACCTCGCGCAGGAAGTCCCTGCTGATGTACGGAGTCCCGTACATGTCCTGCCTCAGAAATGCGGCATACTTGCTGGCGAAAACAGCTGGGGTCTCTTGGTCCTCGGCAGGCTGCCTTGTGGCTGGGGCTTGCTGGTCAACACTCCTCAAACACTCCAAAAATCCAAACTCCTCCGAATGCACTGAAATTTGCACCAAAGGGGCGCCTACTGCCCGCCTACAAAACCCTCTAAACATCACTCCAATTGGCGCACTCTAACCTGGTGCGATTTCAAAACCCTAGAACACTCCTCCACCGTACAAACTCTACTGGAATCGTGCTCAAATCTGGGGGAAAGGTTACCTGGGGGGAGTGCGGCCGTGTGGTCCTCGAATCTCTCTAAACTGATGCTGGGATGAGCGCCGGACAGTGGGCGGAGGTGTGAAGGCGGGAGCTGCTGGCAACGGTCGAGTGTGAAAAAGTGCTGAAAATCTCTAAGTCCTGCCCTTATATACCCCCCTGACTGGCGCAGCTGTCCTGCGCACTGAAGTGCGGACGGACCTGCGCATTGCTGCTCGACTAAAAAAACGACAAGTCCTAAACTAACTAAAAGACACTAGAAAAACTATAAAAAAAAGACATGTAAGAGTAAAACGAGTCGGGTTACCTCCCGACAAGTGCCTTTGTTTAACGTCGTTAGCTCGACTGTACCTCGTTACGTGCCCAAATGTGTGCCAGCGACCTCCCCCACTTTTGCTCCTGAGTGACCCTGCGCTTGTGGATGTGTTGTGTTCTTCTTGGTCCTGCGCAAAGGGTAAAAAGGGTAGTCAGCATGGATAATATGTGGGAAGTCTGCAGTAACGAGGGTAGATGAAGAGGAAGAAGAGATGTGAGCAATAGTTTCCAGTTCTCCCTCTGGTGCATCTGGTGGTGCCTCTGGCGCGGCAGCTGGCGCATCTGTTATCTCTGGCTCTGCCAACTCAATGTCGTGCGCTGTGCCATCCCAAGGTTCTCCGAGATACCGTTTGACTCTCTGCCCATTCACCTGAAAACGATGCCGGTGCTCGTTTTCTAACTCGATTGTTCCGTAGGGGAAAACCTTGGTGACTGTGTACGGTCCTGTCCATTTGCTGCGCAGCTTTCCAGGCATGAGCTTCAGGCGTGATGAGAATAATAATACCTGGTCTCCTGGCTCAAAAGTGCGTCTGAGGATATGCTTGTCATGAAACGCCTTTGTCCGCTCCTTGTAATCGCGCAGTCCCTCATAGGCATCCAGGCGCAGCTCTTCTAATTCGCTGAGCTCAAATGCGCGCTCCTTTCCGGCCTCGTCTAGGTTCAGGTTGCAAATGCGTAAGGCCCAATATGCTTTGTGCTCTAGCTCTACCGGCAGGTGGCATGCTTTTCCGTAGACCAACCGGAACGGTGAAGTCCCAATTGGCGTCTTATGCGCAGTGCGGTATGCCCACAGCGCGTCGTCCAGGCGCTGGCTCCAATCTTTGCGCGAGGGTCTCACAGTCTTCTCTAGGATGCGCTTGATCTCTCTGTTGGAAACCTCGGCCTGTCCATTTGTCTGAGGATGATAAGCAGTGGACGTCTTGTGGCGCACTCCATAATGCTTGAAAACCTGCGCCACAACCCTGTTGCAAAAGTACGTTCCCTGGTCGCTGATGATTGCCTTCGGCACCCCGTACCTGCAAAAGATGTTAGTTTTCAGAAACTCAGCGACCGTCTTACCATCATCCTTTCGTGTGGCCTTAGCTTCGACCCATTTGGAGACATAGTCCAGTGCCACCAATATGTACTCGTATCCGGCAGATGGAGGAAATGGCCCCATGAAGTCAATGCCCCATATATCAAACACTTCGTCCACTAGAATCGGCATTTCCGACATCTCATTGCGCGCTGATATGCCTCCTGTGCGCTGGCACCTGTCACAATTACGGCAGTGATCATATGCATCTCTAAACAGGTGCGGCTAATAAAATCCGCAATCCAGGACCTTCCTGCTCGTGCGCTTGGGACCAAAGTGTCCTCTACATGCGTGCGCATGACAAAACAGCAAAATAGAGTTAATTTCATGGTCAGGCACGCAGCGCCTCAATATCTGATCAGGTCCTATTCTGAGCATATATGGATCATCCCAAATATAATGCTTGGACTCATGTTTCAATCTCATGCACTAGGTTTTATTGAAATGCGGAGGAAACGTACATGTGACCAGGTAATTCGCAATGTGCGCATACCATGGTACCTTACCTGTCAGCGCCATCAGATGCTCGTCAGGGAATGTCTCCGTGATCTGCCCTGGCTCCTCCTCTTTCACGATCCTGCTCAGGTGGTTAGCAACTGTATTCTCCGTGCCCTTCTTGTCTTTGATCTCCAAGTCAAATTCTTGAAGTAGGAGCACCCAGCGCATCAGGCGCGGCTTAGTTTCCTTCTTGGACATTAGGTAGCGGATGGCTGCGTGGTCTGTGTGTATGATGACCCTAGCGCCTAGAACATATGCACGGAACGTCTCCAGCGCAAACACAATTGCCAGAAGCTCCTTCTCCGTGGTGGTGTAGTTCCTCTGCGCAGCGTCCAGTGTGCGCGATGCATAGTAAATGGCGTGCGGTCTCTTGTCCACTCGCTGTCCCAGGACTGCTCCTACTGCATAATCGCTTGCGTCGCACATTAGTTCAAATGGCAGGTCCCAGTCTGGCGCGCGCATTACTGGCGCACTGGTCAGCGCCTCCTTTAGCTTATCAAATGCGGCCCTGCACTCATCAGTAAAGTCGAAGCACACATCCTTTTGCAAGAGGTTAGACAGGGGTATGCAAATTTTAGAAAAGTCTTTTATAAAATGTTTTAGAAAAGTCTTTTATAAAATGCCTGTAAAACCCGGCATGTCCTAAGAATGACTTCACATCGCGCACGTTAGTGGCATAAGGTAGATTAGAAATAAGGTCAATTTTAGCTTTATCTACCTTGATCCCCTCCTCTGAGATGATATGTCCTAGTACTACACCATGCGATACCATGAAATGACATTTTTCATAATTAAGCACTAGGTTCTTAGAAATGCAGCGCGCTAAGACCTTATCAAGATGAGTCAAGCATGCATCGAAGGTACCTCCATACACAGTAAAATCATCCATGAATACTTCTATGCATATACCAATCATATCAGAAAAAATGCTCATGACTAGACGTTGGAACGTACCTGGCGCGTTACACAGCCCAAATGACATGCGCCGAAATGCAAATTTACCGAACGGGCAGGTGAACGTGGTCTTCTCTTGATCCTCCGCAGCTATGGGTATCTGATTGTACCCTGAATATCCGTCCAAGAAGCAAAAATAGGGCTTTCCTGCTAATCTGTCCAGCATTTGATCCATGAAGGGTAGCGGGAAATGGTCCTTGCGCGTGACTGCGTTGAGCTTCCTGTAGTCGATGCACATGCGCCATCCGGTCTGAATGCGCTTGGGAACTAGCTCGCCCTGCGCATTCTCATCTACGGTGATTCCTCCCTTCTTTGGCACAACGTGCACTGGACTGACCCATTTGTTGTCCGAGATCGGGTAGATGACTCCTGCGTCAAGCAACTTCAGGATCTCCTTTTGCACTACCTCCATCATATTCGGATTCAATCTGCGCTGAGCCTCCCTGGATGGTTTGGCACCATCTTCCAATAGAATTCTATGCATGCATACGTCCGGGCTCACTCCGCGCAGATCAGCAAGTGTCCATCCTATGGCGCGCTGGTTCTTGCGCAGCACCTGCTGTAAGCGCACTTCCTGCTCCTCTTCTAATCCTTTCTTTATGATCACTGGCAGGGTGTCCTCATTTCCTAAGAAAATGTATTTGAGGTGCTCTGGGAGTTGCTTCAGCTCGACCTTGGGTGCCTGTTCAATAGAGGGCAAGATTTTATTAGTAGTGCAAACATGAACTATATCGTGTACCTGTTTGGATTCTGGTTCAGCACTGCTCAGCTCGTCTTCTTGCTCCTCCAACTCTGCCTGTGCCAGTGGCTCTGGTCCTACCGTTGCGCTTGCGCATTGCGCATCTGTGACTAAATCATCAATGCCATCCATTGCGTGCATTGTGGCGTCCTCATGTGGATGTTGCATCCCCTTGAATATGTTGAAATGGATTTCTTCGCCATCCACCTCCATGGAGAGCGTGCCTCTCCATACGTCTATCTTCGTGCGCGCGGTCATCAGAAAAGGTCTGCCTAGTAGGATCTGCGCACTGCTGGTGGTCGATTCACCCTCCATTTCTAGCACATAGAAATCTGCTGGGAACACAAGCTCTCCTACTCGCACAAGAACATCCTCTATCATGCCTGCAGGTTGTTTGCACGACCGATCTGCTAGCTGAATGGTGAGACCTGCAGGCTTTAGTGGTCCAAGGCGCAATGTCGCATATAGGGAATAAGGTAACAAATTGATAGATGTGCCTAGATCAATCATACAGTTGCTTACTGTGGTTTTACCTAAAGTGCATGGGATGGTGAACGTACCTGGGTCTCGGCACTTAGGCGGTACCTTATGTTGTACGATTGCTGAGGCCTGCGCATTTAGCATTACCTGTGCGCACTCGCCTTTCCTTCGCTTGTTTGTGCACAGCTCCTTCAAAAACTTGGCGTACCTAGGAATCTGCCGAACTGCTTCAATGAGGGGAATGTTTATTTCCACCTTACTGAATAACTCGTATAGCTCCTTGTCCAGCGCTTCCTTCCTAGCCAAGGGTGCCTGCACAGGGAAAGGTGCAGGTATATTAGTACGATTCGTGCCCTTGTCTTTTAATTGTGTTATACCTGGCGCTTCGCCCTGCTGGCTTGTGGCTGGCACTTTTGGTTGCGCATCTTGCTCTGGTTGCGCATTCTGTTCTGCTGGATCCGGGACTTGCGCAGTTGGTTGCGCGGGCGCCTTCGTGGTCTGCTCTGTTCCTATCGTGCGCCCAGTCTTCAGTGTCACTGCATTGACTCCTCCTTTGGGGTTCTGAATCACTTGCGAAGGCAGGTTGCCATCGCTCTTCTTTAGCTCATACACCGTGGTAGCGATCTGTGATAGCTGCTTTTCAATGGACTCAAACCTCTTGTCATACTTCTCGTCATTTTTGCGCACTGTGTCTGCTAGCTGCCCCACGATATCTTCCAAAGATCGCCTCGGTTGCTGGTTGTTATGTGCTGGTGCGTCAGTGCGGCGATGCGGTGGATTGTAGGGCGCAGCTTGTTGCGTCTGCTGTGGCGCGCGCTGATCCGTGGGCTGCCTCTGGAAATTATTTTCCTCCTTCCATCTAAATCCATTTGCAGCTACTCCAAAGCGCGGCTGATTCTGCCTCTGTGGTCCTCTGTTATCCCATCCTCCAAGAGCATTGACATCTCCAGATTCTTCAAAAAGACTGGGACATTCATCAGTCTTGTGCTCGGTGGACTTGTAGAATTCACATACCTTTGGCGCTGATAATGCAAGTATGGCAGTGTTTGACAAAACCAGCATGAGTGAACAAGGAGCTGCTGCAGCTCAATCAATCAAGGAGGCCAGCAGACGTATACAGCAGAAGTAAACCAGCAACAGATGCAGCAGGGGATGCTGCAGCAGGTGCTGGTTCAAGAGCTAGTTCATCTGTCCGAATAACAGTTTTGTGCTGGGTGAGTTTTGAAGGTCTGGCAGCTTTGTGAAAGTGCTTAGAAGAATTTCTAAAATGCTGCTGAGCATATTTCAGTAAGGATTATCAGTCAGAGAAGGAGATATGCTTCAAGATATTAATCAAATCTAATCTCTTAGATTTTAGGAGATAATTGATCTTGTGGGTCAATGGCCTAAACCTGGAAATTGCTTAAAGTGGTGAGGGTATTTAAGCAGAAGGTTCGAGGGCTGAAGAGGGTGATCGAAGCTGAGTGATACACAAGCGTAGACACGAAATTCAGAGAGAGGGCTTTCTGGGTGTGCTACGGAAGTTGTTCTTCGATCAACACACACGGGCAGAGCGTTGAGCGCAGAGCTGTGGTGCGTATTGCAGAAGAGAGTCAGGTCTTGCAGAGACTGATTCGTGCTTTGATCTGGAAGCCAATTTAGAGCTGTGGAGCTTGTTGGTTGATCAAAGGCAGCCGCGGGAGAGCTGACGGGTGGAAGGCTCGGTCGAGGTTCGTGCGGAAGAACTCACTAGTGGCAGGTGGTCACTGAGTGAGGGGGGGTTACTCAGAGTGTGCAGCGCTCTTGGAGTGGTTCGATCGGCTCGGCAGGAGGCCTTGGAGCGACGCGGACAGAGTGCTTCAGCTGGTGTTACAGCTGTTGCTGCAGCAACCCTGCTGAGTAGTGTAGGCTAGAATAGGCTGAGTTCTTGAAGAGGATTGTAGCTATTCTAGACTGACATATTGTAGAGGGTGTGCTGGCACAAATCAGAGCTTGTTCTGATTGTGTTGAGTTGTCCACACGGGGTTAAAGTAGCATAGGTTGCGTGCGTTGTAACCTAGCGTGATCTGAACCTTTGGTTGAGTGGATTGAGGACTGGAGAATAGTCCTCCCCAGACGTAGGCATATTGGCCGAACTGGGTGAACAAATCTGTGTCCTATTCATTGTCTGCTGTGCATACATTTAAGTGAACAAGAGTGTGCTGCAGCAACTGCTAGTTCACAAATCTGCATAAGTAGAGACACTTGAAATTTCAATTGGTATCAGAGCAGGAACTCGACACACAGAGTTTAAAAGGTCCTACAGTGTCTCCGAAGTTGCCAAGACAATGAAGGAAGGACAGAGCACGAGTAGACCTCCACTCCTGGAAGAGAGCAACTATGGTTATTGGAAAGCTAGAATGAAAGATTTTCTCAAAGCTATTGATGAGAAGACATGGAGAGCTGTTGTGGTTCAGTGGTCTCCCCCAATCACCATGGATCAGCAAGGAGTGACAAGAATTAAACCTGAAGAGGAATGGACTGCTGAAGAAGGTGCTGCAGCAACTGGTAATTCAAAGGCTCTGAATGCAATTTTTGCTGCAGTTGATGCTAATAACTTCAGGTTGATCTCAAACTGTGACATGGCCAAGCAAGCATGGGAGATTCTACAAACTGCCCATGAGGGAACTGATAGAGTAAAGCTGTCAAGACTCCAGATTATTGCCACACAATTTGAGAATCTGAGGATGCTTGATGAAGAAACTATCACTGAGTTTAATGCTAAACTCTGTGATCTTGCAAATGAAGCTCATGCCCTTGGTGAGCCCATTCCAGAAGAAAAGCTTATCAGAAAGGTTCTCAGATCGCTGCCCACAAAATTTGACATGAAGGTGACAGCCATTGAAGAAGCTCAGAATGTCAGATTCATGAGGTTGGAAGAGCTGATGGGGTCTCTCAAACAATTTGAGATGAAACTGGTCAAAGAAGACACCACTTCCAAGGACAAGAATGTTGGTTTGAAGGCTGAAGCAGAAATCAAGCAGACAGTTCCAGACGATCAGTTGAGCATGCTGGTTAAAAATCTAGGAAAGTTTCTGAAAAACATGGAATCCAGAACTGAGAGAAGCTCTCCCTCGCGAAGACAATTCAGACGGGGCAGTGAAAGAAAGAAGAAAGGGAAAGAACCAGCACTGGACGATGATGACAAGAAAGAGATGAAAAAGGGAGTTCAATGCTGGAACTGTGAAGGGTACGGACACATTGAGGCTGATTGTCCAAGCAAACCCTTCAAGAATTCTGAGAAAAAGAACAGCAAATCCATGACAGCAAAATGGAGTGATTCAGATGAGAGTGATGAAGAAAACTGTGTTGTGCTGACAAGTGTTTCAGATGTCCACCTCAATGAGCTAAAAAAGGTAGAAATTCACTATGGGATTGAAGTCTCTGAGAGTGAAGATGACGATGACTCATCTGACAGTTTTGCTGATCTTCTGAGGAAGATACTCAAACAGTGTGAGGCAGTTCTTCAGACCAATCAGACCTTGACTGACAGAGTAAATCTCTTGGAAGAAGAACGAAGGAGATGTCTACCCTCAGTTGATAATCAAGTTACTATTCTGAAAAGAGAAGATTCAGAGAGACAGACCTCTGTTGAATCCACTCCAGCAGCAGCCAAGACAGCTGACCCGCAGAGCAATATTCTGGACGAAATATTATCTTACCAAAGACTTGGAAAAGGGAAAACAGGGCTTGGATATACTGGTGAAGAAAGCTCTAAAGGGACAGTGTTCATTAAAGCCTCAGATGGTGAGACAGACGAGAAGAAGAATTCAGATGCCTTCTCAAAAATGGCAGAGAAAATTGGATCTAGACATGTGTACAAGAGGATGCTGCAGCATCATGGACAACATTTTTCTCAAACAAAACAAAAGTCTCAGAACAAGTGGAGTACTGATACAAGTGTTGGGAAGCAGAAGATCAATTTCGATCTGAAGCAGCAACACAGAACTTGCTCAGCTGAAAAAGGGGGAGCAAAGTCCAAAATCAGCACATGTTGCACAAAGACTCCATTTCATGTTGCTGCACAAGGGCACTAGATTACTAAAAACAAGGGTAAATCAAAGATGGTTCAAATATGGAAACCCAAACAAAGGGTTAGGAGGCTGGAAGATCAGAAGAAGAAAAGCTCTGGTGTATTCCAAGTATGGGTGAAGAAGGCTCCACCAGAATCTCTCAAGGATCCTCTGAGCAAAAATTGCAGCCTGAAGTGAATAGGTGAACAAGCTCACATGTGCTGCAGCAACCTGGTCCGAATTAGCTTGTTCACATGTGTTGGTTGCTGAAGATGGAAAAGAAAATATTTGCACATGAGAGGCACGTGACTTACACTTCAAAAGGGAAAAGAAAATAACGGGTAAATATTTTCTAGGGCACAGATCAAGAGCAAAGGGCGTCTCAGAAATCTCTGCCGATCATCCTCTGTGCGCTCCTCCCTCCTACCACATCTCTGCAGAAATGGTGAAGACACGTGGACTGAAGAAGAATCTGGCAGCTGACAGGCAAAGCAGGTCTGAGAGAAGGACCAAGGCACGCAACGAAGACCCTGCTCAGCCGCTGGAGGTGGTTGTGTGGGAACCAAACCCTCTCCCTGTGTCGCACAGTGAGCCCTCTCCCTCTGCAGAAGCTTCGCATAAGAGGAGGCGGCTGGTACGTGATGGAGAACCTATCTCCGGTTCTGCTGTGCTGCCAGAAGCGGATATGACTGAAGCTGCTTCAGAGGAAGAACAAGCAGCAGAGACTGCTGCAGCAGTTCCTGCAGGAGAAGAGTGCAGATCACTGGTCATGTCTCCAGGTATTATTGGCGAAGGGGTTGAAACAGCTGCTGAGTCCCCTGAACAAGAACCTGCTGCAGCACATCCCCCTTCTTCAGACAAGGGCAAAGCTCCTATCCTGATCCCAGGCTCCAGTAGTGAAAGCTCATCCAGTGAAGAAGGATCTCTTGGTGGACCCTCTGAGAAAGGTCCTGCAGCTGAAGATTCCTCTGCTCTCACTGTCGGAGGCACATGGTTCAGGAACAAAAGCGTCTCTCAATCCTGGAGTGCTGTTGAGAGGAAACACATTGTGCATGAGAAGCGTCTGGTGCAAGACAAGTATAGATCAGCTACTATGATTGAGCTCCTGACTGAGGTAAAATTGCTCAAGTCCCTAACCTTTCCTCACCGTTTCAATATTATTCTGGTTAGAGAATTTATAGTGAATATGGAAGAAAAATTTGGAGAAGAAGGAGCTGATGAGTATGGGAGAAGCTGGGTAAGGGGTAAACAAGTGGTTATTACTCCGGAAATTATTGATGCATTCCTTGGGATTTCTGAAAATGCAAGGGCTCCCACTGATGTGAAGCCTGAATTATTGGCAAAGACCCTTACAGCGGGAGTGTGCCTGTCTTGGGGCGGTCCGAATCTCAGTGCAGCTGAGCTTACCTCCAAGTATGCTCTGCTGTATCATCTTGGTGCAAGGAACTGGATTCCTAGTTCTCACAGAGGGAAGGTCAGCAAAGACTTTGCTAACCTTCTTTATTCTATTGGAAAGAGAAGGAAGATCAGCCTGGGAAGTGTGATGTTCCCTCAGCTTGCTACACATGCCGGGAGTGCCTCCTCCAGCAAGCCTATTGTGCTGCCCTCCCTCATCCATGGGATCATGGTATCTCAGCACCCAGAGTTCGGAGCGATTACTGAAGGTTTATCTGAGGAGCTGCAGGTCTTTACTGTTGATCACAAATTATTCAAGGGAAAACATGCAGTGGATGTTGCCTATGAGGATCTTCTCATGGGTGGTTCTTCAGCTCCAGCTCCCTTGGAGGAATCTCTTCCCCCTGCTGCCACAATCCAGTCTGCTCTTCGTGCCAGGATTGTGTGCCACCTCCATTCTGAGCTGGCTATTCTTGATGCTGAAGCCAAGAGGAGAGATGCCAGGCGGGGACAGATCAGGAGCCTCATCAGAGACTTGGAGTTCCTGGAAGATGAGGAGCAGGCCCCTTGAGCATCTATGACAAAAAGGGGGAGAGAAGATTTATTTGTGCTGCTGAATATTGATACATTTTTTTTGACCCTGCGTGGTCAGTATGCTATGGCCGAGTGTGGCCTCATCTACTTACTCTCTATTAATTTTATTTAGAGTATTTCGTTTCTGGTTTTCGGAAGAGTGCATTGGCCTTAAGGTTTTGTCAAAATGCCAAGGGGGAGATTGATAATGCAAGTATGGCAGTGTTTGACAAAACCAGCATGAGTGAACAAGGAGCTGCTGCAGCTCAATCAATCAAGGAGGCCAGCAGACGTATACAGCAGAAGTAAACCAGCAACAGATGCAGCAGGGGATGCTGCAGCAGGTGCTGGTTCAAGAGCTAGTTCATCTGTCCGAATAACAGTTTTGTGCTGGGTGAGTTTTGAAGGTCTGGCAGCTTTGTGAAAGTGCTTAGAAGAATTTCTAAAATGCTGCTGAGCATATTTCAGTAAGGATTATCAGTCAGAGAAGGAGATATGCTTCAAGATATTAATCAAATCTAATCTCTTAGATTTTAGGAGATAATTGATCTTGTGGGTCAATGGCCTAAACCTGGAAATTGCTTAAAGTGGTGAGGGTATTTAAGCAGAAGGTTCGAGGGCTGAAGAGGGTGATCGAAGCTGAGTGATACACGAGCGTAGACACGAAATTCAGAGAGAGGGCTTTCTGGGTGTGCTACGGAAGTTGTTCTTCGATCAACACACACGGGCAGAGCGTTGAGCGCAGAGCTGTGGTGCGTATTGCAGAAGAGAGTCAGGTCTTGCAGAGACTGATTCGTGCTTTGATCTGGAAGCCAATTTAGAGCTGTGGAGCTTGTTGGTTGATCAAAGGCAGCCGCGGGAGAGCTGACGGGTGGAAGGCTCGGTCGAGGTTCGTGCGGAAGAACTCACTAGTGGCAGGTGGTCACTGAGTGAGGGGGAGTTACTCAGAGTGTGCAGCGCTCTTGGAGTGGTTCGATCGGCTCGGCAGGAGGCCTTGGAGCGACGCGGACAGAGTGCTTCAGCTGGTGTTACAGCTGTTGCTGCAGCAACCCTGCTGAGTAGTGTAGGCTAGAATAGGCTGAGTTCTTGAAGAGGATTGTAGCTATTCTAGACTGACATATTGTAGAGGGTGTGCTGGCACAAATCAGAGCTTGTTCTGATTGTGTTGAGTTGTCCACACGGGGTTAAAGTAGCATAGGTTGCGTGCGTTGTAACCTAGCGTGATCTGAACCTTTGGTTGAGTGGATTGAGGACTGGAGAATAGTCCTCCCCAGACGTAGGCATATTGGCCGAACTGGGTGAACAAATCTGTGTCCTATTCATTGTCTGCTGTGCATACATTTAAGTGAACAAGAGTGTGCTGCAGCAACTGCTAGTTCACAAATCTGCATAAGTAGAGACACTTGAAATTTCAGGCGCAACTGGTTGTGCGCTTTGCGCACTCATCAACTTCTGCAGCGTGGCCTTCATTTCCTTGATCTCGGCGCTTGTTTCTACTTGATGCACAGAACGAGCACGACTACTTTCAAGCGTTAGCTGATGTCTTACCTGCCCAGCAGAGTCTTCTATCAGCTGCCACGCGTCTTCTGGATACATGTTGCAAATGTCGCCTCCTGCGCATGCGTTCAATAACCTCAGCTCCATGGGCAGCAGTCCATTCAGGAAGTTCTCTATCAACACATTCTGGGGCAGGCCTTTAGCGCCTCAGCGCTCTCCCCTTCGGTCTTCATGTTCTCGCAAATGACTAGGAACTCTCGCACATGCTTGACTGGATTTTCGTTGTTCATCCCGTGGAACTTGGGCATGTGATGAATGAGCGAGCTCCTCAGTTCAAAATGTCCGTCTGGTGGAAGCACGATGCACCATGGCTGGTTAACGTTGAGTGGGGCTGACATCTCGCGCACTGTTCTGCGTCGCGCAGCTTGTCACGTGGGTGGCGCATTATATACTTCAGCGGCCATCCTTGCTTCAACCTCGCGCTGCACTTCCTCTCTGAACAAGGTTGCACGGTTATGTGCTCTTGCTTCCTCTGGGGTTCTGTCCCCTAAGTTGTCTCCTACGACACTGTTATCCTCCATGACCTGTTCTAAATCTCAAAGAAAATGAAATTAAAAGATAACTTAATGCTGCTGCGTCTGTCAGTGCGCAACTAGAATCTTCACAGGGCCACTGTTTCAAGGTTGCGCAGGCTAATGGTGATTGCGCGCTGTCAGAAACAACAACGAAAAAAAACAAAACAAACTGAAATAACTAGTTACTAAAAAGGAAAAACGTAAACTAGCTAAAACTTAGCTGTGTTGCTCCCCGGCAACGGCGCCAAAATTTGATCGGGCGTCGTTGTACGCGTCAAATTAATCCTTCCTCTTCCACTAGTACAGCGGTTAAGTCAGGGTCGATCTCCACAGGGAGCAAGCAGTTCAGTTTTAACCAGTGACCTACACTTACGAAAGCTGGGGGTGTGAGTGATTGGGGTTGCGCTATGCGCGAGTAAACAGTCGTAAACGTAGGAGTTTGCACTAGACGTGCGCAGGCAATAGAGATTAAGTACTATCACTATGAGAATTGTTAAGGTATGTGGCATCATTGACAAACTCCTACAAAGCGCACTAGAGCCTGCTATAGCAAGTATGGAAAGAAAACAGCTGATGAAGAGCATTCCAGAGTGAGCAAACACAGTAAGTCGCGCTCCAGATGAAGACATTAAGTCGCGCTCCAGATGAAGACATTAAGAGCTTAATGTCTTCATCAGGCGCTCCACCTAATGTTGCCTTGGGGCGCTCAAAAATCTGGAAGAGATCATGAAGCCATCAGCTTGTGCAATCTGGGAAGAGTGACTATCTCAGTGCTCAAGTGGAGTAAGCAAGTGCTATAGCAATCTTTGGAGCAGTATTTCAGTAGCAGAAGATCAGCTCTCCTTCAGAAATCCAATGCAAGTATACAAGGCAGAAAAGCTGCAAGTGCTACAGCAGGTGCTGGTGCCTGGAGCTGCAGCGGAAGTATTGTACTTCTTCAGAGTATGTGCTACAGCAGTCTCTGTAGCAGAAATTCAGAGCACACCTCCAGACAGCATGTGCTACAGCAGATCCTGGAGCTAAAATGCTGTAGCAGAAATTTAAAGCTTTCGCGGAGATTGCGAAGGGCTTCCGGAAAGAGATGAATATTCAGGAGAATATTTCTAGAGTGTCTCTCAAGAACAAGGGCAGATTTGTTGAGTGAAGATTTGATTGGAAAATCAAAATTCCTATAAATTAGGAGATATGATCTTGTAGAGATCTTGGAGGATCTTCCTTAAAATTGATGGGATTGTTTCCTAACGCATTTAGGAAATTCCAGCAGCAGCAAACAACACCAGTACAAGTGAACAAGGAGCTGCTACAGCACAAATGAACAAGCAGACCAGCAGAAGTGAACTAGCAGCAGCTGCAGCAGGGGATGCTATAGCAGGAGCTTGTTCAACTGGCTGTTTCATCTGTCCGAGAAGCAGCAGCTACCTGAGCTTGCCTTGAAGGGCTGGAAACTCTACAGAGAGCATCTGAAGAATTTCTAAAATGCTGTGGAGTATTTTCCAGTGTGGTTTACTAGTCAGAGAAGGAGATTTGCATTGAAGATAAATATCAAATCTAATCTCCTAGATTTTAGGAGATAATTGATCTTGTTGGGTCAATTGCCTAAACCTGGACATTGCTTAAAGTGGTGCTGCTATTTAAGCTGAAGGTGTTCAGAGCAGAGAGGCTGATCGAAGCTGAGGGATACACGAGTGCATACAGAGAGAACAATCTTTGGTGTGCGACGGACGAATTCTTCGATCATCACCCGAGAGCAGAGCGTGAGCGCAGAGCTGAGGCTATTGTGGCAGAAGGGAATCAGGACCTGCAGAGTCTGATTCGAGCTTGATCTGGAAGCCAATTCAGAGCTGCTGAGCTTGTTGGTTGATCAAGGGAAGCCGCGAAAGAACTGACGAGTTGGTGGCTCGGTCGAGTGTCGTGCGGCAGTACTCGCTAGTGGCAGGTGGTCAATTAGTGAGGGGGAGTATTCCAGAGTGTGCAGCGCTCGTGGAATCGTTTGATCGGCTCGGCAGAAGGCTTTGGAGCGACGCAGACAAATTGTGCTTCAGCTGTGTGTTACAGTAGTTGCTACAGCAACCCTGCTGAGTAGTGTAGTTTAGAATAGGCTGAGTTCTTTGAGAAGACTGTAGCTATTCTAGATTGACATATTGTAGAGGGTGTGCAGACGCAAATTAGAGCTTGTTCTGATTGTGCCGAGTGATCCACACGGGGTTGAGTAGCATAGGTTGCGTGAGTTGTAACCGAGTGTACTTGTGACCTTTGGTTTGAGTGGATTGAGGACTGGAGAATAGTCCTCCCCAGACGTAGGCAGATTGGCCAAACTGGGTGAACAAACCTGTGCCTTGTTCATTGTTTGCTGAGACAATTTTCAAGTGAACAAGAGTGTGCTGCAGCAATTGCTTGTTCACAAAATCTGTCGAACTAAGACACTGTGAATTTCAAGAAATATCAGCACAGACAATCCTCTATGAGTAGTAAATATCAGCTAGACATGCTAGTAGTAAACATCATAGAAGTAGTAAATAATAACTAAGGTGTCCAAGAAAACAATAGCAAACAGTGCGTGCAGGTTGCAGTCTTGGCTGGCGCAGTCGGCTAGCGCAGATCCTTTCAGCAAGCTCGTGTGTTTTCCAGTTCTGGTGCGCAGTGCCTCCTTGGTGTGTCTCTGATGGTCTATGAATCAATATCGTGATGTTGATGAATGATGCCCAAACCCTAGCCTTCTTCTCTTCTTTATATACTGCTCAGAGGCTCATCCTTGGCAACTTCCAAATCTGGTCGTGTCAGGATTTGGAAACACCACCATGTGCGCCTGGCGCACGGCATACTGCTTAGCGCAATTGGTTAGCGCACCGTGGTCGACTCTGCCAATTCTTCTGTTTGTGCCGCTAGCTCCGCAGGCTGTGTGATGCGCGTCCTAAACGCTGTCTGTTAGCGCGTATCCGACTTAGGCCCTTGTTTTGCCCTGAAATACAAAAACACTAGAAACCAGTAATCTTGTACACAAAATATCGCAAACAAGCATAGGTTTATGATCTAAATAATGCGTATAAATAGGCTCTATCACTGATCACTATTGAAGAATGAGTGTGAGCATATGTTGGTGAACTGATTAGTGAGGACATCTTGAGTAAATTCAGTGTTTAGTCATTGCATGATAGAAGGGATTTGAGTTTGCGAGTCTTGATTTCATTCACTATTGATCCATGCAGCAGGGGAGTGCCACTGAGTATTTGATTCGCCCGAATCACTTTGAAGGCAGCCCAAATCAAAATTGATTCGCCCAAGCTTATGCACACACTTTGATTCGCCCAAATCACTTTGAAGCACTGAGTGTTTGATTCGCACGAATCACTTGTCAAAGCTTGCACGAATCAAGTGATTCGTGTAAGAGAAGGCCGGCCCAAAAGAATGAAAACAAAGAGAAGAAAAGAGAGAAAGAAACCCTAATTCAGGAGGGCTTTAGAGGCAATTTGGAAAAGGGTTTTGGGAGAGTTTTTTGCAGAATAACTGAAGAAAAAGAACCAGAATCGAAATGGGAGAAAAATCAAAGTTTGGAGTGACGGAATTACTGTTCATAGTTATTGTTCATTGCCGGAATTACTGATCATCGCCGGAAACACTGTTCACAGTTTAGTATTTTTCTGAATTCAGTTTACTTTCATTATTGCTTTAGATGGATTGTAGTAGCTAAACCTTAAATTCAGTTTGGGGATTTTGTATTGCAACAAGGGTTTGAGATACTAATGTTTCGTAATTCAATTTAGTGAATTCTTGTTCTTCGTTTGAATTGCATGCTCTGAATATCAAGTTAGCATAGCCTAGCGATGAAATTGAGTTGATATCTATTGCGTGATATTGGATTGACTTCCCTATTAGCTAAGCCTAGCGGTATAACCTAATCGGTGTTGTTAATCGAGTAATTGTTAAACCAGTAACCAGTTCAACGGATTTTTGCACAGCAAATAAAACTGGTTTAGCTATTCCGAAGATTGATTTAATTATTGACAATACACAGGCCCAAGCCAAGTCTGAGTGTTTCGAACTGAGCATTGTTCAACGCTTTAGTAAACATATCAGCCAGTCGCTTGTCAGAGGATACGTGTTTCAATGTGATGAGCTTTTGTTCAACTAACTCTCGGATGAAGTGATGCTTGATGTTGATATGCTTTGTTTTGAAGTGCTGAATAGGATTTCTGGAGATGTTAATTGCGCTCATGTTGTCACAAAATAGGATCATTGATAGAGCCTATTTATACGCATTATTTAGATCATAACCCTATGCTTGTTTGCATTATTTTATGTACAAGATTACTGGTTTCCAGTGTTTTTGCATTTCAGAGTAAAACAAGGGCCTAAGTCGGATACGCGCTAACAGGCAGCGTTTAAGACGCGCAGCACACAGCCTGCGGAGCTAGCGGCGCAAACAGAAGAAATGGCGAGACACAGCGGAGTTGCGCCGACCAATGCGCTAAGAAGTACGCTGTGCGCCAGGCGCAGAGTCCAGTAATTCCTAATCCTGACATGACCAGACTTGGAAGTTGCCAAGGATGGACCTCTCGAGCAGTATATAAAGTGGAGGAGGTCTAGGGCTTCAGATCATATATCATATCATCATCAGACTTATCAGCCTTCAGGAGATCAGCCTCACGAGAGGGCGAGAGAGCGACAAACTGGAAAACACACGGACTCATTGAGAGGATTTACGCCAGCCGACTGCGCCAGCCGAGAGACATACTGCACGCACTGTTTGCTACTTGTTTCTCAGATACATTAGTTATTATTTACTATTCTATGATGTTTATCACTAGCATGTCTAGCTAAACGCTTAGTGTTGGTTGGGCATGAATCTATGATGTATTTCCTTTGAGACTTGAGCGTAATGCATAGTTTGCTTGCTTGTATTAACTCTGTGCGTACGGAGACAGCTAGTTGCATGAGTAGGGGAAGCCTTGAACCGCAATCTTACTCTTGTTGCTTGCTCGTCATATGTTAAACTAGTTGATAGCTTGACGGTGACAACTAGGAGTAACGAGCTAGGGTGATCAGTTGCTACCTTGAACGGATTCGTAGCTGTTTTAGTCTAGTTCTAGAGATTAATAGCACATGAACTTTGAACGGAACATGCGCACGTGTTAGGAAGCCTTGACCGGACACTAACCCAAGTGAAATCAAGCTATAGACATATTAGAGTCAGTGATAAGGAATGCACTCATAGAGGATTGTCTGCCTAATACTTCTCATAGTCATAGTACTTAATCTCTACTGCCTGCGCACGTCTAGTGCAATTCTCTGCGTTTTACAACTGTTCACTTGAGCACTGCGCAAACCAATCACTCACCCCCCCAATCTTCGTAAGTGTAGGATACTGGCTAAAACTGAACTACTTGCTCCCTGTGGAGATCGACCCTTACTTAACCGCTGTACTGAGTGGAAGAGGAAGGATTATATTTGACGCGCACAATGACGCGCGATCAAATTTTGGCGCCGTTGCCGGGGAGCAACACAGCTAAGTTTTAGTTAGTTTACGTTTTTCCTTTTTAGTAACTAGTTATTTCAGTTTGTTTTGTTTTCGTTGTTGTTTCTGACAGCGCGCAATCACCATTAGCCTGCGCAACCTTGAAACAGTTGCGCTGCGCAGATTCTAGTTGCAGACTGACAGACGCAACAACATTAGTTATCTTTTAATTTCATTTTCTTTGAGATTCAGAACAGGTCATGGAGGATGACAGTGTCGTAGGGGACAACCTAGGGGACAGGACCCCAGAGGAAGCAAGGGCACATAACCGCGCAGCCCTGTTCAGAGAAGAAGTGCAGCGCGAGGTTGAAGCAAGGATGGCCGCTGAACTGTATAATGCGCCACCCGCGCGACAAGCTGCGCGACGCAGAACAGTGCGCGAGATGTCAGCCCCCATCACTGTCAACCAGCCATGGTGCATCGTGCTTCCACCAGACGGACACTTTGAACTAAGGAGCTCGCTCATTCATCACATGCCCAAGTTTCACGGGATGAACAATGAAAATCCAGTCAAGCATGTGCGAGAGTTCCTAGTCATTTGCGAAAACATGAAAACCGAAGGGGAAAGCGATGAAGCGCTGAAAATGAAGGCTTTCCCATTTTCATTGTGTGATACAGCCAGACATTGGTTAATGAACTTACCCGCAGGATCCATTCACACATGGGAGCAGCTGCAGAAGAAATTCCTGGACAAATTCTATCCCGCAGCAAAGATCGCGCTACTTAGAAGAGAACTGGCCGCGCCAAGGCAGAGCGCAGGGGAGTCACTGTCAGAATACTACGAGCGTTTCAGGGAGCTAGAGGCCAACTGCTACAATCATGGCCTGCCCCAGAATGTGCTGACAGAGAACTTCCTGAATGGGCTGCTGCCCATGGAGCTGAGGTTATTGAACGCATGCGCAGGAGGCGACATTTGCAACATGTATCCAGAAGACGCGTGGCAGTTGATAGAAGACTCTGCTGGGCAGGTAAGACGTCAGCTAACACTTGAAAATAGTCGTACGCGTTCTGTGCATCAGGTAGAAACAAGCGCTGAGAACAAGGAAATGAAGGCCATGCTGCAGAAGTTGATGAGTGCGCAAAGCGCACCACCTGTTGCGCCAAAGGTATGTGAATTTTGCAGGTCCACCGAGCACAAGACGGATGAATGTCCCACACTATTTGAAGAAACTGGAGATGTCAATGCTCTTGGAGGATGGGATAACAGAGGACCACAGAGACAGAACCAGCCACGCTTTGGACTAGCCGCAAATGGATTCAGATGGAAGGAGGAGAACAATTTCCAGAGGCAGTCCACAGATCAGCGCGCACCACAACAGACGCAACAAGCTGCGCCTTACAATCCACCGCATCGCCGCACTGACGCACCAGCACATAACAACCAGCAACCGAGGCGATCCTTGGAAGATATCGTGGGGCAGCTAGCAGACACAGTGCGC
The DNA here is from genome assembly GCA_963678935.1 of Umbilicus rupestris. Lineage (NCBI taxonomy): Eukaryota > Viridiplantae > Streptophyta > Magnoliopsida > Saxifragales > Crassulaceae > Umbilicus > Umbilicus rupestris. The sequence goes on along the minus strand of OY787628.1, from coordinate 8,217,743 downwards.
AAAAATGACGAGAAATATGACAAGCGGTTCGAGTCCATTGAAAAGCAGCTATCACAGATCGCAACCACGCTCGCAAGTGATTTAGAACCCCAAAGGAGGAGTCAATGCAGTGACACTGAGGACTGGGCGCACGATAGGAACAGAGCAGACCGCGAAGGCGCCCGCGCAGCCAGCTGCGCAAGTCCCAGAATCGACAGAGCAGAATGCGCAACCAGAGCAGAACGCGCAACCAGAAGTGCCAGCCACTAGCCAGCAGGACGAAGCGCCAGGTATAACAGAATTAAAAGACAAGGGCACGAATCGTACTAATATACCTGCACCTTTCCCTGTGCAGACACCCTTGGCTAGGAAGGAAGCGCAGGACAAAGAGCTCTACGAGTTATTCAGCAAGGTGGAAATCAACATTCCCCTTATTGAAGCAGTCCGGCAGATTCCAAGGTACGCCAAGTTTTTGAAGGAGTTGTGCACAAACAAGCGACGAAAAGGCGAGTGCGCACATGTAATGTTAAATGTGCAGGCCTCGGTGATCGTGCAACATAAGGTACCACCTAAGTGCCGAGACCCAGGTACATTCACTATCCCATGCACTCTAGGTAAAACCACGGTGAGCAACTGCATGATTGATTTAGGCGCATCCATAAATTTGTTACCATATTCTCTATATGCAACATTGCGCCTTGGACCACTAAAGCCTGCAGGTCTCACCATTCAGCTAGCGGATCGATCATGCAAACCACCTGCAGGCATGATAGAGGATGTTCTTGTACGCGTAGGAGAGCTGGTGTTCCCAACAGATTTTTATGTACTAGAAATGGAAGGCGAATCGAGCACCAGCAGTGCGCAAGTCCTACTAGGCAGACCTTTCCTTATGACCGCGCGCACAAAGATAGACGTGTGGAGGGGCACGCTCTCCATGGAAGTGGATGGCGAAGAAATCCATTTCAACATATTCAAAGGAATGCAGCACCCACACGAGGACGCCACAGTGCACGCAATGGACAACTTGGATGATTTAGTCACAGATGCGCAGTGCGCAAGCGCAACAGTAGGACCAGAGCCACTGGCACAAGCAGAGTTGGAGGAGCAGGAAGACGAGCCGAGCAGTGCTGAACAAGAATCCACACAGGTACATGATATAGTTCATATTTGCACCGCTAATAAAATCTTGCCCTCCATTGAACAGGCACCCAAGGTCGAGCTGAAGCAACTTCCAGAACATCTCAAATACATTTTCCTGGGAAATGAGGACACCCTGCCAGTAATCATCAAGAAAGGATTAGAAGAGGAGCAGGAAGTACGCCTACAGCAGGTACTGCGCAAGAACCAGCGCGCCATAGGATGGACACTTGCAGATCTGCGCGGAGTGAGCCCAGACGTTTGCATGCATAGAATTCTGTTGGAAGATGGTGCCAAACCATCCAGGGAGGCTCAGCGCAGGTTAAATCCAAATATGATGGAGGTAGTGCAGAAGGAGATTTTAAAGTTGCTTGACGCAGGAGTCATCTACCCCATCTCGGACAGCAAATGGGTCAGTCCAGTGCACGTTGTACCTAAGAAGGGAGGAATCACAGTGGAAGAGAATGCGCAGGGCGAGCTAGTTCCCAAGCGCATACAGACTGGATGGCGCATGTGCATCGACTACAGGAAGCTTAACGCAAGGACGCACAAGGACCATTTCCCGCTACCCTTCATGGACCAGATGCTGGACAGATTAGCAGCTGCGGAGGATCAGGAGAAGACCACGTTCACCTGCCCGTTCGGTACATTTGCGTTTCGGCGCATGTCATTTGGGCTGTGCAACGCGCCAGGTACGTTCCAACGCTTAGTCATGAGCATTTTCTCCGATATGATTGGTATATGCATAGAAGTATTCATGGATGATTTTACTGTATATGGAGGTACCTTTGATACATGCTTGACTCATCTAGATAAAGTCTTAGCGCGCTGCATTTCTAAGAACCTAGTGCTTAATTATGAAAAATGTCATTTCATGGTAACGCATGGTGTAGTACTAGGACATATCATCTCAGAGGAGGGGATCAAGGTAGATAAAGCTAAGATAGACCTTATTTCTAATCTACCTTATGCCACTAACGTGCGCGATGTGAAGTCTTTCTTAGGACATGCCGGCTTTTACAGGCGATTTATAAAGGACTTCTCTAAAATTTGCATACCCCTGTCTAACCTCTTGCAAAAGGATGTGTGCTTCGATTTTACTGATAAGTGCAGGGTAGCATTTGATAAGCTGAAGGAGGCACTGACCAGTGCGCCAGTGATGCGCGCGCCAGACTGGAACCTGCCATTTGAATTAATGTGCGACGCGAGTGATTATGCAGTAGGTGCAGTCTTGGGGCAGCGCGTGGACAAGAAGCCGCACGCCATTTACTATGCATCGCGCACACTGGACGCTGCGCAGAGGAACTACACCACCACGGAGAAGGAGCGTCTGGCAATTGTGTTTGCGCTTGAGAAGTTCCGTGCATATGTTCTAGGCGCCAGGGTCATCGTATACACAGATCACGCAGCCATCCGCTACCTAATGTCCAAGAAGGAGACTAAGCCGCGCCTGATGCGCTGGGTGCTCCTACTTTAGGAATTCGACTTGGAGATCAAAGACAAGAAGGGCACGGAGAATACAGTTGCTGACCACCTGAGCAGGATCGTGAAAGAGGAGGAGCCAGGGCAGATCACGGAGACATTCCCTGACGAGCATCTGATGGCTCTGACAGGTAAGGTACCATGGTATGCGCACATTCGAATTACCTGGTCACAGGTACGTTTCCTCCGCATTTCAATAAAACCCAGTGCATGAGATTAAAACATGAGTCCAAACATTATATTTGGGATGATCCATATATGCTTAGAATAGGACCTGACCAGATATTGAGGCACTGCATGCCTGACCATGAAATTAACTCTGTTTTGTCATGCGCACGCATGTGGAGGACATTTTGGTCCCAAGCGCACAAGCAGAAAGGTCCTGGATTGCGGATTTTATTGGCCGCACCTGTTTAGAGATGCATATGATCACTGCAGGAATTGTGATAGGTGCCAGCGCACAGGAGGCATATCAGCGCGCAATGAGATGCCGCAGACGCCGATTCTAGTGGATGAAGTGTTTGATGTATGGGGCATTGACTTCATGGGGCCATTTCCTCCATCTGCCGGATACGAGTACATTTTAGTGGCAGTGGACTATGTCTCCAAATGGGTCGAAGCTAAGGCCACGCGGAAGGATGATGGTAAGACCGTCGCTGATTTTCTCAAAACTAACATCTTTTGCAGATACGGAGTGCCTAAGGCAGTCATCAGCGACCAGGGGACGCACTTTTGCAACAGGATTGTGGCGCAAGTTTTCAAGCACTATGGAGTGCGCCACAAGACGTCCACTGCCTATCATCCTCAGACAAATGGACAGGCCGAGGTTTCCAACAGAGAGATCAAGCGCATCCTGGAAAAGACTGTCAGACCTTCACGCAAAGATTGGAGCCAGCGCCTGGACGATGCGCTGTGGGCATACCGCACTGTGCATAAGACACCCATCGGGACTTCACCATTCCGGTTGGTCTACGGAAAAGCGTGCCACCTGCCAGTAGAGCTAGAGCACAAAGCATATTGGGCCTTGCGCATTTGCAACCTGAATCTAGACGAGGCCGGGAAGGAGCGCGCCTTTGAGCTCAGCGAATTAGAAGAGCTGCGCCTGGATGCCTATGAGGGACTGCGCGATTACAAGGAGCGGACAAAGGCGTTTCATGACAAGCATATCCTCAGACGAACTTTCACGCCAGGAGACCAGGTATTATTATTTTCATCACGCCTTAAGCTCATGCCTGGAAAGCTGCGCAGCAAATGGATAGGACCATACACAGTCACCAAGGTTTTCCCCTACGGAACAATCGAGTTAGAAAACGAGCACCGGCATCGTTTTCAGGTAAATGGGCAGAGAGTCAAACGGTATCTCGGAGAACCTTGGGATGGTACAACGCGCGACATTGAGTTGGCAGAACCAGAAATAACAGATGCGCCAGCTGACGCGCCAGAGGCACCACCAGATGCACCAGAGGGAGAACTGGAGTCTATTGCTCACATTTCTTCTTCCTCTTCATCTGCCCTCGTTACTGCAGATTTCTCACATATTAACCATGCTGATTTCCCTTTTTATCCTTTGCGCAGAACTAACACAGCGCCTGCACAAGCGCAGGATCACTCAGGAGCAAGGGTGGGGGAGGTCGCTGACACTCATTTTGGCACGTAACGAGGTACAGTCGAGCCAACGACGTTAAACAAAGGCACTTGTCGGGAGGTAACCCGACTCGTTTTTATTTTTACATGTTTTATTTTTAGTTTTTCTAGTATCTTTTAGGCAGTTTAGGACTTGTTATTGTTAGTCGAGTAGCAGTGCACAGGTCCGTGCGCACAACAGTGCGCAGGACCTCTGCGCCAGCCAGAGGGGTATATAAGGGCAGGACTTAGAATTTTTCCAGCACTTTTCTCACTCGACCGTTGCCAGCAGCCTTCACCTCTAGTTTCCACCAGCCGATCAGAGCTTCCAGTTAGAGAGATCTGCAGAGCACACGGCCGCACTACCCCCAGGTAACCCTTCCCCCCGATCTGAGCAGATTTTATTAGGGTTTGTACGGTGGAGGAGTGCATTAGGGTTTTGAAATCGCACCAAGCTAGAGTACCCCGACTGGATTGCTGTTTAGTGGGTTGTGTAGGCGAGCAGTAGGCGCTCCTTTGGTGAAAGTTTCATTGGATTTGGAGCAGTTTGGATTTTTCTGGGTTTTGAGAAGTGTTGACCAGCGTTGACCGGAGCACCGAGCGCAGTATGAGGCCCGCCGAGGACCAAGAGACCCCTGCCGACTTCGCCTACAAATATGCGGCGTTTATGAGCCTGGAAATGTATGGGACCCCGTACATTAGCCGAAACTTTCTGCGCGAGGTCGGACTGGAGGACCTCATTGTAGAGCGCCTGGCGCCTGGCGCTAGCAGGCTGGGAGGCGCTGTTGGACCTCAACAGCACATCAGATCAAGAGGACACATGCGAGTTCCTGGCGTCGCTGGAGACGGGCGACCAGGAGATCAGATATAGGCATCGGGGCGTATGGTTCATCGCCTCGGCTGGGAGGATGAAGCGCGCACTCGGATGCGGTAAGGTGCGCGAGGGGGACACAGACACGCACTCCAACTAGGAGGCCTGGCGCGAGATGGCGACCGGGTCAGCTTTTGCCGCGGGGCGTAGCAGAGGACGCTAGCTGCGTGACCCGTGGATGTTCTACTTGTGGCGCTTGGTCGCCTATGCAGTCATTGGCCGATTTAATGGCGCGCCGAAGATCAACCTCCTGGATCTGGACATTTTGAAGAGGCTGTACTATGGAAGGAGAGTGCTATTTGTTTCAAACATGGTAGTCCATTGGGGACGGGTTAGCACCAGGGGACCGCTGACGTGCGGTGGAATTATTACGCACCTGCTGCGGGCGCTACATGGAGAGCCCGAGGTGCCTGAGCACACTATGGTGCCGGCTGTCCCGCTGGACCGCGCCCACATGCTGCAGATCAGGGCGGTAGCTCTGAAGAAAGATGGCACGTTGGAATGGTGCTACCAAGGGCAGAGTTCTGCGACCAAGGGCAGAAAGCAGTGCGCAGGGCGCAGCGGGCGCGCAGGACATGGAGGAGGATGAGGCCCCAGAACCAGTTGTGCCTCTGGTCAGGCGCCCAAGGACCCGTGCGCAGACTGGAGCGCAACAGAGGGCCCGTGCACCACAAGGGGAGCCAGTTACCATTTCCATCGAGGATTCTCCCCCTCGTGCACGCGGAAAGCGCCCAAGGACTGAGGCTGAGGAGGCGCCCGAGGCAGCATCAGATGAGCAGCGCATAATGTTCAACGTCATGCGTGTGCTCGAATACTTAGCGCCAGAGGGGGCAGATTTGAGTATGAGTCCACCATCCGGGTGGAGATTTGGAGACGCGATTCCCCCTCTCCTCAGCCTGCACCAACCACCTCCGGGTCCCCCCAGTGAGCCACATCAGCCAGCCAGCCCTCCTACTCAGCCCCCAGCAGCACCCTCCCCAGTACCAGCACCAGCCCCAGCGCCCACAACAGAGTCAGCCCCTGCACCAGCACCAGCAGCCCCAGCACTCGAACCCACCCCTGAACCAGAGCAAGTACCCGCACCTTCCCCTGCCCAGCTGTCCATTCCTCGGTCCCCTATAGCCGAACCCATCATTAGCACCAGCTCAGACTCGCTATGGGAACGCGTTTCAGAGGATGACGGCGAGGCGCAGCCTGTCGCCCTATCAGTTGTACCGCCTCCCTCCAGCTCCGAGTATGTGACGGACACTTCAGAGGAGGAGGCGCATAGTTCATCGGCTGCGTCCAGCTCAGAGGACATCTAGAGCTGCGGAAGGAGGGGCGCATAATTTTCTTTTCGGGTGGTGTTCTTTTCTTTTTTGGTGCTGAACTCTATTTGTTATTCTGTTGCTATATTTGTGTTGAACTCGTGTGCTACATATTTTTGTGCCCCTATGCTATATTTGCGCTGCTTTGACTATTATGTTTTTTTTAGGATTTTATGTTCTTTATTTTTGCTTGCATGCGTGTGCGCCACCTCCGTGCGCTTGAGCTTGAGTCGTGGGGACACGTCTCTGTTTAAGTGTGTGGGGGGGGGGGGGAGCGTTACACTTACATTTCACGTTTTTTGAGCATTTTTTAGTTTAATTGAAGGAAACAGTAGCAGTAGTGCGCTGTGTGCGGGTTGCGCGCACTGATCAGCTTGTTTGCGCTATACATATTGCGCCGTGCGCTATCAACTGTTTTTAGTATATTTTTTTTCGTTTTTTCTGCTCCTGTTAGTTGGGATATACAGGGGATGTGGAGTTGACAGAAACGCTCCAGAGAGGCGGTTAGTCGTTCGCGCTTCAGAGGAGAGGTATATGGTAGAGAGCGCGAGTGGAGGCCAGTGCTTTGCGACCTTCGGAACAAGAGAGTGCGCTCAGTCACGCAGATGCCGAAGGCGAAATACCCAAAGCGTGGCGAGGTGGGAAAACAGAGCACCTTCCCTTCGGAAGTCGAGCTAAGGAAGGCGGGCGCGGATGTAAACGCGTGCGCTGACCTGCGCAGATAGACCAAGGAGGGAGAGCGGGGCGGTGTTCCATAGCTGTTATCCGGAGGCCGAGACTGGAACCGTTCTGGGAAGATAGGAACCATAGACAAAGCTGTACAAAAGAAAAAATACCAGCAGATGATACGCGCCACAAAAGAATCAGCATGCACACTGATAAGCACCAGCGTGCGCAAGTTCACAAAAGAAACAAATCATCATCAAAAAGGCTTGAGTTCCCAGGAAGTGTACGGAAGAATCACGCATCGGAAGAAGCTTGCGCTGTTAACCATATACCCATCCTCGGAGCAAGAGCTGACAACCTGGAGCCTATGAAGAGCTATCTCCCAGCCATTCAAAATGATTTTCATCCCGGCTGAGAGGTAATGAATTTCGAAATTATTATACTTAAAACTGTTGAGAGCAGATGTGCGCAGGTGGTAGAGCAGCGCAAGGTGTTCAGCAGCGCAGACCGCACCAGAATGCAAGATTGTGCGCTAGACTCCAGAGAGGTAATGGTATCCGTGCTTCAGTGCTTGTTCGAGGACGAACAAGGGGCAAGTGTGGGGGGTTTGATAGAGCCTATTTATACGCATTATTTAGATCATAACCCTATGCTTGTTTGCATTATTTTATGTACAAGATTACTGGTTTCCAGTGTTTTTGCATTTCAGGGCAAAACAAGGGTCTAAGTCGGATACGCGCTAACAGGCAGCGTTTAGGACGCGCAGCACACAGCCTGCGGAGCTAGCGGCGCAAACAGAAGAAATGGCGAGACACAGCGGAGTTGCGCCGACCAATGCGCTAAGCAGTACGCTGTGCGCCAGGCGCAGAGTCCAGTACTTCCTAATCCTGACATGACCAGACTTGGAAGTTGCCAAGGATGGACCTCTCGAGCAGTATATAAAGGGGAGGAGGTCTAGGGCTTCAGATCATATATCATATCATCATCAGACTTATCAGCCTTCAGGAGATCAGCCTCACGAGAGGGCGAGAGAGCGACAAACTGGAAAACACACGGACTCATTGAGAGGATTTACGCCAGCCGACTGCGCCAGCCGAGAGACATACTGCACGCACTGTTTGCTACTTGTTTCTCAGATACATTAGTTATTATTTACTATTCTATGATGTTTATCACTAGCATGTCTAGCTAAACGCTTAGTGTTGGTTGGGCATGAATCTATGATGTATTTCCTTTGAGACTTGAGCGTAATGCATAGTTTGCTTGCTTGTATTAACTCTGTGCGTACGGAGACAGCTAGTTGCATGAGTAGGGGAAGCCTTGAACCGCAATCTTACTCTTGTTGCTTGCTCGTCATATGTTAAACTAGTTGATAGCTTGACGGTGACAACTAGGAGTAACGAGCTAGGGTGATCAGTTGCTACCTTGAACGGATTCGTAGCTGTTTTAGTCTAGTTCTAGAGATTAATAGCACATGAACTTTGAACGGAACATGCGCACGTGTTAGGAAGCCTTGACCGGACACTAACCCAAGTGAAATCAAGCTATAGACATATTAGAGTCAGTGATAAGGAATGCACTCATAGAGGATTGTCTGCCCAATACTTCTCATAGTCATAGTACTTAATCTCTACTGCCTGCGCACGTCTAGTGCAATTCTCTGCGTTTTACAACTGTTCACTTGCCCACTGCGCAAACCAATCACTCACCCCCCCCCCCCAATCTTCGTAAGTGTAGGATACTGGCTAAAACTGAACTACTTGCTCCCTGTGGAGATTGACCCTTACTTAACCGCTGTACTGAATGGAAGAGGAAGGATTATATTTGACGCGCACAACGACGCGCGATCAATCATCTCCCCCTATTTCAGACCATACTCTTCCAGCATCTGTTTCATCCAGATCATCTGGGCGCAACAGCTTCCTGCGGCTATGTATTCAGCCTTTGCAGTCGACAGTGATATACTGCTTTGCTTCTTACTGAACCACGAGACTAAGTTGTTCCCTAGAACGAAGCATCCACCAGAGGTGCTTTTTCGATCTTCTGCACTGCCCGCCCAATCGGCATCCCCATATCCAACTAAATGAGAGCCGCTGTCCTTGGTGTACCAAAGTCCGTAGTTTGTTCTTCCACTTATGTATCTGATTATGCGTTTGACACTAGCAAAAAGACTCTCTTTCGGAACAGACATCCACAACATAGCAGATGTCCGGTTGACTAGCAGTAAGGTAGAGTAAGCTTCCAATCATACTCCTGTACATAGTCTGTTCCACACTTATGGTTTGTTCTTTAGAGCTGAACTTCTAAACTTAACTTAACTTAACTGAATTTAACTTAATTTAACTTAACTTAAGTACTTTTACAAACATATTTTTAACCTTAAGTATTTGGGAATTAGACAAGTATATGGTGGTTGGGGTGATGGTGATGATGTGTTGTGGGTTGGGGTGGTGGTGGTGGTGTGATTGGGTGGTGGTGGGTTGGGGTGGTGTTGTTCTTGGGGGGGGGGGGGTGGTGTGGTGGGTTGGGGTGGTGGTGGTGGTGATGTGGGGTGGTTGGGATGGTGATGGTGGTGGTGGTGGTTTTACTTTTTAAAAACATGTTCATTTTCAGTACTTAACTTAACTTAATTTAACTTAACTTAAGTGCTGAAAATTTAAGTTCTAAAGAATAGGGCCTTACTCCAGATTCATCTTTTATGATCTTTATGTGTGTTGCCGCGGGAGTGTGCTTATGGCTGGCATTCTCTACCCCAAACTTCTTCACCAAGTTTCTGGCATATTTGCTCTGTGTTATAAATATACCATCGATTCTGATGAACCTGCAGACCAAGGAAATAAACCATTTCCCCCACCATACTCATTTGAAATTCACTTTTCATCTGTTCAACAAACTGATCTACTAAACGCTGTGATCAAGACCCGAATACGATGTCGTCCACATATATCTGGGCAATGACAAATTCATGCTGGATGTGCTTCACAAAAAAGGTCATGTCCACTCCCCCTCGCACATAGCCATGTTGATCTAGAAATATTATGAGTCCTTCATACCATGCTCTGGGCGCCTATTTCAGTCCTACAGGGCCTTGTTCAAGCGATAGACATGTTCAGGCTGGAACGGGTCTTCAAATCCTTTAGGTTGAGCAACGTGTACTTCCTCATTGAGCTAACCGTTGAGAAACACACTTTTTACTTCCATCTGAAACTGCTTGAAGTTGAGGGCGCATGCAAGAGCGAGCAAGAGTCTTATGACCTAAGGTCGGGCAACCGGAGCAAATGTCTCATCGAAATCTATGCCTTCAATCTGTGCATACCCCTGTGCCACTAGCTGTGCTTTGTTCCGAGTGATATTGCCTTTCTCATCTGTCTTATTTTTGAAGATCCATTTTGCACCAATAATGTTGGCTTTAGCTGGTCTCGGTACAAGTGTCCAAACATCATTTCGAACAAATTCCAAGAGTTCGTCTTGCATAGCACTGACCCAATGTTCATCTAGAATTGCATCCTTGATGTTCTTAGGTTCTACGGATGATAGAAAGCAAGATCCACTTAGCATCTCTGCAAAATCAATAACTTTGCCTCCGGTTCTTCTGGGTGCTTGAGGATCACCTGTCTGACATCAGATGATTTTTCTAAATACGCTGTGGAGGGTAAATAGCTGAGACTTGTTCTGGAGCTGTATCAGACACTTGTTCATCATCCAGAGATTCTGGTACAGAATCTGTCACACACATCTGGTCTTCTTGAGCCTTGCTCGTTTCTGTATGAGGACTGGCAGCATCATCTTCATCTTTGCAGGTTGAATAATCTGAGTCTTGAATTGCCACATTGACTGACTCCACAACAGTGTAAGATTTTTTTTATGTAAACACGGTATGCTCGACTGTTTGTGGAATATCCAAAGAAAATTCCTTCACTGCTGCGGGGATCAAGTTTCCTTTTGTATTTTTTGTCCTCATAAACATAACAAGTACTCCCGAAGATATGAAAGTGTTTGACTGAAGGCGTCTTCCCTTTCCAAATTTCATAGCAGGTTTTCTGTGTTTCAAGCCGCACAAGAACTCTGTTCAAGGTGTAACAAGCAATGTTTATGGCTTCTGCCCAAAAAGTTGGAGCCAACCCTTTTCCATGAAGCATAATCCGCATCATCTCTTGAAGGGTGCGATTCTTTCTCTCTGCCACTCCATTTTATTGTGGCATTATGGGCGCCGAGAATTGATGAAGTATGCCCTGTTCAAGACGAAAATCTTCCATATCGTTGTTTTCAAATTGCTTACCATGATCACTTCTGATTACAAACAGAGTTGTGCCTTTTTCACGTTGAAGTCTCAGAATCAGGTGAATCACAGTCCAGGTAAATCGAGAAAAGCATCAACACATACTAGAAAGTAGATTTTACCACCAATGCTTTCGGTCTGCATGGGACGCACCAAGTCCATATGTAATAGTTCAAGAATTCTGGTTGTTCGGATCTGATTGTTTCCTGGGTGAGCAGACCTTGTTTGTTTTCCTATTTTGCATTCTCCACACATGGCATCAGTCTTCCCTTTTAGTTTAGGTATTCCTCGCACCAATCCAAGTTTTGATATCCGCCTCAATGCTTTGAGATTCAGGTGTCCTAGCCACTTATGTCACAGAATCAGTTCATCCTGTTTAGATAGAAAATAGTGAGCTATGACAGGCTTTATGTCAGAATTTAACAGATAACAGTTATTCGATGAACGGGTTCCTCTCAGAACACACTTCCTTTCTCTGTTGACAACCTGACAAGAATCTTTGGTGAATTGCACATTTATCTTTCCATCACACAGCTGACTTATACTTAGTAAGTTGGCTTGAAGGCCTTCCACAAGGAGCACTTTGTCAACTATGGGCATCCCTTGAACAGATAATGTACCTTGACCAATGACCCTTCCTGTTCCTCCATCACCGAACATAACAAATCGTCCATTCAGGTTCTGCATGTTGGTCAGATAGCTGGCTTCCCCTGTCACGTAGGTTGAACAGCCACTGTCAAAGTACCATCGCTCCTTCTCATGGTGAGTGGATGAGTTGTAAGCAACATAGCAACGGTTTTCATGAATTTTTGAGACAGGCGCGGATCTTCTCAAGCGATATTTTGCAAGGAACTTGGGACACTTCCTCTGGATGTGTCCTTGAGTGTTGCAGAAATAGCAGATGCGCTTGTCCATTGTCCAACGCATATTGGATCTATGGCTGGGATGAACAATGTTAGCACAATTAATATTCTTTGCTTGAACACACACTATCTTACCATTAGTCTTTGGATACTTGTAGCCCAGACCAGGACTTCCACGATTTGTACGCTGAGCACCCAAAATAGAGTCAAGTTTCTTTGTCCCATTATTTATCATACATATGTACTTTCTTATTCTCGACAGTTCTGCCACAGCTTCTGAGTGTTCCAGTTTCTCCTTGTCAAGTGCTGTTTGCAATCTTTTGGATGTTTCAGACAGCTCATATTTCTCAGCCTTTAAGCTTACCACTTGCTTACTTAGTTTCAAATTAGCTTTCACTGCTTCCCCCCACTGCTCATACAATGCCTTGTCTGATTCTGGTTGTTCTGGTTCAGTGCTGGTTACATCTATCACAATTGTGAGAGCCAGATAATTAGATTATTCTCCATCTGTTTCAGTCTCTTCTGTTTCACTGTCGCTCCATCCAGCTAGGAGTGCTCGTTTCTGTTTCTTAAGAGTGTTAGCACATTCTGCTTGGATATGGCCAACCCCTTCACATTCTCGACGTTGAATCCCTTTGCCTTTTCACCCTTTAGAAATTCAGAGGTTCTCACTTTTCTAAACTTCCCGTCTGGTCGATTCTGAAGTCTGTTCTAGATTTGTTAGACTGTCGCTGGTTCAGCTTCCTCATAAACCTTCCGAAGTTTTTTACAAGCAAGGCCATCTGTTCAGACATTTTTCCCTAATCTTCAACCGATTCTGATGCTTCACTTTTGAGAGCTACTCCCCGAGGTTTCTTTTTAGGTATTTCCGACATCAGTTTCATCTCGATTGTCCGAAGGGATCCCGTCAAGATATCAAGTCTCATTCCCTTTACGTCCTGAGCTTCCTCAGTAGCCGTAACCTTCATTGCATACTTTGGCGGTAGTGACCTCAAAACTTTTCTGACAAGCTTTTCATTACTGATTGGCTCTCCAAGCGCATGGGCTTCGTTTGCAATGTCCATCAATTTCTCATTGAACTCGATTATCGACTGTTCCTCCTTCATTTTCAGATTCTCAAACCTAGCGGTAATCATCTGTAACAGAGACTCTTTCACCTTGTCAGTTCCTTCGAAGGCTGTCTCGAGTATATCCCATGCGTCTTTTGCTGCTTCACAGGTGGAAATCAGTCTGAAAATATCTGGTTCGACTGCATTGAAGATCGCATTGAGCGCTTTAGCATTTGTTGCAGCAGTTTTATCCTCATCTGCAGTCCACTAACTTTCAAGCTTAGGGTAGTCCACTCCACCAGTATTCAATACAATTGGTGCATTATACTTGGAAATTACAGATATGCTCGATCATCTATAAATTCGATAAAGGCCTTCATGCGGATTTTCCAGTAGGGGTAGTTCGACCCATCAAGGAGAGGAGGCCGAGATATGTTTTGTCATTCTCGCGTACTCATCTTGAATAGCAGTGTTATAGCCCCAAATCGCACTCTGTACAGCGAGTGTCCCACTCTGATACCAATTAAAAGTTATATGTTTGTTCTACTAGAGCTGTTCCAAATCGCTTGCTTAACTGTTTCAGAAAGCTTTAAGAGACTGCGTTTCGGTGATGGTTAGTTATAATAGAAACAGTACGAAGAATAAGAAACGACATAGGATATGTTTACCCTGTTCAGCTCGCCGAGCCTAGTCAGGGGGGTTACTCGAAACCCCAAATGGAAATCACTCACAAGTATTTGATCAAGTACAACAGATCCTTAAGTAATTTATCTTCACTAGTTACCATTGTGTAGTTGAGCTAATGTGAGCGCGTATGACTCCCTCAGACAGAGATCCTCCTCTTTCCATCTTGAACTGTCTCCCACAGATCGGTAATTCTCTTCCTGAGAATATCAGACCTGGAACCCAGTCTGTTCAACACTGTTCTTCAGCTCACGGTTATCAAGCTTTTGCTCTGTAGAGTTTCCGACCAACTCTGATGATGATTTCCGGTCAAAAGCTCCGATCTAGCTCTGTTTGATTATGTTTGTATTTCGTGATCCACCACTCCAATCATCCGAATCATATAAATAGATTAGATGAGCTTTTGACTTAGTTTTAGAACGAAGATAATGTTCGATTATACTTTCCATATTCCGAAGCGGATCCAATCTTTGGAGCACAGAATCAGATCTTCGGAGCGCAATATCTGGGAGAGTATATCTTCGGTATATCTCCAGAATATTTCCTTGTTGATACGATTCTATTCGCAAATCTTGACAGACAATGTTGCAGCTCTTGTCTGAACATATACTGTCTTACCTTCTGTCACAGCATGCCACACATGAACTACCTTGATCTAACAGAAGGTAAGGAAACAAAAGTTTTACACAATATCCAGCGCCCAAGGAAACGTCAATAAAACATGAACATACCTTTTCGTGTTCACGATACATATTATATAATGTTTGAGACAAAAATTATTTCAAAAAATAGTTTTGGGAAAAGATGTTTTCCCAAATCTATTTTTTCCATTTTGTAAATTTAAAGAACAATTCCTTTTATTGATATTCCTATATTTTTAAAATATTAGCTTAGAAGACAACACAGGTTCGATTGTTTCCATTTCCGTATGAACTATAAACAAAGCAATATATATTTTTCGTTTTAACTAATAAGTAATTATAAATATTTGATTAAGTTAAATTTAACTAATATACAAAGATAAATAAATAATATGCAAAGGTAAAACCTTAAAAATAAGTGGTATATTTAAAAACGTTCCAACTATCAAAACTTATCACATTAGGTATACGACATTGACGTCTTATTGAATAATGTAGAAAAATATTGAACAAGATTTGGAGTACTGTTTCTTTAAAATCCATTTATTTGGAAATTGGTAACACCTATCTCAATTTTTTAGTTTGCTAAAAATCATTTATAAAGATAGAGATAACTGTCAAAGAATGCACCCGACATCCTAACTTATTTATTTCTAAGCTTTTCAAAGTAAACATAAGTAATATCCTACTGATATACATATATACTGTTTAGTTGATCTTTGAAGGTAAGGAAACAAAAGTTTTTGAATAACAACTATTATTTTTCATATTTTATCATTACTTTTAAATATACAATATCCAGCGCCCAAAGAAACGTCAATAAAACATGAACATTCCTCTCGGTGTTCCCGATACATATTATATAATGTTTGAGGCAAAAATTATTTCAATTGATTTTATTAGTTCTATCATAGTTTTTACTATGATATGCAAGAGTTGTCGTTACCTATTACAAATGTAGCGTAGAGTTTCGGAACGAAATAAAAAGGGAAGAGGCAAACGGGGAGGTTATATGCAATTCCAAGATTTAGTGATTTAATAAGATTGGAATATTTTGCTAGAAAAGCCTCATCGAAGAAGTGCGAACTTATCCAAAAAAAAAAAAAAACTAGGAGGATATCAACAAAAAAGGCATGGAAAGAGCTCGTGTGATGAAATATTGATCTTGTATTGGTTGGCGATGTCATGATATTGTGTTATTGTTGTAGCGAAATATATTGTAAAGTATTTCTCTATCGCGAAAAACTTATTTGTTATTCGGGATATGCAAAGCATCGTTTATTGACATTCATTACAACGATCACATGACACTTATTGCTCCAACTATTTTTTTTTGTTTCAGTAGGATAAACTTTCCAAGTCTTGGAGTAGGCCTGAAGTTTTATTGACATTTTGTTTGGCAGCTGTTTGCGCATTCCTCGACATCTTCAGGCCCTAAAATATAAAATAAAAAATCAAATATTTAAAATAAAAATATAATTTTCTTAAGAATGGTAAAAGTTATAGCTACCCTCCTAATATGATTTTCGTATACTTAATGTATGTCGCCTTAAGAGAAATCTATTTACCTGAGTTGCTGTCCTTGGCAATGTGAAAGCATGAAGAAGTAAGACATCGCGATTCACATATATTGGATGTATATCTTTTACCAATACATTTAATTGCGCAGAATCCGGCACACACCGCTTCTTTTTTGACGTTGCGGCTTATGCAATAAGGCAGACAATTATGGAAACATTCTACGTACGAAGCACTCGAATTCTCGACAATCAGCGCGAAACATAAAGCAAACACAAAAAGTGTTTTGAAAATTCTCATCGTCATCACTAATTCGATTGGTTTTGATATATTGTGTATTTTCTCGTGAATTTCTTATCAACACACTCGACAATAAGTATTTACTTTATAATGTAGGAGATGACTATATTTAGCCCTCAATAGAAAAGATGTTTTACCAAAACTATTTTTTCCATTCTGTAAATTTAAAGAACAATTCCTTTTATTGATATTCCTCTATTTTTGAAATATTTGCTTAGAAGCTTCGATTGTTTCCATTTCCGTATGAACTATAAACAAGGAAATATATATTTTTCGTTTTACAAAATCGAGAAGGAATAATAAGCACAATTTAATCATTTTAAAACAATACAATTTTATCTATGACTGGCCAACTATTTCAAATATTTTTTGGAAATTTGGTCGATTCAAATTGGCATAATGAAATTTAAAATAGCAACGGTATAACCACAAATTCACCGATTCCGATATTTAGTCAAATCGTGTAAAATAGTCCAAACAGAAGTACGAATCAGTTAGTAAAAAACTTGTAACAGTATGACCAATAACCAAACCACTGTACGATATTATAAACTAGAGTCCGAAGATCATAGTATGTTGAGAATAGATAAATGGTACGATTCACTAATGAGTTTGCAAGCATGAAAACGTCGAACATATTTTAGGGCGTTATAACTCTAATTCATTTTTATTATTTATTTCCACGACTATCATGCTCTAGGTAAATATCGTAGCATGTTGGTCAAAAACAAGTAGTAGACTTACTTGTTAGGTTTGTATGAACAAGAAATACTAATTGATTTTTGCAACATCATCAAGAAATTAAATTGCTACAAATGGCATGCTAGTATTTTTGCAAAACTTTATGAATTATTTCATGTTCAACATAATAAGTAATTATAAATATTTGATTAAGTTAAACTTAACTAATATACAAAGATAAATAAATAATATGCAAAGGTAAAACCTTAAAAATAAGTGGTATATTTAAAAACGTTCCAACTATCAAAACTTATCACATTAGGTATACGACATTGACGTCTTATTGAATAATGTGGAAAAATATTGAACAAGATTTGGAGTACTGTTTCTTTAAAATCCATTTATTTGGAAATTGGTAACACCTATCTCAATTTTTTAGTTTGCTAAAAATCATTTATAAAGATAGAGATAACTGTCAAAGAATGCACCCGACATCCTAACTTATTTATTTCTAAGCTTTTCAAAGTAAACATAAGTAATATCCTACTGATATACATATATACTGTTTAGTTGATCTTTGAAGGTAACGAAACAAAAGTTTTTGAATAACAACTATTATTTTTCATATTTTATCATTACTTTTAAATATACAATATCCAGCACCCAAAGAAACGTCAATAAAACATGAACATTCCTCTCGGTGTTCCCGATACATATTATATAATGTTTGAGGCAAAAATTATTTCAATTGATTTTATTAGTTCTATCATAGTTTTTACTATGATATGCAAGAGTTGTCGTTACCTATTACAAATGTAGCGTAGAGTTTCGGAACGAAATAAAAAGGGAAGAGGCAAACCGGGAATTTATATGCAATTCGAAGATTTAGTGATTTAATAAGATTGGAATATTTTGCTAGAAAAGCCTCAACGAAGAAATGCGAACTTATCCAAAAAAAAAAAAAAACTAGGAGGATATCAACAAAAAAAGGCATGGAAAGAGCTCGTGTGATGAAATATTGATCTTGTATTGGTTGGCGATGTCATGATATTGTGTTATTGTTGTAGCGAAATATATTGTAAAGTATTTCTCTATCGCGAAAAACTTATTTGTTATTCGGGATATGCAAAGCATCGTTTATTGACATTCATTACAACGATCACGTGACACTTATTGCTCCAACAATTTTTTTTGTTTCAGTAGGATAAACTTTCCAAGTCTTGGAGTAGGCCTGAAGTTTTATTGACATTTTGTTTGGCAGCTGTTTGCGCATTCCTCGACTTCTTCAGGCCCTAAAATATAAAATATAAAATCAAATATTTAAAATAAAAATATAACTTTTTTAAGAATGGTAAAAGTTATAGCTACCCTCCTAATATGATTTTCGTATACTTAATGTATGTCGCCTTAAGAGAAATCTATTTACCTGAGTTGCTGTCCTTGGCAATGTGCAAGCATGAAGAAGTAAGACATCGTGATTGACATATATCGGATGTATATCTTTTACCAATACATTTAATTGCGCAGAATCCGGCACACACCGTTTCTTTTTTGACGTTGCGGCTTATGCAATAAGGCAGACAATTATGGAAACATTCTCCGTACGAAGCACTCGAATTCTCGACAATCAGCGCGAAACATAAAGCAAACACAAAAAGTGTTTTGAAAATTCTCATCGTCATCACTAATTCGATTGGTTTTGATATATTGTGTATTTTCTCGTGAATTTCTTATCAACACACTCGACAATAAGTATTTACTTTATAATGTAGGAGATGACTATATTTAGCCCTCAATAGAAAAGATGTTTTACCAAAACTATTTTTTCCATTCTGTAAATTTAAAGAACAATTCCTTTTATTGATATTCCTCTATTTTTGAAATATTTGCTTAGAAGCTTCGATTGTTTCCATTTCCGTATGAACTATAAACAAGGAAATATATATTTTTCGTTTTACAAAATCGAGAAGGAATAATAAGCACAATTTAATCATTTTAAAACAATACAATTTTATCTATGACTGGCCAACTATTTCAAATATTTTTTGGAAATTTGGTCGATTCAAATTGGCATAATGAAATTTAAAATAGCAACGGTATAACCACAAATTCACCGATTCCGATATTTAGTCAAATCGTGTAAAATAGTCCAAACAGAAGTACGAATCAGTTAGTAAAAAACTTGTAACAGTATGACCAATAACCAAACCACTGTACGATATTATAAACTAGAGTCCGAAGATCATAGTATGTTGAGAATAGATAAATGGTACGATTCACTAATGAGTTTGCAAGCATGAAAACGTCGAACATATTTTAGGGCGTTATAACTCTAATTCATTTTTATTATTTATTTCCACGACTATCATGCTCTAGGTAAATATCGTAGCATGTTGGTCAAAAACAAGTAGTAGACTTACTTGTTAGGTTTGTATGAACAAGAAATACTAATTGATTTTTGCAACATCATCAAGAAATTAAATTGCTACAAATGGCATGCTAGTATTTTTGCAAAACTTTATGAATTATTTCATGTTCAACATAATAAGTAATTATAAATATTTGATTAAGTTAAACTTAACTAATATACAAAGATAAATAAATAATATGCAAAGGTAAAACCTTAAAAATAAGTGGTATATTTAAAAACGTTCCAACTATCAAAACTTATCACATTAGGTATACGACATTGACGTCTTATTGAATAATGTGGAAAAATATTGAACAAGATTTGGAGTACTGTTTCTTTAAAATCCATTTATTTGGAAATTGGTAACACCTATCTCAATTTTTTAGTTTGCTAAAAATCATTTATAAAGAGAGAGATAACTGTCAAAGAATGCACCCGACATCCTAACTTATTTATTTCTAAGCTTTTCAAAGTAAACATAAGTAATATCCTACTGATATACATATATACTGTTTAGTTGATCTTTGAAGGTAACGAAACAAAAGTTTTTGAATAACAACTATTATTTTTCATATTTTATCATTACTTTTAAATATACAATATCCAGCGCCCAAAGAAACGTCAATAAAACATGAACATTCCTCTCGGTGTTCCCGATACATATTATATAATGTTTGAGGCAAAAATTATTTCAATTGATTTTATTAGTTCTATCATAGTTTTTACTATGATATGCAAGAGTTGTCGTTACCTATTACAAATGTAGCGTAGAGTTTCGGAACGAAATAAAAAGGGAAGAGGCAAACCGGGAGGTTATATGCAATTCGAAAATTTAGTGATTTAATGAGATTGGAATATTTTGCTAGAAAAGCCTCAACGAAGAAATGCGAACTTATCCAAAAAAAAAAAAAACTAGGAGGATATCAACAAAAAAAGGCATGGAAAGAGCTCGTGTGATGAAATATTGATCTTGTATTGGTTGGCGATGTCATGATATTGTGTTATTGTTGTAGCGAAATATATTGGAAAGTATTTCTCTATCGCGAAAAACTTATTTGTTATTCGGGATATGCAAAGCATCGTTTATTGACATTCATTACAACGATCACGTGACACTTATTGCTCCAACAATTTTTTTTGTTTCAGTAGGATAAACTTTCAAAGTCTTGGAGTAGGCCTGAAGTTTTATTGACATTTTGTTTGGCAGCTGTTTGCGCATTCCTCGACTTCTTCAGGCCCTAAAATATAAAATATAAAATCAAATATTTAAAATAAAAATATAATTTTTTTAAGAATGGTAAAAGTTATAGCTATCCTCCTAATATGATTTTCGTATACTTAATGTATGTCGCCTTAAGAGAAATCTATTTACCTGAGTTGCTGTCCTTGGCAATGTGCAAGCATGAAGAAGTAAGACATCGTGATTCACATATATTGGATGTATATCTTTTACCAATACATTTAATTGCGCAGAATCCGGCACACACCGCTTCTTTTTTGACGTTGCGGCTTATGCAATAAGGCAGACAATTATGGAAACATTCTCCATACGAAGCACTCGAATTCTCGACAATCAGCGCGAAACATAAAGCAAACACAAAAAGTGTTTTGAAAATTCTCATCGTCATCACTAATTCGATTGGTTTTGATATATTGTGTATTTTCTCGTGAATTTCTTATCAACACACTCGACAATAAGTATTTACTTTATAATGTAGGAGATGACTATATTTAGCCCTCAATAGAAAAGATGTTTTACCAAAACTATTTTTTCCATTCTGTAAATTTAAAGAACAATTCCTTTTATTGATATTCCTTTATTTTTGAAATATTTGCTTACAAGCTTCGATTGTTTCCATTTCCGTATGAACTATAAACAAGGAAATATATATTTTTCGTTTTACAAAATCGAGAAGGAATAATAAGCACAATTTAATCATTTTAAAACAATACAATTTTATCTATGACTGGCCAACTATTTCAAATATTTTTTGGAAATTTGGTCGATTCAAATTGGCATAATGAAATTTAAAATAGCAACGGTATAACCACAAATTCACCGATTCCGATATTTAGTCAAATCGTGTAAAATAGTCCAAACAGAAGTACGAATCAGTTAGTAAAAAACTTGTAACAGTATGACCAATAACCAAACCACTGTACGATATTATAAACTAGAGTCCGAAGATCATAGTATGTTGAGAATAGATAAATGGTACGATTCACTAATGAGTTTGCAAGCATGAAAACGTCGAACATATTTTAGGGCTTTATAACTCTAATTCATTTTTATTATTTATTTCCACGACTATCATGCTCTAGGTAAATATCGTAGCATGTTGGTCAAAAACAAGTAGTAGACTTACTTGTTAGGTTTGTATGAACAAGAAATACTAATTGATTTTTGCAACATCATCAAGAAATTAAATTGCTACAAATGGCATGCTAGTATTTTTGCAAAACTTTATGAATTATTTCATGTTCAACATAATAAGTAATTATAAATATTTGATTAAGTTAAACTTAACTAATATACAAAGATAAATAAATAATATGCAAAGGTAAAACCTTAAAAATAAGTGGTATATTTAAAAACGTTCCAACTATCAAAACTTATCACATTAGGTATACGACATTGACGTCTTATTGAATAATGTGGAAAAATATTGAACAAGATTTGGAGTACTGTTTCTTTAAAATCCATTTATTTGGAAATTGGTAACACCTATCTCAATTTTTTAGTTTGCTAAAAATCATTTATAAAGATAGAGATAACTGTCAAAGAATGCACCCGACATCCTAACTTATTTATTTCTAAGCTTTTCAAAGTAAACATAAGTAATATCCTACTGATATACATATATACTGTTTAGTTGATCTTTGAAGGTAACGAAACAAAAGTTTTTGAATAACAACTATTATTTTTCATATTTTATCATTACTTTTAAATATACAATATCCAGCGCCCAAAGAAACGTCAATAAAACATGAACATTCCTCTCGGTGTTCCCGATACATATTATATAATGTTTGAGGCAAAAATTATTTCAATTGATTTTATTAGTTCTATCATAGTTTTTACTATGATATGCAAGAGTTGTCGTTACCTATTACAAATGTAGCGTAGAGTTTCGGAACGAAATAAAAAGGGAAGAGGCAAACGGGGAGGTTATATGCAATTCCAAGATTTAGTGATTTAATAAGATTGGAATATTTTGCTAGAAAAGCCTCATCGAAGAAGTGCGAACTTATCCAAAAAAAAAAAAAAACTAGGAGGATATCAACAAAAAAGGCATGGAAAGAGCTCGTGTGATGAAATATTGATCTTGTATTGGTTGGCGATGTCATGATATTGTGTTATTGTTGTAGCGAAATATATTGTAAAGTATTTCTCTATCGCGAAAAACTTATTTGTTATTCGGGATATGCAAAGCATCGTTTATTGACATTCATTACAACGATCACATGACACTTATTGCTCCAACTATTTTTTTTTGTTTCAGTAGGATAAACTTTCCAAGTCTTGGAGTAGGCCTGAAGTTTTATTGATATTTTGTTTGGCAGCTGTTTGCGCATTCCTCGACATCTTCAGGCCCTAAAATATAAAATAAAAAATCAAATATTTAAAATAAAAATATAATTTTCTTAAGAATGGTAAAAGTTATAGCTACCCTCCTAATATGATTTTCGTATACTTAATGTATGTCGCCTTAAGAGAAATCTATTTACCTGAGTTGCTGTCCTTGGCAATGTGCAAGCATGAAGAAGTAAGACATCGCGATTCACATATATTGGATGTATATCTTTTACCAATACATTTAATTGCGCAGAATCCGGCACACACCGCTTCTTTTTTGACGTTGCGGCTTATGCAATAAGGCAGACAATTATGGAAACATTCTACGTACGAAGCACTCGAATTCTCGACAATCAGCGCGAAACATAAAGCAAACACAAAAAGTGTTTTGAAAATTCTCATCGTCATCACTAATTCGATTGGTTTTGATATATTGTGTATTTTCTCGTGAATTTCTTATCAACACACTCGACAATAAGTATTTACTTTATAATGTAGGAGATGACTATATTTAGCCCTCAATAGAAAAGATGTTTTACCAAAACTATTTTTTCCATTCTGTAAATTTAAAGAACAATTCCTTTTATTGATATTCCTCTATTTTTGAAATATTTGCTTAGAAGCTTCGATTGTTTCCATTTCCGTATGAACTATAAACAAGGAAATATATATTTTTCGTTTTACAAAATCGAGAAGGAATAATAAGCACAATTTAATCATTTTAAAACAATACAATTTTATCTATGACTGGCCAACTATTTCAAATATTTTTTGGAAATTTGGTCGATTCAAATTGGCATAATGAAATTTAAAATAGCAACGGTATAACCACAAATTCACCGATTCCGATATTTAGTCAAATCGTGTAAAATAGTCCAAACAGAAGTACGAATCAGTTAGTAAAAAACTTGTAACAGTATGACCAATAACCAAACCACTGTACGATATTATAAACTAGAGTCCGAAGATCATAGTATGTTGAGAATAGATAAATGGTACGATTCACTAATGAGTTTGCAAGCATGAAAACGTCGAACATATTTTAGGGCGTTATAACTCTAATTCATTTTTATTATTTATTTCCACGACTATCATGCTCTAGGTAAATATCGTAGCATGTTGGTCAAAAACAAGTAGTAGACTTACTTGTTAGGTTTGTATGAACAAGAAATACTAATTGATTTTTGCAACATCATCAAGAAATTAAATTGCTACAAATGGCATGCTAGTATTTTTGCAAAACTTTATGAATTATTTCATGTTCAACATAATAAGTAATTATAAATATTTGATTAAGTTAAACTTAACTAATATACAAAGATAAATAAATAATATGCAAAGGTAAAACCTTAAAAATAAGTGGTATATTTAAAAACGTTCCAACTATCAAAACTTATCACATTAGGTATACGACATTGACGTCTTATTGAATAATGTGGAAAAATATTGAACAAGATTTGGAGTACTGTTTCTTTAAAATCCATTTATTTGGAAATTGGTAACACCTATCTCAATTTTTTAGTTTGCTAAAAATCATTTATAAAGATAGAGATAACTGTCAAAGAATGCACCCGACATCCTAACTTATTTATTTCTAAGCTTTTCAAAGTAAACATAAGTAATATCCTACTGATATACATATATACTGTTTAGTTGATCTTTGAAGGTAACGAAACAAAAGTTTTTGAATAACAACTATTATTTTTCATATTTTATCATTACTTTTAAATATACAATATCCAGCGCCCAAAGAAACGTCAATAAAACATGAACATTCCTCTCGGTGTTCCCGATACATATTATATAATGTTTGAGGCAAAAATTATTTCAATTGATTTTATTAGTTCTATCATAGTTTTTACTATGATATGCAAGAGTTGTCGTTACCTATTACAAATGTAGCGTAGAGTTTTGGAATGAAATAAAAAGGGAGGAGGCAAACCGGGAGGTTATATGCAATTCGAAGATTTAGTGATTTAATAAGATTGGAATATTTTGCTAGAAAAGCCTCATCGAAAAGTGCGAACTTATCCAAAAAAAAAAACAAACTAGGAGGATATCTACGAAAAGGCATGGAAAGAGCTCGTGTGATGAAACATTGATCTTGTATTGGGTTGGCGATGTCATGATATTGTGTTATTGTTGTAGCGAAATATATTGTAAAGTATTTCTCTATTGCGAAAAACTTATTTGTTATTCGGGATATGCAAAGCATCGTTTATTGACATTCATTACAACCATCACGTGACACTTATTGCTCCAACTATTTTTTTTGTTTCAGTAGGAAAAACTTTCCAAGTCTTGGAGTAGGCCTGAAGTTTTATTGACATTTTGTTTGGCAGTTGTTTGCGCATTCCTCGACTTCTTCCGGCCCTAAAATATAAAATAAAAAATCAAATATTTAAAATAAAAATATAATTTTCTTAACAATGGTAAAAGTTATAGCTATGCTCCTAATATGATTTTCGTATACTTAATGTATGTCGCCTTAAGAGAAATCTATTTACCTGAGTTGCTGTCCTTGGCTATGTGCAAGCATGAAGAAGTAAGACATCGCGATTCACATATGTTGGATGTATATCTTTTACCAATACATTTATATGCGCAGAATTCGGCACACTCTATTTTGATGTTGCGGCTTCTGCAATAAGGCAGACAATTATGGTAACATTCTCCGTACGAAGCACTCGAATTCTTGACAATCAGCGCGAAACATAAAGCAAACACAAAAAGAGTTTTGAAAAATCTCATCGTCATCGCTAATTCGATTGGTTTTGATATATTGTGTTTTTTCTCATGAATTTCTTATCAACACACTCGACAATAAGTATCTACTTTATAATGTAGGAGATGACTATAGTTAGCCCTCAATAGAAAAGATGTTTTACCAAAACTATTTTTTCCATTCTGTAAATTTAAAGAACAATTCCTTTTATTGATATTCCTCTATTTTTGAAATATTTGCTTAGAAGCTTGGATTGTTTCCATTTCCGTATGAACAATAAACAAGGAAATATATATTTTTCGTTTTACAAAATATAGAAGGAATAATAAGCGCAGTTTAATCATTTTAAAACAATACAATTTTATATATGACTGGCCAACTATTTCAAATATTTTTTGGAAATTTGGTCGATTCAAATTGGCATAATGAATTTTAAAACAGCAACGGTATAACCACAAATTCACCGATTCCAATATTTAGTCAAATCGTGTAAAATAGTCCAAACAGAAGTACGAATCAGTTAATAAAAAACTTGTAACAGTATGACCAATAACCAAACCACTGTACGATATTATAAACTAGAGTCCGAAGATCATAGTATGTTGAGAATAGATAAATGGTACGATTCACTAATGAGTTTGCAAGCATGAAAACGTCGAACATATTTTAGGGCGTTATAAATCTAATTCATTTTTATTATTTATTTCCACGACTATCATGCTCTAGGTAAATATCGTAGCATGTTGGTCAAAAACAAGTAGTAGACTTACTTGTTAGGTTTGTATGAACAAGAAATACTAATTGATTTTTGCAACAACATCAAGAAATTAAATTGCTACAAATGGCATGCTAGTATTTTTGCAAAACTTTATGAATTATTTCATGTTCAACATAATAAGTAATTATTAATATTTGATTAAGTTAAACTTAACTAATATACAAAGATAAACAAATAATATGCAAAGGTAAAACCTTAAAAATAAGTGGTATATTTAAAAACGTTCCAACTATCAAAACTTATCACATTAGGTATACGACATTGACTTCTTATTGAATAATGTGGAAAAATATTGAACAAGATTTGGAGTACTGTTTCTTTAAAATCCATTTATTTGGAAATTGGTAACACCTATCTCAATTTTTTAGTTTGCTAAAAAGCATTTATAAAGATAGAGATAACTGTCAAAGAATGCACCCGACATCCTAACTTATTTATTTCTAAGCTTTTCAAAGTAAACATAAGTAATATCCTACTGATATACATATATACTGTTTAGTTGATCTTTGAAGGTAAGGAAACAAAAGTTTTTGAATAACAATTATTATTTTTCCTATTTTATCATTACTTTTAAATATACAATATCCAGCGCCAATGAAACATCAATAAAACATGAACATTCCTCTCAGTGTTCCCGATACATATTATATAATGTTTGAGGCAAAAATTATTTCAATTGATTTTATTAGTTCTATCATAGTTTTTACTATGATACGCAAGAGTTGTCGTTACCTATTACAAATGTAGCGTGGAGTTTTGGAACGAAATAAAAAGGGAAGAGGTAAACGGGAAGGTTATATGCATTCGAAGATTTAGTGATTTAATAAGATTGGAATATTTTGCTAGAAAAGCCTCATCGAAGAAGTGCGAACTTATCAAAAAAAGAAAAAAACTAGGAGGATATCTACGAAAAGGCATGGAAAGAGCTCGTGTGATGAAATATTGATCTTGTATTGGGTTGGCGATGTCATGATATTGTGTTATTGTTGTAGCGAAATATATTGTAAAGTATTTCTCTATCGCAAAAAACTTATTTGTTATTCGGGATATGCAAAGCATCGTTTATTGATATTCATTACAACCATCACGTGACACTTATTGCTCCAACTAATTTTTTTGTTTCAGTAGGATAAACTTTCCAAGTCTTGGAGTAGGCCTGAAGTTTTATTGACATTTTGTTTGGCAGCTGTTTGCGCATTCCTCGACTTCTTCAGGCCCTAAAATATAAAATATAAAATCAAATATTTAAAATAAAAATATAATTTTCTTAAGAATGGTAAAAGTTATAGCTATGCTCCTAATATGATTTTCGTATACTTAATGTATGTCGCCTTAAGAGAAATCTATTTACCTGAGTTGCTGTCCTTGGCAATGTGCAAGCATGAAGAAGTAAGACATCGCGATTCACATATATTAGATGTATATCTTTTACCAATACATTTAATTGCGCAGAATCCGGCACACACCGCTTCTTTTTTGATGTTGCGGCTTATGCAATAAGGCAGACAATTACGGTAACATTCTCCATACGAAGCACTCGAATTCTCGACAATCAGTGCGAAACATAAAGCAAACACAAAAAGAGTTTTGAAAATTCTCATCGTCATCGCTAATTCGATTGGTTTTGATATATTGTGTATTTTCTCGTGAATTTCTTATCAACACACTCGACAATAAGTATTTACTTTATAATGTAGGAGATGACTATATTTAGCCCTCAATAGAAAAGATGTTTTACCAAAACTATTTTTTCCATTCTGTAAATTTAAAGAACAATTCCTTTTATTGGTATTCCTCTATTGTTGAAATATTTGCTTAGAAGCTTCGATTGTTTCCATTTCCGTATGAACTATAAACAAGGAAATATATATTTTTCGTATTACAAAATCGAGAAGGAATAATAAGCTCAATTTAATCATTTTAAAACAATACAATTTTATCTATGACTGGCCAACTATTTCAAATATTTTTTGGAAATTTGGTCGTTCAAATTGGCATAATGTAGATGAGGTATCTCTAATGACTACTAAAGACAAGTTCAAATTTGTGAAGAAGTAAAGTAATAGAGAAAATATAGTCGGAATCGTATTCCACCATATGTCATGCGATTAGCCATGCAAAACAAAAATATATTCATGCATAAGGTATTTGATTTATAATTCTAACCTAAAGTATCACGCATTCTAAATTCAACTCTCGGTCCTTCTCTAGAATGGGAATGATACCTATAGGACACAATCCTCAAATACTCGCTCTATTGAACCGTGTAGAACAAAAGTCTCCTAATCTCAACCTCTCGGTCTATTGATAGTTTGATGATGCTAGTGTGGCAGTGTTTGACAAAACCAGCATAAGTGAACAAGGAGCTGCTACAGCTCAAATAAAACAAGCAAGCCAAGCAGAAGTGAACTAGCAGCAGCTACAGCAGGGAATGCTACAGCAGGAGCTTGTTCAACAGGCTGGTTCAACTGTCCAAGGAGTAGCAGCTGCCTGGGCTTGTTCGGAAGGGCTGGAAACCTTACGCAGAGCATCTGAAGAATTTCTAAATTGCTGAAGAGTATATTCCAGCTCGGTTTACTAGTCAGAGAAGGAGATTTGCATTGGAGTTAATAATCAAATCTAATCTCCTAGATTTTAGGAGATAATTGATCTTGTTGGGTCAATTGCCTAAACCTGGAAATTGCTTAAAGTGGTGCTGCTACTTAAGCTGAAGGGGTTCAGGGCTGTAGAGGTTGATCGAATCTGAGGGATACACGAGTGCATACACAGAATTCACGAAGAGCAATTTGTGGTGTGCGACGGGAGTTTACTTCGATCATCACCCAAGAGCAGAGCGTTGAGCGCATAGCTGAGGTGAGTGTTGCAGAAGAGAATCAGGACTTGCAGAGTCTGATTCGTGCTTGATCTAGAAGCCAATTCAGAGCTGGGGAGCTTGTTGGTTGATCAAGGGCAGCCGCGGAAGAACTGCCGGGTGGAAGGCTCGGTCGAGTGTCGTGCGGCAGTACTCACTAGTGGCAGGTGGTCACTGAGTGAGGGGGAGTTACCCAGAGTGTGCAGCGCTCTTGGAGAGGTTCGATCGGCTCGGCAGAAGGCCTTGGAGCGACGCGGACATTGTGCTTCAGCTGTGTGTTACAGCTGTTGCTGCAGCAACCCTGCTGAGTAGTGAAATTTAGAATAGGCTAAGTTCTTTGAGATGATTGTAGCTATTCTAGATTGACATATTGTAGAGGGTGTGCAGACACAAATCAGAGCTTGTTCTGATTGTGTTGAGTGGTCCACACGAGGTTGAGTAGCATAGGTTGCGTGAGTTGTAACCGTGTGTACTTGGAACCTTTGGTTGAGTGGATTGAGGACTGGAGAATAGTCCTCCCCAAACGTAGGCAGATTGGCCGAACTGGGTGAACAAACCTGTGCCTTGTTCATTGCTTGCTGTGACAAATTTTAAGTGAACAAGAGTGTGCTGCAGCAACTGCTTGTTCACAAAATCTGTCGAACTAAGACACTACGAATTTCAATTGGTATCAGAGCGGGAGCTCGACACACAGAGTTAAAGATCCTACAGTGTCTCTGAAGAAGCAAAGACAATGAAGGAAGGACAGAGCACAAGCAGACCTCCATTATTGGAAGAGAGCAATTATGGATATTGGAAAGGTAGAATGAAAGCCTTTCTCAGGGCTATTGACGAGAAGACATGGAGAGCTGTTGTGGTTCAGTGGTCTCCCCCAATCACCATGGATGAGCAAGGAGTGACAAGAATAAAACCTGAAGAGCAATGGACTGCTGAAGAAGGTGCTGCAGCAACTGGTAATTCAAAGGCTTTGAATACAATTTTTGCTGTAATGGATGCTAACAATTTCAGGTTGATCTCAAACTGTGACATGGCCAAGCAAGCATGGGAGATTCTGCAAACTGCCCATGAAGGAACTGATAGAGTGAAGCTGTCAAGACTCCAGATAATTGCCACACAATTTGAGAATCTGAGGATGCTGGATGAGGAAACAGTCACTGAGTTTAATGCTAAACTCTGTGATCTTGCAAATGAAGCTCATGCCCTTGGTGAACCCATCCATGAAGAAAAACTCATCAGAAAGGTTCTCAGATCACTGCCCACAAAATTTGACATGAAAGTGACAGCCATTGAAGAAGCTCAAAATGTCGGATTCATGAAGTTGGAAGAGCTGATGGGGTCTCTCAAACAATTTAAGATGAAGCTGGTTAAAGGAGACACCCCTCCTAAGGATAAGAATGTTGGATTGAAAGCTGAAGTAGAAACCAAGCAGACAGTTCCAGATGATCAGATGAGCATGCTTGTTAAGAACCTTGGGAAGTTTCTGAAAAACATGGAATCCAGAACTGAGAGAAGCTCCTCTTCCCGAAGACAATTCAGAAGGGGCAATGAAAGTAAAAGGAAAGGAAAGGAACCGGCTCAGAGTGAGGACGGAAAGAAAGAAATGAAGAAGGGAGTCCAATGCTGGAATTGTGCAGGCTACGGACATCGACAAATTAACTGCACCAGCAAACGGATGAAAAAGAGAGCTCTCTCTGCGAGTGGAAGTGAAGATGAGAAAGAGCTAAGTGAAGATGAATGCAACATGGCCAGATACAGGTCTGCAAGAAGAGGCATAAAAACACAAAAACAATTGAACCAGGACTTGCTACAGCAATCTCTATATCACCGTAACAAGAGAGCTTTAAAGTGTAAAAAATGTTACAGCTGTGGTCGCAAAGGTCATATTCAAAGAAACTGTTTCTCAGCTCGTGCCAGAATAGCATCACCCAGGGAATCTGTCAGGCAGAATCATGCGCAGACTCAGCTCCTCGCTCTTGTCAGCACAGCTAGCTCCTCGGACAAGATAAGCTGGTACTTTGATAGTGGTTGTTCAGGTCATATGACAGGAGAAAGATCCTTTCTGAAAAACATTACTCCCTGTTTGGAGCAACGTGTGAAGTTTGGTAATGGTCTGAAAGGAAGAGTTCTGGGAAGAGGAACTTTGGCTGTGGAAGGAATGCCGAGTCTGAGCAATGTTCTTCTAGTGGAAGGGTTAAAGGCTAATCTCATTAGCATCAGCCAGCTGTGTGATGGGACTAAACAGGTAAAGTTTACGAAAGACTCATGCAAAGTCCTCGATAAATCTGGAAAGTGTATAATGGAAGGAGCCAGATCAAAGAGCAACTGTTATCTTCTCAATGTGAGTCAAAACTCACGGATTCAGAAATGTATGCTGACAAAGGCCGAGGAAATGACTTTATGGCACACAAGGTTGGGACATGTTAACCTGAGAACTCTGAAGAGAATTGCCACAGAAGGTCTAGTCCAAGGAATACCACTGCTAAAAGGAGAGACAGACTCCATCTGTGGAGACTGTCAGATTGGGAAACAGAAGAAGGCCTCACATCCAAGAGTCAAAGATATTGGTACCACCAGGCCTCTACAGCTGATTCACATGGATCTGATGGGACCAATGGAAGTCGAGAGCCTAGGCAAGAAAAGGTATGCATTTGTCTGTGTTGATGACTATTCTAGATTCACATGGATTGACTTTATCAGGGAAAAATCAGATACTGTAAGTGTCATTGTGTCACTGGTTTCTCGGTTAGAGCAAGAGAAGAATCTCAGAATCAGCAGCATTCGCAGTGATCATGGCAGAGAATTTGAAAACAAAGACATGGATGAATTCTGTCAACAAAGGGGTATAACACATCAGTATTCCTCTCCCATTACCCCTCAGCAGAATGGTGTGGTGGAACGGAAGAACCGAACAATCCAAGAAATGGCCAGAGTGATGATCCATGCTAAGAGGATTCCTCTAAAATTCTGGGCAGAGGCCATGAATACCGCATGCTACATCATCAATAGAGTCACCTTGCGAAGAGGAACCCAGCAGACCTGCTATGAGCTCTGGAATCAGAAAAAGCCCACGGTTAAATACTTTCATATCTTTGGAAGTGACTGTTTCATTCTGAGAGACCGGGAGTATAGAAAGAAACTCGACCCTAAGAATGATCCTGGATTGTTCTTGGGATATTCAACAAACAGCAGGGCCTATCGAGTTTTCAACCAGCGAACAAAGACAGTCATGGAGTCCATAAATGTTGTTGTCAATGATGCAGAAGAAGCCTCTACACCTGATTCTGACACTGGTGAAGAAGACTCTGATCTTGAAGAAGTGCCTGATAGACATTCCAGAAGTGAACAAGCTGCGGCTCCAGAAGATGCTACAGCAAGTGCTGAAGCAGAAATTTCAGATGATCAATTGGAAAGCTTGTCTGATGATCTTCAAACTGAGGCTCCTGATCCATCTTCAAGGCAGCCCCCAAAGAAGATTCAGAAGAATCATCCCTTGACAAATGTGATTGGGGATCCCTTTGACAGAAGAAGAACCAGAAGTCATGCCTATCTCAATACATGTTTCATGTCCAGCATCGAACCAAAGAATTTCCAGGAGGCCATGAGTGATGAATTCTGGATAATGGCTATGCAGGAGGAATTGGCAGAGTTTGAAAGACATGATGTTTGGGATCTGGTAGACAGACCAAATGGGGTAAACATTATAGGCACAAAATGGGTGTTCAAAAACAAAACTGATGAAAAGGGCAACATTACACGAAATAAAGCCAGACTGGTTGCCCAGGGATATTCTCAGATTGAAGGTCTAGACTTTGATGAAACTTTTGCTCCAGTGGCTCGTCTGGAGGCCATCAGACTTCTTCTAGCAATGTCTTGCTTTCTGGGGTTCAAATTATATCAAATGGATGTTAAAAGTGCGTTCTTGAATGGAGATCTCTCTGAAGAAGTTTATGTCTCTCAACCAAAAGGTTTTGAAGATCCTCATCATCCAGAACATGTGTATAAATTGAAGAAAGCTTTATATGGACTAAAACAGGCTCCTCGGGCATGGTATGAACGGTTGACAGTATTTCTGGAAAAACATGGCTACAACCGAGGGGGAGTTGGCAAAACCTTGTTTGTCAAAAGAACTCAGTCAGATGTGATCATTGCTCAAATATATGTGGATGATATTGTCTTTGGATCAAAGTCCCAGCACCTGGTGAAGCAGTTTGTGAATCACATGCAGCAAGAATTTCAAATGAGCATGGTAGGAGAACTTTCATACTTTCTTGGTTTGGAGATCAGAAAAAGGATGGTATCTTTATTGCTCAAAGTAAATACAGCAAGTCCCTTGTGAAGAAATTCCAGCTAGATTCAGCAAGTCACAAGCGAACCCCTGCTGCCACTCATGTGAAAGCCATCAAAGATGAGCACGGAATGGAAGTGAGTCAGACTGTCTACAGAAGCATGATTGGGAGCTTGCTTTACCTAACTGCCAGCCGCCCTGACATTTCCTATGCAGTAGGAGTTTGTGCCAGATTTCAAGCTTGCCCCAGAGACAGTCATTTGCAGTTGGTCAAGCGCATCATTCGGTATGTCGGAGGAACTGTGGACTATGGGTTATGGTACATTAGAGACACAAATGCCAATCTGGTCGGATACAGTGATGCAGACTGGGCAGGTTGCTCAGAGGACAGGAAGAGCACTTCGGGAGGATGTTTCTTCTTAGGGAATAACCTGATCTCTTGGTTCAGCAGAAAACAGAATAGCATTTCTCTATCCACTGCCGAGGCTGAATACATCGCTGCTGGGAGCTGCTGTGCACAAATGTTGTGGATGAAGCAAATGCTGAGTGAGTATGGGATTGCTCAAGATGAAATGACTCTTTACTACGACAATATGAGTGCCATCAGCATATCTAAGAATCCGGTTCAGCACAGCAGAACCAAGCACATTGACATTCGTCATCACTTCATCCGTGATCTAGTTGAAAAGAAAGTCATTTCGCTCCGACATGTGGTGTCTGCCAAACAACTCGCTGATATCTTCACCAAAGCTCTGGATGCAGCCCGGTTTGAAGACCTGAGAGCCTCTTTAGGGCTCTGTGTGTTGTCTCCATAAGTTCTCCCAGTCACACCCCCTCGTCATTTATTCCAAAAAGGGGGAGGAGAAGAGCAGGCTAAGAAGTGGGGAAGAATTCCTCAAGAAAAATCTCTGGTGGGTTTTGTCAAAATGCCAAGGGGGAGATTGATGATGCTAGTGTGGCAGTGTTTGACAAAATCAGCATAAGTGAACAAGGAGCTGCTACAGCTCAAATAAAACAAGCAAGCCAAGCAGAAGTGAACTAGCAGCAGCTACAGCAGGGAATGCTACAGCAGGAGCTTGTTCAACAGGCTGGTTCAACTGTCCAAGGAGTAGCAGCTGCCTAGGCTTGTTCGGAAGGGCTGGAAACCTTACGCAGAGCATCTGAAGAATTTCTAAATTGCTGAAGAGTATATTCCAGCTCGGTTTACTAGTCAGAGAAGGAGATTTGCATTGGAGTTAATAATCAAATCTAATCTCCTAGATTTTAGGAGATAATTGATCTTGTTAGGTCAATTGCCTAAACCTGGAAATTGCTTAAAGTGGTGCTGCTACTTAAGCTGAAGAGGTTCAGGGCTGTAGAGGTTGATCGAAGCTGAGGGATACACGAGTGCATACACAGAATTCACGAAGAGCAATTTGTGGTGTGCGACGGGAGTTTACTTCGATCATCACCCAAGAGCAGAGCGTTGAGCGCAGAGCTGAGGTGAGTGTTGCAGAAGAGAATCAGGACTTGCAGAGTCTGATTCGTGATTGATCTGGAAGCCAATTCAGAGCTGGGGAGCTTGTTGGTTGATCAAGGGCAGCCGCGGAAGAACTGACGGGTGGAAGGCTCGGTCGAGTGTCGTGCGGCAGTACTCACTAGTGGCAGGTGGTCACTGAGTGAGGGGGAGTTACCCAGAGTGTGCAGCGCTCTTGGAGAGGTTCGATCGGCTCGGCAGAAGGCCTTGGAGCGACGCGGACATTGTGCTTCAGCTGTGTGTTACAGCTGTTGCTGCAGCAACCCTGCTGAGTAGTGAAATTTAGAATAGGCTAAGTTCTTTGAGAGGATTGTAGCTATTCTAGATTGACATATTGTAGAGGGTGTGCAGACACAAATCAGAGCTTGTTCTGATTGTGTTGAGTGGTCCACACGAGGTTGAGTAGCATAGGTTGCGTGAGTTGTAACCGTGTGTACTTGGAACCTTTGGTTGAGTGGATTGAGGACTGGAGAATAGTCCTCCCCAGACGTAGGCAGATTGGCCGAACTGGGTGAACAAACCTGTGCCTTGTTCATTGCTTGCTGTGACAAATTTTAAGTGAACAAGAGTGTGCTGCAGCAACTGCTTGTTCACAAAATCTGTCGAACTAAGACACTACGAATTTCATAGTTAACTAAAGTCCGCTCTATGCTTAGCCTAAGAGATTTCCAATGTCACTCTCGCGCACAAAAGCTATCTAAAATAATTATGTTTGATCTTCTAAACAACCTAAGTTCAATTCTCATTCCATCCCTAGGTGTTTTATCAATTCATACTCATTCATGCGTTTCATCAAACATTTGGTGTGCATAAAATTGACATGAAGATAAAGCATGAGAATTTTCAACCAAACTTCACTCATATAGATAAAAGAACATGTCTTGCATTGCAATCTAACCTAAAGGATCCATAAGGATCCCAACTACAATGGGACTACTCACTTATGGTGAGTTTGAAACAAAACATAGTTTTTTAAAGGAAATTGTTCATCAATTGAAGCCAAACAAGTAAGGATTGAGTAGAGGGTTGGTGTAGAATCTTCAATTGTGTGTGTCTTCTCCGAATCCTTGACAATTCTCCAAGTCGTTCAAGAGCAATTCGTCTAGGGTTTCGATTTATGGAAGATCCCCTTCTAAATTTGCATCTCATTCTATTTATACTCTTCCAAGATTTCCAAAATTTACCCGCACTACTCGAATCAAAAGTGATTCGGGCAAGGGTTAATGAGTTGATTCGGACACAGTGTCCGAATCAAACTCTCAGTGTTGTCTCGAAGATGGGCGAATCGATATTCCCTGGCCGAATCACTTTTGATTTCGGTCAACCTCATATTTGATTTGGTCAAAATCCTTGTAGAGCCAAACTGATTCGGGCAGCTCGCTTCTTCCTTGGCCGAATCACTTTTGTTTTGGTCAAGTCTTCATTTGATTCGGTCAAACCCTTCAAGATTCTCCCCGAGTCAAGTTGATTCGTGCAGCTAAGGGTGAGTCGGCCAAGCTGTTGGGCGAATCACTATGGCAGCTTTCCCAATCTTGTTGTTTTTGATCTCGATTGATCGGAATTCATTCAGATTTTCTTCAGGCCACTCCGTATCGTGTAATACGCAATTTTAGCCTGAAATGGACAAAGAAAACATCAAACGACTTCATAAAATAAAGAAACAAACAAGAAGTAAGGGAAAAAATACGAAACAATATAAGGTTATTTGTCCGCTTATCAAAACACCTCACACTTAAGTCTTGTTCGTCTCGAACAAGTATATGCATAAGTCAACCGAAGAGTAAGATGTTAGATCATATATGACAGTATCAAAACATGTAGCAAATCTTACGCACATAAAACACATCCAACCTCCACTCACGTAACATAACATAAAAATAATTAAACAAAGAAAATTAATCTACTCCTAACTCACTGTCGTAGGAATCACGGATGCATTTAGCGTATGCATCAAGCCTTTAAACCCCTAGACTACCCTAGTGGACGAGTTATAGTTCCGAATAGGAATACTCACAAATCCCACTTGCACTCACCCATAACAGTTCAAAATTTAAATATAGTTTGCAAAGCAAGTAATTCTTTATCAACCCACATAATAATAAAGTTGTGCAAATCATTCACTTCAAGCAAACTCTAAGGATCATTCACTTCAATGTGGTAGTAAATATTCGTAGAATCTATCAAAACTAGCATTTGTCGAATTCAAATTACCGCTCAATTTCCTATGCAAGTAATATGAAGAAAAGCGTCGCTTACACAAAAATTTTGTCGAGTCTCACATATGCTTGCAAGTCCATAAGCTCATGACAACAAACTCATTCTCAAGTTTTAGACTATCCGTCATAATCGGTAAGAGAAGAGGAGTTTTGACACTGAAAATTTTAAAATTCACTCATACAAAAGGTTTAAGTAATAAATTACGAGGGTCATACCTTAGACGTTTCCTATAAGCGAAATGCAAATGCCCTACTCACACACATGCGAAAGAACTTGCGGAATAGGTACAAAGTCAAAAATTAAGTGAGTTTATTAGTTTTTACGTTTATACAAATGCTTTCAAGGGGGAATTTACCTTCCTAACCCTCGGCATTTGTAAAACTTTTCCTTGACCCCAAGAAAATAAATAATTCTTTTGTATTTATACAAATGCTTTCAAGGGAAAACTTACCTTCCTAACCCTCGGCATTTGTAAAACCTTAAAAATACAATTTTTCTTTTCGTGCCATTTTTTCTCGTTTTCTTAAACACTTAATTTGATCCCACACTTAATACTTAACAATGTGCCTAAGTGATATATAATGGAGCATGAAGTGTGAGCTAAACATATGCAATGGCTAAATAGGAATGCTAAAGTCACCTAAAAGCAAACAAGAGCGAGTACAAGGTTTTTATATGAAAATTATTTTTATTTTATTTCTGAGCTCATTAAACTTAACTTCATTTTTCATGCACGGAAAGAGCTTAAAAATAAATCAAACTAAGCTAGTCGAAACACCGAATCATGTGAATAAAATCATCACAAAGAATGTCAATCGACTTTGATGATGCAGTATGGCAGGCTTTGACAAAACCAGCACAAATGAACAAGTGGCTGAACAAGGTGCTGTTATAGCAGGAGCTAGTTCAGGAAGCTGTAGCATCTGTTCGTTAGCAGCAACCCGGATATTCGTAGAAGGAGCTTAGCAGTGCATCCATGAGCATCAAGGGAGTTCCTAAATTCTCAGAGAGAATATTCCAGTAGAGATTCCAGATGGTGGAGAAGATTTGTTTGTAGAAGATTATAAATTATGAGATATTGATGTTTCGAGGAAAATGCTAAAATTGTGAATGGTGAAACTTGGTGTTCCTATTTAAGGGAGGCTGCTCAGAGTGTCGAAGGCATCGAAGTGAAGAGAGCACACACGAGAGCATACACAGAATACCGAGAGGATAGAATTCAAGTGCCAGGATCTTCGATCATCACCAAGAGCAGAGCGTGAGCGTAGAGCTGAGGTGATTGAAGCAGTGTGTGATCAGGACTTGCAGAGTCTGATCATAGCTTGATCAGGAAGCCAATTCAGAGCAGCAGTTGCTTATTGGTTGATCAAGGGAGGCGGCGGAGGTATTGACGAGTGGAAGAACTCGGTCAAGTGACTGGACAGCAAAACTCACTAGTGGCTGGAGATCACTGAGTGAGGGGCAGTGCTCCAGAGCGTGCAGTGCTCGTGTAGAGGTTTGATCGGCTCAGTAGAAGGCTTGGAGCAACGCGGACAGTTTAGGCACCAGCTGTGTGTTACAGCGGATGCTATAGCAACCTGCAGGTAACATTGAGTCAATTAGAATAGGCTGAGTAGCTGGGATTGAATTGTTGCTATTCTGAATTATTTCAAGTCTGTAGGTGTGATATACACAAGTCAGAGCCTGTTCTGATTGTGTGACTAGTTTAGGTTTAGTAGCATAGGTTGCTTGAGTCGAACAGTGTTGTACTGTGGACCTGAGAATCTAGTGGATTAAGGGTTGGAATTCAGCCCTTCCCAGACGTAGGCAGATTGGCCGAACTGGGTGCACAAACCTTTGTCCCTTGCTGCATCAGATTTGGGTTTTCAAGAGTGTGCTGTAACAACTGCTTGTTCACCATCTGCAACTCAGAGGTGCTGCGAATTTTCAATTGGTATCAAAGCCGGAGCTCAACATACAGAGTCAAGATCCTGTGCACCTAGCTGAGAAGAGCAAGACAATGAAGGAAAGACAAAGCATAAGCCGCCCTCCACTGCTAGAATAAAGAAAACGTAGTCGGAATCCTACTTCACTCCTAGGTCATGCAGTTAGCAATGCAAAATAGAAATATATTCATGAGTTAATTTGGTTGACTATTCTAAGCTAAAGTATCACACATTCTAAATTCAACTCTCGCTCCTTCTTTAGAATGGGAATGACACCTAAGTGACACAATTCTCAAAACTCAGTTCAGTTGATTCGGACAGGGTGTCCGAATCAAATACTTAGTGCAGTTTCGTAGCTGGGCGAGTCAGTCTTCTTTGGCCGAATCACTTTTGATTCGGTCAAGCCTTGTTTGACTCGGTCAAAAATCCTTATAGAGCCAAACTGATCCGGGCAGAGCACTTCTATTTGGCCGAATCACTTTTGATTCGCTCAAGCCTCTCAAGCTTCTCCTCGAGTCAGATTGATCCGTGCAGCTGGAGAGGGCGATTCGGCCAAGCCTTGTCGGAATCAAATCTGACTCGGACACCCATTTGGTCGAGTCAGATTGTGCCTAGGCGAGTCACTTTTTCAGCTTGCCTCAATCTTGCTCATTCTTTCTCTTAATCGACCAGAATTCATCCAAATTTTCTTCGGACCACTTCGTATCATGTGGTACGCATTTTTAACCTGAAATGGACAAAGAAAACATCAAATGACTTTATAAAATAACGGAACAAATAAGAACTAAAGTGAAAATATGGACAAATATAAGGTTATTTATCCATCAAAACACCCCACACTTAAGTCTTGTTCGTCCCGAACAAGTGTATGCATAAGTCAAGCGGAGAGTAAGATGCTAGATCATATATGACAGTATCAAAGCACGTAGCAAATCTTACGCATATAAAACACATCCATCCCCTACTCATGTAACATAACATAGAAATAATCTAAACAAAGAAAATTAATCTACTCCTAACTCACTATCGTAGGAATCACGGATGCATTTAGCGTATGCATCAAGCCTTTAAACCCCTAGGCTACCCTAGTGGACGAGTTATAGTCTCGTGAGAGTTTTCAGAATAAAAATACTCACAAATCCTACTCACAATCATGAGTTCAAAATCCAAATATAGTTTGCTAAGCAAGTAGTTCTTTATGAGCCGCACATAATAATAAAGTTGTGCAAATCATTCACTGCACGCAAACTTTAAGGATCATTCACTTCATTGTGACAACAAATATTCATAGAATCGATATCAAGACTAGCATTCGTCAAATTCAAATTATCGCTCAATTTCTTATGCAAGTAGTATGAAGAAAAGCGTCGCTTACACAAAAAATATGTCTAGTCAATCACGCATGCTTGCCAAGGGCAAGTCCATAAGCTCATGACAACAAACTCATTCCCAAGTTTTAGACTATACGTCATAATCCGTAAGAGAAGAGGAGTTTCGAAATTGAAAATTTTAAAATTCACTAGTACAAATCTTCATGCTTAAGTAATAAATTACGAGGGTCATACCGTAGACACTTCCTAAAAGCGAAATGCAAATGCCTTACATACATGCGAAAGAGTTTGCGGAATAGGCACAAAGTCAAGAATTAAGTGTGTTTAATAATTTTCTTGCGTTTATACGAATGCTTTCAAGGGGGAACTTACCTTGAAAGCTATTTTTTTGTGCTCGCAAAACAACAGCAAGTGAAAGGTTTTATATGAAAACTATTTTTTTTATTTTTGTGCTCGCTAAACTTAGCTTCATTTTTCATGCACGCAAAGAGCTTAAAAATAAATCGAACTAAGCCAGTCAAAACACCGAATCATGCGAATATACTCATCACAAAGAATGTCAATCGACTTAAAGATATGATTCATGAATTCAAAGCACAACTCATTCCAAAAATTGTTTTTAGTGATACTACTTAAGTGTTTAGCAAACATTACTTCATGTGATCAATATTTAAAGCTAGGATGAAAGCAATCATGTGAGTATAATGCACGTAAAATAAATGTGTAGCATAGAATCATGTTGTTAAGAAAATAAAAGTGAAAGTGCAAAACACCCCACACTTGAAAATTTGTTTAGTCCCTAAGCAATATAAAGAATAAAGAATAGTCTAGAGAAAGTTGCGAAGGAACTTCTCTCGTGTGGAGGTAGCTTAATGTGCTTCTGCTCACATACGTGAATGATGCTCTACTCAGATGCACTACATCTGAAACCCAAGAAAAATGTTAGAACAACACCTGAATTCGTAAATGAAAATAGCTAGCTATTTGAGGTAAATCAAATGCTGAAATTCGCAGCACCACTGAATTGCAGATGGTGAACAAGCAGTTGCTACAACACACTCTTGAACACCCGAATCTGATGCAGCAAGATAGAACTAGGAACAAAGGTTTGTTCACCTAGTTCGCCCAATCTGCCTATGTCTGGGAAGGGCTGAATTTCATCCCTTAATCCACTAGTTTCTCAGGTCCACGGTACAACACGGTTCGACTCAACGCAACCTATGCTACTTAACCTAAACTAGTCACACAATCAGAACAGGCTCTGACTTGTGTATAGCACATCTACAGACTTGAAATAATTCAGAATAGCAACAACTCACTCCCACAGACTCAGCCTATTCTAATTAACCCACCGTCTCTGCAGGTTGCTATAGCACCTGCTGTAGCACACAACTGGTACCTAAACTGACCGCGTCGTTCCAAGCTTTCTGCTGAGCCGATCGAACCTCTCCACGAGCATTGCACACTCTGAAGCACTCCCCCTCACTCAGTGACCACCAGCCACTAGTGAGTTTTGCCGTCCAGTCACTTGACCGAGTTCTTCCACTCGTCAATACCTCCACGGCCTCCCTTGATCAACCAACAAACACTGCTGCTCTGAATTGGCTTCCTGATCAAGCTGTGATCAGACCTGCAAGCCCTAATCACTGATCACACACTGCTTCAATCACCTAAGCTCTGCGCTCACGCTCTTCTCTCGGTGATGATCGAAGATCCTCGCACTTGAATTCTGTTCTCTCGGTATTCTGTATATGCTCTCGTGTTTGCTCTCTTGTCTTCGATACCTTCAACGCTCTGAGCAGCCTCCCTTAAATAGGATTACCAAGTTTCACCATTCACACTTTTAGCAATTTCCTCCAAACAACAATATCTCCTAATTTATAGGAGATTAGATTTGATTTGCAAATCTAATCTTCTACAAACAAATCTTTTCGTCCAACTGAGAATCTCCACTGGAATATTCTCTATGAGAATTTAGGAACTCCCTTGATGCTAATGGATGCACTGCCAAGCGCCTTCAAAGAAGATTCGAGCTGCTGCAGACGAACATGATGTTGTAGCTTCCTGAACCAGCTCCTGCTATAGCAGCAGCTTGTTCAGCCGCTTGTTCACTCGTGCTGGTTTTGTCAAAGCCTGTCATTCTGCATCATCAATCTCCCCATTGGCATTTTGACAAAACCCTCGGCCACAAATAAGTCTTCCACGAAAAAGAAATAAATAACTACTTAATAACAGTTTCAAAGTAAACGTAGGATGTGGCCACACTCGGCCTTAGCATGGCCACGCAGGACAACAAAAAAAAACATCAAGAGTTCAGCTCATCTAGCCTTCATTTACTTCCACCCCCTTTTTGACACAAATGCTCACGTCCCTGGGGCAGGCCGTTGCTCCTCCGGGTATTCCAAGTCTTTGAGCAGGCTTCTGATTTTAGCACGTCTGACATCCCTTCATTTGGCTTCAGTGTCCAGCATGTACAGCTCAGTCTTCAGGTTGTTTACGATCCTTGCATGAAGAGCTGCTTGAATTGCAGGGGCAGGGGGAAGAGATTCCTCATTAGAGGGTGAATCAGAAGGGGCAACCAGAAGAAGGTCTTCTTGGGCAATGTCTACTGCGTGCTTCCCTTTGAACAGCTTGTGATCTACTGTAAAAACTTGTAGCTCTTGGGACAGTCCTTCAATAATCTCTCCCAACTCTGGATGCTGAGCGACCATCATTCCATAAATGAGGGATGGCAATACAATGGGTTTGCTGGAGGATGCACTGCCAGCATGAGCAGCAAGCTGGGGAAACATCACACTACCAAAACTGATTCTTCTCCTTTACCCAATCGAGTGTAAAAGGTTAGCAAAGGGTCTGCTAACCTTTCCCCTATGAGAGTTGGGAATCCAGTTCCTAATGCCCAAGATGTACAACAAAGCATTTTTGGATGAGAGTTCCGCGGAACTGAGATTTGGTCCACCCCAGGACATGCACACTCCTCCCGTGAGAACCTTGGCCAACACCTCTTGCTTGACATTTGTAGGTTCTCTGTCATCACTGTCTATTTCAAAAAATTCATCTATCTTCTCAGGGGTAATTACTATCGTCTTGCCCCGCACCCAACTTTTCCCAAAATCATCTCGTTCTTCCTCACCAAATTTTTCTTCCATGTTGACTATGAATTCCCTAACTAGTGATATATTAAATCTGTAGGGGTAGGTCAGGGACTTGAGTAAGTTTACCTCAGATAGGAGCTGGATGATAGCTGCAGATTTGTATTTGTCCAGATCCAGTCTCTTCTCTGTAACAATGTGCTTCCTCTCTATAGAGTTCCATGATTGAGAGGCATGCCTGTTTCTGAACCATACTCCCCCTATAGTGACTACAGCAGTGTCAGCCAGAACAGGTCTTCTCTCGCAAGGTTTACCTACAGCATCCTCACTGGACTCCTCAATGGACTCCTCTTCTTCACTTCTAGTATCCGGGATGACGATTGGAGCTTTTCCTTTGTCAAAAGATGGAGGAGGATGTGCTGCAGCAGTTTCTTTTTCAGGTTGATCTGCATCAATCTCCTCACCTTCTCCTTCGATGCTAGGGGACGTGACAAGGGTTCTGCTTGAGCCTTCATCGAGCACTGTCTCTTCAGTCACTACTGCTGCGCTGGTTACAGGCTCCTCGTCAAGGACCAGTCGCCTCCTTTTCTGTGAAGTTCCTCCTTGTGGAGAAGGAGCATTGTGCGACACAGGGAGATGTGCAGGCTCCCAGACCACCAAGTCTAGTCGTTGAGCAGGCGCTTCATTGCGAGACTTAGACCTCCTTTCAGTTCTGGCTGGTCGTGTTGCTGCTAGGCTCTTCTTCAGTCCGCGAGTCTTCACCATTGTTATTAGTTTGCAGAAGAAGTTTGAGCAGGGGAGGATTTGATCTGCGTACGATTTGAGAAAAGCTTCAACCGAATGAGCCCTAGAATTTGATTTACCAGCTGAATTTCTTTCTTTTCCAGAAGCACGTGCTCAGCATGTGACCTCTTCTGTCTTTAGCAACCAAATATTTTGAACAAGCTTCTTCAGGCTCTGGTTGCTATAGCATCACGGGAGTGGATCACTTACTTGCTGATGCTACCTCCATTGTCTGGTGATTCCTTGTCAGAGTCAGCTGGTTGTTTCTTCATCCATACTTGAGTCTGTCTCTGTTTCCACAGCTTCTGACAGTCAAGCCCCTTATTTTTCAGTTTGTCACCTTTAGGTCTCCACACCTGCGTTTCCTGTGACACTCCTTTGTTCGCTCCATTCTAGTGTGCTAGATTCTCCATT
This sequence comes from Umbilicus rupestris, assembly GCA_963678935.1. Taxonomy (NCBI): domain Eukaryota; kingdom Viridiplantae; phylum Streptophyta; class Magnoliopsida; order Saxifragales; family Crassulaceae; genus Umbilicus; species Umbilicus rupestris. The sequence continues at coordinate 8,172,759 of OY787628.1, read as the reverse complement.
ATTCTGACACTTCATTGCAGTTCTGATCATTGACGAAGATTACCAGGATAAGCCGAGATAAAGGACATCTGATAGTGGTTGTTGAACTTCGATTTCCTTTTCCTGAAATCGTCTCTGCTAATCCTTCTGCATATCTGAGAGTTCTTCAGGCTAAAATGTTTTCTTCTATGAGGACTTGCATTTAATACAGAGGGTTGATACAGCGGTTACTGAAGCACCTCCTGGTTCAGGTTGACAGCCACTTCTTACTTCATCAGCTTCTGACTAAGCTTACCTTTCTCTTAGCGAACCTCGATATTCTCTGTTTCAATAGGCTTAACAAAGACTGTTCTACCAAAGGTTTCCTCACCTGTATACCCAGGCCCATTCTTCCTTCTCCAAATCTTTGATAAGAAAGGATTTGATCCAGTATATTTTTCTGATAGTCATTTGTGAGAGGAGTTCTAACAGCAGTGTCTTTGGTAGCAGCATCTTCTTTCTTCGGTAGGTTGACTGGTCTGCTGAGTAATGACAGTTTTTCAAGCAGCACCTCCCGTTCTTCTTCCAGTTGATCGACTCTGTCTTTTAATTCTTGATTTACCTTCAGGGCCTCCTCACATTGTTGAAGGATGTCTCCTAGACTTTCTAATATGTTGTGTGTAGAGTCATCCTCATCTTAACTATCTGACACATCAATCCCATAATTGAACTCATTCTTTGTTGCTTCTTCAGAATCACACTAGCTAACACAATAAAATTTTCTTCATCACTTTCCTCAGAGTCACTCCATTTTGCAGTTAGTGACTTGTTGTCTTTCTTATCAGAACCCTTGATCTGCTTGCTGGGACACTCTGCTTCTCTGTGTCCATATCCTTCACAATTCCAACACTGAATCCCTTTCCTTCTTTCTTTCTTTTCTTCTTCCTCTTCGGCTGGTTCTTTGGCTTTTCTCTGATTTCCTCCACCTCTTATGGATTGTCTTCGAGAGGTTGAGGTCTGACCAGAACTTGATTCCATGTTTTTCAAGAACTTCCCCAGATTTTTTACCAGTAAACCTAGTTGATCATCAGCTGAGGGCTTCTTCTCTTCTGTTTCAGCTTTCAATTCAACATTTTTGCTTTTGCGGGAAGCATCTTCTTTGACTAGCTTCGTCTCAAACTTCTTGAGAGATCCAATTAATTCTTCCAGCCTCATGTCCCGGACATTCTGAGCTTCTTCAATGGCTGTGACCTTCATGTCAAATCTGGATGGCAATGATCCGAGGACCTTCCTAATTAGCTTTGCTTCAGGGATAGGTTCTCCAAGAGCATGGGTTTCATTTGACAGGTCACACAGCTTGGCATTGAATTCTGTGACGGTTTCCTCCTCCTGCATTTTCAGACCTTCAAACTGTGAAGTAATCATCTGCATTCTGGATATCTTCACTTTGTCAGTCCCCTCATGAGCAACTTCCAAGATCTCCCAAGCTTGTTTTGCAATGTCACAATTGGAGATTAATCTGAAGTTGTTGGCATCCACAGCAGTAAAGATTGAATTCAGGGCTTTTCAATTACCATTTGCTGCAGCATCCTCTTCTGCATCCACTGCTCTTGCTTTCCACACTTTCTCATCAATAGCTTTGAGAAACGCTTCATCCTAGCCTTCCAGTCATAGTTGTTTTCTTCTAGCAGTTGAGCAAGTAAAGGTTTTATATGAAAACTATTTTTTTTATTTTTATGCTCGCTAAACTTAGCTTCATTTTTCATGCACAGAAAGAGTTTAAGAATAAATCGAGCTAAGCTAGTCAAAACACCGAATCATGTGAATAAACTCATCACAAAGAATGCCAATCGACTTAAAGATACGATTCATGAATTCAAAGCACAACTCATTCCAAAAATTGTTTTTAGTGATACTACTTAAGTGTTTAGCAAACATTACTTCGTGTGATCAATATTTAAAGCTAGGATGAAAGCAATCATGTGAGTATAATGCACGCAAAATAAATGTGTAGCATAGAATCATGTTGTTAAGAAAATAAAAGTGAAAGCGCAAAACACCCCACACTTGAAAATTTGTTTAGTCCCTAAGCAATATAAAGAATAAAGAATAGTCTAGAGAAAGTTGCGAAGGAACTTCTCTCGTGTGGACGTAGCTCAATGTGCGTCCGCTCACATATGTGTGATGCTCTACTACTACATCTGAAGCCCAAGAAAAAGGTTAGCGCAACACCTGAATTCGTAAATGAAAATAGCTAGCTATTTAAGATAAATCAATGCTGAAATTCGCAGCACCACTGAATTGCAGATGGTGAACAAGCAGTTGCTACAACACACTCTTGAACACCCGAATCTGATGCAACAAGATAGAACAAGGAACAAAGGTTTGTTCACCCAGTTCGCCCAATCTGCCTACGTCTGGGAAGGGATGAATTCCATCCCTTAATCCACGAGTTTCTCAGGTCCACGGTACAATACGGTTCGACTCAACGCAACCTATGCTACTTGACCTAAACTAGTGATGCGCGCGTCGTTGTGCGCGTCAAATTAATCCTTCCTTCTCCACTTAGTGTAGCGGCTAAGTCAGGGTCGATCCCACAAGGAGCAAGCAGATTCGCTCTAACTAGTAACCTACACTTACGAAAATTGGGGTGTGAGTGATTGGGTTGCGCAGGTGCGCGAATGAACAGTAGTTAACGCAGAATTTGCACTAGACGTGCGCAGGCAATAGAGATTAAGTACTATGACTATGAAAAGTATCGGCGCAGACAATCCTCTATGAATGTATTGCTTATCATCGACTCTAAACGTCTATAGTTTGGTTTACTGAAGTTAGTGTCCGATCAAGGCTTCCTAACATGTGCGCATGTTCCGATCAAAGTTCATGAGCTATTAATTCTTAAAACTAGTCTAAGCAGCTACGAATCCTGTCACAGTAGCAGCTGATTATCCTAGCGTGTTACTCCTAGTTGTCACCGTCAAGCTACCAACTAGTTTAACAGATAACAAACAAGTAGCAAGAGTAAGATTGCGGTTCAAGGCTTCCTCTACTCATACAACTAGCTGTCAACAGTGTGCACAGAATTAATACAAGCAAACAAACTATGCATTAAGCACAAGTCTCAAAGGAAATACTCATAGAATCATGTCCAACTGATACAAAGCGTTTAGCTAGACATGCTAGTAAACATCATAGAAATAGTAAATAACAGCTAAAGTATCCAAGAAAACAGTAACAAGCAGGTGCATGCAGGTTGTAGTGTCTCGGCTGGCGCAGTCGGCTAGCGCAGATCCTCTCAGCAGCTCGTGTGTTTTTCAGTTCTGCCTCTCTCCCATGTGTGTCTTGATGCCTTTCGATCCTCTCTCAAACCCTAGCCTTCCTCTCTTTATATACTACTCATGAGGCCCAAGGACGGCCTTGGTAACTTCCAAATCTGATGGTGTTCAAGATTTGGAAACACCACTATCTTGCGCATGACGCACTGCACACATTGGTTAGCGCAATCGGTCTGCGCATCGTAGTCGACTCTGCCACTTTCTATCCTGTTTGCGCTGCTAGCTCCGCAGGCTATGTGTTGCGTTCCTCAAACACTGCCTGTTAGCGCGTATCCGACTTAGGCCCTTGTTTTGTCCTGGAATACAAAAATACCGGAAACCAGTAATCTTGTACACAAAATAATGCAAACAAGCATAGTGTTAGGATCTAAATAGCGCGTATAAATAGGCTCTATCAAACCCCCCACACTTGCCCTTGTTCGTCCCGAATAAGCACTCAAGCACGGATACAATTACCTCTCTGGAGTCTAGCGCACAGTCTTGCACTCTGGCGCGATCCGCACTACTATTCACCTTGCACTGCTCTATCACCTGCGCGCATCTGCCTTCAACAGTTTAATATAACAATTTCGAAATTCGTTACCTCTCAGCTGGGATGAAGATTATTTCGGATGGCTGGGAGATAGCTCTTCATAGGCACCGGGTTGTCAGCTTTTACTCCGAGGACGGGTATATGGTTAATAACGCAAGCTGCTTCCGGTGCGTGATTCTTCCGCGCACTTCCTGGGAACCCGAGCCTTTTTGATGATTTTCTTGTGAACTTTGCGCAAGCTGGTACGTATTTGTGCGCATGTTGGTTTCTTTAGCGCATATTATCTGCTGGTGTTTTTTTTTTCTTTTTGTACAGCTTTATCTATGGTTCCTATGTTCCCAGAACGGGTCCAGTCTCGGCCTCCGGATAGCAGCTATGGAACTACGCTCCGCTCTCCCTCCTCGGTCTATTTGCGCAGGTCAGCGCATGCGTTTACACCCGCGCCCGCCTTCCATAGCTCGACTTCCAGAGGAAAGGTGGTCTGTTTTCCCACCTCGCCACGCTTTGGGTATTCGCCTTCGGCATCTGCGTAGCTGAGGGCGCTCTATTGTTCCGAAGGTCGCGAAGCACCGGCCTCCACAAAGAACATAAGAAAGAAAAACATATAGTCATCGCAGCAATAATATAGTCAGGGGTCACAAAATATTCAGCACAATATAGCAACATCGAGCAATATTTTTCAAAAAAAAAGATAAGAAACCACCCGAAAGAAATGTGCGCCCTCACTGCAGCCCTAGATATCCTCGGAGCTGGACTCAGCCGCAGATTCGTGCGCGTCCTCATCTGAAGAATGGGTCTCATACTCGGTACTGGAGGCTGGCGGCACTACAGAAATGGCGGCGGGCTGAGCCAAGAGGTCGTCCTCTGAGATAGGATCCCATAGTGAATCTGAGCTGGAACTTATGATGGGATCGGCTTCAGGGGACCTCTGAACAGAAGGCTGTGCAGGGGGTGCTACAGGTGCTGGTACCGGGTCTACTGCTGGGGTGGGCTCTGCTGCATGGCCCGGGGACTGGGTAGGAGGGCTGGCTGGCTGGTGCGGCTCGCTGGGGGATCCTGGAGGTGGCCTACGTAGACTGAGGAGAGGGGGGATAGAATCTCCAAATCTACACCCTGATGGTGGGATCATGCTCAGGTCTTCCCCCTCGGGCGCTAAATACTCGAGCACGCGCATGACGTTGAACATCATGCGCTGCTCCTCTGATACCTCCTCAGGCGCCTCCTCTGCCTCTGTCCTGGGTCGCTTTCTTTGTGCATGCGGGGGAGAATCATCAATGGCTATGGTAACTGGCTCCCCCTGAGGTGCACTCGCCCTCCGGCGCGCTCCAGTCTGCGCACGAGTCCTCATGCGCCTGACTGGAGGCGCAACTGGGTCTGGGGCCTCTTCCATCTCCCTTTCCTCAGCAGCCTCCTCTGGCTGCGCGCTGCTCTCTGCTCGTTGCCTCGGCGCTCTGGCCGGCTGCAGCTGGTAGCACCATTCCAAAAATCCATCCTCTCTCACGGCCACCGCTCTGAGCTGCAGCATGTGGGCACGGTCCAGGGGAACAGCTGGCACTACCGTGTGCTCGGGCACCTCCGGCTCTCCATGCAGCGCACGCAGTAGGTGCGTGATCATTCCTCCACAAGTCAGCGGCCCCTTCGTGCTGACCCGACTCCAATGCACCACCATGTCCGAGACAAACAACACCTTCTTCCCATAGTAAAATCCCTTCAATATGTCCATGTCCAGCAGGCTGATCTTTGGCGCACCATTAAAACGCCCGATGATTGCTCGCGTCCTCGGCTGCGCCCCACGGCAAAAACTGGGCCGGTCGCCATCTCACGCCACGCCTCCTGATTCGTGTGCGTGTCTATATCCGCCTCACGCACCTTGGCGTACCTCAGCGTGCGCTTCAGCCTCTTGGCCGAGGCAGTGTACCAGACCCCTATGTGCCGGTACCTGATCTCCAAATCGACCGTCTCCAGAGACGCCACAAAATCACATGTATCCTCCTTATCCACCGCGCTGTTGATCTCCAACAACGCCTCCCAGCCCGCCAGCACGAGCTTCTCCACAATGAGGTCCTCCATCCCGACCTCGCGCAGGAAGTCCCTGCTGATGTACGGGGTCCCGTACATTTCCATCCTCATGAAAGTGTCATACTTGCTGGCGAATGATGCTGGGGTCTCTTGATCTTCGGCAGGCTGCATGGTGCGCTAGGGGTTCCTCCGGTCAACTAAGGTCAAAGCTCCACAAATGCCCAAAAACCAAACTTCGACAAACACCCTGAAATTGTCACCCACAAGTCACCTAACTCCCGCCTAAAAAACCCACTACCCAGAACTCCAAATGGTGCAGGCGAACTAGGGTCGATTTCAAAACTAGGCAACGCTTCCACCGCACAAACCCTAACTGAATCGGCTCAAATCTGAGGGGAAGGGTTACCTGGTGTGTGCGATGGAAAGCTCTTCGAATCTCTCTAAACGGATGCTTGGTTGAGTGCCGGACGGTGAACGACGATCGACTGTAAAAATGCTGAAATTTTTCTAAGTCCTAGCCTTTTATACCCCCTGTCTGGCGCAGCTGTTCTGCGCACTAACCTGTGCACTGCTGCGCGACTAAAACTACAAGTCCTAAACTAGCTAAAAGATACTAGAAAAACTAAAAAACGTGTAAAAGTAGAACGTGTCGGGTTACCTCCCGACAAGTGCCTTTGTTTAACGTCGTTGGCTCGACCGTACCTCGTTACTTGCCTAACAGTGTGCCAGCGACCTCCGCCACTCTTGCTCCTGAGTGACCCCGCGCTCGTGCGTGTGTTGCGTTCTTCTTGGTCCTGCGCAAAGGATCGGAAGGGTGGTCAGCATGGTTAATAGTATGTGATAAATCATAAGTAACGAGGTTAGGTAAAGAGGAAGAAGAAATATGAGCAATAGTTCCCAGTTCTCCCTCTGGTGCATCTGGTGGCGACTCTGGCGCAGCAACCTGCACATCTACTATCTCTGGCTCTGCCAATTCAACCTCGCGCGCTGTGCCATCCCAAGGTTCTCCTAAATACTTTTTGACTCTCTGCCCATTGACCTGAAAACGATGCCGGTGCTCGTTTTCGAACTCGATTGTTCCGTAAGGGAAAACCTTGGTAACCGTGTATGGTCCCGTCCATTTGCTGCGCAGCTTCCCAGGCATGAGCTTTAGGCGCGAGGAGAACAATAGTACCTGGTCTCCTGGCTCGAAAGTGCGTCTGAGGATGTTTTTGTCGTGAAATGCCTTTGTGCGCGCCTGGTAATCGCGCAGCCCCTCATATGCATCCAGGCGCAGCTCTTCTAATTCGCTTAGGTCAAATGCGCGCTCCTTACCAGCCTCGTCTAGGTTCAGGTTGCAAACGCGCAATGCCCAGTATGCTTTGTGCTCCAACTCCACTGGCAGGTGGCACGCTTTTCCGTAAACCAACCGAAACGGTGAGGTCCCGATTGGTGTCTTATGTGCGGTTCGGTATGCCCATAGCGCATCGTCAAGGCGCTGGCTCCAGTCTTTGCGCGACGGTCTCACAGTTTTCTCCAGGATGCGCTTGATCTCTCGGTTGGAAACCTCGGCCTGTCCATTCGTCTGAGGGTGGTAAGCGGTGGACGTCTTGTGGCGCACTCCATAATGCTTGAATACCTGCGCCACTATCCTATTGCAAAAATGCGTCCCCTGGTCGCTGATGATTGCCTTAGGCACCCCGTACCTGCAAAAAATGTTAGTCCTCAAAAAGTCAGCGACCGTCTTACCATCATCCTTCCGGGTGGCCTTAGCCTCAACCCATTTGGAGACATAATCCACCGCGACCAATATATACTCATATCCGGAAGATGGAGGAAATGGCCCCATGAAGTCAATCCCCCAAATATCGAATACTTCATCCACTAGTATTGGCGTCTGCGGCATCTCATTGCGCGCTGATATGCCCCCTGTGCGCTGGCACCTGTCACAGTACCTGCAGTGGTTATACGAGTTGCTAAACAAGTGCGGCCAATAAAATCCGCAATCCAGGATCTTTCTGCTCGTGCGCTTTGGACCAAAGTGTCCCCCACATACGTGCGCATGACAAAACATCAAAACAGAGTTAATTTCAAGGTCAGGCACGCGTTGCCTCAAAATCTGATCAGGTCCTATTCTGAGCATATACGAATCATCCCAAAATTTTATACCTGGACTCATGCTTTAGTCTCATGCATTGGGTTTTAGTGAAATGAGGAGGAAACGTACCTGTGACCAGGTAATTTGCAATGTGCGCATACCATGGTACCTTACCTATCAGCGCCATCAGATGCTCGTCAGGGAATGTCTCCGTGATTCGCCCTGGCTCCTCTGCTTTCACGATCCTGCTCAGGTGGTCCGCGACTGTGTTTTCCGTGCCCTTCTTATCCTTGATTTCCAAGTCGAATTCCTGAAGTAGAAGCGCCCAGCGCATCAGGCGCGGCTTAGTCTCCTTCTTGGACAAAGGTAACGGATTGCTGCGTGGTCTGTGTAGACGATGACTCTGGCGCCTAGAACATATGCGCGGAACTTCTCCAGTGCAAAAACGATTGCCAGAAGTTCCTTCTCCGTGGTGGTGTAGTTCCTCTGCGCAGTGTCCAGTGTGCGCGATGCATAATAAATGGCGTGCGGCTTCTTGTCCACGCGCTGTCCCAGGACTGCACCTACTGCATAGTCCCTTGCGTCGCACATTAGTTCAAACGGCAGGTTCCAGTCTGGCGCGCGCATCACTGGCGCACTTGTCAGCGCCTCTTTCAGCTTATCAAACGCGGCCCTGCACTCATCAGTAAATTCGAAACACACATCCTTTTGCAAGAGGTTAGACAGGGGTATACAAATCTTAGAAAAATCTTTTATGAAACGCCTGTAAAACCCAGCATGCCCAAGGAATGATTTCACATCGCGCACGTTAGTGGAATAAGGCAGATTAGAAATAAGATCTATTTTGGCCTTATCTACCTTGATCCCCTCTTGCGAGATCATATGTCCTAGTACTACACCATGCGATACCATGAAATGACATTTTTCATAATTAAGCACTAGGTTTTTTGAAATGCAGCGCGCTAAGACCTTATCAAGATGACTTAAGCATGCGTCAAAGGTACCTCCGTACATAGTAAAATCATCCATGAACACTTCTATGCATATACCAATCATATCAGAAAAGATGCTCATGACTAGACGTTGGAACGTACCTGGCGCGTTACACAGCCCAAATGACATGGGCCAAAACGCAAACGTACCGAATGGGCAGGTAAACGTGGTTTTCTCTTGATCCTCCGCAGCTATGGGTATCTGATTGTACCCTGAATACCCGTCCAAGAAACAAAAGTAGGGCTTCCCCGCTAATCGATCTAGCATCTGGTCCATGAAGGGTAGCGGGAAATAGTCCTTGCGCGTGACTGCGTTAAGCTTTCTGTAGTCGATGCACATGCGCCATCCAGTTTGCATGCGCTTGGGAACTAGCTCGCCCTGCCCATTCTCCTCTACTGTGATTCCTTCTTTCTTCGGCACAACGTGCACTGGACTTACCCATTTGCTGTCCGAGATGGGGTAAATGACTCATGCGTCAAGCAGCTTCAGGATCTCCTTCTGCACCACCTCCATCATATTCGGGTTCAATCTGCGCTGAGGCTCCCTGGATGGTTTGGCACCATCTTCCAATAGAATCCTATGCATGCATACGTCCGGGCAGGTCAGCAAGTGTCCATCCTATAGCGCACTGGTTCTTGCGCAGCACCTGCTGTAATCGCGCCTCCTGCTCCTCTTCTAATCCTTTCTTTATGATTACCGGCAGGGTGTCTTTATTTCCCAAAAATATGTATTTGAGGTGCTCTGGGAGTTGCTTCAACTCGACCTTGGGTGCCTGTTCAATAGAGGGAAAGATTTTATTAGCAGTGCAGACATTAACTATATCGTGTACTTGTCTGGATACTGGTTCAGCACTGCTCAGCTCATCCTCATGTGCCTCCAACTCTGCCTGTGCCAGTGTCTTAGGTCCTTCTGCTGCGCTCGCACATTGCGCATCTGCAACCAAGTCATCTATGTTGTCCATCGCGTGCACTGTGGCGTCCTCATGAGGGTGCTGCATCCCTTTGAATATGTTAAAATGAATTTCCTCGCCATCGACCTCCATTGAGAGTGTACCCCTCCACACGTCTATCTTTGTGCGCGCTGTCATCAGAAATGGTCTGCCCAGTAGGATCTGCGCACTGCCGTTGCTCGACTCACCCTCCATTTCTAGGACATAGAAATCTGCTGAGAACACCAGCTCTCCTACTCGGACGAGGACGTCCTCAATCATGCCCGTCGGCTGCTTGCACGACCGATCCGCTAGCTGATTGGTGAGACCTGCAGGCTTTAGTGGTCCAAGGCGCAATGATGCATACAGGGAATAGGGAAGCACATTTATAGATGCACCTAAGTCAATCATGTAGTTGCTTACTGTGGTCTTACCTAAAGTGCAAGGGATGGTAAACGTACCTGGGTCTCAGCATTTAGGTGGTACCTTATGTTGCACGATTGCTGAGGCCTGCGCATTTAGCATTACTTGTGCGCACTCGCCTTTCCTCCTCTTGTTTGTGCACAGCTCCTTTAAGAAATTGGCGTACCTAGGGATCTGCCGAACTGCTTTAATAAGGGGAATGTTTATTTCCACCTTACTGAATAACTCGTAGAGCTCCTTATCAAGCGCTTCCTTCCTAGCCGATGGTGCCTGTACAGGGAAAGGTGCAGGTATGTTAGTACGATTCATGCCTTTGTCTTTTAATTGTGCCATACCTGGCGCCTCGCCCTGCTGGCTTGTGGCTGGCGCTTCTGGTTGCGCATCTTGCTCTGCTGGATCTGAAGCTTGCGCAACTGGTTACGCGGGCGCCTTTGCGGTCTGCTCTGTTTCTACCGTGCGCCCAGTCCTCAGTGTCACTGCGTTGACTCCTCTCTTGGGATTCTGGATCACTTGCGAAGGCAGGTTGCCATCGCTCTTTTTCAGCTCATACACCGTGGTAGCGATCTGTGATAGCTGCTTTTCAATGGACTCGAATCTCTTGTCATACTTCTCATCATTCTTGCGCACTGTGTCTGCTAGCTGCCCCACGATATCTTCTAAGGATCGCCTTGGCTGCTGGTTGTTTTGCGTAGGTGCGTAAGTGCGGTGATGCGGTGGATTGTAGGGCGCAGGTTGTTGCGTCTGCTGTGGTGCGCGCTGATCCGCGGACTGCCTCTGGAAATTGTTTTCCTCCTTCCATCTGAACCCATTTGCGGCTAGTCCAAAACGCGGCTGATTCTGCCTCTGCGGCCCTCTATTATCCCATCCTCCTAGAGCATTGACATCTCCTGATTCCTTGAAAAGTGTGGGACATGCATCGGTTTTGTGCTCAGTGGACGTGCAGAATTCGCATGCCTTTGGCGCAGCTGGTTGCGCCCCCTGCGCATGCATCAACTTCTGCAGCATGGCCTTCATTTCCTTTATCTCAGTGCTTGTTTCTACCTGATGCACAGAACGAGCACGACTATTTTCAAGTGTTCGCTGATGTCTTACCTGTCCAGCAGAGTCTTCTATCAGCTGCCACGCGTCCTCTGGGTACATGTTGCAAATGTCCCCTCCTGCGCATGCATTCAATAATCTCAGCTCCATGGGTAACAATCCATTCAGGAAATTCTCTATCAGCACATTTTGGGGCAGGCCGTGATTGTAGCAGTTGGCCTCCAGCTCCCTGAAACGCTCATAGTACTCCGATAGTGATTCTCCTGCGCCCTGTCTAGGTGCGGCCAGCTCCCTCCTGAGTAGCGCGATCTTGGCTGCAGGATAGAACTTGTCCAAGAACTTCTTCTGCAGCTTCTCCCATGTGTGAATTGATCCTGTGGTAAGTTCATCAGCCAATGCCTGGCCGTGTCACACAGTGAAAAAGGGATCGCCTTCATCTTCAGCGCTTCGTCGCTCTCCCCTTCGGCCTTCATGTTCTCGCAAATGACTAGGAATTCTCGCACATGCTTGACTGGGTTCTCGTTGTTCATCCCGTGGAACTTGGGCATGTGATGAATGAGCGAGCTCCTTAGCTCAAAATGACCGTCTGGTGGAAGCGCTATGCACCATGGCTGGTTAACCGTGATTGGGGCTGACATCTCGCGCACTGTTCTGCGTCGCGCGGCCTGTCGCGCTGGTGGCGCATTATACACTTCAGCGGCCGTCCTTGCTTCAACCTCGCGCTGCACTTCCTCTCTGAACCGAATTGCGCGGTTGTCTGCCCTCGCATTCTCTGGGGTTCTGTCCTCTAAGTTATCTCCAACGACACTGTTATCCTCCGTGACCTGTTCTAAATCTCAAAGAAAACAAAATTAAAAGACAACTAAGCTATCGCGACTGTCAATGCGCAACTAGAATCTGCGCAGTGCAACTATTTCAAGGTTGCGCAGGCTGATGTTGATTGCACGCTGTCAGAAACAACAACGAGAATAAAGCAAACAGATATAACTAAGTTTTGCAAAAGAAAACTTAAGTTGGTTAAAGCTTATCTGTGTTGCTCCCTGGCAACGGCGCCAAAATTTGATGCGCGCGTCGTTGTGCGCGTCAAATTAATCCTTCCTTCTCCACTTAGTATAGCTGCTAAGTCAGGGTCGATCCCACAAGGAGCAAGCAGATTCACTCTAACTAGTAACCTACACTTACGAAAATTGGGGTGTGAGTGATTGGGTTGCGCAGGTGCGCGAATGAACAGTAGTTAACGCAGAATTTGCACTAGACGTGCGCAGGCAATAGAGATTAAGTTCTATGACTATGAAAAGTATCGGCGCAGATAATCCTCTATGAATGTATTCCTTATCATCGACTCTAAACGTCTATAGTTTGGTTTACTGAAGTTAGTGTCCGATAAAGGCTTCCTAACATATGCGCATGTTCCGATCAAAGTTCATGAGCTATTAATTCTTAAAACTAGTCTAAGCAGCTACGAATCCTATCACAGTAGCAGCTGATTATCCTAGCGCGTTACTCCTAGTTGTCACCGTCAAGCTACCAACTAGTTTAACAGATAACAAACAAGTAGCAAGAGTAAGATTGCGGTTCAAGGCTTCCTCTACTCATACAACTAGCTGTCAACAGTGTGCACAGAATTAATACAAGCAAACAAACTATGCATTAAGCACAAGTCTCAAAGGAAATACTCATAGAATCATGCCCAACCGATACAAAGTGTTTAGCTAGACATGTTAGTAGTAAACATCATAGAAATAGTAAATAACAGCTAAAGTATCCAAGAAAACAGTAACAAGCAGGTGCGTGCAGGTTGCAGTGTCGCGGCTGGCGTAGTCGGCTAGCACAGATTCTCTCAGCAGCTCGTGTGTTTTTCAGTTCTGCCTCTCTCTCGTGTGTGTCTTGATGCCTTTCGATCCTCTCTCAAACCCTAGCCTTCCTCTCTTTATATACTACTCATGAGGCCCAAGGACGGCCTTGACAACTTCCAAATCTGATGGTGTTCAAGATTTAGAAACACCACTATCTTGCGCATGGCGCACTGCACACATTGGTTAGCGCAATCGGTCTGCGTATCGTAGTCGACTCTGCCACTTCCTATCCTGTTTGCGCTGCTAGTTCCGCAGGCTGTGTGTTGCGCTCCTTAAACGCTGCCTGTTAGCGCGTATCCGACTTAGGCCCTTGTTTTGTCCTGGAATACAAAAACACCGGAAACCAGTAATCTTGTACACAAAATAATGCAAACAAGCATAGTGTTAGGATCTAAATAGCGCGTATAAATAGACTCTATCAACTAGTCACACAATCAGAACAGGCTCTGACTTGTGTATAGCACACCTACAGACTTGAAATAATTCAGAATAGCAACAACTCAGTCCCACAGACTCAGCCTATTCTAATTAACCCACCGTGTCTGCAGGTTGCTATAGCACCTGCGGTAGCACACAGCTGGTATCTAAACTGTCGGCGTCACTTCAAGCCTTCTGCTAAGCCGATCGAACCTCTCCACGAGCACTGCACGCTCTGGAGCACTCCCCCTCACTCAGTGACCACCAGCCACTAGTGAGTTTTGCCGTCCAGTCACTTGACCGAGTTCTTCCACTCGTGAATACCTCCGCGGCCTCTCTTGATCAACTAACAAGCTATGCTTCTCTGAATGGGCTTCCTGATCAAGCTGTGATCAGACTCTGAATTGGCCTCTCTTGTTCAGCCGCTTGTTCACTCGTGCTGGTTTTGTCAAAGCCTGTCATTCTGCATCATCAATCTCCCCATTGGCATTTTGACAAAACCCTCGGCCACAAATAAGTCTTCCACGAAAAAGAAATAAATAACTACTTAATAAAAGTTTCAAAGTAAATGTAGGATGTGGCCACACTCGGCCTTAGCTTGGCCATGCAGGACAATAAAAAAAACATCAAGAGTTCAGTTCATCTAGCCTTCATTTACTTCCACCCCCTTTTTGACACAAATGCTCACGTCCCTGGGGCAGGCCGTTGCTCCTCCGGGTATTCCAACTCTGGATGCTGAGCGACCATTATTCCATAAATGAGGGATGGCAACACAATGGGTTTGTTGGAGGATGCACTGCCAGCATGAGCAGCAAGCTGGGGAAACATCACACTACCCAAGCTGATTCTTCTCCTTTTCCCAATCGAGTGTAAAAGGTTAGCAAAGGGTCTGCTAACCTTTCCCCTATGAGAGCTAGGGATTCAGTTCCTAATTCCCAAGATGTACAACAGGGCATTTTTGGAGGTGAGTTCCGCGGCACTGAGATTTGGTCCAACCCAAGACATGCACACTCCTCCCGTGAGAACCTTGGCCAAGACCTCTTGCTTGACATTTGTAGGTTCTCTGGCATCACCGTCTATTTCAAAAAATTCATCTATCTTCTCAGGGGTAATTACTATCCTCTTGCCCCGCACCCAACTTTTCCCAAAATCATCTCCTTCTTCCTCACCAAATTTTTTTTCATGTTGACTATGAATTACCTAACTAGTGATATATTGAATTTGTAGGGGTAAGTCAGGGACTTGAGTAGGTTTACCTCTGATAGGAGCTAGATGATAGCTGCAGATTTGTAGGGGTAAGTCCAGGTCCAGTCTCTTCTCTGTAACAATGTGCTTCCTCTCTACAGAGTTCCATGATTGAGAGGCATGTCTGTTTATGAACCATACTCCCCCTATAGTGATTACAGCAGTGTCAGCCAGAACAGGTCTTCTCTCGGAAGGTTCATCTACAGCATCCTCACTGGACTCCTCTTCTTCACTGCTGGTATCCGGGATGTTGATTGGCGTTTTTCCTTTGTCAGAAGATGGAGGAGGATGTGTTGCAGCAGTTTCTTGTTCAGGAAGATTTGCATCAATCTCCTCACCTTCTCCTTCGATGCCAGGGGACGTGACAAGGGTTCTGCTTGTGCCTTCATCGAGCATTGTCTCTTCAGTCACTACTGCTGCGCTTGTTACAGGCTCCTCGTCAAGGACTAGTCGCCTCTTTTTCTGTGGAGTTCCTCCTTGTGGAGAAGGAGCATTGTGCGACATAGGGAAAGGTGCGGCCTCCCAGACCACCAAGTTTAGTCGGTGAGCAGGCGCTTCATTGCGAGACTTAGATCTCCTTTCAGTTCTGCCTTGTCGTGCTGCTGCCAGGCTCTTCTTCAGTCCGCGAGTCTTCACCATTGTTATTAGTTTGTAGAAGGAGTTCGAGTAGGGGAGGATTTGATCTGCGTGCGATTTGAGAAAAGCTTCAACCGAATGAGCCTTAGAATTTGATTTACCCGCTGAATTTCTTTCTTTTCCAGAAGCACGTGCTCAGCATGTGACCTCTTCTGTCTTTAGCAACCAAATATTTTGAACAAGCTTCTTCAGGCTCTGGTTGCTATAGCATCATGGGATTGGATCACTTACTTGTTGATGCTACCTCCATTGTTTGGTGATTCCTTGTCAGAGTCAGCTGGTTGTTTCTTCATCCATACTTGAGTCAGTGAACTTGTGTATGATTGGAAAAGATTGAAAAATAAGTGTGCGACAATTCATATGATGAGTTTACTTGGAT
Source organism: Umbilicus rupestris (assembly GCA_963678935.1). Taxonomy (NCBI): domain Eukaryota; kingdom Viridiplantae; phylum Streptophyta; class Magnoliopsida; order Saxifragales; family Crassulaceae; genus Umbilicus; species Umbilicus rupestris. The sequence continues at coordinate 8,156,923 of OY787628.1, read as the reverse complement.
ATGCTCGTGTAAATCAAAAGCCATGAACTAGTGTATTATAGTGCTTGAAAAATGTTTCGAACAAATGCGAGCAGGGTTGCAAAAATTTCCAAAGTGAACTGAGAACAGTGCTGCTCAAAACTGCCCGTTTCACAATTGATTCGGGTTAGGCAAAAAAATTGATTCGGCCACACCCTGGGTGCATCAAATCAGTTCGGATAACATGAGCTTGCCCGAATCAAAATTGATTCGGGCAAGGCAAATAAAGTGATTCAGTCAGGTTGGTCGAATCAAACTTGCTCGGATAGCATTAGGGTCCCCGAATCAAATGTGATTCGGGCAAGGCAAAAAGGTGATTCCCCCAAATCAAAATAACAGTAATGATCATAGCTTAATCCGAATCATTGGTCAAAAAGGGAAAATCTGCCAAACAAAAGCAACACAAGTTTGAAACACACCTGACATGCAAATAAAATCACGACAAAGAGCCTTAAAATATAAATGGACAAGTCAAGCAAAGTACATAGTAATAATACCGACACAAGTCATGACAAACATAAAAGACAATCCTAAACATCATTCCTTTTCTTCTGGCGGGACTCGACGTTCGGGTCATCCGAAGTGGCAGAATCCTCGCTGCCATCTTCGGTGTCCTCTACGTTATTACCCCCACCAACTCTACCTTCAACCATCGCTGAAATAGAGTCATCACTCGCATTTGCAGGCGGCATAGTCGGCTGAGACGGTGGCTGAGAAAATGGTGCTGGCGTAGGTGGAATATCTGCAATACCCAAATGAGCTGCCATGCGTCCCATGACACCTCCTTGCCATGCGATAAAATCATGGAGAAGGGTGGATAATACCTCGTGGGAGCTGATGAGCACCGTGTGAGAGTCTGAAAGGGAGTCCAAACGGGCGCTCATCAACCTCATGTCCTCGTGTACTCTCGTATCAGGCTGCACGGGAGGAGGGGCAGTGGAAGATGGTCTAAATTCTGGAATGGGTTCGGAGGTATGGGCAGGTGCACATTCTGGTGCAGGGGGCTGCTCACCAGCTGATCTAGGCTGTGTGGCCAGCCGAGGAGCCCCATGCTCTTTTCGTTGTTTCGCAATCTGCTGCTCCAATTTCTTTGGCACATCCTTATGGACAATCCATTCACTCATCTTGGGGTCTATCATGTGCATCTTTCGAAGACCTTCCCAGTCGAGTAACTTCTTTGGTAGAGGTGTGCCTTAGTCTAAAATGAAGCGCAATTGCTTTGTGAGAAGCATAATAAATGATCCCCCACCTAAGGCACGCCCCTTGTATTGTGAATTCTGATAGGACTCGAACTGAAATGTTAAGGCATGGATGATGCAAACCTCCTGTCTGAAATGAATTTGAAGCATGACCTCTATATCAACAGTGTTCACATACCTGCCACCATCCTTACGGATGTGAATGGAAGTCGCAATGAAACAGTGAATCAGCTGCCAGACCGGAGACTAAATCATCGATGCTGGCTGAGGAGGTGTGAAGAAGATGTCCTTTCTAGTAATTATCTTCCAGAACTCGTACCACTGGCTACCTCTAAATAATGGGTACTCCCCATACGCAGTGCACCCAAATGTGGTTGTGACATCTTGGGTGCTTAACCAAAAAGCCTGTCCGCCCAAGCGGAAATTCCAAAAGTGAATGTTGCGTTCCCTCTTACCCTTATAGAACGTATTAGCTCCGCCATCCTCCCAAGTCGCAGAAAATGAGGCCATAAATTCTTTAACCAGCCACGGGTAAGTACCCGGATCATCCATCAAAAGATAGTGAAATTGACTAATACGGAGATAATGACTAATTTCATCAAAAACATTGAGCTCACGTAGTGTGGGCGATCGGGGTAAGTCAGTGTGAGGACTGCATACTCACTGTGTTGCGGTAACAGAGACTTCATATGGGCGTCAGCAATCTGAATTTCTTCATCAAAAGGGAAAGGCGTCTTTGCCCTTTCCTCTCTAGCATGCGGGACTATGGCCAAGCTGCTGGCCGCGCGAGATGATTCCCCCACAAGTCTGGCTTCTTCTGAGGAAGATGAGGATGATGATGATGCGCTGACCGGAGATGGCGAAGGGGAGGAGCGAATGACAATGCCAGAAGTAGCAGCTCGCCTAGGCCTCTGTCTGGGTTTGGGTTTAGGTTTAGCTATTCCCTTCTTCTTCTCAGCTGCGGAAAGCTTTCGGGCAGGTGGTGGTCTCGGTTTCCCATTTGTGGTCAAGTTGGTCTTAGCCATTGATTCGGGTGGAGGGAGGTGACTTGGGGACTTACTGGTGACTCGGGCGAAGCGGAATGGAGGAAGCTGGGTCGGACGGAGGTTGGGTTTTAGGGTTAGTTCGGAAGGGTGGACACTGGCGACGGGCGGCGAGGTCGGATGGCTAGGTCGGACGGCTAAGTTGGGTTTTAGGGTTCGGTCGGGAGGTTCAGTGTCGGGGGAGAGGAGAGAGAGAGAAAAGAGATTTTAAACGAGTCAGCTTTAAACCCACGAGTGAAATTAATTCAGGGGAGTGAGTGTAGGGCTTTTGCCGGAATCAAAACTGATTCGCCCGGATCAAACACTCAGTGCTATAATGAACAGTATCTATCTTCCCGAATCAAAAGTGACTCGGATAGGCCCTTGTCTGAATCAACTCTGGTTGACATACGGTGCCCGAATCAAAAGTGATTCGGAGAGGCCAAAATGTGATTCGCATGGGTCAAACACTTAGTGCTGTAATGAACAGTATCAATCTGCCCGAATCAAAAATGACTCGGAGAGGCCTTTGTCCGAATCAACTCTGGTTCGCATACTGTGCCCGAATCAACATTGATTCAGAGAGGCCAAAATGTGATTCGCCCGGGTCAAACACTCAGTGCTGTAATGAATAGTGTCAATCTGCCCGAATCAAAAGTGACTCGGAGAGCTAGAAACTGATACGGGAGAATCAACTGCTGTGCGTTACAGCCTGCCCTCTCCACTAAATTCTCCCAAAATTTTACCAGACTCCGCAAACCGAATTACCCCACACTTAAAACTCCGACATATAGATAGTCAAACCAACGGGGTAATTCGAGTGGACACTAACACAAAATCCCTAGAACCACTAATCAAATATTTTCCCGGCGCAACACAAAGTCCAAAATAGTTCTATACTACCATCAGAGGCAAAAGCACAAATACTCACCAGCTTAGTTTAACGTCTTGGCTAAGACGTAGCTGATTCTCTTCTTCATTAGAAACACACTTGAGAAGTCCTTTGCGAGAATCCCTTCTCAAGTGGAATGCAATAGTGTGGGAGTTAGGTAGAATCGTCAAGCTTGCAGTCTCAAGCTCCAAGCTTTTCTCGTCTCCATGGTACGCCTTGATTCGATGGCCATTTACTTTGAAATTTTCACCGTCTTTATTCACCAATTCGAAGTGTTCATCTTCGTACACTTTTTCGACTTTGAAAGGCCCCGACCACCTTGATTTCAGCTTTCCCGGAAATAATCTAAGTCTAGAGTTGAAAAGAAAAACGCTATCTCCCTTCGAGAAAGTCCTACTCTGAATTTTCTTGTCATGCCACAATTTGGTTTTCTCCTTATAAATTCTGGCACTTTCATATGAGTCAAGTCTGATTTCATCTAGCTCATGAAGCTGAAGTAGTCTCTTTTCTCATGCTGATTTCAAGTCGAAATTCAGCTTCTTTATGGCCCACATGGCTTTATATTCGAGTTCCACGGGGAGATGGCAAGGTTTCCCATACACAAGTCTGTAAGGGGACATACCGATTGGTGTCTTAAACGCCGTTTGGTAAGCCCATAACGCTTCGTCAAGCTTTGTTGACCAATCCTTGCGAGAATTACTAACCGTCTTTTCCAAAATTGCCTTGATCTCACGATTAGACACCTCAACTTGCCTGCTGGTCTGAGGGTGATACGGCGTCGCTATCTTGTGGTAGACACCATATTTTCGGAGCAATGCCTCAAACTACTTTTCTTTAAAGTGCGGTCCATTATAGATGATCACTGTTCTTGGCGCACCGAACCGTGGAAATATTATTGGTGAAAAGTCTCTTTACCACATTAGCATCGCAAGAAGGAACAGCAACAGCCTCCACCATTTGGAGACATAATCAACAGCGAAGAGAATATATTTGTTCCCATTTGATGACGGGAACGTCCCATGAAGTCTATCCCCCAAACATCAGATATTTCAATCTCAAGGATTCCCTTCTACGGTATCTCATCACGCTTAAAATATTTCCCATACGTTGGCATGCGTCACAAGACTTCACAAATTCATACACGTCCTTAGACAACGTAGGCCAATAAAAACCTCATTTAAGGATCTTCGCGGCTGTTTTGGAGCTAGAACCATGTCCACCATATGGGAAGAGTGGCAGCTTTTTAGAATGCCCTTCTGATCATCCTCCGCGATGCATGACCGATATAATCCATCAGCGCATAGCCTATAGAGAAATGGCTCATCCCAATAATAATGGTTCAGTTATGGAGGAATTTCTTCCTTTGATTGTGATTCGCTCCTTCCGGTAGAATACCACAGGCAAGAAAATTAACAAAATCGGCATACTAGGGGGCTTGCGTCGTCTGAATGCTCAGTAAATATTCGCCAATAAAAGAGTCTTAAATCGGCACATTCTTCTCACCACATCAACTGATTTGCTCAAGCCTCGATAGGTGATCCGCGACCACATTTTTCACTCCTTTCTTATCTTTAATTTCAACATCAAACTCTTGTAAAAGGAGAATCCAGCGGATTAGTCTAGGCTTCGCCTCCTTCTTTGCCATTAGATATTTGATCACTCTTAGTCCATGTAGACAATTGTTTTGGACCCAATCAAGTATTGTCTGAATTTCTCGAAGGCATAAACGATAGCAAGCATTTCTTTTTCTGTGGTCGAGTAATTTTCTTGTGTAGAGTCAAGGGCTTTACTCACATAATAAATCACGTGCAGACGCTTGTCGACCCTTTGCCCCAATACCGCTCCAATAGCGCTATCGCTAGCGTCACACATCAGCTCAAACAGAATTTCTCAGTTCGGAGGTTGAATTATCGGGGTGGACACCAACGCTTTCTTAAGCGTTTGAAATGCTTGATGGCACGGTTCATCGAAATTGAACTCTACCTCATTACACAGCAGATTTGTAAGAGGTTTAGCAATTTTTGAGAAGTCCTTGATGAACCTCCTATAAAATCCAGCGTGCCCGAGGAAACTCCTTATTCCTTTCGTGTCTCTTGGAGGTGGCAGCTTCTCAATAACATCGATTTTGGCTCTATCGATATGAATTCCTCTTTTTGATACAAGGAGTCCCAACAGAATGCCTTCTGTGACCATAAAATGGCATTTCTCCCAATTTAGTGCTAGGTCCATCTCAATACACCTAGCCAACACAAGAGACAAGTTTGTGAGACAATCATCGAATGAACAGCCGTGCACAAAAAAATCGTCCATAAATACTTCCATAGAGTTTTCCAAAAATTCAGCAAAAATGGACATCATACAACGTTGAAAAGTTCCTGGTGCATCACAATGACCAAAAGGCATCCTCCTATAAGCAAATGTGTCGTAGGGGCAAGTAAATGTGGTCTTTTCTTGGTCATCGGGGTGAATAGAAATTTGAAAGAAATCACTATACCCATCAAGAAAACAGAAATATTCATGCCCCGCTAGACGTTCTAACATTTGATCTATAAAGGGGATGAGAAAGTGATCCTTCTTAGTGGCTGAATTTAACTTCCTATAATCTACGCACATTCTCCACCCCGCGACCGTACGCGTAGGTATCAACTCATTTTTCTCATTTCTAACTATGGTGAGCCCGCCCTTTTTAGGTACCACATGAATTGGGCTCACCCACTCAGAATCTGGGACAGCAAAAATAATACCTGCATTGCGCAACTTCGTGACTTCCTTCAATACAACTTCTTCTAACTTAGGATTTAAACGCCTAAGGAACTCAAGACTGGGCTTCGCATTATCTTCTAAACGAATTCTATGCATGCATATATCGGGGTTAATCCCCTTCAAATCATCAATGGAGTGCCCAATGGCACTTTTATATACATGCAACACATTCATCAATTTAGATGTCTCAATATCATTCAAAGAAGCTTCTACGATAACAGGTAAAGATTTGTTTGGTCCCAAGAATTCATACCTTAGATTTGGTAGAAGATGTTTCAACCCCTCACCGAATTCCTTACCTTTTGGCGCATCATTTATTTCATTCGCGCCATCATCAAAATCAGCGATGTCCTCATCAATTTCCATTATAGAGGCGAACAACGAGTTATTTTTTTCTTGTGCAAGTAGCTCACACTCAAAGCTCGTTAGTTCCCCAAGAGAGTCAAAAACATTATACGCATCATATGATTCAATCAAGTGACAATCCATAGAATTGCTAGGTGTCCTAAGCATGCTTTTCGAATCGAATTTGATTTTTTTACTACCAAAATTTAATTCGATTGTACCTTTCCCACAATCTATAATAGCCTTAACCGTGTTAAAAAATGGTCTACCTAGGATTATGGGAATTTCCTTATCTTCATCCATGTCTAACACGTAAAAATCAACCGGAACATAAAATTGTCCAACTTTAATGGGAACGTCTTATAGGATACCATTAGGCGCCCGAGAAGAACGATCCGCTAATCTCAAGTTAACCATGGTTGGAGTCAACTCCCCCATATCTAGCTTATTGAAAAGTGAATAAGGCATTAAAGATATGCTAGCACCTAGATCACACAATGCACTAGCTATGCTAATTTCTCCAATAGAAATGAGAATAGAAAATGATCCATGATCGCTAAACTTTCTAGGCATGGCATGCTTAATTATCGCACTACAATTTGCGTCTAAAGCCACATGGTCTAAATCACGCATTTCCCTTCTATGAGACATAATATCTTTCAAAAATTTAGCATAGGTGGGCATTTGAGTGAGTACCTCCGTAAATGGCAAAGTCACCTGCAACATCTCCGCAAAGCGCATGAAATGCGCATCCTCTTTCTTCTTTTTCAGCCTTTGAGGGAAAGGGACTAGCGGTACATAAGGCGTTGGCTCCTGCGGCTTTTCCTTCTCCCGTATATCACTTGCATTCTGCGGCAAAGACCCTTCTTCGACAAATTCATCTACTGCCTTTCCCACCTTGGCCTTTGGATGCGGCACCTCTAGAACTCTTCCGCTTTTGAGTGTAATTATGTTAATCGTCTCGGAGGAGTTAACATCGGGTTGCGAGAGCAGCTTTCCTTAATATTTCGAAGACAAACCAGCTTATTGCGCAATCTGCATTTCGAGCATTTTGCTGTGCGCCTGCAATTGATCTAGCCTTTGAAGAATAAGCTGGTTGTTGCTGCTGTGCTTGAGTCGCGGCCAACTGGGCAACAATAGAAATCAAGGACGGCTCCTCGTTGCTTTGTTTCTCTATGTGCCTTTGGTGCGTCCCCTGATTTTGATGGCTGAAATTGTTTGGTCTTTGATAATTTCAGCCTTGATAATTACTCCTCGGCTGATATGTGTTGGAGAGGGCTCCTTGAATCTGATTTCTCGAAACAAACCCTAGCGGTTCTTGTTTGGGATCTATATTCAGCGGCAGTCTTCGCGGAAAATTCGGATCTTCATGGAATCTCACATGGGCTGGAGGGTTCCTTGGCTGATAACCGCTAGCTTGCGGTGGGCATATTCTCTCCCCTGATTTCTTACCAAGTAATTAATATCCTCATACTCATCCGCGTGCTTTGTGGTGCACGAGTCATCATTATGCGCCGGGCTAGAACAAATACCGCAAACTTGCTGGTTATCTCTCTTTTTGTTGAGGTTTAAATTGCCAATTGAAGCTGCCAAAGAATTCATAAGGATCCCAACTACAATGGGACTACTCACTCATGGTGAGTTTGAAACAAAGAATAGTTTTTAATTGAAATTGTTCACCAATTGGATGCAAAGAAGTAGTGGTTGAGTAGAGGTTGATGTTGAATCTTCAATTGCATGTGTCGTCTCCAAATCTTCGACAATTCTCCAAGTCGTGCAAGAGTGATCGCCTAGGGTTTTCGAAAATTGGAAGCAGCCCTTCTAAATTTGCATCTCTTTCTTATTTATATTGTTCTGGAAACCAGATTACCAGCCGTGCCCGAATCAGTTGATTCGGACAAGGTGTCCAAATCAAATACTCAGTATAGTTTCGTAGCTGGGTGAGTCAGTCTTCCTTGGCCACTTTTGATTCTGTCAAGCCTTGTTTGACTCGGTCAAAAATCCTTATAGAGCCAAACTGATCCGAGCGGAGCACTTCTGTTTGGCCGAATCACTTTTGATCGGTCAAGCCAAACTGATCCGGGCGGAGCACTTCTCCTCGAGTCAGATTGATCCGTCCAGTTGGAGAGGGCAATTCGGCCAAGCCTTATCCGAATCAAATCTGACTCGGACACCCATCTGGTCGAGTCAGATTGTGCTTGAGCGAGTCACTTTTTCAGCTTGCCTCAATCTTGCTCTCAATTGACCGGAATTCATCCAGATTTTCTTCGAGCAACTTCGTATCGTGTAGTACGCATTTTTAACCTGAAATGGACAAAGAAAATATCAAATGACTTTATAAAATAACGGGAACAAACTAGAAGTAAAGTGAAAATACGAACAAATATAAGATTATTTATCCGCTCATCAGGGTCTACTATGTAGATCTCATTTTCCCGAATGCCTCTTAAATTGTTTTGCATGTGTTGCAATACTTAAATCATCAGTGTTAAATATGACTTGATTCTTACCTCCTTGGCACAGTCGTGACACGATCAAAAGATTGTATTGAAGATCATCAACCAAACTCACATTGTCAATGTAGATTTTATCAGAAATACTTACCTCTCCCATACCTATAATGTTTTCCTTACTTTTAGTTCCGAAGAGTATGTACCCTCCGGAGTGTTGTTAGAGTGATTTGAACCATCCTTGATTTCTGATCATGTACTTTGAGCACGCACTGTCAATGTACCAGGGACGGGACTTCACTCCTACCTCCAAGGGAACAATTAGTTTTTACGTGCCCAAACAAGCTTGGGCTTACTGGTTTTAGAAGATAGCTTGATTTCAGTAAGAGTATCGGTTAGTTCGATGTTGATCTTTGGAGAGGTTCTGTGTTTTCTGTAGATAAATGTTCCATGGGTATTACGATTCTTTTCCTCGAGTTTTCTTAGCAGGGAGCAGTCTCTCCTATAGTGGCCTTCCTTATCACAATGCCAGCAGGTGCGATGACACTTCAGTCCTACGTATTTACTTCTACAGGCAGGGATGGATTTGTTGTTCTTTCTGACTTGAAGATCAATGCTGAATGGCTTTTTGTTCATGGCTTGCTTCTTCCAGATTGAATATTCCATTTTTGCATTGAAGGGAAAGGAATCCTCAGACGAATACTTGTTTGGGATCTGTTACCTGGTAGGGGGTTCGGGCATGAGCAGTTGCATATGTCCCTTGATTTTGTTTCTCTTGTTAGGGCCGACTCTTCCTTCGTGAATCCAATTCCCGGTCGAGTAAAGTGTTTTGAGAAATCTGTGCGCTGACCTTCGGCTCTTATGCTCTCTTGTTCCTTCATCCATTGTTCTTTTCTTTCAGCTTCACCTTCTCTAATAATTTTTAAAGTGCGCAATAGCTCTGTGTTGTCAGCCTCTAGTTGTGTCACGTTGTCTTCCAGATGTTTGATGTTGATCAGGTGTTCCTCACAGGTGTGGCAATGATCCTTTTGTGGTTCTTTTTCCATTCTCGTGACCTTATGCTCCTTTATCCACTGTTCTTTTCTCTCAGTTTCTTCTCGGGCTTCTCTTAAGATTGTAGCAGCTCTGCATTGTCGATTTTTAGCTATGTCACATTGGTTTTGAGATCTTTAACTTAAGTAGATGTACCTCATAGGTGTGGCACTCATCCTTGCATGTCTCCTTTTCCCTTTCAAGTCTCATTGCTTTATCAGCCCAAAGTGTTTTATTCTCAATCATTCCATCAATTAAGTCATCCTTTTCTTCTACGATCTGACTGAGTCGGTCGTTCTCCTTCACTAAGCCTTTTATTACATCAATGAATTCAGAGTTAGTATAATCAGGGTTAGTGAGTGAGGAAGGGGAAGCTACCTCAGAGGTATTTGAGTGAGCCATCAAGCATGCTTCCCTGGGTGATTGATCCCCATCATTGTCATCTTCAGATTCTCCTCAAGTTACAAGCATGGCTTGTACACTCTTCTGAGCTGGTGGTTCTCCATTTTTTTTCCTTATACAGTTCTTGGCCATGTGCCCTTTGCGTTGACAGTGATAGCATATGATGTCCTTGTTTTCCCTGACGGTGCGCTTCTGTTCTGGATTTCTCTTGGTGAAATTTTTCTAATTATTGATCCTAGCCAAATTGAATGCCCTTGTCATGAGAGCAATTGTCTCATCCTCTTCCTCATCATACTCATCAGTTTGTGCGAGATTTAAGGCTTTTCCAATTTTCAGGGCAATGGAGTGAGTTTTTTCGGGCTCACATCTAGCAATCTTTCCTTCAATGATTCTGGCATTGCTTTGGAGATTTGCAACCAGTTCTTCCAGAGTGATTTTCTTGATGTTGCTCTGAAGTTGCAGCGCCAACGTAACAGCATCCCATTTGTCATTCAGTGCTTGTAGTAAGTGATGTGCCACTTTCCATTCAGGGAGGGTGATGGGGAGTATTTATACGACTCGCTAAACCGTTTAAACCCAACTATTTCGACATGTTTTGATGTGAACAGTTACCTCTTAGTGTTGTTTGCATTTCAGGTGTTCGGAATACATGAGAAGAGACTTGCAGCTCAAAACGGTGTTTTTATGGAAGAAATCGGCGTTGGCGGAAATGGGAGTGCATTGCAGTAAGACGCGCGCCAGCAGGCAACATTAGTGTCGCGCGCCGAGAGTTAATGTATTCTTCGGGCGCGCGACATAATGTCTTCATGGGGCGCGCTAGGCTTATAATGACGTCAGCAATCGGGCCCGCGGCCCGAACTCAATTTTACAGCCCGATCTCAATTAGGGTTTCGGAAGATTGGGACGGCAGTTTGGAGTCGACGACAGAGAAGTTTTGGAACGACGGAGGAGACGGCGTACGGAATTTTGGAGATTGCGTGAACAGTGTTTTCCGGCAGTGAACAGTGTTTTCCGGCGGTGAATAGTAATTCCGAACAGTTTTTGTTATTTCTTTCAGTTTAATGTATTCTGCAGTTATGAACATGAGTAGCTAATCTTCTATTTCAGTTTAGGGTTTTCAATTGGTGACATTCATGTTTGAGACTTGGTTTAATGCATACTTCTATTCATTCGTGAGTTCTGGGTCTTAATTTGCCTGAACTGTATTGCACGGTTAGCGTATACTTTGTCGTGAAACTATCTGTTCATCAATTCTGATTATTAACTCTTGTTGAAGCTTTGTCGTGGAAACAAGTAGTAGAATCCAGGCTCAGTATCACCTTTGTCGGGATACTCCAGATTATTACCTTTGTCGGAATGATCGCATGTTTGATTAGAATAGCTATCTTTAGAAGTCAATGATAACAGTCACTACTGAATTCCCTGAGCTGAATATTTCTCTCGATTGACATTCGCACTTTTATTACATTCGTTCTTGCGACCATTCACTCAAAACCCCCTTTAGTTCAGTAATTATAGGAAATCGCTTCACAGTCAGTTCTCTTGGGTTCGACCCTTGCTTGCCGCTACGCTAGCTAGAGCTTGGAATTATAAATACAAGTTTGGCGCGCACAACGACGCGCGTCAAATTTTGGCGCCGTTGCCGGGGAACTGCTACAGTGAAGAGTTTCTTTTTCTTTTCTTTTTATATTTAGTTTTCAGTTATTTCTTTGTTTTTTTGTTGCGGTAAATTGCTCTTTCCAGCATGTCTCACGCAGGTAGTGTTAACGGTGATGGCCGCCAAAACAATGAACAAAATCAGGTCGACAACAACAACCGTCCTTTACCACCACCAGGAAATCCGGATGTGCAGGTTCCACCATTTTATGAAGAGCCGGAGCGAGTATTTAGAGCGCGCCAGAGGGAACTTCGCGAAAGGGAATTTATGGCTAGGGATGCAGGGGCACGAGCAGAAGGTTTCAATGAGCCTAACCCACCGCCTCAGCAATATGTGCAGCAGCAGCCTTACGGGCATCAGCCATACAGGCGTGCCCAAAGACCAGAACCAACAATGAGAGAGCTGGCTGCACCAGACTTCAATGAGCAGCCATGGTGCATCAATACTGGTGCAGAAGAGGACGATTTTGAGGTAAAGACTTCTGTGATGCACCACTTACCCAAGTTTGGCGGATTACCGGGAGAGGTAGCGACGAGGCATTTACAAGAATTCACCGGAATCTGCCAAACATTGAGACCCTACGCAGCTTCGGAGGACAGGTTTAAGCTTCGAGTATTTCCTTTGAGTTTGACTGACTTAGCAAAATCGTGGTTTCTGTCTCTTCCTTCAGGTAGTATTTGCACCTGGGACCAAATGCAGCGGAAGTTTCTAGACAAATACTACCCGCCAGCAAAGGCAACACAAGTGCGCAGAGAACTTTCTAATATCAAACAAGGACCAAGCGAGTCGATGTATGACTACATGGAGAGGTTCAACGCATTGGAGCAAAGCTGCTGTAACTTGGGAGTCCCGGAAAGGATGTTGGTGGAGTACCTTTTGGATGGATTGAGACCTCTCAAACGTATGATGTTGGATGCTGCAGCTGGTGGCACGGTGTTGAACTTGACACCGTCTGAGGTACGTAATTTGATTACTGAAACAGCTGAAAGTGCTCGTTTCAGGGAGGAGATCAATCGAAGGGAGGATACGAGCAGAACAAGGAATGTATCACAGGCAGACTCATCCAACAATCACATGGATGCAGAAATCAAAGAGCTGAAGGACATGATGCAGAAGATGATGGTGGGACAAGCTAATGTGGTGAAGCCTTGTGAATTTTGTGGTGCTACCAACCACAAGACTGATTCGTGCCCATCCTTGTACGAAGACAATCCAGCAGAGGTGAACACTCTAGGAGGATATCAGAATTTCAATAACAGACCACCTCAGAGGAAGTTTGGATTAGCCGCGAATGGATATAGTTGGAAGAATGAAGGTGGATTTCCTAAGGAGCAAGCCGCGCCTCAACAGCAGAACCAGTTTTATCGGCCACCATTTCGTCAGCAACAGGAGGGTTACAACAATGCTGATCAGCATCAACAAAGGAGGAACTATAATCAGCCAGGTCAGACTAACCCGTTAACTGTTAATGATCTTGCAGTGAATTTTCAGCAATACCAAGCGAAGACGGATGGTGCTCTTGCGGAGTTATCAAAGCAAATGTCGCAGTTGATCACGGTCGTCAACGAGTTGAAGAATGACCAGGGCAAATTGCCCTCTCAAACGGTCCCCAACCCGAAGGGAAATGTTAGCGCTATGACTTTGAGGCGAGGGAAGGTGCTCAAGGGTCCAGAAGAGGCAGATAGGGAAACGGAAACAGCGAGTCACGCGCCGGATGACAACATTATCCAGACGCGCGAATCGGTAATGTCTTCTCCAGGAGCGCGGATAATGTATGAAGAAGACGCGGTCAACACAACGACCGCGCCTGAGGACAACAATAACCGCGCGCCTGATGAGAACATTAACAACCGGCGCGCCGATATAAAGTCTACTACTGGCGCGCTACCCACTGGCGAAAATTTCAAACTTCGCCGTACTTACCCCCATTTGCCGTTTCCATTGCAGGTTAAGGCCCCTAAGAAGCAAGTGATCGATAAAGAAGTATGGGACCTCTTCAAAAGAGTTGAAATCAATATTCCTCTACTCGAGGCGATTAAGCAGATTCCACGCTACGCTAAATTTCTCAAGGATTTGTGCACAAATCGCCGCCGTTCAACTCAACCTGAGCAGGTAATGTTTAATGCTAATGTCTCTGCAGTTATTCAAAGGAAGATACCTCCTAAATGCGGAGACCCAGGTATGTTTACCATTCCTTGTGTTATAGGCAACATTAGAGTCGAAAATTGCATGCTTGATCTCGGTGCGTCTATCAATGTTTTACCCTACTCTTTATATTCGAGATTATGCATTGGACCTTTGAAGCCACCTGGACTAACGATTCAATTGGCAGATAGATCTTGTAAGCGACCTGAAGGTATCATTGAAGATGTTTTAGTGCAGGTTGGTGACTTGATCTTTCCAGCTGACTTCTACGTGCTCAGAATGGACAGTAGTGATCCGGCTGATCATCCACCTATCCTACTTGGTCGCCCCTTCTTGAAAACGTCAAAGATGAAGGTTGATTGCGACTCAGGGGTGCTGACCATGGAGGTGGAAGGCGAGACAATAAAATTTGATTTATTCAAGGCTATGCAACACCCACCCGAGCACGCGACGGTAAATGCATTGGATGCGTTGGACGATGTAGTACATGAAATACAAGGCACTAGCGGCGAAGACCTATTGAGGGTAACACTGGAGAGCGCCATTTTTACACAGAAGGATTCCTACGCTCTCCACGAGGACATACGTGCCATACTCGCACAGCTCGACATTTCTCGTCCTCTAACGCCCAGGTATGAGGTTAATCAAATTCAGTTATTTAAAACTAATTCTGCGTTGCCTTCTTCTGTGCAGGCACTGGTTGTAGAACTGAAACCTCTCCCTGAACATTTGAAGTACGCATTTTTGGGCGAAAATGACACTCTCCCAGTGATCATTAAGAGCGGACTTGAGGATGAACAAGAACAAAAGCTCCTAGAGGTACTTAAAACTAACAAGTTGGCTATAGGTTGGACGCTTGGGGACATACGAGGGATAAACCCGGTGGTGTGCATGCATAGAATTCTGCTCGAAAGAGCCGCAACGTCGCTTGAATCCAGTGATGATGGAGGTAGTGCGCAAAGAGGTACAAAAGCTTTTAGATGCTGATGTTATCTATCCTATTTCAGATAGCCAGTGGGTAAGTCCCGTACACGTGGTGCCGAAAAAGACGGGCATCACAGTTGAGAAGAATGAAGCCGGCGAGATGGTCACTACACGTGTTAAGAATGGATGGCGTATGTGCATAGACTACAGGAAGCTGAATGCAGTGACGCGTAAGGATCACTTTCCTCTTCCATTTATTGATCAGATGTTGGACAAGCTGGCAGGTAAGCCCTATTTCTGTTTTCTTGATGGTTTTTCGGGTTATAACCAACTCCCTATCGCACCTGAGGACCAAGATAAAACTACCTTCACATGTCCATTTGGCACTTTTGCATTTCGACGTATGTCTTTTGGTTTGTGCAATGCGCCTGGAACCTTTCAGAGGTTGGTTACTAGCATATTCTCCGACATGATTGGTAGTTTCATTGAGGTTTTTATGGATGATTTTACTGTGCATGGTGACACTTTTGATGCATGCCTAGACAACTTGAGTAGAGTACTTGAAAGGTGTGTGTCTATGAATTTATTGCTGAACTACGAAAAATGTCATTTCATGGTTACACATGGTGTGGTCTTAGGGCATATAGTCTCCCGAGAGGGGATTCAGGTGGATAAAGTGAAAATAGATTTGATTTCTAGTCTGCCTTACCCTTCCACGGTGCGTGATATTAAATCGTTTCTGGGGCATGCTGGTTTTTATCGTCGTTTCATTAGGGATTTTTCCAAGAAAGCTCTGCCCTTATCTAACTTGTTGCAGAAAGATGTGCCATTTGAGTTTACAGATCAGTGCAGGGAGGCATTCGACGAGCTGAAAATTGCGCTAACCAGTGCACCTATTATTCGAGCACCCGATTGGAGCCAGCCATTCGAAATTATGTGCGATGCCAGTGATTATGCAGTGGGAGCAGTGCTCGGACAGAGAGCAGACAGGAAGCCAGTTGTCATTTACTACGCTTCGCGTACCCTGGACGCGGCTCAGAGAAATTATTCCACCACTGAGAAAGAATTGCTAGCTGTTGTCTTTGCTTTAGAAAAATTCAGACCTTACTTACTGGGTACTAAAGTGATTGTGTTCTCTGATCATGCAGCTATTAGGTACTTGATGACGAAAAAGGAGGCTAAGCCGAGGCTGATTCGTTGGATTTTGCTGCTGCAAGAATTTGACCTCGAAATCAAGGACAAGAAGGGAGTTGAGAACACAGTTGCTGACCACTTGAGTCGATTAGTGAGGGAGGAAGAAGCTAGGCAGATTACTGAGACATTCCCAGATGAGCACCTCTACGCCATCACAGGTAAAATCCCATGGTACGCTCACATAGTGAACTACCTGGTCGGAGGTAAATGCCCACCTTCTTTCTCCAAAGCTCAATGTCTGAAACTTAAGCATGATGCTAGATATTATTTATGGGATGATCCATTTTTGTGGAAAATAGGCGTAGACCAAATACTTAGGAGATGCATCCCTGATGATGAGATTTCTTCGGTGCTTAGTTTCTGTCATGAGCATGCATGTGGTGGTCACTTTGGCCCGAAAAGAACAGCTAGGAAAATACTAGACAGTGGATTTTATTGGCCGCATATTTTTAGAGATTCATATGAGCATTGCAAACGATGTGATAGATGCCAACGCGTAGGAAACATATCCGTTAAAAATGAGATGCCTCAGATGCCGATTGTCGTTGACGAAGTGTTTGATATATGGGGTATTGATTTTATGGGTCCATTTCCCGCATCACATGGTTATTTATACATTTTAGTGGCTGTAGATTATGTGTCTAAATGGGTAGAAGCTAAGGCTACTCGGTGTGATGATGCTAAAACTGTAGTGGATTTTCTCCGCACTAACATATTTTGCAGACACGGAGTGCCTAAGGCTATAATCAGCGATCAGGGGACACATTTCTGCAATAGGATGATGGCTGCCACACTAAAACAATATCACGTTCATCACCGTACATCCACAGCTTATCATCCGCAGACGAATGGCCAGGCTGAAATTTCTAACCGGGAAATCAAGGGAATCTTAGAGAAGATGGTCAAACCTACACGGAAGGACTGGAGTCTACGCTTAAATGATGCATTGTGGGCATATAGGACTGCCTACAAGACACCCATCGGAACTTCGCCTTATCGTTTAGTGTATGGCAAGGCCTGCCATTTACCGGTAGAATTGGAGCACAGGGCGTATTGGGCACTTAAACAGTGCAACATGGATTTGGCAAAGTCTGGGATGGAACGCAAGCTACAATTGAGTGCATTAGAGGAGTTGCGCCTAGAGGCTTATGAGAGCCAATCAGACTACAAGGCGCGGACTAAGCTCTATCATGACAAGTTCATCCTACGAAGGACATTTGAGATTGGCCAGCAGGTACTTTTATTTTCATCACGATTACGACTAATGCCTGGCAAGTTGCGTTCTAGATGGACAGGTCCATACACGGTGGTGCAGATTTTTACTCACGGGGCGGTGGAATTGGAAAACCCGAGAGATGGCAATCGGTTTAAGGTGAATGGACAGCGCGTGAAACATTACTACGGTGGACCGCCGCCGGATGCTCAAGAATGCGAGCTAGCCGAGCCTCACGGCGACAACTGAGTTGAGGTACCGTCGAGCCAACGACGTAAAACAACGGCGCTTTACGGGAGGCAACCCGATGTTTTTTTTAATTTTTCTTCTTTCCATTTTAATTCTTAGTGTGTGTCTTAGTGTTTCATAGAGTCGTTCCTTTAGAATGTCATTAGGGAAGAGTTGTTTGGAGGCAAAATTTGGGGCGTATCTCAGCAAGTCACGCGCCCCAAGACAACGTTATACGCCGCGCCAGTAGTAAACATTAAGCTCCATAAAGTATGAAGCTGGCGCGCGACTAATGTCTTCATCTGGCGCGCCTTTTGCTCAGAACGCGGCACTTGAAAAACATAAGGGTTGGGGCGCGCCTCCCCCTCCCTCTTTCTCCCCGTTCACTCCTCAAGCAGCTCAGGTTCGAAATTTTATTTTCACTATATTCTCAGGGCGTTTTCCAACTGCTTAACTATTTTCAGGTACGCTTTCATTCCATCCCACACTCAATTCGTGCCAAATATTGGATGTTTGTCAAGTTTTGGGGGTTTTAGGGTTTAGGTTTGATCTGCAATTTTGGAGCATATTGAATTTTTTTGGTGCTTGTGGGTTAATTATATATGATATGGGATGCTAGGGTTCTTATTTGAGGTGCTAATTTTCAGTTTGGGGGTAGAATTGGATTAGGGTTCATAGAAGAGGCGCGGTGCGATTTCCAGAATTCGCACGCCTGACGAGTACTTTATTCGCGCGCCGGAAGAAGACTTTAAGTCCTTGACCACGCGAGTTAATGTATGAGTCCGGCGCGCGACATGCTGACTTGCGTTGACTTCTACCTTATGCGCTCTTGTTTCGATAATTTTTCAGGATGCCACCCCGCAGAGAACCTACATTCGAGGAACTCTACGAGAAGATCTCCCGGAAGCAGTTCGGTGCCAGTTCTTTTGCCGATGAAGAGTTCCTACCGGCTAGCGGGCTATATGACCGTGTATCCCGGTTGCTTGAAGGAGCTGGCTGGCCTGGACTCCTGACCATCCACTCGGAGACAGACGTAGAGGACGTCCGAGAGTTCCTAGCATCGTTTCACTACGTGGGCCGCGCGGACCATCTCGGTGTCCGATACAGGCACCGCGGCCAGCATTATGTCACTTACCCACCGCAATTGCGGGAATTATTTGGTTGGCAGGTGGATGACCGCAATTGGTCGTTGAGATCGAGAGAAATTGGTAATACTTGAGGTGTCCTCTCCTCGGAACCGGTTTATAATCCCAGTGCCAGTAAGGCGCGCACCCTTCGCGAGCCGGCTTATTTTTATCTTCAGAAGCTCTTGTCGGGATCAGTTTTCGGGCGTGACAATGGAGGTGATAAGGTTCCCCTATTCGAGCTGCAGGTCTTTCAGTCTTGCCACACCCAGTCGCCTCTCGACTTTTTATATGTGCTGAGTAACTTTTGGAGGAAGCGATTGTCATGTGGAGCTATACACTGCGGAGGGCTTATCACATATATGTTGCGCCGCCTGCATGGTCAGCCGATCTTGGACACGCACCATCTTATCCCGCCGACGTTTCTCACGCGGGAGGCTTTTATAGGGATGCGCGCTATCACTGCTCGTCCACGGAGGCCGGACCAGTTTGCATGGACTTATCACGTGGACCCGAGACTCCATGAGCAGCTGCCGATAGACAGGCGCCGCAGGCGGCCGGTAGCGACAGAGCAGGCTGAGTCGTCGGCTGCCGGCTCTAGGAGAGCCTCGCACAGGAGAGCGGCCAGAGATGGTGAGCAGCCACCGTCAGCTTTCACCCAGGCACAGTTGGACGCAGCGTTCAACGCCTACAGGGTGCTGGATTATCTCTTGCCACCTGGGACGCATCCAGTACCGGCACCTCCAGGGTGGATTCCAGGGCAGCCGATTCCTCCGGAGTACGTGATCGTGCGGGCGCCCCCCTCATCCCCCTTTGGACCCACAGACAGCTCTGCCGAGTCATGGGGGAGTTTCTATTTTCCTTCTTTATTTTTGTTATTTGGTTGTGATGCATGCCCCGCCCTTGAGCATAAGTCGATCCGTGAGGACACGGCTATGTTCAACAATGTGGGGTGGGGTAGTTGAGTCTGTTGTGTCAGCACGTTTACCTTTATTAGCATGCATTAGTATTAGCTAGGGCACGTTTTTTTTCCAGATTTGTGTATGCTACGATGAAGACACTGATTTTATGAGAGGATGTTTGATGCTATGAGGTTTTGATGCGTAATGCTTTGCCCGATTTCTGAAATTTTGTGATGCGAGTTACGTGATGTTATATGTGCTTTTGAGTTGAGATATTACAGGATGTGGAGTTTACAGAAAATGTCCTAGAGGGACTTGACAAACATTCGAAGGTTCGAGGGATTAGTCGCGTAGCGCATTGAGTTTGTGGAGGTTGGCGCTCCGAGTTATGAGGGGTGAGACTTTCACTCCATCATTGCAGTGTTTATGCGATGGTGGGACGGGAAAACAAACCGTCCTATCTCTAGTCCTAGTAACCGGGAATGGGTGGGTAACCCCTATCCTGCCTCGCGCTGAACGGATAATGATGAAAAAGAGCGGGGCGCGCTCCATATGCTGCTATTCGAAGGCGATGATTGGAACGGTTCAAAGAAAAAAGGGGGACAAGCAATTCACATTGGAGAGCAAAGCTCAAAAGGAAAATCCAGTCAAATGTGAAGGAAAAAAAAATTCAGAAAAACAATCGAGTTGAGTGAAGTCTTCGGACCAAACAAAACAAGAAAGTTTCAAAAGCTGTCCGACCAAAAGAAGAAGAATAAGAAAAGTTGAGTTCCTCATGACTTGGATTTCTCACGTGCCAGAGAAAGCGAACTCAGTGCATGCGCGTGACTATGATCTCAAGCTGAAGAATGGAGTCAGGAGTTTAAAGAGGACTATCTCCCAGTCATCCATTAAATCACATCTTGACCTCTCAGGTAACATGTATCATTAGGGTTTCTTGTTGATCCTTATTGAAGAATGAATGTGAGTATATGTTGATGAACTGATTAGTGACGACATCTCGAGTAAAGTCAGTGTTTAGTCGTGGCATGTTAGAATTGTTTTGGTGTTGCGAGTCTTGCTTTCGTTCTTTGTTCGGGACAAACAAGTTTAAGTGTGGGGTGGTTTGATGGGGAGTATTTATACGACTCGCTAAACCGTTTAAACCCAACTATTTCGACATGTTTTGATGTGAACAGTTACCTCTTAGTGTTGTTTGCATTTCAGGTGTTCGGAATACATGAGAAGAGACTTGCGGCTCAAAACGGTGTTTTTATGGAAGAAATCGGCGTTGGCGGAAATGGGAGTGCATTGCAGTAAGACGCGCGCCAGCAGGCAACATTAGTGTCGCGCGCCGAGAGTTAATGTATTCTTCGAGCGCGCGACATAATGTCTTCATGGGGCGCGCTAGGCTTATAATGACGTCAGCAATCGGGCCCGCGGCCCGAACTCAATTTTACAGCCCGATCTCAATTAGGGTTTCGGAAGATTGGGACGGCAGTTTGGAGTCGACGACAGAGAAGTTTTGGAACGACGGAGGAGACGGCGTACGGAATTTTGGAGATTGCGTGAACAGTGATTCCGGCGTGAACAGTGTTTTCCGGCGGTGAATAGTAATTCCGAACAGTTTTTGTTATTTCTTTCAGTGTAATGTATTCTGCAGTTATGAACATGAGTAGCTAATCTTCTATTTCAGTTTAGGGTTTTCAATTGGTGACATTCATGTTTGAGACTTGGTTTAATGCATACTTCTATTCATTCGTGAGTTCTGGGTCTTAATTTGCCTGAACTGTATTGCACGGTTAGCGTATACTTTGTCGTGAAACTATCCGTTCATCAATTCTGATTATTAACTCTTGTTGAAGCTTTATCGTGGAAACAAGTAGTAGAATCCAGGCTCAGTATCACCTTTGTCGGGATACTCCAGATTATTACCTTTGTCGGAATGATCGCATGTTTGATTAGAATAGCTATCTTTAGAAGTCAATGATAACAGTCACTACTGAATTCCCTGAGTTGAATATTTCTCTCGATTGACATTCGCACTTTTATTACATTCGTTCTTGCGACCATTCACTCAAAACCTCCTTTAGTTCAGTAATTACAGGAAATCGCTTCACAGTCAGTTCTCTTGGGTTTGACCCTTGCTTGCCGCTACGCTAGCTAGAGCTTGGAATTATAAATACAAGTTTGGCGCGCACAACGACGCACGTCAGAGGGTTTCCCCAAGGAACTCCATCCGACCGATGTATGTTTGAAATCGAGTGTGGAAATCTTCTAATAACTCGTTCTTTCCCTGTATGGCATTTTCATAGTCTTTAGAGGCAGCAAGAATCCTGCTCCTTTTGACGTCCTCATTTCCCCCGTATAACCTTAGGAGTCCATTCCAGATGTCTTGTGTCATTTTGTACTTTAAGATCTTCTTCAAATCTTCTGGGGTGAGGCCTGCGCATAGAACCTTCTTCGCTCGATAGTTATTTTCAAGAGATCTATAGTCCTCAACCCTGTAGTCTTCTTTCTTTTTATCCTTGATGGGGTCAGTGTTGTCCTTGATGGGTAATGATTCTTGTTCAATTACCCTTAAGAGTTGTCCATCCAAGGAAAAAATGTGGGCCTCAATCTGCTGAGTCCACCAGTCATACTATCCTAAATTTAGGACTGGTGGTTTCCAAAACGAGTTGTTTGCGGCCATTTTTATGCAAAAGCTAATAAAAATCTAGAGTCAATGCTCTAATACCAATTGTTGGATCGTTAATTAGATTTCTTTGTGGGGTAACAGAGTTGTCCTATACCCGGCAGGTATAGCACCAGCAGGATGTGTTATCCGGCAGGTATAGCAGCAGTGAAATATTAAATGTATGAAAATTAAAGACGCTTATTCTGTGATTTATCGTGGAAACCTCAGTACTTAATCAAGTAACTGAGTAAAACCACTACCTTCCAATATCCCTTGAAAGGGTTCGTGAAAAGACCAATTTATGTATTTAGGATATTCTTGCTAAGTACAAAAGACTAAGTTACTCACTGGTGCACTCAGTACAAATTCTAACTTATCTTTGATACTCTAGCTCAACCCAACCCTCGAACAGATCTCTTCACTCTAGAACTTGACCGTTCGATCTTTTGATGCTCACAACAAGCTTTTCTCCTTTTTCGCACACGTTTCTTCTTCTTCTCTTTTTCCGCACTTTCTCGCCGCCGCTTTAGCTCGCCAGTCTCACCTCTTGTAGCATCATGGATACGCCTAGATTTCTTTAATTAGGATTTTTCAATACAAATCAAATATTCCACCTGTCTGAATATGTCTTTTTTAATTAAATAGGAAGGTTTATCGAATAAAATTAGATTCGTTTTCATATTTATTAAAGAGATATATTCGTTATATCCAAAATATATCTCATAATATATTTTGGATTTGATGACAACTTCACATAAAGTTACCATCAATATCTTTGGATTTTCTGAAAATATTCTTTAAGATCTACCCAAATATCCTGATAGAGAATTTGTCTTCTTGATTTGATAACATGATCTGTCTCGCATATCTTCTTTCCTATTTGCCTTGGTGCATTTAATGAAGTCAATATATTTCCTGCACACTAATTAAATTAATTAGTTAATTGTTTGTTATCATTAAAATCTTAGAAATCCAGTCTTCCCAGATTAACTACATAGCATTCATTGTCTATGTTGCAGTCATCCTCTTCATCATCATTGCTGGATTCACCAAAAACTTGTCACCATTATGGCGGCAGAGTAGTATTTCAGGCATCGGCCGCGCTCTTCTTCGCTTGTGGCCGAGGAGAGACATTCTCATAGGCCTGGACGGATCCATGGCAGTCACCAACACTGTATATTGTCTGCTAGCAGTGACACTCTGCCTGATGTTCCCTTCTCTGTAGCATTTGAGGCTGCTGGAATGGGATGAGCCAAGTATGCCGGCGCGCTGGCAGAGATGACCACCGTGTTGCCTTGTTACTATAATTGGTTCTTCAAATACTGGGCACTCAGCAGAAGGGTTGGGTTCCTATTTGGTTTCTGGCAACCGTGCCACTCAAGTTGTTTGTGCCACAAGCAAGAAGCCCAAAGCTATGGTGATTATCCATTGCAATCAATATTTTGTTGCTGGGTTCCATTGATGCTGTGGAAGGTTTGGCATCTGGACTGTTCTTCTGCTGGTTTACTACATTTTCATTGGATTGCATGCATGCATGCATGCTTTATATGACACAGCCAAAGAAAGTGCAGAAATCCCAGGAGGCTGGAAAGGTAAGGAAACTGGAAGAAGTAGTACCTACTTCATAATGAACATTTACTCTGTTTTCTTCCACTTTGCAGTTTCTCATAAACATCTGATTCAAAGTTACAGAAAGTTGCAATACATAATATCACACACACAGAGGCAGCATTTGTACCTTTTTACAGACCCAGTCATAAAACCTGTCACACAATAATAGATGAAAGAAATGGTGGGTAAGAGAAAACACGTTAGGTCTCCAGTGGACCTAAAGCGGGAATATTCTTTTAAATAGCTAAGAAGCAGTTGAGATCACATGGATAATAATGACACCTTTTCATGGTATTGCAACTCTACACCGGCAGTGACTCATGGAGGTCAAACATGTAAGGTTGCTGTACCTACATTTTGCTGCACTTTTAAGTATCTACCTTGAGTAGAGAATTCAGAGATGTGCTGTTGAATCGTTGAGCAAAGCCACGGATCACAAGAACAATCACATCACGAAGGTGCCGTGTCTGGACCATCAAATCCACTTCATTCTCACTGTCCACAACTATCCGAAGTCGATGCTGATCATTTCGAAACACCTCCACCTGCATTTTATTAGCAATATGATCCATGATGATTTTTCATCAGGGTTGGACTGTCTCGGTAAACTTAATATTCAATGATTAGTCGTACATCTAGTTCCAGAAGAGTGTGAGTAATGCGATGAGAATGCAGAACGAGATGCACCGTTTGACAATGGAGCAGCAAAGGAGAACATTTAATCTACATATGTAAAGAGAACATACATGGAACGGAGGGGTGTAGCTTCCACGAATTTCAGTTGTTGGAAATGAAGTCTTAGAGCCAGGTTTCACAACCTTAATTCGTTTCCGATTAACTTCCAGTGTTCTTCTTTCAAGACTTCCTGATCCTAGAACCTGTAATATTTTACAATCTACCAATGTTAGAAAGAGAAAAAACTTCCGTGAAGAGGCTTTCTTATGCAAGAGATGTACCTTTTTCGGAGATCGGTCTTTGTCGCATAATGCCTGCTTTGGGAAAAAACATCAGGTCAATGTGCATGGGTAGATAGCTACATACATTATATGAATAGTTTAATACTGTCTAAGAATTCTTCAGATTTTAAAATAAAAATTCATAAGTAAAATAACAGCCATGTACGTAAATGATATCGAAAAAAGAGGCAGTAACCCAAAACGTTGATCTATAGAATCAGAAGTACATTCACACCTCAAATTTCACTGCCCCCAGATCAAGCTTCTGCCTTACTTCTCTAAGAACATCAGGCTCTGAACAGAGAACACAATTTTATGAAACAAAGCACAGACAATCACCAATGAAAAGTACGTCAAGTTAACTGCTTAGCAACTTAAGAATGTGTTGCTTGGATCCAAACTGACATTAATTACAATGCATAATTTCAGTTCAAGTCTTAGTTATCTCACAATTTACATCATCTTTTTTTCTTTTTTGGATAGATTAACTCATGAGAGTTCTAATAAAATACAGAAGCTTGAAAAAACTGTCTAATCAACTTCTAGAATCCTGATCTAAATATTAATCTCTAAGAATCCCCAGCTTGCAGAGCTTTTTCTCTATCCTATACGTGGATTGCTTCTGCTCAGTGAATCTTTTGCTCTCTACAGTTTACATTGGTGTTTGTTCATGTCAGTTCCATTTAGCTCAATTTATGTTGAAAGGACACAAACGAAGTTGTGGCTGTAGGACATCATGGTTGGCGATCAAAGACAACACTACAAACTTGTTGCTTAGAAAGCATATTGAGCTTTATGTCTCCGTAGTTATGCAACTATGAAGTTTGGATTTTGATTAAGCACATAACTCAAGTGACGCTACATCGATTGGCAGAAAAAATAAATTCTTGCAAGTGAATAACATATTAGTGGCAAAACTAACCAACTGCAATAGGGTCTGTTGATGTAGAAACAGGTTGCCCCTCCATTCTATCCTCCCGTACAGGAGTATAAATTGCAACTAACCTATACCCGACATCGTCCACATTAGCTTCATACATTGTCCCTGTTTCTCCTGCCAAATAATAAAGATGGCTGAGGTTACAAAGTGCGCGAAGAACACCCTAGATAAAACTTCTAAGGCTACCCAACAACATGGAGATTCTAAAGCAACATAAATGGTGAACCTGCCATGGACATTTTAGATAATCTGACATGGAAATCAAGCGGAAGCTACAATAAGTAAACATAGTTTTGGAATGAATCGGTCAAAAATATTAGAAAACATCATAGTCAAATGTGTCAATCAAAATAATATTAGCATACCTGGTATTGAGATAAGATCAGGGCTACCCACCATTGATCTGAGCCACTGTATCCTACTTTTCCCTTCTTTTCCACCACTATAATTGCCACGGACAGTATACAAGTTTGTATGGAAACCTCTTCCTTCAATCTCCAATTTATCTACCTTAGGAATTCCTAAAAGACAGAAATGATGATGTGAAACAGCTAACATGTTAAAAGACAACGAGAAAAGAGAATCAAACTGCACAAATTTGGACATGTATAAAAAGAACAAAAATAGTAAGTTCCTAGAACATGTAATTGTATTTTCAACATATTTTGTTGGTGGTCGTGCATGCAAATATCAAAATTTCTTTGAATAATATAAATAAATAAAGAAATGGTTGTTTATTGAAGTTTGACAAAACCAGAATAAGGAGAAGTTGAAGCTCGTTCGACGATCTCCTTAAAGCGTTATTGGCCTCCTTTCGGTTTTGGGATTCTTGGTCAACCCCTTCACAAGATAGAACAACTCAGGAGCAACTCTTCTTGCACCAAAAACTTTGCTCTTCAAACTTTTTTTGAATCTTCCACTATCACCGGAATTGAACTCAAAAGTCTTGAGACTCAAAAACGAGCAAAACCGGCTTTAAATCTTCAAGGGAGGATTGTTGAAAAAATTACTGTGTTTTTCGGTGATTTCAGTACTTTTTAGTGTGTTTGAAATGAAGAAAGCTTTTCTTTCACCCTGACTGTAACGGTCAAGTGCCGCCTCACTAGATTCCATACGTCGTCTAAGTACTCATTAATAGCCATTAAATCCACTTAAGCGTTGCCCTAACATTGAGCCAGGCGAAGCCTCTTTTCAAGCGTTGCCTCAACATGAAGTCAGGGGACGCCTATGATCTTAAATGTTATTAAACGTCCTTAATGACTCCTCAGACATCGCCTCCTCTGTAAGCCAGCCAATATACGAGTGTTAGCGACGCCCGGATGTTTCAAGTCTTTCAATCGACGCCTCACTCAAGCCACTATCTCACGCGTCGCCTCTGAATTGAAACATTGCCTTAAATTTGGCTTAAGAATAATCGATCAAATACCTTCCGTTCCAAGGTATCTATCATGATTATTGGCTCAGTTTTTAGGCGTACTCCACTCAACATGTTGGCTCACAAAATGGGGTCGCATCATCATTTTCTTCACATACTTGCATAATTTTTCCAACACTTTTATAGAAGCACTTAAGATCACCTCTTGAGGCTTGTGAATGAAGGGTAAATTGGTGATCCATCTTATACAAGGGTGCGATAAACAATAAAGATTAGCTCATGTGAAATGTTATCATGACGCCTTTTAAGGGTGTGCGTGGGACGGATTAGGACGGGTTTAGTTTGTCTCTAACCCTACCCGAAATAGTGATTGGGTCACTTATTTGAACCTAACCCGACCCTAAATACCAGATTACTTATGTGAACCCCAATCCGACCCTAAATTCGGAAAAATCCAATGGTGTGTGCGCTTGTATAAAAATTTGAGAGCGGGCCAATATAGGGCGAGATTGTGCGGAACTGAAGTGTCGACTAGTTGTGGGTTGTGACCTTGGTATTAGAGTTTAATTTTTTAGTAGGCAATCATTATAGTGTAATACCACTCTTTACCAAAATTTTAGATACTCTAGTTGGCATGTTCTCTTTATGAAATGAAAGTCACAGTATCAA
Organism: Umbilicus rupestris; assembly: GCA_963678935.1. Lineage (NCBI taxonomy): Eukaryota > Viridiplantae > Streptophyta > Magnoliopsida > Saxifragales > Crassulaceae > Umbilicus > Umbilicus rupestris. The sequence continues at coordinate 8,129,206 of OY787628.1, read as the reverse complement.
GTTTTGGTTAGAAATATAATTTTTTGAAATACTTTATTGGGCCGGATTACCCGATGGTTGGCCCTAATCCGACCCGAATAAAATACCACCCATAATTAGTTTAAATTACGCACAGGTTGATCAGGGAAGTCTGGTTGTAATGACCTACATATAAATGGGTCTTTAGCTTTAATGGAAAACATCTTTTAGCCAAATTAGTTAAACTCTCTCAAAAAAGAGAGCTTATGTTACCAAGGCTACAAACTTTTATAATGTTAATGTTACACAAATTGATCGATATTGGTACGTCACTACATAGGTGTTAATGCAATATTTTTATAATTTATAGCAAGCAACTTCAAGGGTCTGGTAGTGATACCTGGTGCAACAGGAACAGTTTCAGCATACACTGGCACACTTGACCTTCCAAATACATCTGTCACAATGCATTCACATTTTAGACATTTTCCAATATCTTCAAACTGCAACTTGTAGGCGCGCGAACACTGAGAAAGAACCGGCTCAAAAGACTTTTTATCGCCAGCCTCCGACGTAGAAAACCTACATAGATGCGTATTTGAACGTGAGTGAAACATTGTTTCTATGATTAAATCTTAGACAGAGGTTACTGCTGTTTTATAAATCCTGGCATTGTTTTAGGTTGCGCTGAAAAGGGTCAGAAAAACATAATTAATGGTCGAATATCTGGTACATAAGTTTAACTATTGTTCCTTTTACATGTGTTTGGAGTCTATACATAAGAATTGTTACAAGAACAATGTGTCCAACTAAAACCTTCTTGCATTGCTCAAAAAGCCCATCTTTTAAGAGGTCAACAAATCCGTATGGAATATATTCCATACACAGATAGATATGAAGAAAGTACATAAAATACTTCATGCTCTAGTCAAGCAGGAACAGATTAGTGATCAGTTGAGATGGAGACTTTATAGTTGTGTACTAGAAAATATTATAGTAGAAAAGAGTTTAAGCATTAGCATACCATTGATACTGGACATGTTTCTTGTAATTATTCCACACTTGTTGCTGAGCTTCGCTTTTTGGAATCACTTCTACAACAGATAGAACATCTCTTTCTACTGTCTTTCCAGTGAAAGTAAGCATCTCAATGACCGGAAGTTCTGCCATCCAACCAACAACCAGACCCAGGATGCCATTTAAATATATATAATTCAAACGCTATTTCCTACAAGACACAAAAAGCGCACTAGCCAAATATATCTAAGTTTCATACAGCAATCGTATATTTGGCACACGTAACGAAAGACAGTTGTTAACATGTTTCTGTGTATGCGTGCCCATACACAGCTTCTGTTAACACTCTGTTTCTCACAGAGGTTGTCATATGATTAAAAATTTATGTCTTCACCAGATTGGTTTATCATCAGTTTCATTAATATACAAAGCTAAAATATACAATTGAACAGAAAACAGGTTGTCAGTCCAAGCAAATGCAGGGGCATGTAAATATTTGAACTGTTCAGTCTTTATGATGATCTCCATAATTCCCAGCCTTACCCATTGTCCAAAATGACGCTTACATAGTAAAACAGATCTAAAAACAGGACACTAAACTAAAGAGCGAGAAAGATTTCTGGTTACTCAACCAACTACAATTGCAACCTGCTCTTCATGAAAATGATGGCTTACCGGGGAGAATTATGTCAGTCGGCTCAGATAATTTTAACTCTCCTACAACCGAATCTGAGCGGACTGGAGTGTATCTGCATGTCAATTAACAAAGTCTTAGAGTAGATAAAAATTTTATAACGTTTGTAGAGGTACATGAAATGAAGGGCATAACCCTGTATTATTTTAGAACGGTTTATATGGTAACCTATTACATAGATATATTCAGGATAATCATAGCTGCCCATGTCTCAAAATTAATTACAAAATTTTGAACTAGAGGATGATTTAACTAAATGTTCAAGGATAACAGTACAAACCAAGTATATTTGATGATTTACTTCAGATATGGTACGCCCAGTGTCATCATGAAAAATGAATATAGTAATAGCTTGTGCATGTTATTTAGTGTCAAGAGGAAGCAACTACCCAAACAGTAAACGGCAGTTGTACTCTGAATCAGTTACTTCGTAAGTTTTTGAGTTGGCCCCGGATATGGGAATAATAGTTCCTTCATTAGTTTCTCGGTACCAGCTATACAAGCTCTTTCCCTCAAAACCTCCAGAATACAAACCTTCACCGATGAAAGCTCTTGAAGACATCTTCCGAAGTTGAACACGCGAGACACTTGGAAGAGCTGGATATTTCATAATAAATAGTTTATCATATTAAGACACAGTTGAGTAAACTTTACACTTATATAACTTACACATAAAATCTACTCAACGACCACGTGCAAACATCCAAGGAAACCCACACATGCTCACAACGACAAGCTCACACTTACACACAATTTTGACCAACTAGATTATAGAACATTCTTTGCATGTTTAAGAAATCTTGTGCTAAAATTATTCGTTTATTAAAACTGTCAAGTGGTGAAGCTTCTTCGGTTGAGATAAATGTTCAATGTTCATATTTTGTTTCTCATTAATTTAGTTTATATTAATTAACCTTTGTTTAAAAAATTATAAGAATACTGATTTTTTTTGTTTCTGTTACATATAAATAGTCTTTATGAGAAAAAAATTGAACTTCAGTTATGAAAAACCAATTCATGTCCACTTTTTTTTAACTGAGTTGCAAACATCATTTTATGCACCTTGGAAGTTTGGGATAAAAAAGTATGTACACTACAAATATGAAGCTTACAAATTTGACAACAAGTTTGTATTTTTCTCCTAGCAAATTTTGGAACTGGATCATTGGTTTTTATTGCACATTCGATGGTTAATGTGTCAAGTTCTGTAAAAACATTCTTCACTATAGTTAGTTACTTTTTATACCTTGTGTGTGATGGAAAATAATGTCAATAACCAATTCAAACTATATCTACATGACAGTGTACCATACAACGTAACATCTATTGTATCCTTTGTCTATATTTTATTGTTTCAAATCGTATGCCTTCTGTTTTCAATCATTCTCCTTAAAATATGTGCAGATATGTGAAGTTAGTGTGGACATAGGGAAGCTGATGTCAAAAAGTCGGGAGATGCAATTCGTATTTTTAGTTGAATTTAGTCATTGGTTTTGGGTCTAAAAAATCTTAAAAGAATCTGTTGTTCAATATATGATATATAATTTTTTTTAGTTTTTTAATTGCTCTTTTTCTTTGACACATCGTTCTAAAACACGATTTAATTTGATCATATTGCTAAAAGGTACAAGTTATACTACAAATAACAGAGTTCATCTACAAAAATTCAAATTCAGCTTGATCATTATCAATTGATGAGTTACATTAAAGACTAATTGCAAGATACTTTATTTGTGTAGCTATTTGACGTCAATAAATAAAATTAAATAAACGACTGTTATGTCTGCTTTTCAGTATTTCGTATAAGCAACATAAAAATATAATTTTATAATTAAACAACTGTTGTTTTCCTATCGTTTACATTTCTGAGATCTAACTTTTATATGCTAGAGATGCAAAACAAGTACATAATGCAAGAATTAATATGAAAAACTGAGAATTTGAATAGTTTTCTGAAGGATTTAGTTTTCAAGATATTAGAAACTAAATGATCAAACTAAATAAGAGTATTAGAGTCGATATATATTTGTCATGCATTTTACAAAAAATGAATCTGTTAATAAAAACATGAAAAAAAAAGTGCAAGAGTTAATTGGAAAAAAAAACAGAGAATTTTGAAGAGTTTTCTATATTATTTAGTTTATAGGGAATAGATTATAGAAAGTATATGATCAAATAAGTTGAAGCATTATAGGAACTCTACTAAAATAGACTAAATACCTGGCATGACTGGACAGCTTGAAATTGAGACCAAAGGATTTCCGCAAGTCCCATCAGCACGTTTTGGCAACCATTTTAAAGCCATATATGCTCCCACATCATCCAAAGTTGGAGTGTAATTTCTGACACATCAACAAATGTTTATTCAACTTACCTGGCAACACTGGCAGCCAAAATCATTTATAAATTACATCTCAGTGAAATTTACATTGTCCTGGCACACACTTCAACGCCTTCGAAAGAGCTAGATATTCCTAACAATTCAGCTCCACCCAACTTTCTCTTTGTTCTGAACCAAACATACTCTCCGACACCTTCCTCTCCACCAAAGTAAACCTTATAGGGAACAGCTTCCTCATTTTCACAGCAATCTGGTACTTTTATTTCAAGACCCACAGGATTACCTGTTGCATTTTTCAAGTACTAAAAGGCAGTTCTGAAGTGGAGTATGAAGAACGAAAAAAATATTCAGCTTGAAGCCTTGAAGTCAAACCTTATACAACAAAAGCGAGCTTCAAGGGTAAAGCTATAAATGTCATCTAATTGTTTTGGATGAGAAAGTATATGAGTGACTGTGCGCACACTTATTCTAATCGAGCATTGCAAGAGAGCTGACTACATCTGTTGCGCTTTATGAGCCAATCCTAGTTTTATTATATCATTAATATCAATAAACTGCCACAATTGATAATGTTTCAAACATAATTGAGCAAATGAAGTTTGAAGACGGACACGAAGTACTTTCATAATCATACAGGCAAAATAAGGACGGTGAGTTTTAAGACTGCTGATTCGGATGTAAAGGTTCACAAAAATTACCTGGAGCAATCACATCAGATACCACACTCATAGGGTTCCCTTTAAGTCCATCTTGGCGTACAGGTGTGTAAACCAACTCAATTCGTCTTCCAACGTCATGTAATGTTAAATGCACATAATCTGTATCGTGGAGCATAAAACATATAAAATAGAATATGAGCTAGAAGTTGACATCAACACAATACACTTGCCTTCAGTGGTTCATTGAGGAAACTAGAAAAGAAAACTGACGAAATCATTCATGGAAGTTAGTGAAAGTCAGTAGTCAGTAAATAGTATGGGGGAAGTCAGAATCAGAGGGGTTGATCCCCGAGTTTGGAGGGAGTCAGTGCAAGTTCTCAATACTTAAACCTTTAGCAGTTACTTTAAGCTCAGTAGTCAGTAGGCCTAGAAGTCAGTAAAGCGTAAGGAAAAGTTAGTATCACTAGTATTGATTCTTGTGTCGGGGGAGTTAGAGCATGCTATGAAGAGATAAATTCATAGGAAATGCTCTAAAAAACAGGAACATATATAACTCCGAACATTAATGAAAAGTTTTATTTATACCAAAAAAACACAAATAAACTCACCTTCAGTGCTTAGCTTTTCCTTCATTCCACTATTCTGTATTCTAAACCACTCAAAATGGCAATTTCCTTTTTCCCTGAGTTTCAGAGTTTACTGTCAGAAAAAATATAAAAAACAGTTCCAGAAGAAAAGTCCAAATAAGATTCAACTGATACTTCAGTTCATCCTTTTTAATACCCTCCAATGTATAAGGCAGTAAAGCTCAGATGGTTTCCTTCAACCGTGTATCCATTTAGTTTAAGTAATTGACAAGTGGGAGGACCTGAACAAAAGAAAATATCAACTTCACTACAAGTTATATATAATTTAGATCTCAGGATAAAAGGAGCTGTTAACTAAGATATTTTGGGAAAGTTTACCTGGTGTTATTGGTCCAATTTGTTGAAAAAAGACAATTGCACCACGAGCACCATCATTTCTTTGAGGCTCACATGAAACCGACATGAAATAGGCAATGTCATCAACAGAGAGGATATATGAGGATTCTGCAGTTGCACCTTTCACTTCGCTTTGCGTGCCATCAGAACTTGTCTGCACATGAAGAGTAATACCCATATTTTTTTAACTTGGAAAAAGACAATTCATAAATAATTTAAGTAATTAGCTCCATATTTGCTTCGAATTAGAATTTCTACAACTCATGTAGTGTTTAGACTAACTTTTGAAATAGAGAGCTCCTAGTATTGACACAATCTAATCTATGGTGAGAATAAAAATAATCACATGGGTTGAAAAGGATACCCTGAACCATTGGAAGAGAGAGTCCCCTTCTTGGCCACCCCAATACTTTTTGTCAACCCTTAGTGTGCTGCCTTCAACAGCAGCACCCTTTACTTGAAGCGCCATCAATCTCGGGCTTCCTGTTTGCAAGTCAAATGCAACATGACATCGCAAAATGGCAAGCTACATATTTACACTTCGTTCTTTTTTGACAAAGGTTTTTTATATTTATTGATGTTTGAAAATTACAAAGCTGCACCCAACTTAAAGCACATTCCATGAAACAGACTAGAGAAACCTATCAAAGTAATTATCGAGACAAAAGATTCATATGCACACAGATATATTAAGGAACATGAAAATTTCCTTCATACTTGGACTTCAGGCATCATCATATAGTAAACGTGAAACATCATAAATGTTTGCCAAAAGGGAGAAAAAAGTTGTTGTAAGAGAAAATCACCTGGACGAACTTTTTCTGTTCCCATGCAGATCCTTGATTCGCCAACCGTACCATCATCTCGAACTGGAGTACATGTGAAGGAAATGTACTTATTAATGGAATCTTTGGTAATCTGGTATTGAAGGGAGCCTGAAACTTCAGGTATCATAACACCTGAAACAGATTCATTCTGCACAAACCACACCAGTGTGAGTAAGTCAAATGAGAAATGATGGATCAAATAAGTTTTTTATCTCTTACAAGTAGCCAAGAGATGAGAAATACATCCATAAACAGGTCACACATCACAGGTGCAGAGCTTGCACTGTCATATTCCTACTGAGTGAGTGTAAATCTCTAGGGCATAATGATAATGTTTATAAGGAAAAGAATACAAAGAGAAATGTCTTTAATACGTCTCTATTGATGGATATGAGACTTTATTTGAAAAACGGTTAGGCCATGGATGAAGCCTTTATTTGTTAAACGTGTTATATTTGTGTTCTCTTTCTTGGAGGAATTTTTATTCATCTTGTATTGTGGTGATTGAAATGCAGAGAACACGGTTCAATAAAGATTAGAACATGCTAAAGGGCAATAAAACGACTTTCACTTGGAGACCCATGTACCTACGGAACCAGCTTGTTATGTGCAGTACCTAGAAGAGCAGTTAGGTGGAGTTTAGAGTGTATTTCGAGTCCAACGATTGAGATGGATAAATGCACTGTCTGGCGTCAACTTCTTAAGCAAATTGGTCACCTTGATGGTTGGCTAAAACTCTAACTGAATTTGGTCTTGTTTTAGGACTAGGATCACAATCCTTATTCCCCTTTTTCCAGGACATGTTTGAGTTCCAGAAAAATAATTCTGATTATAGCATGTTTATGTCACATTATTTAGAGGCATAAGCTAAGTATTTGCGAGTGGAAAGTGGCAGTAATCTCTAAATCAGGAAAAGAGCCATATAATATGGGCAGTAATAAACAATGCAGATGGGAATTAAAAAAATAAAGTGACGAGGTTCACTAGACACGCATTAGAAATCAAACAGTTTCAGAAAGTGACTAACTTGAAGGGAATGACTACTAAACTTCTATGGAGATAATTCAGGTATATATATAATACCTCATGAAGATGCCAGTTGTAAATACTAATCCCTTCGTGACCCCCGACATACCCATAAGATGCTGTCAGCATTCCTCCTTCAATGTAATCACCAGTGACAGAAAGAAAGTTGAGGCTAGGGGGCAAAGCTGAAAAAGTTCGATTAATGAGATCAGCACCAAATGAAGGAAAACATTGTGGATTAAATTGTTTATCATGTTGCAGATTAGATTATAAGCATCTCTCAAGTTTCAACTGTTCAATATGTACCACATTTGAAATTGGGAATAACATAATAAACTATTAAAATATAGAAAGTGAGCCAAATCTTGGAATTGTCGGAACAAGGTATATATTGTGGCTTGTTTTATTTTCCTTATACAACCTCCTAAGTGAAGGTGGAGAAGTAAGTGTGGGGCCAACAGAAAAGAGTATAAAGTATGTGTAAAGCAGTTATGTGAACAACACTAAGATGATGTACTTTGAAATGAAAGTGCATCCAAAATTTTCCTCAGCAGTTAAGTCTTCTGCAGATTCCCACCATGTATATGTATGCATATGAATATACATTTATCTCGCATTTATGTATGTGTGGAATATCTAAGTTGCTTCGCTTACTTTCAATAGCTTTATCAGATATAACAAATGCTGGTTCACCAGAATCACCATCAGGTGTCATAGGCGTAAACTTCGCAACAAGGTGATAGCCAACAGCCCCTAATGGTATACGAAAAGCCTAATCAATAAAAAGGTCTTATTAGAGTATGTAATGTATTGAAATAATTTAGCACTAACGGATCAAATCGACAGAAAGTCAACTTAATGTAAGGACACACCTTTGCAATTTTTGACGTACTTACAGCTTCAAGACCATTCTCAGCGGTAAAAGCTGAAACCATAGTCTTAAACCATTGAACTCTGCTGAATCCTTCAGTTCCACCCGTGACAGTTCCCGTAACGATCACTTTACTATTTTCTTTCAGATCACCAATTATTTTTAAGTTTGTAACTTTTGGAGGAGCTACAATACATTGAAAAATAAAAACCATGAAGTCTACAGGGATAATTTTTCAACCGGTTATTTATAACCGAAGAGGACGTGTTCATATCAATGCTGATGATGTCTATTTTTATTTAAAAAAAACTTAATCCAAAACTTCTTTCTACAATCTAAAGTTTCCTTACAGCACCCCTCTACATTCATCAAACCACATGGAAACACAGTCAAACAGATGATGATATTTCTTAAGAAACTGCCCTGCCACTTAAAGACAACAAAATAAAAGATCATTGAAACCAGAGAAAAGCAATGATGTCTACATGGCAGGCTACTTCCAGTCATCACCAAATTTGGTTATTGCTGCCTTGAGATTCATCTCAGCACTGAGCTTCATTACGTCAAGAAAAGTTTAATAAAATCAGAAGAGCAGCCTAATTCATTTACTGAAAGCATAACTACTAAGGAAATGATTAATGTACTTCATATATCTAATTAGAAAAGACATCTAGATGAAGAATAATACTAGTACCCATACTTGTTTAATAAGCCTAAATGCTTTTATATTTTAAGTCTGCCTATGACTGTGCATTAAGAATCACATGAAATAAACACTAGATTCCTATTTCAAGCGACATAAAAATATGAACAGTAAACACTTCAAGAATCTATAGAGGAAAATAGAAATGTTTGCAAGATTCCATGTAACTTAGGATTGGATTACTAGTACTGACCCATGCCCTGCATGCATAAGACCTGCGGTTTGATTATAGTTCACATTTTCATGGCTACAATAGAAGGGAGCTAAAAATAACAGATTAAAAAGCACAATCATAATATAATGATCCGGTTGTAGACATTATAGCTTATTTTGGTTTAAAATAGCATGAGAATTAGTACGTTGCATTTGTTAGTGTATTCGTCTTTTAATAAAAGAAGACATTTCAACAAGTGGATTATGGAACTTTCTCAATGCTATGTGACATTCTCTTCACCTTCACACCAACAAGATTTTCGTATGTTCAGTATTTAAGATGGAAAGCCCAAAAAACAATTGAACAGAGAAACATACTCATGTCTGATGGTTGGATACTAAATACACATTTCTCAAGATTATGACAATATATCAACTGAAAACTATAGAAGTACAAAATTTCAGTGAAATACCATGCTTAACTGCCTGAGACACTACTGAGACGGGTTCTCCTTCCTGTCCTGTAAGACAATTTCAATATTTGAGGGTATAATTCAGAGTCGCATGCTTTAAGCAAGTATAATAAGGTGCTAAATGCAAAATAGGACATGTACAAACCCTCAAAATTTATAGGTACATAAACAAAGGCTATTTGTTTGCCAACATCGTCTTTAGTCAAAGTATACTCAACCGTTCCGGTCAACACAGTAATGAAATCCCTGAAATATTGAAGAGTATTAACATAGATTCATGGCATTTTAGAAGAATAAATATCAACTAAACAAAACAATTTTCAACGCACTGAAGAACAGATTATAAAGCAATTTGAACTCCTGGAAACCCAAGTAAATCAAGAATCAGAAGGATAACAAGCATAACAATGAAGATAGCAAGCTGGAACGTAAGGGGAGCAACCAGCAGCAATAAATAAAAAATGATTAGGCACATGAAAGGAAAGTTTCAGGTGGACAAGATATTCATACAAGAAACAAAGGTTAGTAAACATGACTTATTATTTGCAGAACAATTATGGGGCAAAAGAAAAGTTAACTGGATGGCAATTGATGCGGATGGAAATAAAGGAGGACTGATTTCTATGTGGAACCCAGAAATTTTTCAGATGATAGCCAGTTTCAAGAATAGAAATTTTCTTTGCATTCAAGGCAAATTACAGAATCAAAAGTATGACGGTGTCATATCGTTTGCAAATGTTTATGCTCCTTTTCTAGAGATTGAGAGAATGAAACTATGGGAAAATCTAGTTGATCTAAAGAATTCTCAAGAAGGAGAATGGATCTTATGAGGAGATTTTAATTCAGTGTTAGGAGATAAAGAAAGAAGAGGATCAAAACTGAATGTTAAAGATACCAGAAATTTTTTTGAATTCACTCAAGCAATGAATGTTGCGGACATTCCAATGAAAGTAAGAAAATTCACGTGGAGTAACAAACAGGGAGCTAGCAGGCTGGACAGATTCCTTATTTCTCCTAAGATACTTGATCAATGGATTTCTTTGGAACAATGGGCAATGGAGAAAAACCTATCAGATCATGCTCTAATTGTTTTGAAAGAAATAGAGAAGGATTGGGGTATGAAACCTTTCAGATTTGAAGATGCTTGGTTGGATCACGCGAACTTAAAGAATATAGTCACCAGCGCTTGGAATGACACAAAAGTGGAAGGTTGGAAAGGCTATATAGTGCAGAGGAAAATGACAGCGGTAAAGAAAAAATTGATAGAGTGGAACAAAAAAGATTTTTGGTAACATCAAAGTGCAAATCCAAGAAACTAAGCTCGAAATTCAGAAATTAGACCTCAAACAGGATGCCATGAATCTGAATGCAGAAGAACTAACCAGAAAAACAGCACTGAATCATAGGCTTTGGAAACTAGACAAAAGAGAAGAGAGACAAAAATCGAGAATAAAATGGTTGAAAGAGGGAGACCAGAATACTAAATTCTTTCACAGATCAGCTACTTGGAGAACTAAGAAGAATGGCATCTCAAAGATCCGTTTCCAGAATGAGTGGATTGAAAAGCCTAAAAAAATGATGGAGGCAACAAGGGCATTTTTTGTGAAAAAGTTTTAAAACAGCATTCTCTGTCAGACAAATTAGAGGGAATTGTGTTCCAGAAAATTTCAGAGAATCAAAGAATGATGCTAGAAGAGGATATAATCGAAACAGAAGTCATCCAAGATTTAAGGGACTGTGAAGGAAGTAAGGCACCTGGTCCTGATGGTTTTAACATTAGCTTTCTTAAGAAGTTTTGGAATCTACTTAAACCGGAAGTTCTAGGATTTATTGAGGAGTTCTTCAGAAATGGAAAGCTAACAAGAGGGATAAACAATACCCACATAGCATTGATCCCGAAAATAAAGAACCCTCAATCTTTTGATGAATTCAGACCAATCAGCTTGGTAGGCTCGGTGTATAAGATTTATCAAAATGCTTAGCAAAAAGACTAAAAGGAATTCTTCCTATGGTCATTAGCTCAAATCAGTCTGCCTTTCTCGCTGACCGGAATATATTAAATGGGATTATGGTGACAAATGAACTGATTCATTCAGTTAAAAGGGAAAAGAGAAAAGCAGTGATAGTTAAACTTGATTTTAGAAAGGCTTATGATTGCATCTCATGGGATTTTCTTGACCAAATGCAAGAAAAAATGGGCTTTGGGCAGAAATGGAGACTCTGGATCAGAGGATGTATATTAACAGCAAGACTATCGGTACTTATAAATGGCTCTCCAATAGAGGAATTTCAGATGGAAAGAGGGTTAAGGCAGGGACCCTTTATCACCTTTCCTGTTCACTATAGCAGCAGAAGGTCTATCAAGGTTGTTGAAAAAGGCAATGGAAGTTGGAATTTTACAAGGAGTGCAATGGTTGGAAAATGGAGACTGTATAAGTCATTAGCAATTTGCAGATGATACTATATTGTTCTGCAAGGCTCAAAAGGAGGAGATATTGACCTTGAAGAGGATTCTCAAAACGTTTGAGGGTATTTCAAGTCTGAAAATAAATTTTCAGAAGAGTTGTTGCATAGGAATAGGTCTGGTCAACAAGGAAATGAAAGAATTTACTAAGATTCTAGAGTGCAGCCAGGTTGAGCTTCCAATGAAGTATCTAGGGATACCAATTGGAAGTAATCCATGAAGAATCTCAACGTGGGAGCCGATATTAGATAAGCTGAAGAAGAAGCTTTCATCTTGGAAATGTGCAATTCTGTCTATGGCTGGAAGATTAACCCTCATCAAGGCAGCGATGTGTGACATTCCCTTATATTATGCATCAATATTTAGAATGCCTATCAAAGTGGCTCAAGAGATTGAAAAGACACAAAGAGATTTTCTATGGGATAAAAAGGAGAATGGCAGAAAAATTCATTATGTATCCTGGGAAAAAATAAAAAGACCAAAGATATATGGAGGATTGGGAATTCAAGGGATGATGGAAAGAATATGACTTTACTTGCGAAATGATGGTGGGGGTTGATTTCAAAAAAGGAAGGCTTATGAAAAAGAATGGTGCTTGACAAGTATAAATTCAGAGAAGTCATTGATGAGGATAATCTGAAAATTCCTAAAAGCAAGATTTCTAAAAGTTGGAGGGATATTCTAAATGTTATAAGAAGTAATAGTGAAGTGGGAATGGCATTCAGGCAAAGACAGAAATTAAATCTGGGCAAAGGAGATACAATAAAATTCTAGAAAGATCTTTGGATGGGAGAAAAAAAGGCTTAAAGAGGAATTTCCGAAGCTATATTCTCTAACACCAAATAGGAATGCAGTAGTGAACGAAATGGGAGAGTGGTCAGGGAATTCTTGGAATTGGGTAATCAAAACAAGAAGAAATTTATATTCATGGGAAGAAGATGAGAAAGAAAAGTTACTGAGAAGTCTCAACCACATTCAGCCAAAAAATGAGGATAGAATTATTTGGGCATTCAGCTCAGATGGAGAATTCTACACGAAGTCGCTAATGAAAGTAGCCTTGGAGCTTAAGATGAAGAAACTCAAGTTTGAAAAAATGTCCCATCAGAACTGGACAGGTTTAGCTCCTCCTAAGGTGGAGAACTTAATATGGAAAATATGCCAAAATAGCCTCCCATCAAAAAAAGAGTTGCAGAAGAGAGGAATTCTTAAGGCAGGAACTAACCTAAACTGCCTCTTCTGTGAAGATCAAGAAGAAACCACTGACCATCTCTTAGTGCACTGCAAGTGGATATGGAGATTATGGGTTGACATACCAGAATAGAAGATGTTTTAAAAGCCAAAAAAGATCTAGGGAGGAACTAAAGGAATTAATAAAGACAAGGATGGCTTGGTGCATCAAATATAGGAATTCAGGGAGCTCATATTCAATCTTGACCATCACGAGATGCAATGAAGAAGTAAGGATCACTTCCTCATCAAAGGAAAAAAAAATAAAGGAAAAAGGGGATCCAGTCCACGTAAAGAACTTCAAATAGGCCGCAAAATCAGTGGTGAAATGCTTAGTTTCAAATCTTAAATGTTTTAATAGGTGTAACAAGGCTAGGAATATCAATTCCCTGCCTTAAGTGAACTTTGTGTTTACTTCAATCAATTTTACTCTATCAAAAAAAAACTAAAAAAAAACAAATAAAATAGGATAATTCAAAGGTATAGACACTAAAACTAAAGATGATTTAAGTTTGCTCAGAATGAAAAGGAGCTTCCACGCAATCAGCTATTCAGATCAACTTTTTTGCGACGGCTTGTGTAAGATGGTGAAGGAATACCAATATATTCAGGCAGGAGCAGGTTGAAAAGGAAATATGATGAAGGACATCATCTAGAGTATAAAATGAAGATATATGCTTTGAAAAGAAAACAAATTGAGGGAAGAAATGGATTGGATGAGGAAAATGAAGATAACTTAGATTCATATTGCGTATATCTTTGATTCATATTTTTACACTGGTAGTGGTGCAATTCATATTAAGCACCTGCTCTAACATTTTGAAGCACCTAGGAAAAGAAACGCAACAGAACTCTCACAGAGAATCTGCAACTCACTTCGTAGAGTCTGCACTCTGTGAAAGTTGTATTCATTTTTGAAAGTTTATCTCCCACACCTCCGACATGTGAAGAGAACAGCATAGATGTAAATCCTAAGAACTGTCATAGGTCATATTTTTATACTTATTATTTGTGTTAAATAATATACTTTATTTAACTCTTAATGCTAGAGGAGGATATAATCGAAACAGAAGTTATCCAAGGTTTAAGGGACTGTGAAGAAAGTAAAGCACCTGGTCCTGATGGCTTTAACATTAAGTTTGTTAAGAAGTTGTGGAATCTACTCAAACCTGAAGTTCTAGGATTATTGAGGATTTCTCAAGAAATGGAAAGCTAACAAGAGGGATAAACAATACCCACATAACATTGATCCCGAAAACAAAAAACCCTCAATCTTTTGATGAGTTCAGAACAATCTATAGGCTTGGTGTACAAGTTACCAAAATGCTTAGTAAAAAGACAAAGGAATTCTTCCTATGCTCATTAGCTCAAATCAGTCTGCCTTTCTTGCTGACAGGAATATTTTAGATGGGATTATGGTGACAATTGAACTGAGTCACTTATGGTATGTTCTTTTGAACTTATTAAGTGCTTATAAGTACATATAAGTACATATCAATAAATTACTATTCATCATCTCTTTCCTACCATCATCACAACACCGCACCACCAATGTCACAACACCAACACCACCACAACACCACCACCAAAACACAACCACCACCACCACAACACCACTACCACCACCACAATAAAAAATAATAATTAATGTATTTAACTTCACTTAACTTAACTTATTTACTGAAAATTTAAATATAATTAAATATAAGTACATATCAGTAAATATATATAAAGTAATAAATATCAGTAACTTTTTTGGTACAAAAGAACATACCCTTAGTCAAAAGGGAAAAGAGGAAAGCAGTGATAGTTAAACTTGATTTCAGAAAGGCTTATGACTGCATCTCATGGGATTTTCTTGACCAAATGCAAGAAAATATGGGCTTTGGGCAGAAATGGAGGAACTGGATCAGAGAATGTCTATCAACAGCAAGACTATCGGTACTTATAAATGGTTCTCCAACAGAGGAATTTCAGATGGAAAGAGGGTTAAGGCAGGGGGGCTCTTTATCATCTTTTCTGTTTATTATAGCAGCAGAAGGTCTATCAAGATTGTTGAGTGCTCAAAAGTGTACAAAAGATTTTGGAGAACATTATGTTATTCCATAATCTGGATAATCTAGGAAGAGAGGAATAGAAGATGCTTTAAAAGCCAAAAAAAGATCTAGGGAGGAACCAAGGGAATTAATAAAAAAAAGGGTGGCTTGGTGGATCAAAATAGGAATTCAGGGAGCCCATATTCAATCTCAACCATCACGAGGTGTATTGAAGAGGTGAGGATCACTTCCTCATCAAAAAGAAAAAAAAAGGGGATCCAGTCCACGTAAAGAAATTCAAATAGGGAGCAAAATCAGTGGTGGAATGCTTAAGTCAAAGCCTAAATGACGCAATAGGTGTAGGAGGCAAGGAATATCGATTCCCTGTATTTTGTGAACTTTATATTTACGTTAATCAATTTTACTCTATCAAAAAAAAAAAAAAAACTCTTGACTGCTTGAGCTACTTATTAGTGTAAGAGTTTTCTTGTTAACTCAAGTTTCAAGTAGCTTAGGATGTGTTCCTTTCAAATTAAATTGAGTTGAATGGAACTTATCCTAGTTTTAAATTTTTGTAAGATACAAAAGGAACTAAAATCTACTTTGGTTGAACCAGATTTTAAAATGTGTTTGAAAAAACTAAATGAATTGAATTGAACTAAATTGATCTGAACTTAAGACTAAAATTTAATAATTAATCCAAAAAGAACACGCTCTTAACTTTAAACCACTTAAATGGCAAAAATTAAAAGAGCTAACTTGACTTGATTCAAGTTGGAAATTTTGAGAAATTATTATACCAAATAAAATCTGATTCATTATTATCTAAAAGAGAAATATAAAGAAAATATAAAAAAAAAAGAATTTGTTGTGGATGTCCTTATGCAAGAGACGATAACTGTGTCCAAGTTGCCGACTTGAACATCAACTGTTTAGTTAGTATACAGTCTGTTTAAAGCTGATACCAACTTAAATTTAACTGACCCGAATTGAATAAAAATAAATGCAGCAGAATGGAAAGGGAAAAAATTGAATGGAGCTAATATGAAGGGTGCTGGACCTAACCGAAATTATTTGAAAAACATAGATATTCTAATACAGAGTTATAAAAATGGGATAGGATTTGACGGGATAACCAATTAATTTAGGAACCAGACTGCTAACTGACAGAAGAACTCATGGAATATATTTAAATACGTCTCAAGTGTCAATGTTGCAACAAATGGATATATTCTTGCTACTTTCAGAATGGATAAATAAAATATTTTAAATTCAGTATATTTAGATAATTGATATATAATTTTACAAAGTTTTGTCTATCATATTACTTTGTTATGCTTATATATGTTTTGATATACTTTATTATACTAATAATAAACACAATTAATTACAGCTTAAGCTAAACACTTAGGGTGTGCATTCTTATCAGGTTAAATAAAGTTGAACCGACAAAACTTAATTTTATTGAGAAAAGGGTTAAAATGACCCATACAGTAGTTATTTGACTGAAGATTAATAAGTAATATCAATTTAATTTACAAGAACACACCCTTATTGGCAGAGTAATTAAGTTCAAAAGAACAACCCTAAATTTGTTTTATATAGGTATGCTGAGGCTTAAGGAGCGAAAACAGGTCAATTTTTAGCAAATAGGAAGGAGAAAGAAAATTTAAGAAGCACAAATCTTTCTATCTCAACCATACATGGGTAAGCAAAGATGTTCACCCATAAACAAGACAGTGTAGCGTTGTCCAATAAACAAAATACTAACCCACTTTCATTGTTCTCACGCAGCCATTTGAATTGGCTAGGACCTTCTCTCCCACCAAAGTAATTTCCTATTCCTTTTAGGGAACATTCTTCAATTAAATCTCCGACAATTTGTAAATTACTGACAGAAGGAGGTGCTGCAAAATTGAACAGAGTATGATGACTGACTTCTGTCCCATAGTTTACAGATCTGAGCTTATGCTAACCAAGAATGGCATATGGATGTTCAAGAACCTATCAAACCTGCTTTTATAAAATCTGTGTATTTGTACTGAGGTTCTCCTTTGACACCTTCTTTTGTCACTGGCGTATACATGAAAACCAGACTTGAACCAATATCATCCAGCTTCAACAAGTATTCTTCATCTTCAGCGCCACTAATTACCAATGGGCTGCTATTCCACTTTCGTCTTAACCAACTGTTATGCCCACAGGTGTCAATACATGGCTATTATAAGGACTACTGAAATAGCATGCAGTCAAGAAAATTAGGAACCTCACCAAGCGACGCCTTTATATGGAGTCCCTCCACACCAAGCAATGCTAGCATGGCCTTTGATGACATTTCCTTCCACGAGCTCCCCGTGTACATCAATGCTTACAACTTTTGGACATCCAGTTCCTGAGAAAGAGATATACAAGTGTGAATATCAGTGTTCATATTAGAGGCACATGCTATAATTATACAGAAGCAGCTGTTGTGCCATTAGAAGTAATGATAACAAACAATCCAACAAACAGCAACAACAACAATACCAGGAGACACTGGCCGAGATATAGCAAAAATGGTTGGGTATTTGATGTTATCCAGTATAGGAGTACATTCGACTTTGAGAACTTTGCCTATGTCTTCATGCTTTGGCCAGTAAGCCTGGGAACCAAACAAGAAGATTACTTGTCCTAAAAGGCACATTTAAACAAAACAAAAGTAACCTAAAAGTAGCTTGAATCAAAAGCTGAGACATAATTACCTCTGTATTGGCATCAGGGATAGCTACAAAGTTCGAGCAAGTTCTTTCTCCAATATACCACTGGTATTCTAAAGCTAGCTTTGAATCATTGATTATTGCGGCATCTTGTGCAAAGTCAAAATGAGAATAACATGCATCTTCTTCAAAGGGCTTGTCCACAGAGGCATCCTTTAGTACAAAACCCTGTGGTATCTGATTTTTCCATTGCTCGAAGAGAAAACGAAAAGTAGATGCTGACAATGATACGAGTCATGAAAATCTTCATACATAGCAACCAATGTATGCATAGTTTGGGAATCTAAGAAAAATACCTGCGGCATGTTCAGGGCGGCAAAACTCCCAGCCATCTCTTATACACAATGCAGTATGTGCAGGAAAGCGCTTTGAAAGTAAGACCTCCTCTTTGGATAGATCTAGAATATTTAATTAGATCACATAAAAAACAGGGACTCGTGGTACATAAAGTAAACATCACATAATTGGTCAAATGTGCATATTATAAGTTGGGGATAGGTATCTCCTGTCTATGGACTCATGCACTGGTGTCCTAGCTAAATGTTCTTAAGAGAAGAAGATAGACAATAAGGGAAGCAAGAAACAAAAAGAAAAGTGGGCCGCATCAGTAAATCACTGTTACATCCAAGGTATTAATACATATTGTACAAAAGAAAAGGAAAAGAACGAATGTAATACCTCTATCATTGAACTTCTTTAAGGTAGGTCCAGCAAGCAAAATACAGGCGGCTTCTAAATGAGGCATTTGCAGTATGGGATTTTCTTCAACTCGCAGATGCTGTTGGCATTCAGTTCTCATAAATTCTAATTTTGCATATAAACAGTAACATACAAGCAAAGATTTAACAAAAATGGATATCCCTCAGACACTTAGCATGCACACAGTCCAGCACATTACGTTTGAAATGTGGAATTCATTACATTATAGAAAATGCTCTGTTAAACTTGTAAGCCAACACTTAACCAAATTGTATGCAGTGCGACAGTAAACTTAATATATCGATAAGTTAATCAATATTGTCTTTATCTAGTAGTATCAGTGGTCACTAGGGAACAGACAAGAACTCGGCAGGAAGCCATTTTCAAGTACAAGCTGCACTTCACATCAACAACTTGTGATTATATATAAAACATTGTAATCCAAATCCTATGAATTATGGCATACGTTATAAATTCTACATAACTTACTCACTAGAAACTTCAAACAAATAGTTTTTTGACTGTTGAGAGAGCTAATGTT
The DNA here is from genome assembly GCA_963678935.1 of Umbilicus rupestris. Lineage (NCBI taxonomy): Eukaryota > Viridiplantae > Streptophyta > Magnoliopsida > Saxifragales > Crassulaceae > Umbilicus > Umbilicus rupestris. The sequence goes on along the minus strand of OY787628.1, from coordinate 8,109,778 downwards.
TCACTCTAACATAATGGGTTAAACAGGGAGCATTTCAATATGCACTACACTCATAAACAAGCATTTTTCAAAACAAAACAAAAAACTAACCTCAAGAGCAGGCAAATGAGGGAATCCTTTTAAAGTTCTTATCTTGTTTCTGCTGGCAGCAAACACCTAGATACAAGAGTACAAAACATATATCAACAGCCATGATGCAAGACAAAATCATTTTGGAAGTGCAAAATGACCATGTAAAGTTGTGGCTGACTAAACTGGTAAGCTGACCTGTAGTCTAGGCTGGCTAGCCATTAAAAGAGTTTTCAGCTTATTTTGAGCAACTGAAAGAAACTAAACACAAAAATGATAATTAGAGTCATGTAATTCGCAAACTACCTTAGTGGGTAATGGAATAGGTCGCTCAAACCTTTGTGATGAACTTACCTCCAAATTGGGGAGTTCTGGCAGGCTGTTAAGTGATGTGATCTGGTTACCAGCAAGGTACAATTGCTACAAAGTGACAACTCCAAGTAGTTAGTAAAGCAATCAAAGCTGTATCATATTCAGAAATGGACGACGGTGACATACTTGTAGGACTCTACAATTCTGAAGCGGCTCCAATCCAGGTCCTTTAAAGTCATTAAAGCTCAAATCAAGGACCTGTGAGAGCACAATTAGAGGTTCCCATCTTTTCAAGCGCCTCAAATTATTGATTTCTTAGAACAAACCTTGACACGCTTTAGAACTTCAATGCCATTCAGCGTGGATAGGAGATTATCTCTCAGATACACAAACTGCCATACATAGTTGGGAAAAAGAAGCCACGTTATCTTTGCGTCCAAGATTCTCAATATAAAAAAATAATAATAGTGATAAAACTCCTGAGTTTTATCACATAAATGAAAGTGTGCTGCAGATAAACTGAGACTATTACCTCCAAATTGGGAGACAGGTTCAGTCCATTAGCATCAAGGCTGCGAACTCTGTGACCTCTCAGATCCAACCTCTGATATGATAAAAAATCTCAAAACATGTACCTTTCTCGTAGGAGCATACAGAATGGAGAAGGCAAAGCATTTAAAAGTTCCAAATTTTATTACAGTTGATCTTCAAATTTGTTCTGGAGCATTACTTTGACTTCAAAATACCGTAGAATGCTACATGGACTAATCTAATGGCAGCTGAGTAACATGGAGAAAGCAGTATACTGGAAGCTCTCTTAACATGTCAAACAAACCAAAGATGTGGTTTTTAACTGAGACGAAAAACATGAAGTAAATCCTAGGCGCACGTTTCAGTCTAGAGAGCTTCCATATTACGCCCATACACTCAAGAATCCAGATGTTCAAGAGAAAACCAGAAATATTTCATATCGTCCGTGATTTTCTGTCCGTTTGCATAGCTGACTACGTTATCGCTGAAAGTAAGTTAGAAATGGCAGTAAAATAGGCCATCAAATATCATTCTGGCTCTCAGTATGCCTCTATCTTGCTTCTTTCATTTTTTTCATTGGCATAATTTGTTGAAAATGATGCGAATAGTAGTTTTTACAACTAAAAAGTTGCATGTGTGGTACCATTTTGATTCACTAAGCACCTCTTCTTTTGACATTAAATTTTCAGCCTGTAAGTTAAGTTCTTCCGTTAAAGTTGGCTCAAGTTAAGTCAAATACTTAACTTAAAACTCAGTTGTAATTTAATTATTATTAATAAACTGTATCAAAATATATAAACATAAAAAAGATGACAAACTTGTAATACTATATAGCAATTATCAAAACAATTGTACTGAAATTTAATTTAACTTATGCAATGTGAAGGTGGCTAGGATTATGTTCATTTGGCGCAAGTTGGACACCAGAGGCATAAATTTAAGTATCTTTCATGGGATTGTCAATCGTTTGCCAGTCTGATTTTCAAATAGATTGGTTAAGCCACTCGACATTGTCCGGCTTTAATAACTATATATAGGATTTTTTTTTGAAATGTATATGTTTGCTGATATATGTTAGTTCAGTTCGGCATCATTCAGTTCAAGTCCATTCAATTTAGAACAGTTCAATTCATTTCAGTTGCATTATATTTTACTTCAGCTTGGCTCAGCTCAGCTTGATTTAATAAGAGAACAGACCCTTAACTAGCTCAATATTTGATTTTCAACTCAGTAACTTGAACAAAGTATTGTTTCTTGAATGAGCTTTTATATTTACATTTGTTAATTTAATTGTGACAATATGATTTAATAATACATCTAAATTTCCATTCGAAAATTAGCCTTAGTACTTTAAGTTAAGTTCTTAAGTTGTGTCATTTGAGGTAATTTAAGTTATTTAAAATTAAGTTCGAAAGGATAGCAAGTAAGTTCCACCGACATACCACATCATCCCCAACTTTCATCTCCACTTGAGGAAGAACAATTAAGCGAGAATCTTGAGCTTCTACCCTTTTTTGATTGGACGGTGCTGAGCTCTTCCCTAGCGATGAGGATGAAGACCTTGCTTTCAAACCACTAGTTACCGAAGGTGATGTACGAACTTTACTTCCGCCACTGCTTTCCAGTGATGATGATGAGTATGTAGCTCTCTTTGAAGTGGACACTGATAAAGCTGGTTGAACAGTAGATTTCACAGAAACACCTTGCTTACTAATGTCAGACCCTGTGGACAATCTCACATTGCGAGCACCGGGTGAAACTAAAGCAGGTTTTCTAGCCTCTGGACTGTTAGCATGTCTTACTGATTTGCTTGCCACAGATGGCAAAGAGGTTCTTCTAGTTTCAGGCAGTGAATGCCTTACTGAGTCTTTAGATGAAGGATGACCCCTAATCAGTACGCCTGAACTACCACCACTTAGCTTTTTAACAGATGATGGAGTTGAATGCTTCTCCAGTATACCCCCAGAGCTAGGTCTTCTTACAGCAGGTGCTGATGTACGCAAAGATGACCCAACAGACAACTTACTGATAACCGGAATAGACTTTACACTGCTTGAGTTTGAGGTAGAACATGCTTTTGGGTCAATTCTTTTCTTTAAGGTACCTGTAGCCTGTGTCATTAATCCAACTGCTCTTGGCTTCTTTGCCTCTGATTTATCAGTCTTTTCTTCTTGACCTTCAACAGGCCCTCTTACATGTATTTCTTCCATACTCAACACTTAACTTAAATTTGATGGTAATGCGAGCAATCTGATGAAAACACAAATATACAAATAAAAATAAAGTAAATCACTGATGCACAAATCCTGAAATGAACAAGACATTTGGAAAGAGGGAGCGAGTTGAATGTTATATCTCTCCTTTGATGAGATATTTTTGTAATGAACACTAGAAAAAAATAGATTAACTTGATTGGAAGCTGAAATTGAGAACATGCTCACACCAATCAGACATTTCATTCATAATGAAAACCAGGGGCATAAACAAAGGACGAAAAATAAAGCACAAATCCTCTAGTAGAGAATGCAGACAGCAAACGAGGCAGTGACCTCTAACTACATCCTCGACACTGAGAATAGCGAGGTGAAAAGAAAGCGTACCAGAAGAAAGTGAAGTCAGATCCGGGTACAGAAGAGGCTGAAAATGGTCATTGCGAGGGCTGCTTCGCTAAATCGATCTCAGAAAAGAACGGGCAAGGTGAAGTTGAAGGGCTTTAGAGAGAGAGAGGATAGCATGTATGATTCTGACAGCAAAGAAGAAAGTGGAGCAGGGAACAATCAGCAACAGCTTCTGGCTCGCTCGGTCACCCTCACTGTTTGAATTTACTTGGGCCAATAAAGTCCAAAGGTTCCCAAAAATTTTCGCTTTTGTCAGGCCTTAATAACTTCTGTCATATTACATTATTGTTTATGTTTGGTATGGTGCTATTATTCAAAAATTATTGCTTTTATTCTATGTTTGGTTGGTATGATGCTATTATTCAAAAATTATTGCTTTTATACACAAGCTCAGCATCTACCGATGTTTATTAAGTTTATAGTCCACATTGATGTTAAGTTAGGGTCTGTTCTTTAGACCTTAACTTATGTTTAACTTAATTTAACTTATCTTAATTTACCTTAACTTAACTTAACTTACCTTAACTTAACTGAATTTAACTTAATTTAACTTAACTTACCTTAACTTAACTGAACTTAACTTAACTTAACTTAAGTACTTTTACAAACATATTTTTATAGTGGTGGTGGTATAGTTGGGGTGGTGGGTTGGGGTTGTTGTGGTGGGGGTGTTGGTGGTGGTGGGGGTTGTGGGTTGGGGTTGTGGTGGTGTTGGTGGTGCTGGGTTGGGGTTGTGGTGGTGGGTTGGTGGTGGTGGGGGTGGTGGTGGTGGTGGTGGTGTGGTTGGGGTGGTGGTGTGGGGGTGGTGGTGGTGGTGTGGTTGGGGTGGTGGATTGGTGGTGGTGGGTTGGGGTGTTGGTGGTGGGGGTGGGGGATGGTGGTGGTGTGATTGGGGTGGTGGGTTTGGGTGGTGGTGTGATTGGGGTGGTGGTGGTAGGTTGGAGTGGTGGTGGTGGGGTGTGATGGTGGGTTGGGTGATGGGTAGTACTTAACTTAACTTACCTTAACTTAACTTAACTTACCTTAACTTAACTGAACTTAGCTTAACTTAACTTAAGTGCTGAAAATTTAATGGCTAAAGAACAGGGCCTTAGTTAATAGTTTATCAAGTTTGTACAAATAAAATATTTCTTCAGTTATTAACTGCTACAACATCTAGAAGTCAGCACATGTTCTTTAGAACTTAAATTTTTAGTATTTAAGTTAAGTTAAATTCTGTTAAATTAAATACATAAATGAACATCCTTTTAAAAAATTGCTTACCTTTTCGTTTCTCAATACAATGTTTCTATGAAATATTCTTTGATTCACGAGAAAGTGTTGTAAAGTAAAACTTTATCATATAAAACAAATGATAACCAAACTAGTATGAAAATGAAAAATTTATCATTGTATTGAATGAAGTTCGATAATTTACATACAAGACCTGTTATATATCACCATCTTCGTTCATCATATCTTCAGATTCATTGTCAGGATGTGCTAGCATAATTTCAGATGCTATGAAGTTTCGCACCTGATTCATTTTTTCTTTTCGAATTACATCGAATAGATTAGAATTACCCGTCCCCTGCACCAACTCATGTGATTATGCATACGAATAAAGTTATATAGAGTAAAAGCAGCTAGAATTATATCTATTTGGCGCACATCTGAAGCTTAAGGCATGTTCCCAAGTATTCTCCAGGTGTTTTTCAGAACATCAAATGCTCTTTCGATGATCATCAGCAATGATGAATGACGGTAATTGAATTTTTCATAAATTCCATGTGGTGCCTGACCATTCCTGAATGCGGGCATATGATAACGAACATGTCAGTTCTTGTACGGAGCCAAATACCTTAGTGTATTTGGATAATCGGAATCTACCAAATAATATTTACCTGTCAAAGTGCAATAGACATAACATTATGATTTTACAATGTACCGCAATGGATTTTAAGAACTACCAGAGTAATTATACCTGACGGAGGATATGGGAAACAATATTTCGATTGGGTTAATGAGTCTCTCCAAACTGTTTGGTCGTGCACACTTCCTTCCCAGCCGATGTGTACGTATGTAAAAATCATATTGTCACGACACAAAAATCCAGGTCGAGACCGGCGCTTGACCAACGATCAAGCAAGCCTCACATATGACAATATTACACAAAAAGATAGGTTTTTCTAATTAATTTAGTCATAAAATTTATAATATTTACGAAAACGAGTTTACTACTAAATTAAGCAAAATGTGCTCCTAGTAACCTGTCCTAGACAACGGAGCGTAACTCTAGCCAAAAGGAATCAAAAAGGATAGTTGATAATGAATCTCAAAAACAAGACAACTGAAATTGGATGGCACCATAAGAAACGATAGCTCTCTCGTCGAGGACAATTGGACCCTTGAGCAGCTACCGATTCACTTATCTGTAAGGAAAGGGTAATAAAAGGGTGAGTCGGGAAGTCAGTGAGGAAATAATCCGCACGTACTTTGGTAAGCGGTTATACTTTTACATATCAAATAAATAAGATATGTCATTTATTAAGCTTGTATACGTATGCTAACAAGCTAATAAACAATCTGATAATTCAAATGCACATATGCAAATGCGTGAATGCACAGAATGAGTACTGCAACTAACATAAGCATATAGCTAGGCAGTCGTCACTGCCGATCCGGATCATCAAAACACGGAATTGATCATCGCGTAACAAAATGCGGCATTATCATCTCATAACAAAAGTTGCAGCCTCATGATGCAATATGTATGCACGTGTATGATGCTTCTCACAAAGTCTCTTCTCAACTTTACCAGAATCCGTTTACTGATGATTATGGAATATGCATAATACACTGATAACTAATACGAAACAAATACGTGGGAATTATTTACTCACACTGAAACTCGATTGAGAACATGTAGTCACCTCGCTCTGCTAACAGTTTCGTTTCCAGAACCTATAACATAATAAAATAATTATATACATTATTATTATCTCGTCACATTCGAAGATTACTCAACGCTGTTTCACGTATATCAATAACCACCAGTAAACACCAAACAAACAACACCAAAATTAAATCAATCCGCTACTCAAAAACATCATTAACTGCTACAAGTGAAAACCTAAACCAAGAGACCATCGCTAAACCTTGTTTGATAAATTGCATGCTACCACAAAGCTGCCGAAACATTTAACTGCCAACCATAGTTTTATTAATTGCAGCGTACCAAAAAGCTGCCTTCCTGTTCACATAAAGCAATAAACCATAACCGGGAACATAGCTATAATTAAACTGCAAAGCCGTAAACCAACCTCTTATTCTTTACCAAATCATCCTCCACCCCATCCTCCATATAATAGTCACAAAATCAAATCCCTAGCTCAACCAAATACATCACAATAAAAATCCCTAAAACTAACAACCTCATATCCAAAACCCACCAAACTTCTCATATACATCTCAATTTCCAATAGCCACTCCACAAACAACTCCAACCCCTCACTAACCACCATCTCAACAGCCAACTACACACCCAAAACACACAGAAAATAGCAACCCTAACACAACATCCAAGCTTTATTCATATACACAACCCCCACAAAACATCACCCAACAACAAAATCAAGAACCAGGGGGAAGGAGGATGAAAACCCATCAACACATACCTGATCAAAGCCCTGAGGAATCCTAAAATCAATCGCTAGAAAAGATGGGGAAAGGAGGAGGGGAAGGAAGATGGAGCACAGGGAGAGAGGAGAAAGGGGGAGGAAGAAGATGGGGAGGAGAGAGAAGTTTGACCAAAAATAAAATATCTACCCAATTTTTTATACTTAATAATGGGCATAACATTCTACCCTCCTTCAAAAAAAAATTCGGTCCCCGAATTTATATAGTCATACATTGAGATTCAAAAAGTTGCGGATATTTGGTTTTCATGTCCTCCTCTGATTCCCAAGTGGCTTCTGCATTGGAATGATTCCTCCATAACACCTTGACTGCAACTACATCCCTATTACGTAGTCTCTTCACATCTCAGTCCACGATGACAATTGGTTGTTCCTCATAAGATAATGTATCATCTATCCCAAGTTGTTCATGTTCCAGTACGTGACTAGGATCTGAAATATACCTTCGTAGCATCGAAACATGAAACACTGGATGAACGTTAGACAATGTCGGGGGCAAAGCTAATTTATATGCAACAGTATCAATCCGCTCCAAGATTTCAAAAGGACCGATGAATCGAGGACTAAGCTTCTCCTTTTTGCCAAATCTCATCACACCTTTCATTGGTGACACCTTTAAAAAGACGTGATCACCAACTTGAAACTCTAACCCCCTTCGTTTTGGATCAGCATAAGACTTTTGTCGGCTCTGAGTTGCTAACAACTTATCTCTGATCAGACGGACCTTCTCATTTGCATCATGTATCAGGTCAGGTCCAATCAACTTACTTTCACCTAACTCGAACCAGCCAACAGGCGATCTGCATCTTCTTCCATACAATACCTCAAAAGGAGCCATTCGAATGCTAGAGTGATAACTGTTATTATAAGCAAACTCCATCAATGGTGTATACCGATCGCAACTACCTTTGAAATTAATAACACAAGCTCTCAACATATCTTCTAACGTCTGAATAGTTCTCTCTGACTGTCCATCTGTCTAGGAATGAAATATAGTGCTCATGTGTAACTTCGTTCCTAACGCCTCTGCAATGACCTCCAAAATCTAGAAGTAAACTGCGATCCACGATCAGAAATAATGGAGATAGGTACACCATGTAGGCGCACAATTTCATCGATATACACACGGGCATACTGCTCTGCCGAATAATTTGTTTTTACTGGAATAAAGTGTGCAGTCTTAGTAAATCTATCCACAATCACCCAAATAGAGTCTTGACCCTTGTTGGTGCGTGGAAGTCCAGTAATAAAATCCATAGTGATGCGCTCCCACTTCCATTCCGGAATCTCAATATTCTGCAATAAGCCAGCTGGTCTCTAGTGTTCAGCTTTCACCTGTTGACAAGTCAAACATCTCGAGATAAAGTCAGCCACATCACGCTTCATACCACTCCACCAATAAGTGTCTCGGAGATCATGGTACATCTTACTCGATCCCTGATGCATGGCATAAGGTGTACAATGAGCTTCTGTCAAAATCTCTTGACGTAGTCCACCAGTTAAAGGAACGCATAACCGATTTCTAAATCAAAGAATTCCATCACCACCAACTGCGAAATCTGCATGTCTACCTTCTCGAACTTCTGTAATCAACCTTCTTAACTAGGGATCATTACCTTGTGTTTCTCCTATTCGAGTCACTAAGGTTGGCACAACTCTGGAATGCACTAGAAGACCCTTTTCTCCTACCTCAAAAGAAACTCCACTGTTTTGAAGTTATGAGAGTTCCTTTGCAAGTCCTCTTCTGCTATTAGGTATGTGTGCTAAATTGCCCATAGACTTCCTACTGAGAGCATCAGCAACTACGTTGGCCTTTCCTGGATGATAAGAAATGGTGCAATCGTAGTCTTTCAGCAACTTCACCCATCTACGCTGTCGAAGATTAAGGTCTTTCGACTGAAAATGTACTTCAAACTTTTGTGATCCGTAAACACCTCAAATGCCTCTCCGTACAAATAATGTCTCCACATCTTTAATGCAAAAACTATTGCCGCCAACTCGAGGTCATGAGTAAGATAATTATGCTCATGCTTCTTCAGCTGACGAGAAGCATACGCAATAACCCGACCATGCTGCATTAAAACACATCCCAGTCCAACTCCTGAAGCATCACAATACACAGTAAATTCGCCAGTGCATGAGGGAAGGGCTAAAATTGGTGCAGTAATTAATGCTCTCTTCAGTCTCTGGAAACTCTCTTCACATTCGTCAGACTAGACAAATTTGACTCCTTTCTGGGTCAAACGAGTTAATGGTGCAACTATACGTGAGAAATCTTGTACAAATCGTCGATAATACCCAGCAAGCCCTAAAAAGCTTCGAATTTCTGCTACCGAAGTTGGCGTCGGCCAACTTTCAACTGCCGCAACCTTTAAGGGATCAACTTTCACACCCTCATTTGAGACGATGTGTCCGAGGAAAGCAATACTATTCAACCATTCACATTTAAAGAACTTAGCATATAACTTGTGCTCTCGTAGTCTCTGAAGTACTTGTCTCAAATGCGAAGCATGCTCCTCCTCAGTTTTCGAGTATATCAGAATATCGTCAATGAACACAATCACAAATTTATCCAAGAAGGGCCTAAATACATTATTCATCTTTCCCATGAATGCTGCTGGTGCATTTGTGCAAATGACATCACTAAAAACTCGTAATGCCCATAACGAGTTCGGAACGCTGTCTTCGGAATATCTTGCTCTCTAATCGGAAGTTGATGATAGCCTAAACGTAGGTCGATCTTAGAGAAATATTGAGCTCCTTGCAACTGGTCAAACAAATCATCAACCCTTGGTAAATGGTACTTGTTCTTCACTGTCACTTTGTTTAGTTGACGATAGTCAATGCATAACCTCATCGTTCCGTCTTTCTTCTTCACAATCCGATAAGGAGGAATTGAAATAGGCTCCGTACCAGGGACTAAATCAATACAAAATTTCACATCTCTCACTGGAGGTAGTCCAAATAAATCCTCAGGAAAGATATCTTCAAAATAAGCTACTACTGGTATCGTATCCAATGTAGATGACTTAGTCTCATTCTTAGCATCCAATATTATTGCCAAGTAGGCCTGGCATCTCTTCCTCATCAACTTATCAGCCATCAGCGCTGATATGAAATAAGGAGAGGATAGACTCCTATCACATAAAAATGTGAATTCTGGCTCATCCGGTAATCAAAATGTGATCACCTTCTCAGAGAAATCGAGAGTGGCATAATACGAGGATAACCAATCCATCCCCAAGATGACATCAAAGTCTAACATATCAAGCAAAATTAAGTTTGCTTGCAAATTGTGGCCACCAACCGTAATCAAACAAGAGCGATATACCGACTTCGTCTCAATAAGACCACCAAGTGGAGTAGTTACCGATAAGGGTGTCTTCAACCGTGAAGGACTCATAGTAAGGTGAGATGCAAAAAATATGGCGAAATAAATGAATGCGTAGCTCCCGGATCAAATAATACAGAAGCATCAATGTTGCAAACAAGTAAGGTACGTGTGGCGACTGCATTAGAAGCTTCAGCATCACGAGGTGTTAGTGCAAAAACTCTAGCCTGTGTGCCTCCATCCAGATGTTGAGGTTGGTTGCTCATAGTCTGACTACCGGTTTGACCTCCAACACTAGCTCTATGCTGCACTATTGGAAAACCAGTCCCTCCATACTGACTACCAGTGGTACCCGACTGCACCGTAGGCTGAACTAAAGGCGCATATGTGGGAGAAGGATACGCTGCAGATGGAGACATTGGTTAATAAAGTGCCCTTTCTGACCACATTGAAAACAGGCACGCATCTCACGATAACAAACACCTGTATGAAATCGACCACAAGTCTTGCACTGCGTCTTCGACTGACCCTGGTTGCTCGAACCTGAATCATGACCTCCCATACTCTGTTGAAGGGCATTACGGTCATGTGAGATAGTATTAGGTCGTTGACCGCGCTGTGATGACTGAAACTGAGTACCTCGCTGAAAATGCTGACCTCTACCTCCTCGAAAGTCTCCTCGGCGCTGGTTCTCATACTGATCATTCTCACGAGGTCTCTTTCTTGGGTCACGAGCAGCTCTCTCCGAAAGCTCTCTATCTTCTATAACTCGTGCAGTATCCACAGCTCTTGAGAAACTAGAAAACTGAGTGCTGACTACAGATCGAAAAATATTGTGTCGTAATCCCATAACAAAACGCTGAATGCGGATCTGCTCTGTCATCACCAAATATGGGGCATAAGCTGATAAGACGGTGAACTTATTAGCATACTCCGTAACTGTCATAGCTTCTTGTCTCATGATCGCGCGTCGTTGTGCGCGTCAAATATAATCCTTCCTCTTCCACTCAGTACAGCGGTTTAAGTAAGGGTCGATCTCCACAGGGAGCAAATAGTAAGTCTTTAGCTAGCAACCTACACTTACAAAAATGGGGGGGGGGGTGTGTGAGTGATTGAAATGCGCGATGCGCAAATGAACAGTAACTAGTGTAACGCAGGAAATTTGCACTAGACGTGCGCAAGCAGTAGAGATTAGATACTATGACTATGAGAAGTATTGGGCAGACAATCCTCTATGAGTGCATTCCTTATCACTGACTCTAATATGTCTGTAGCTTAATTTCACTTGGGTTAGTGTCCGGTCAAGGCTTCCTAACACGTGCGCATGTTCCGTTCAAAGTTCATGTGCTATTAATCCTTAGAACATAGACTAAAACAGCTGCGAATCCTGTCACAGTAGCAACTGCTTACCCTAATTCATTACTCCTAGTTGTCACCGTAAAGCTATCAACTAGTTTAACATATGACAAGCAAGCAACACAAGTAAGATTGCGGTTCAAGGCTTCCCTTACTCATGCAACTGGCTGTCTCCGTATGCACAAGATTAATACAAGTAAGTAAACTATGCATTAAGCTCAAGTCTCAAAGAAAATACATCATAGATTCATGCCCAACCAACACTAAGAGTTTAGCTAGACATGCTAGTGATAAACATCATAGGATAGTAAATAATGACTAATGTGTCTGAGAAAACAGTAGCAAACAGTGCGTGCAGCTTGTCTACTTGGCTGGCGCAGTCGGCTGGCGCAAATCCTCTCAACAAGTCCGTGTGTTTTCCCGTTTGCCGCTCACTCGCTCTCTCGTGAGGCTCTGATGATGATATGATGCACTCAAGCCCTAGACCTTCTCCCCTTTATATACTGCTCGAGAGGTCCACACTTGGCAACTTCCAAATCTGGTCATGTCAAGTTTAGGCAGTACTGGACTCTGCGCCTGGCGCACGGCATCGGCTAGCGCATGGGCTAGCGCACCTCTGCTGACTCTCGCCAACTTCTCTCCTGCTTGTGCTGCTAGCTCCGCAGGCGGATCTTTCACTCCTAGAACGCTGCCTGTTAGCGCGTATCCGACTCAAGGACTCGTTTTGCCCTGTAATACAAAAACACTAGAAACGAGTAATCTTGCTCATAAAATATTGCAAACAAGCATAGGGTTATGATCTAAATAATGCGTACAAATAGCCTCTATCAAACCCCCCACACTTGCCCCTTGTTCGTCCCGAACAAGCACTGAAGCGCGGATACAATTACCTCTTCTGGAGTCTAGCGCACAGTCTTGCACTGTGATGCGAATGCACAATTGCTTAACTCGCACTGCTCTATCACCTGCGCACAACTGCACTCAACAGTTCTAATATAATAATTTCGCAATTCATTACCTCTCAGCCGGGATGAAGATTTTTGGATGGCTGGGAGATAGCTCTTCTTAGGCTCCAGGCTGCCAGCTCCTACTCCAAAGATAGGTATATGGTGGATAACGCAGCTTCTTCCAGTGCGTGATTTGTCCGCGCACTTCCTGGGAACCTGAGCTTTCTGATGATTTCCTTATGGTCTTTGCGCATGTTGATGCTTGTGCGCATGCTGATTCTTTTGTAGCGCGAATCATCTGCTGGTATTTTTCTTTTGTACAGCTTTCTCTTTAATTTTTTTTACATTCCCAGAGCAGTTCCAGTCTCAGCCTTCGGATAGCAGCTATGGAACTCGCCCCGCTCTCTCTCCTTTGGTCTGTCTGCGCAGGTCAGCGCACGCGTTTACATCCGCGCCTGCCTTCCTTAGCTCAATTTCCAGAGAGAAGGTGGTCTGTTTTCCCACCTCGCCACGCTATGGGTATTTCGCCTTCGGCATCTGCGTGACTGAGCGCGCTCTTTTGTCCCGAAGGCTGCGAAGCACCGGCCTCCACTAACGCTCTCGACCATATACCTTGCCTTCGAAGCAAAATCGACTAACCGCCTCTCTGGAGCATTTCTGTCAACTCCACATCCCCTGCATATCCCAACTAACAGGAGCAAAAAAACGAAAAAATTATACTAAAACAGTAAATAGCAGCGCACGCAATACGGATAGCGCAAAACTAGCTAGAGCGCATGCGCATCCTGCACTCTAGCGCACTACTGCTACTATTCTCTTTAACTTAAACTAAGCTATTCTAAAATGCTCAAAAACGTGAAAAGTGAATGTAACGCCCCCCCCCCCCCCTCCCCCCCCCCAAACTTGAACAGAGACGTGTCCCCACGACTCAAGCGCAAGCGCATGGAGAGCGCACACATGCATGTAATGCAAGAATAAAGAACATAAGAACACAAACAAATAGTCACACAGCATAAACGATAGCACAAGGGTCACAAAATAGTCGGCACAAATATTCAGCACATAATATCCAATAAGACGCAGCAAAATAAAAGACACCACCCTAAAGAAAACTAATGCTGCTGCCCCTCGGCCTTAGAAGTCCTCCGAGCTAGATCCGAGCGCCTCATCCTCTGAAGAATCCGTCACGTAGTCATTGCTGGAGGCTGGTGGCACTGGAGAAGGTGCGCCTACTGGACGCCTACACAATGCACTAAACAATACTCCAATCGGCGCACTCTACCCTGGTGCGATTTCAAAACCCTAGAAAACTTTTCTTCCGCACAAACCCTAACGGAAGCTGCTCAAATCGGGGGGGAAGGTTACCTGGGTGTAGTGCGGCTGTGTGGTCCTTGAATCACTCTAAACGGACGCTGGGTTGGGCGCTGATCGACGGGCAGAGGTCTGAAGGCGGAAGCTCGTGTGCAACGGTCGAGTGAAAAATGCTGGATTTTTTTTATTTGTTCTAAGTCCTGCCTTATATACCCCCCTGGCTAGTGCATCTGACCTGCGCATTGCTAGGCGCACAGTCCTGCGCACTACTGCGTGACTAAAAAGACTACTAAGTCCTAAACTAGCTAAAAAAACTCAAAAAAAAACAAAAAAACCAAAAAAAACAAAACAAGTAGAAAAATAAAATATGCGAAAATAAAACGTGTCGGGTTACCTCCCGACAAGTGCCTTTGTTTAACGTCGTTGGCTCGACTGTACCTCGTTACGTGCCAAAACGTGTGTCTGCAACCTCCCCCACTCTTGCTCCTGAGTGTTCCTGCGCCAGTGTGTGTGCTGCGATCTCATTGGTCCTGTGCAAAGGGTAAGATGGGAAGTCAGCATGTGATAAATTATGCGTAACGAGGGTAGATGCAGAGGAAGAAGAGATATGAGCAATAGGTTCCAGTTCTCCCTCTGGTACATCCGGTGGTGTGTCTGGCGCAGCAGCTTGCGCATCTATTATCTCTGGTTCGGCCAAGTCAATGTTGCGTGCTGTGCTGTTCCAAGGTTCTCCTAAGTACCGTTTGACTCTCTGCCCATTAACCTGAAAACGATGCCGGTGCCCGTCTTCTAACTCGATTGTTCCGTAGGGGAAAACCTTGGCGACCGTGTATGGTCCCGTCCATTTGCTGCGCAGCTTTCCAGGCATAAGCTTCAGGCGTGATGAGAATAGTAATACCTGGTATCCTGGTTCAAAAATGCGTCTGAGGATATGCTTGTCGTGAAAGGCCTTGGTGCGCTCCTTGTAATCGCGCAGTCCCTCATAGGCGTCCAGGCGCAGCTCTTCTAGTTCATTCAGCTCAAATGCGCGCTCCCTTCCTGCCTCATCCAAGTGCAGGTTGCAAATGCGTAAGGCCCAATATGCCTTGTGCTCGAGCTCTACTGGCAGGTGGCATGCTTTCCCATAGACCAGCCGAAATGGTGAGGTCCCAATGGGCGTCTTATGCGCAGTGCGGTATGCCCATAGCGCATCATCAAGGCGCTGGCTCCAATCTTTGCGCGATGGTCTCACAGTCTTTTCTAAGATGCGCTTGATCTCCCTGTTAGAAACTTCGGCCTGTCCATTCGTCTGCGGATGGTAAGCGGTGGACGTCTTGTGGCGCACCCCATAGTGCTTGAAAACTTGCGCCACGACCCTGTTGCAAAAGTGTGTCCCCTGGTCGCTGATTACTGCCTTAGGCACTCCGTACTTGCAAAATATGTTAGTTCTGAGAAAATCAGCGACAGTCTTACCATCATCCTTCCGCGTAGCCTTAGCTTCCACCCATTTGGAGACATAGTCAACTGCCACCAATATGTACTCATAACCTGCAGATGGGGGAAATGGCCCCATGAAGTCGATTCCCCAAACATCGAACACTTCATCCACCAGAATCGGGGTCTGCGGCATCTCATTGCGCGCGGATATTCCTCCTGTGCGCTGGCACCTGTCACAATTTCTGCAGTGATTATAGGCATCTCTAAACAGGTGCGGCCAATAGAATCCGCAGTCCAGGACCTTTCGGCTTGTGCGCTTGGGACCGAAGTGCCCTCCGCATGCGTGCGCATGACAAAACATCAAAACAGAATTAATTTCGTGGTCAGGCACGCAATGCCTCAATATCTGATCTGGTCCTATTCTAAGCATGTAAGGATCATCCCAAAGGTAACGCTTAGACTCATGTTTTAATCGCATGCACTGAGTTTTATTGAAATGTGGAGGAAACGTACTTGTGACCAGGTAATTTGCGATGTGCGCATACCATGGTACCTTACCTGTCAGCGCCATCAGATGCTCGTCAGGGAATGTTTCCGTGATCTGCCCTGGTTCCTCCTCTTTCACGATCCTGCTCAGGTGATCAGCAACTGGATTCTCCGTGCCCTTCTTGTCTTTGATCTCCAAGTCAAATTCCTGCAGTAAGAGGACCCAGCGCATCAGGCGCGGCTTGGTTTCCTTCTTGGACATGAGGTAGCGGATAGCTGCGTGGTCAGTGTAGATGATGACTCTTGCGCCTAGAACATATGCTCGGAACTTCTCCAGCGCAAATACAATTGCCAGAAGCTCTTTCTCCGTGATGGTGTAGTTCCTCTGCGCAGAGTCCATGTGCGCGATGCATAGTAAATGGCATGCGGCTTCTTGTCTACACGCTGCCCCAAGACTGCACCTACTGCATAATCACTTGCGTCGCACATCAGTTCAAATGGCAGGTTCCAGTCTGGTGCGCGCATTACTGGCGCACTGGTCAGCGCTTCTTTCAGCTTATCAAACGCAGCCCTGCACTCATCAGTAAAGTCGAAGCACACATCTTTTTGCAAAAGATTAGACAGGGGTATACAAATTTTAGAGAAATCCTTGATAAAACGCCTGTAGAACCCAGCATGCCCTAAGAATGATTTCACGTCGCGCACGTTGGTGGCATAAGGTAGATTAGAAATAAGATCTATCTTAGCTTTGTCTACCTTGATCCCCTCCTCTGAAATGATATGACCTAGTACTACTCCGTGCGTTACCATGAAATGACATTTTTCGTAATTTAGCACTAAGTTCTTAGAAATGCAGCGCGCTAAGACTTTATCTAGATGTGTTAAGCATGCATCAAAGGTACTTCCATATACGGTAAAATCATCCATGAACACTTCTATGCATATACCAATCATATCAGAGAAAATGCTCATGACAAGGCGTTGGAACGTACCTGGCGCGTTGCACAGCCCAAAAGACATGCGCCGAAACGCAAACGTACCGAACGGGCATGTGAATGTGGTCTTCTCTTGATCTTCCGCAGCTATGGGTATCTGGTTGTACCCTGAATATTCGTCCAAGAAACAAAAATAAGGTCTACCTGCTAAGCGATCCAGCATTTGGTCCATGAAGGGTAGCGGGAAGTGGTCCTTGCGCATTACTGCGTTAAGCTTCTTGTAGTCGATGCACATGCGCCAGCCAGTTTGTATGCGCTTGGGAACTAGCTCGCCCTGCGCATTTTCTTCCACTGTGATTCCTCCTTTCTTTGGCACAACATGCATCGGACTGACCCATTTGCTGTCCGAGATTGGGTAAATGACCCCTGCGCCAAGCAATTTCAGAACTTCCTTTTGCACTACCTCCATCATGTTTGGATTCAACCTGCGCTGAGCCTCCCTGGATGGTTTGGCACCATCTTCCAGTAGAATCCTATGCATGCATACGTCTGGGCTCACTCCGCGCAGATCTGCAAGTGTCCATCCTATGGCGCGCTGGTTCTTGCGCAGTACCTGCTGTAGGCGCACTTCCTGCTCTTCTTCTAATCCTTTCTTGATGATCACTGGCAGGGTGTCCTCACTTCCCAAGAAAATGTATTTGAGGTGCTCTGGGAGTTGCTTCAGTTCGATCTTGGGTGCCTGTTCAATAGGGGGCAAGATTTTGTTAGCGGTGCAAATATGAACTATATCACGTACCTGTGTGGGTGCTGGTTCCGCACTGCTCAGCTCTTCCTCTTGCTCCTCCAGCTCTGCCTGTGTCAGTAGCTCTGGTCCTACGGTTGCGCTCGCACATTGCGCTTCTGCGACTAGATCATCTAAGTTGTCCATTGCGTGCACTGTAGCGTCCTCATGTGGATGCTGCATCCCCTTGAATATGTTGAAATGGATTTCTTCGCCATCTACCTCCATGGAGAGCGTGCCCCTCCACACGTCTATCTTTGTGCGCGCGGTCATCAGAAACGGTCTGCCTAGGAGGATCTGCGCACCGCTGGCGCTTGCTTCACCCTCCATTTCGAGCACATAAAAATCTGCTGGGAACACCAGCTCTCCTACTCGAACTAGGACATCTTCTATCATGCCTGCAGGTTGTTTGCACGATCTATCTGCTAGCTGAATGGTGAGACCTGCAGGCTTAAGTGGTCCAAGGCGCAACGTCGCATATAGGGAATAAGGTAGCAAATTGATGGATGCGCCTAAATCGATCATGCAATTACTCACTGTGGTCTTACCCAGCGTGCATGGAATAGTAAATGTACCTGGATCTCGGCACTTAGGTGGTACCTTTTGTTGCACGATTGCTGAGGCCTGCGCATTTAGCATTACCTGTGCGCATTCGCCCTTCCTCCTTTTGTTTGTGCACAGCTTTTTTAAAAACTTTGCATACCTGGGAATCTGCCGAATAGCTTCAATGAGGGGAATATTGATTTCCATCTTGCTGAACAACTCATAAAGCTCCTTGTCCAGCGCTTCCTTTCTAGCCAATGGTGCCTGCACAGGGAAAGGTGCAGGTATGTTAGTACGATTTTTGTCCTTGTTTCTGGACTGAGACATACCTGGCGTGTTGCCCTGCTGGTTCGTGGCTGGCGCTTCTGGTTGCGCATCTTGCTCTGATTGCGCATTCTGATCTGCTGGATCCGGGACTTGCGCAACTGGTTGCGCGGGCGCCTGCGCGGTCTGCTCTGTTCCTACTGTGCGCCCAGTCCTCAGTGTCACTGCATTGACTCCTTTAGGGTTCTGAATCACTTGCGAAGGCAGGTTGCCATCGCTCTTTTTTAGCTCATATACTGTGGTTGCGATCTGTGATAACTGCTTTTCGATGGACTCGAACCTTTTTTCATATTTCTCGTCATTTTTGCGCACTGTGTCTGCTAGCTGCCCCACGATATCTTCTAGGGATCGCCGCTGCTGCTGGTTGTTCTGTGCTGGTGCGTCATTGCGGCGATGCGGTGGATTGTAGGGCGCAGCTTGTTGCGTCTGCTGTGGTGCGCGCTGATCTGTGGGCTGCCTCTGGAAATTGTTCTCCTCCTTCCATCTGAATCCATTTGCGGCAAGCCCAAAACGCGGCTGATTCTGCCTCTGCGGCCCTCTGTTGTCCCATCCTCCAAGAGTGTTGACATCTCCAGATTCTTCAAAAAGTGTTGGGCATTCATCTGTCTTGTGCTCGGTGGACCTGCAGAATTCACATACCTTTGGCGCAACTGGTTGTGCGCTTTGCGCACTCATCAATTTCTGCAGCATGGCCTTCATTTCCTTGATCTCAGCGCTTGTTTCGACCTGATGCACAGAGCGAGCACGACTATTTTCAAGCGTTAGTTGATGTCTTACCTGCCCAGCAGAGTCTTCTATCAGCTGCCACGCATCCTCTGGGTACATGTTGCAAATGTCCCCTCCTGCGCATGCATTCAGTAGGCGCAGCTCCATGGGCAGCAGTCCATTCAGAAAGTTCTCTATTAGCACGTTCTGGGGCAGGCCGTGATTGTAACAGTTGGCCTCCAGCTCCCTGAAACGCTCGTAATATTCTGACAGAGACTCCCCTGTGCTCTGCCTTGGCGCGGCCAGTTCCCTTCTGAGCAGCGCAATCTTTGCTGCTGGATAGAATTTATCTAGGAATTTTTTCTGCAGCTGCTCCCATGTGTGAATGGATCCTGCGGGTAAATTCATCAACCAATGTCTGGCTGTATCACACAATGAAAATGGGAATGCCTTCATTTTCAGTGCCTCATCACTTTCCCCTTCGGTTTTCATGTTCTCGCAAATGACTAGGAACTCTCGCACATGCTTGACTGGATTTTCGTTGTTCATCCCGTGGAACTTGGGCATGTGATGGATGAGCGAGCTCCTTAGCTCAAAATGACCGCCTGGTGGAAGCACGATGCACCATGGCTGGTTAACAGTGATAGGGGCTGACATCTCGCGCACTGTTCTGCGTCGCGCGGCTTGTTGCACGGGTGGCGCATGATACACTTCAGCGGCCCTCCTTGCTTCAACCTCGCGCTGCACTTCCTCTCTGAACAGGGCTGCGCGGTTATGTGCTCTTGCTTCCTCTGGGGTTCTGTCCCCCAAGTTGTCTCCTACGACACTGTTATCCTCCATAACCTATTCTGAATCTCAAAGAAAATGAAATTAAAAGATAACTAATGTTGTTGCGTCTGTCAGTGCGCAACTAGAATCTGCGCAGCGCAACTGTTTCAAGGTTGCGCAGGCTGATGTGATTGCGTGCTGTCAGAAACAACAACGAGAAAACAAACTGAAATAACTAGTTACTAAAAATGAAAAAAATGTAAGCTAGTTAAAACTTAGCTGTGTTGCTCCCCGGCAACGGCGCCAAAATTTGATCGCGCGTCATTGTGCGCGTCAAATATAATCCTTCCTCTTCCACTCAGTACAGCGGTTTAAGTAAGGGTCGATCTCCACAGGGAGTAAATAGTAAGTCTTTAGCTAGCAACCTACACTTACGAAAATGGGGGGGGGGGGGTGTGTGAGTGATTGAAATGCGCGATGCGCAAATGAACAGTAACTAGTGTAACGCAGGAACTTTGCACTAGACGTGCGCAAGCAGTAGAGATTAGATACTATGACTATGAGAAGTATTGGGCAGACAATCCTCTATGAGTGCATTCCTTATCACTGACTCTAATATGTCTGTAGCTTAATTTCACTTGGGTTAGTGTCCGGTCAAGGCTTCCTAACACGTGCGCATGTTCCGTTCAAAGTTCATGTGCTATTAATCCTTAGAACATAGACTAAAACAACTGCGAATCCTGTCACAGTAGCAACTGCTTACCCTAGCTCGTTACTCCTAGTTGTCACCGTAAAGCTATCAACTAGTTTAACATATGACAAGCAAGCAACACAAGTAAGATTGCGGTTCAAGGCTTCCCTTACTCATGCAACTGGCTGTCTCCGTATGCACAAGATTAATACAAGTAAGTAAACTATGCATTAAGCTCAAGTCTCAAAGAAAATACATCATAGATTCATGCCCAACCAACACTAAGAGTTTAGCTAGACATGCTAGTGATAAACATCATAGGATAGTAAATAATGACTAATGTGTCTGAGAAAACAGTAGCAAACAGTGCGTGCAGCTTGTCTACTTGGCTGGCGCAAATCCTCTCAACAAGTCCGTGTGTTTTCCCGTTTGCCGCTCACTCGCTCTCTCGTGAGGCTCTGATGATGATATGATGCACTCAAGCCCTAGACCTTCTCCCCTTTATATACTGCTCGAGAGGTCCACACTTGGCAACTTCCAAATCTGGTCATGTCAAGTTTAGGCAGTACTGGACTCTGCGCCTGGCGCACGGCATCGGCTAGCGCATGGGCTAGCGCACCTCTGCTGACTCTCGCCAACTTCTCTCCTGCTTGTGCTGCTAGCTCCGCAGGCGGATCTTTCACTCCTAGAATGCTGTCTGTTAGCGCGTATCCGACTCAAGGACTCGTTTTGCCCTGTAATACAAAAACACTAGAAACGAGTAATCTTGCTCATAAAATATTGCAAACAAGCATAGGGTTATGATCTAAATAATGCGTACAAATAGCCTCTATCATCTCAACATCTCAAACTCTCTAGCCTTCGCATCCCTTATACTATCAGGCAGAAATCTTTCCAAGAACAATGTCTTAAATTCATCCCATTCCAAACGCGGCTGCTCTGTGCTCCTACCCCTCACCACATCATCGAACCAAGCCATAGCAACACCGTGTAGCCTGAAAGAAGCCAACTCCACTGACCTCCAAGTCGGAAAATGAAGAACCTGACAAAGACGCTGAGTCTGATCAATAAATGTCTGAGGGTCATCCTTTTCATCTGTTCCACTAAAAGTCGGTGGTAGTGCCTGATAAACTCATCTAGCTTCACGCCCCCATCGTCAACGGTCTGATTTACGCCCTGAGTCGGATGAAAGTCTACATTACCACCACTTGCTGGTGGTGGAGTCGCGGATTGACCTGGAGCAACACCCTGCGGCGCCATACCATGCAACACCTGAATCAAACCTTGAATACTGCTCACCACATCGGTATATGACATTGTAGCCTGAGGTGGAACAACTGGCTCGCTCCTCGGTGGTTCGCTACGTGCACCTCTCGGGTTGGTCCCTGTCCGAGAGCTACGTGGCACAACGGTAAAAAATGACCGATTAACGTTATCTACACCGCCACCCGAACCTCTACTAGTGTTACCACCTCTGCCAGGTCGAGAAGTACCTCTCGAATGAGCTGAACCACGTGGTGCCATCACAACCTATATGAATAACCTTTATCAGCAACCCGAAATATCAATAAAGTGGTTTGACTGCAAATAAGAAGGAATTTCCTAAAGGTCATAGCAGAACATTGTTTATGGTGGTGGCGCGCCTCACTACCATAATCAACATTCTACTAAGTCCTAGCTCCGTGTACTAGGAGAACGAACCTAAACTCTGATACCAACTTTGTCACGACCCAAAAACCCAGGTCGAGACCGGCGCTTGACCAACGATCAAGCAAGCCTCACATATGACAATATTACACCAAAAAAGGTTCTCTAATTAATTCAGTCATAACATTTACAATATTTACGGAAACGAGTTTACTACGAAATTAAGCAAAATGTGCTCCTAGTAACCTGCCTAGACAACGAAGCGTAACTCTAGCCAAACTGAATCAAAAAGGATAGCTGAAAAGGAGTCCCAAAAACAAGACAGCTGA
The DNA here is from genome assembly GCA_963678935.1 of Umbilicus rupestris. Taxonomy (NCBI): domain Eukaryota; kingdom Viridiplantae; phylum Streptophyta; class Magnoliopsida; order Saxifragales; family Crassulaceae; genus Umbilicus; species Umbilicus rupestris. The sequence continues at coordinate 8,087,001 of OY787628.1, read as the reverse complement.
AGTTGGATGGCACCGTAAGCAATGATAGCTCTCTCGTCGAGGACAACTGGACCCTTAAACAGCTACCGATTCACTTATCTGTAAGGAAAGGGTAATAAAAGGGTGAGTCGGGAAGACTCAGTGAGGAAATAACCCGCACGTACTCTGGTAAGCGGTTATACTTTTACATATCAAATAAATGAGATATGTCATTTATTAAGCTTGTATACGTATGCTAACAAGCTAATAAACAATCTGATAATTCAAATGCACATATGCAAATGCGTGAATGCACAGAATGAGTACTGCAACTAACAGAAGCATATAGCTAGGCAGTCGTCACTGCCGATCCGGATCATCAAAACGCGGAATTCATCATCGCGTAAGAAAATGCGGCATTATCATCGCATAACAAAACTTGCAGTCTCATGATGCAATATGTAGCACGTGTATGATGCTTCTCACAAAGTCTCTTCTCAACTTTACCAGAATCCGTTTTCGGATGATTATGCAATATGCATAATAAACTGATAACTAATACGAAACGAATACGTAGGAATTATTTACTCACACTAAAACTCGATTGAGAGCGTGTAGGCACCTCGCTCTGCTGACAGTTTCGTTTCCAGAACCTATAACATAATAAAATAATTATATACATTATTATTATCTCGTCACATTCGAAGATTACTCAACGTTGTTCCACACATATCAATAACCACCAATAAACATCAAATTAACAACACCTAAATTAAATCAATCCGTTACTCAAAAACATCATTAACTGCTACAAGTTAAAACCTAAACCAAGAGACCATCGCTAAACCTTGTTTGATAAACTGCATGCTACCACAAAGCTGCCTAAACATTTAACTGCCAACCATAGTTTTATTAATTGCAGCGTACCAAAAAGCTGCCTTCCTATTCACATAAAGCAATAAACCATAACCAGAAACATAGCTATAATAAAACTGCAAAGCCGTAAACCAACCTCTTATTCTTTACCAAATCATCCTCCACCCCATCCTCCATATAATAGTCACAAAATCAAATCCCTAGCTCAACCAAATACATCACAATCCAAATCCCTAAAACTAACAACCTCATATCCAAAACCCACCAAACTTCTCATATACATCTCAATTTCCAACAGCCACTCACAAACCACTCCAACCCCTCACTAACCACCATCTCAACAGCCAACTACACACCCAAAACACACAAAAAAACAGCAACCCTAACACAACATCCAAGCTTTATTCATATACACAACCCCCACAAAACATCACCCAACAACAAAATCAAGAACCAGGGGGAAGGAGGATGAAAATCCATTAACACATACCTGATCAAAGCCCTGAGGAACCCTAAAATCATTTGCTAGAAAAGATGGGGAAAGGAGGAGGGGAAGGAAGATGGAGCTCGGGGAGAGAGGAGAAAGGGTGAGGAAGAAGATGGGGGAGGAGAGAGAAGTTTGACCGAAAATAAAATATCTATCCAATTTTTTATACTTAATATATGGGCATAACATCCGGAAATTGGGGGAGATGTCGTTGACGTTCTGTCGCCTCTCAATTATTGAAGGAAAAATAATTGGTAGGGGAAAGGAAATGAGTTCAATTATTATGGTTCAATTAAACTCAACGAACAAACTAAGTTTTGTTCAATCAAAATTGAACCAAAAATATATAAATCGGTACAAACGAAAATAAAATTCTTCTTCAATATGTTTTCTATTGTAAATTTAATTTATGTGATATCCTACATAATTATCTAATTTTTAAATTAAGTATTTAAGTTAAGTTAAATTCAGTTAAATTAAATTAAATTCAGTTAAATTAAGTTAAGTTAAGTACAAGTGCAGCTCTAAAGAACAGAGCCTAAGAGTATGTTCCGAAAATTTTTAGGGTTCGAGTGATTGAGAATCTGAGATGCGACTACTCACCCAAAGGCCAAAGCCACGATTGTGTTTTTAGTTTATTTTTTTTTTAGATTTTGAATTAAAAAAGTTATTTCCCTGGGTCTTACGCAGGCTGCAGCCCAGCAACCCACCAGGTGAATCCACCACTCCACAACACACAACAACACCAAACGGATCACACAACATCACTGAGCATCCCAAACTGATAAGTATTTTCTGAAATCTGTTTGGAGTCTGATGTGCAGTTGATGGATCCTTCGTCACGGTAACTTGAGATTTTACTTTCGTTATCCTTATTTTCTTTAACAACAACAACAATTGGAGAAGAGGCATATGTTCAGATGAGTCAGAAATTTAATAACACAGAATACATGAGGACACTTGACATATACCATGAAAACTGTATCTTTGGCCGCCTCTACCAGATTTAGAAACGAAAGTTGTCGACTGAGCAGGTGATGCAACGAACAGAAAGGAGACTACAACGAACGCCCAACAGAAAAGTTAAAAATATGTTTGTAAAAATAATAAATATGTAACAGGTAAAAATACTCTCCATCACAAACCAACCTCCAATTATTAAATAGTACAATTTTTAATAGTAAAGTTGAGATCCCCAGATGTTGTTTCACTAGTGATGCAACAGAACTCCATGAATGCTATTTTTGACCTTGCCAAACAGAATTTATTACTGCCTATCACAAGTATAAAAACTGATGAATTTTGCTCCTGGCTCCACTCTTACCAACCCAGTAAACAGCAGTGTTACAGCTTTGGATCAGGTTCACCTATCAACCCATTATAAGTTCAGTTGTGGAACAAGAAATTAACTTTGGAGCTACCAAAATATTACCTTCGTACACCGTCCAAGCCCTCGCATATAACGATTTGTGCCCTAGCAAGGATCCTCACGGAACGGGTTACGCACACCACAAGCTTAAAATCGATAATGATTCTTGACAGGCCGCGCTTCACTGTATTCCACACAGGCTTGGTCAAGGTGTTGGGGGGTCCGAAGCCGGAGGAGCCGATGTGGGTTCTAGAATCGGAGATTGGGAGAGGAGGAGGGGGAGTGGGGACAGGGGATTCACACTGTGCGCGGGGCTAAGGAAGGTTGAAGGAGATTAGAAGGGATGAAGGGGGGAGGTGGAAGTGGAGTTTGATTTTGGACGAGAGCAGGGAAGTGAGAGATCTGGAAAAATTGTGAACACTATTGGTGAAGGAAAGGAGTGTCAGCAGCAATTATTGAAGAGTTTTTGGTTTAAGCCGAAGGAAAGTGAATTGAAAATAATGAAATCGGTCCGAACCAAAATACACTTCTTTAATCAATGTCTAAATTCATTCTTGTATGCTTTGTGTTGCAATTGCATTTATGTGAACATCCACAAAATTATAGTATTTTAACTTAAATACTTGGGTTAAATTAAATTAAATTCAGTTAAATTAAATTAAATTTAGTTAAATTAAATTAAATATAAGTTCAGCTATAAAAAACAGACCCTCAGTCTAGCATGTGCTTACCAGAATCAAATGAATCTCAATCCCGACAAGAATGCATAATTGAGCACAATCAATTAAACCACATTTTATGAGCCAAGGGTCTCCAAAATCTCAGAAGAGAGAAATGATAAAAGGAAAAAACATCTTTTAATCGAGCAGCCTTTGTAATTCTTGAAACACGGGGATCATAAAGGCTTTATTGGAGTTATCGCCAAGTCATTCAAAATGGCTGCCCTCGCATCCAACACTTGTGAATGCGTATTTTGAGTTGTCATCTAACCGGCGCGATATATGGTTTGAATTTATATATTCTTGCTGCACCGGGCGGCTTATGGTCAGGATACAACAGTAGCTGGAAGAATTTTTGTCCGGCCTCTTCAAGGCATCTGTGGCATCCCCTGATGTCGTCACACCTATCTCACAGATGATTAATGCATTTACTATACTAGAATATGGTGAAACTTTGCAGAAAAATCTTGCCTGTCCCACAATCTTGCTTATGGTTGTCTGAAGTTGCTATGCTATGCGACAAGGCGTGCCCTTACTTCATTCGAAGTTGCAAAATCATATATATTGTAATATTGGTACAGATGACCAGAAGCGGTGTTCCTGCATGGATTGGTGATTATTTTGTATAGCCAAATATTTTAGCCTTTGGTTCCCTTGAAAATCCAATTTTCCAATAACCAGTTGTTAGCTCCAGATTCATATAGAGTTCTGTGGGCAACCTTTGATCTTGCATATATGATGCAGCATGGATGGATAATGAATAATATTATTTTGAAACACTTCATTCACCCTTATATCACCAATTATCTGGCATGTCGTTTGGGATTACAATCGCTTCACTATCTCTCACTTGTGAATGCTGGAATGACTAATGATTTGCCTTGCATGGATCACCCGAAAATAAAGGAGCTTCTTGCTTCCTATGCCCATAATGATTTTTTACTGTACAATCTTCTTGATTTGGCATTGTTGAAAATAACTCATATGCGTAATAGGAGTAGGTAGTAAATGCATGTACTATTCATACTGCATTACATACTATTTTTTAATTTTTGAAAATGAAGTGCGGATGTACTATTTCTTAACTCTATTTCGACATATTTTTATGTGAACAGTTACTTCTTAGTGTTGTTTGCATTTCAGGTGTTCGGATGAAGTATTTTTTAGAGAGCCGAATGCGAGAATCGACGTTGAAGGAATTAAGTGTGCAACTCAGTATGTTCCGCGCCAGCAGACAACATTAGCGTCGCGCGCCGGACCTTAATATCTTCTCCGGGCGCGCGAATTAATGTCTTCATGGGGCGCGGCCAAGTTATGATGACGTCAGCATCGGGCTCGTAGCCCGAAATCAAATTTTATAGCCCGATCTCAATTAGGGTTTCGCAATCAGTGTCAGACGAAAGCTGTGAAGGGACGAACAGATAGAATTTTCGGAGGAAGACGAAGTCTTGCATGAACAGTATTTTCCTGCGGTGAACAGTGCTCGTGAACAGTATTTTTTAGTTCCTTTAAGTTTAATGTATTTTTCAGTAATGACTATGAGTAGCTAAATTTCTGTTTCAGTTTAGGGTTTTCAGTTAGTGACATACATGTTTGAGACTTGAATTTAATGCCTGTTTCTATTCAATTGTAAGTTCTGGATCTTAAATTGCAAGAATTGTATGAACGGTTAGCGTATACTTTGTCGTGAAACTACCCGCTCATCAATTCTAATTCTTAACTCTAGTCGAAGCTTTGTCGTGGAAGCAAGTAGTAGGATCTAGGCTAGTATCACCTTTGTCGGGATATTCTAGGTTATTACCTTTGTCGGAATGACCATATGTTTGATTAGAATCGCAATCTTTAGAAGTCGATGATAACAGTCACTATTGAATTCCCTGGACTTAATGCTTCTCTTAATTGATATTCACGTTTTCTCACTTTCTTTCTTGCAATTACCTTACTTAAACCCCCTTTAGTTTAATATTCACAGGAATTCGCTTCACAGTCAGTTCTCTTTGGTTCGACCCTTGCTTGCTGCTACACTAGCTAAAGCTTGGAATTATAAATACAAATTTGGCGCACATAACGACGCGCGTCAAATTTTGGCGCCGTTGCCGGGGAATTGCTACAGTGAAGAGTTTCTTTCTTTTTATATTTAGTTTTCGATTATCTTTTCTGTTATTTTTGTGTTGCAGTAAATTGCTCTTTCCAGCATGTCGCATGCAGGTAGTGTTAACGGTGATGGCCGCCAAAATAACCAACAAAATCAGGTCAGCAACAACAACCATCATTTACCTTCACCAAGAAATCAGGATGTGCAAATTCCACCATTCTACGAAGAGCCTGAACATGTGTTTAGAGCACGCCAGAGGAAACTTCGTGAAAGAGAACTTATGGCTAGAGATCCAGGGGCACGAGCAGAGGGTTTCAATGAGCCTAACCCACCGCCTCCGCCTCAGCAATATGAGCAGCAACAGCCTTATGGGCATCAGCCATACAGGCGTGTCCACAGACCGAAACCAACAATGAGAGAGCTGTCTACACCAAACTTCAATAAGCAGCCATGGTGCATCAATACTGGCCCAGAAGAGGACGATTTTGAGATAAAAACTGCTGTGGTGCATCACTTACCCAAATTTGGAGGATTACAGGGAGAGGTCGCGACGAGGCATTTACAAGAATTCACCGGAATCTACCAGACATTGAGACCATACGCAGCTTCGGAGGACAGGTTTAAGCTAAAAGCATTTCCTTTGAGTTTATCTGACTTAGCAAAATCGTGGTTTTTGTCTCTTCTCTCAGGTAGTATCCGAACATGGGATCAGATGCAGAGAAAGTTTCTGGACAAATACTACCCACCAGTAAAGGCAACACAAGTGCGCAGAGAGCTCTCTGCGATTAAACAAGGATCTGACGAGTCAATGTACGACTATTTGGAGCGCTTTAATTCATTGGAACAGAGTTGCTGCAATCTTAGGGTGCCTAAAGGGATGATCGTGGAGTATTTGCTGGATGGACTCAGACCCTTATAGAGGATGATGTTAGATGTTGTAGCTGGCGGCACAATTATGAATTTGACTCCCGGAGAGGTTCGAGAACTGATTAGAGAAACTGCTGAGAGTGCAAGGTTCAGAGAGGAAACCAGTAAGCGAGAGGATACGAGCAGAACAAGAAATGTATCATAGGCCGACTCGTTCGACAATCAGATGGCTGCAGAAATTAAAGAGTTGAAGGACATGATACAGAAAATGATGGTGGGACAAGCAAATGTAGTGAAGCCTTAAGAATTATGTGGTGTTGTTAGCCACAAGACTGATACGTGTCCATCCTTGTACGAAGAAAATTCAGGAGAGGTAAACGCTCTAGGAGGATACTGATCGGTTGATTTCTTACTGATTATTCGCTTCATTCGATGATGAATTTTGCTCCTCTCCCGAACTTTTCATTGTGTTTTTACCACTCTAATCTCATTTTAGGTCAAATTATATTATATCGAGGCTTTGTAGTCCGTTTGGAGCAAAATGAGGCAAAACACAAAGATTCAAACGAGTACAGACCAAATATGGCAGATTGACCTATTCGCCATCAAAGGCTTTCTTAGAACATGATTCTTATCCGATTGAGGCGTTCTATATCTTATTGGAAAGCTAACTCAAAGGACTACAACATCGTAGTTTACCACAAGACGTAATTCAAAGGTTTATATGGTCAAAAATGCAAGAAAAGTTAGATTTACAGTGCTGCGTGAACAGTAGCCCGGTTCAAGTAAGAACCGCCGGTTCATTGGTCAAACCGCCGGTTCACTGGTCAAACTGCCGGTTCGTTGGTCAAACCGGCCCCAAAGGCAAAATTTCATGATTCTCTGAAACTGGCCGGTTCAATTCGAAACCGGCGGTTTAAACATTGGAATCGCCAGTTTGGAAGCAAACCGGGCCGCAAATTAATTCCGAAAATCAGCCCAATTGACTTTCAGTATAAATAGGAATCGAGGCTCGTTCACAGGTGTTGGACGATTTAGAGAACGAAAGCAAGAGAAAAGAGGAAAGATTGGAGTGAAGATCGTCGTCACGGGTTCTTCGTTCTTTATTCTCTTCATTCTTGTATTGGTAGTAATCCCGAAAGTAGCGAGTAGTTTATTTAGTTCTGGGATTCTACGGATCCATGCTTGTAACCTGATTTCAGTTGATCTGTATGAACATCAGTTTTAGTCTAATGCAAGTTTATGTTTTTCAATTCTATTATACTTCATTCTATCGTTTTACCATTGTCGTTCATTGATTGAGATGACTGCATGTTAGAACGAAATTAGGTTAGATGTCAAAAAGATGATTGGGTCTGAGGTAATTAACCGGATTGAGTAGAGTTGATATCGAAACATGGTAGCTATATTGTCAGTGCGTGAATCGATAGGAAAGTTGACATCTTTTGTCTGGAAACCCTAGGCTTACTGAATTGAAACTGTTGATAATCCGTGATTGGGCGGCGTTCAATAGAGTAGATTAATTCAGGTGATGATCCATGAATGGGCGGCTCACCTGATGTCAATTTGGGTTATTTCCAAAGGTATTTTGCATGACTATATGGCATGACTGATTGCATGAATTGTGTTGCCAGCATGGGTGAAGTTCGATCTTGGAATTATTTTCTCTGATCGAATCAACCGTTAGCTATATTAATTAGGAACAATTAGGATAATTAGAGCAAACCCAGAGTTTCTGTTAGGAGTAGCTAAACACATTGATTGCTAGCTAGTATATACACGCGCCTGTTTCTAGAATCGACCATTGGCTTACCAAGGTCTATAAATTGTTTTTGACTACAATTTGACCCTTAAAATTTATATCTGACAACTATATAGGGTTAAAAATACGCATTGTCAAAATGGCACCGTTGCCGGGGAACAGCGTCTAAGTGTGTTATTAGTTTTTAGCATACATAGCTCATCGACATGAGCATAAGTATCATGCATACACATATTCATATATATGTTATTTACAATGCACATATTAAATATTTGTGTGACCACCGATATACGGAATACATGTAAAAAATTATATTTAGTAAGTATAATCACGTTATTAAAGTATTTTAATTACTCATCGAGTTATATTGACTCCCCCGTTATAACCGACTAATTTCATACCAATGAACTGTTAGATCGAGAGCTGTAATTCGGTGCAAGAGTTTATCGCTTCGTATATTGGTGTCATCCGGATAGTAATTTTATTAAACTCTTTAGTTATTTCTTTTGTTCGGTTAGATTGTTTCTTCTCGTAAGTAAATAGTTGAATTCACTTCTTAATTTGGTTTCACTAATTTATATATTATATTTAAATAAGGATAGGGGAGGTTTATTCGAATAATCTATAACATATGAGTAAAGAATAAATGCGGAATAGACAAACAAACAGAACAGGTAACGCAAACCTTATGTAGCGATCTGTAAACAGAAACCACGCTCGCTCGCTCGTCCGTCGGAATGGCGAAGGAGATTGTTGGTGGTGAAAAGCCACTGAGGAAGATATCGGAGGCCTTCATTGATCTGGCAGCCGGCCTTAATTCCTCAAACCCTGTCGATGTGCAAGTTGCGCCCTTCTCTCGCGCCTGCTCGCTCGTATCGCCTTTGTTCGGCTGTTTGGGGATCGCCTTCAAGTTCGCCGAAATGGACTATGTCGCTAAGGTAAACTCACTTTTTTAGTGAAGGTTCAGCTTTACCTTTTATTATTAGGTCAATTCCATTGGTTTTGTTTTTAATTTTTATGCATAATATTCACTAATTCCACTTCTGAATAATTCACTTACATTACTCTCTCTCTCTATCTGTTCTATGCCCTGATTTTAACAGGTTGCTGATCTGGCAGACGCATCAAAGTCAATTGGGACGTTACAGGCGATGCTTGATCTTGATATAGAGGGTGGTTCTGTTAAGAAGGGAGGTAGCCATACCAGAAACCTCTTGCGAGTGAAGCGCGGTATTGATATGGTCAGGGTGCTGTTCGAGCAAATTATACTAACCGAGTATGTACACCAACTCTTCCTAACTCTTCTCTTTTGTTGCATTTGTAACAACAAGTTGATTTACCTGTTGTATTTTTACTTTTCTTTTTTTCTAGTCAAATATATTGTTTGTGGAGCAATCACTGACGACCCGCAACGGGTTATTGATTATTTGATGTTGCAAATTCATTTATAGGTTTATGTATTGGATTTATGTCAACATTAAATTGTCTGGGGATGTGACTGTTAACTTAAGTGCAATCCGTCTTTTTAACTGCCCTAGTCTCGTAAATGAATGACAAAGAATTTCCTTGTTACCCAAGTCAATGACATTGATCTATCGCTTTATGATTCTTAGGGGAAATTCATTAAGGGATCCAGCTTCTACTGCATATGCCAAGGTGTTTGCTCCTTATCATGGATGGGCCATCAGAAAAGCAGTAGCTGCAGGGATGTATGCGCTCCCATCAAAGACACAACTTTTAAACAAGCTCAATGAGGATGGTATAAGTTAATTCTTTATACTGCCATTATATGTTTTGCGTGAACTTTTACTTACATAGACGCAATACCTTTATTTGTCAATTTCAGAGGTATCGGCAAAGATCGAGATGCAAAGCTATGTGTCTGCATCAACTGCAGTTATTTTGTACATTGACCAACTCTTCCAATCCAAAAACCTTGGCATTGATTGGTGACTTAAGCATGCTGATCAAGTCATAATAGCCCACGAGGTTGGACATCTTTCTCCAAACCATGTGATTGTTTATCCATCTGAAGTCGCTCTCAAATAAAATCCACAAAGAGAACTGCTGACAGGGGACACTGAGCTCGGTAGAAAATAAAGCTTAAATGCAATCCTCCTCCAAGAACTTAGAAGACACAGAAAGTATTCTTGCAATTCATGGCCACTTCTTAGGAAGCTCTATGCATTTCTTTCTCCTTATTGTATTTTCCTGTTATTGCTTGAGCCTACGTTGTGGAAACGAAACTACTCACATGCGCAGTTGCATTATACCCAATGCATAGGGTGACGGTATGGTAAAAAGCAACAGAAGATGATGCCAAAGACTAACTGGTAGGGTGGGAAAAGTTCTTTCATGAGAACCTAAATTCTCCAAGGATTTTTTTAATATGGCGTTATTTCCGTAATATTTTTTAAAAACGTCATCCTCTTAAAGTTTCATTTAGATTTGCTACTTGGCAAGGGTTTGTGCCAAAAATTAAGATCCTTCTGGCCTATTCATGCCAAATCGTCTTGGTCAAAAGCTACTTAAAACGAATTAGTTTTTCATAAAGACAACTTGTTCTCGTAGTAGACCAATAGCGTTTTGAGCATTATAAGAAGTCACTTTTGACAAAAGTGCTTGCCATGAAAGCGCTGGCTGGATAAAACTTTGGCACAAATCACCTTTGAGAAAAGGTTTGAGCAAAAGATAGCAGTTTTTTTTTTTATCTAAACCCTTCCAAAAAAAAAAAAAAAACTGACATAAATTGTTAATATGTAAAGTAGATCATCCTATGTTGAGTAATGATGCTGATGGAATCTGATATTTGTATGTGAAAAAAAATGAAATGTGATAAATTAGATAACGACATGTCTTATTTCATAATTCAGACATTGATGTATCATATTTAATTTTATAATTCAGACATCCACGGCTTGCCAGCTAGCCGATCACCAACGAGGCACAAACTACCGATACAAATCGTATTTTGTGAAAAAATATTGATATTTTGAAAATGTGTTTTAATGGAAAACATGATAAAAAACTATCTGTATATGGAAAAGTTACTGTCATTTTGCCCACAGAAACAAAAATTTCCTCGTATTTATTCTCACGTTACTAACAATTACAAGAGCATCCGCATTAAAGTGTTCAAAGGTTCCATCAAAATGAAGTGCATGAAATAAACCCGGCTTACATACCAATCGACTTGACTTTTGAAGGTGACGAGATAATATCTTACCAAGTATGATTCTCTTGAAGAAGTTCCCCCACACACTTTTTCTAGCGCTCTTGCTTAGCAACTTGAAAGTAAAACGACATGATAGTAAAATAGCTGCAAAGGCATATCTTTTAAGAGGACGAGAAATCCTACTTGTCCATCTCAAAATAATTGGAGCTTGTGGGTTTTTCTTTCTGGATCAGGAAAAGGCATTGGTTTCCAGTGCCAATGCTACACAAAACTTGGCCTGATAAGATGATGAATTATCTGATTAGGAAGATGAAGCATGGATAGGGACCAAAAGCTAATTTTCAGAGAAAATAATTTCATTAGAAACTCCAAGTTTATAAGGAGGAGGACCTTAGCAAATGAAAATTTTGTGGCAAAGGCTCTATAACCCCATGAAAATGCATTCTATATATATATAATTATTCGGCAAAAAGTTTATTGCGTTCATGTAAATGAACAAGATGCATGTAGATGTTATATAAAAACATCAGAATGATGAATAGAGATTCAGAATTCTTGATGACAATGGATTAATAAGATAAGTGGTTATTGGTAAGTTGTAACCCAAAAGAAGATGGGATGGAAGAATCAAGTACTCTGAAAGATGATGATGATGCGCAATGATAACATGTTAAGAAATTAGGATATGGTAATATGTTTTTATCATAAAAATGCTATATACAACTACAACTTGTAATGGATATTCAGAAAAGAAACAAAAAAACAACTTTCACAGTCTTCTCCTATCGTTCCTTCTCCTTCATCTGAAATCCCTAACCCTAACTTCTTCTGATCTTCCATATCTCATCTTCTTCTCCTTCATTTGGTGCTTTCATCATCGAGAGAGTTGAACATCCATGCCCATTTATTTCGCTCCGTATTACTATTCAGACCTGCAACCAAGAACTGAAATTCCGTATTTCAGTGGCGAAGATGTTGGAATTTTTTTAAGAACTGCCCCTTCCCCTAAATCAAATTTCACAAATATTGCCTTTCCAATAATCTTTTTTCAAATACCCCTTCTGCTATTGAGACTAGATATGCCATCTCCGGTCTCATTAAAAATAAGGAGATCGGAGATGCCATTTCCGGTCTCTTACGTTTTTCAATGAGATCGGAGGTGGCACCTCCGATCTCCTTACGCCAAGAACTCCGCTTTTCCTGCCATGTCATCACTCTGCATAAGGAGATCGGAGATGCCTTCTCGGTCACATTATAAAACGTAAGAGACCGGAAATGGCATTTTCGATCTTCTTATTTTTTATGAGACAGGAAATGGCATCTCCTATCTCAATAGCGGAAGGGGTATTTGAGAAAGGATTTTAAAAAAAATTATATTTGTGAAATTTGGTTTGAGGGAGGGGGCATTTCTAAATTTTTTTTAAGATGTTGAGGGGTGGATATATTATGTCGATATCTTCTTTTGCCGGCATCCAACAACGGAGGAACAAAAGCTAGTGATAGGAACTTTCAATTTGGTCGGCGAACCCTTAAAATGGTTCGGCGAGATGTAGAGGACTTGGCCGATATCTACCTGGGAAAATTTTGTTGTGGAGCTTAGAGGCTAGTTCAAGCCACCAGAAATCCCAAAATCACAATCGGAGGTGCGAGACTTAATTTTAGTGATGTTGGAAGAAGTTAAACAGATTGTCACTGAGATGAAGGCTCAACACGAAGTCTACGCCGCTACTCTCCACGAGTACTCGTCTGTAAAGGACTCCCAGCTCACTGTCCCTCGCCATTTAGAGAGAAGGTGTCACGACCCAAAAATCCAAGTCGAGACCGGCGCTTGACCAACGATCAAGCAAGTCACATATGACAATATTACACAAAAAAAAGTTTTTCTTATTAATTCAGTCATAAAATTTACAATATTTACGGAAACGAGTTTACTACGAAACTAAGCAAAATGTGCTCCTAGTAACCTGTCCTAGACAACGAAGCGTAACTCTAACAAAAAAAGAATCAAAAAGGATAGCTGATAACGAGTGCCAAAAAAACAAGACAGCTGAAGTTGGATGACACCGTAAAAAAAGATAGCTCTCTCATCGAGGATAAATGGACCCTTCAGCAGCTACCGATTCACTTATCTGTAAGGAAAGGGTAATAAAGGGGGTGAATCGGGAAGACTCAGTGAGAAAATAACCCGCACGTACTCTAGTAAGCGGTTACACTCTTACGTATCCAAAAACGATTTATTACGCTTGTAAATATATAATAACAAGCTACTAAACAATCAGATATATCAAATGCACAAATGCAAATGTGTGAATGCTCAGAATGAGAACTGCAACTAACAGAAGCATATAGCTAGGCAGTCGTCACTGCCGATTCGGATTATCAAAACGCGGAATTCATCATCGCGTAACAAAATGCGGCATTATCATCGCATAACAAAAGTTGCAGTCTCATGATGTAATATGTATGCACGTGTATGATATTTATCACAAGCCTCTTCTCAAAGTTAACAGAATCCGTTTACGGATGATTATGCAATATGCATAATAAACTTATAATTAATACGAAGCGAATACGTGGGAATTATTTACTCACTGTAAATTTTGTTGAGAGTGTGTAGTCACCTCGCTCTATTGACAGTTTCGTTTCCAGAACCTAAATACATTATTCATCATTCCCATGAATGCTGCTGGTGCATTTAAGAGTCCAAATGACATCACTAAAAACTCGTAATGCCCATAACGAGTTCGGAACGCTGTCTCCGGAATATCTTGCTCTCTATCTGAAGTTAATGATAGCTTGAACGTAGATCAATCTTAGAGAAATATTGAGCTCCTTGCAGCTGATCAAACAAATCATCAATCCTTGGTAAAGGGTACCTATTCTTCACTGTCACTTTGTTTAGCTGATGATAGTCAATGCATAACCTCATCGTTCCGTCTTTCTTCTTCGCAAATAAAACAGGAGCACCCCAAGGAGAAACACTAGGACGGATAAAATCCTTGTCAAGAAGCTCTTGCAACTGAACTTTCAACTCTTTTAGTTCCATTGGAGCCATCTGATAAGGAGAAATTGAAATAGGCTCCGTACCAGGGACTAAATCGATACAAAATTCCACGTCCCTCACTGGAGGTAGTCCAACTAAATCCTCTGGAAAGACATCTTCAAAATCAGCTACTAATGGTATCGTATCCAATGTAGACTGAGTCTGATTCTTAGTATCCACTTTCATTGCCAAGTAGGCCTGACATCCCTTTCTCATCAACTTATCAGCTATCAGCGCTAATATAATATAAGGAGACGACAGACTCCTATCACATAAAAATGTGAATTCTGGCTCGTCCGGTAATCAAAATGTGATCACCTTCTCACAGAAATCGAGAGTGGGATAATACGAGGATAACCAATCCATCCACAAGATGACATCAAAGTCTAACATATCAAGCAAAATTAAGTTTTCTTGCATATTGTGACCACCAACCGAAATTAAACAAGAACGATATACCGACTTCGTCTCAATACGACCACCAAGTGGAGTAGTTACCCACAAGGGTGTCTCCAACCGTGAAGGACTCATAGTAAGGTGAGATGCAAAATATGACGAAACAAATGAATGCGTAGCTCCAGGATCAAATAATACAGAAGCATCAATATTGCATACAAGTAAGGTACCTGTGGCGACTGCATTAGAAGCTTCAGCATTGCGACGTGACAGTGCAAAAACTCTACCATGTGTGCCTCCATCCAGATATTGAGGTTGGTTGCTCATAGTCTGACTAGTACTTTGACCTCCAACACTAGTTCCATACTGCGCTATCGGAAAACCAGTCCCTCCATACTGGCTACCAATAGTACCAGACTGCATCGAAAGCTGAACTAAAGGCGCATATGTGAGAGAAGGATGCGCTGATATGTGATGGATACTCGCACCTCGATGGGGACATTGGTTAATAAAGTGCCCTTTCTGACCACACTGAAAACATGCACGCGCCTCGCGATAACAAACACCTGTATGAAATCGACCACAAGTCTTGCACTGCGTCTTCGACTGATCCTGATTGCTCGAACCTGAATGCTGGCCTCCAATACTTTGTTGGGGGGCTCTGCTGTCAAGTGAGGTAGTATTGGACCGCTGACCGCGCTGTGATGACTGGAACTGATTACCTCGCTGAAAACGCTGACCTCTACCTCCTCGAAAGTCTCCTCGGCGCTGGTTCTCATATTGATCATTCTCAGGAGGCCTCTTTCTCGGGTCACGAGCAGCTCTCTCTAAAAGCTCTCTGTCTTCTATAAGTCGTGCAGTATCCACAGCTCTTGAGAAACTAGCAAATTGAGTGCTGACCACAGATCGAAAAACATTGTGACATAATCCCAAAACGAAACGCTTAATGCGCATCTTCTCTATCATCACAAAATGTGAGGCATAAGCTGATAGGACGGTGAACTTATTAGCATACTCTGTAACTGTCATAGCTTCCTATCTCAACAATTCAAACTGTCTTGCCTTCGCATCCCTCATACTATCAGGCAAAAATCTCTCCAAAAATAATGTCTTAAATTCCTCCCATTCCAAACATGGCTGCTCGATGCTCCTACCCTTTATCACAGCATCAAACCAAGCCATAGCAACACCATACAATCTAAAGGAAGCCAACTCCACTGATCTCCAAGTCGGGCAATGAAGAACTTGACAGAGACGCTGAGTCTGATCAATAAATTTCTGAGGGTCATCCTTTTCATCTGTTCCACTTAAAGTCGGTGGTTGATGTCTGATGAACTCATCCAGCTTCACACCTTCATCATCAACAGTCTGACGCACACCCCGAGCCGGATGTAAAACTACATTATCACCACTTGCTGGTGGTGGAACAATAAATGGTTGTATCGCGGGTTGGCCCGGAGCAACACCCTGTGGCACCATACCATGCAACACCTGAATCAAATTCTGAATACTGCCCACGACAACGGTATATGACATTGTGGCCTGAGGTGGAACAACTGGCTCGCTTCGCGGTGGATCGCTACGTGCACCTCTCGGATTGGTTCCCGTCCGAGGGCTGCGGGGCACAACGGTAGGAAATGGCTGATTAATATTATCAACACCAACACCCGCACCTCTACTGATGTTAACACCTCTGCCAGGTCGAGATGTACCTCTCGAACGAGCTGAACCACGTGGTGCCATCACAACCTATATGAATAACTTTGTATCAGCAAACCAGAATGTCAAGAGAGTGGTTTGACTACAAATAAGAAGGAATTTTCTAAAGGTCATAACAGAACTTTGTTTATGGTGGTGGCGCGCTACACTACCATAATCAAAATTCTACTAAATCCTAGCTCCGTGTACTAGGGGGACGAACCTAGGCTCTGATACCAACTTTGTCACGACCCAAAAATCCAAGTCGAGACCGGCGCTTGACCAACGATCAAGCAAGCCTCACATATGACAATATTACACAAAAAAAAGTTTTTCTTATTAATTCAGTCATAAAATTTACTATATTTACGGAAACGAGTTTTACTACGAAACTAAGCAAAATGTGCTCCTAGTAACCTGCCCTAGACAACGGAGCGTAACTCTAACCAAAAAGGAATCAAAAAGGATAGCTGATAACGAGTCCCAAACAAAACAAGACAGCTGAAGTTGGATGGCATCGTAAGAAAAGATAGCTCTCTCGTCAAGGATAACTGGACCCTTCAGTAGCTACCGATTCACTTATCTGTAAGAAAAGGGTAATAAAGGGGGTGAGTCGGGAAGACTCAGTGAGAAAATAACCCGCACGTACTCTAGTAAGCGGTTACACTCTTACGTATCCAAAAACGATTTATTACGCTTGTAAATATATAATAACAAGCTACTAAACAATCAGATATATCAAATGCACAAATGCAAATGCGTGAATGCTCAGAATGAGAACTGCAACTAACAGAAGCATATAGCTAGGCAGTCGTCATTGCCGATTCGGATTATCAAAACGCGGAATTCATCATCGCGTAACAAAATGCGGCATTATCATCGCATAACAAAAGTTGCAGTCTCATGATGTAATATGTATGCACGTGTATGATATTTATCACAAGCCTCTTCTCAAAGTTAATAGAATCTGTTTACGGATGATTATGCAATATGCATAATAAACTTATAATTAATACGAAGCGAATACGTGGGAATGATTTACTCACTGTAAATTTTGTTGAGAGTGTGTAGTCACCTCGCTCTATTGACAGTTTCGTTTCCAGAACCTATAACATAATAAAATAGTTATATAGATATTACTATCTCGTCACTCAAAACATCATTAACTGCTAAACTAATCAAAGCCTAGTTCCACTTTCTCTGTCAACCTCTCTATTTTCCACTCAATCATCCTCCACCAATTCATCAAATCATCAAGCCTAGTTTAAACTGCAAAGTAGTAAACCAACCAAATCTAGAAACACAGCCACCATAAACGCAGCCTTTAACCCACTAACAATTCAACAATCAGGCCATCTCCTGCTCCACCCCAAAATCTATGCATAACTCTGCAAAACTAAAAAGCCAACTCCTCCTGCATAAATCCTCAAAACCCTAGCTCACAATTCATCACCATCATCATCCAAGATTCCTCCTTTCCACACCCATTCATCAACCCAACCACAATCCTCTTCCCCGAAACACTACAAAACCCACATGATCCAACATGAAATCAAACCCATCAAACCTCCCATACACATCTTCCAAAATCAACACACCCACAAACTTCCACAAACATCCACAAAACATCACCCAACAACCAAAATCAAGAACCATGGAGAAGCTACAACATACCTGATTCACCCTACTTCCGAAATCAAAACAAGGAATCCTAAAATTACTAGGAGAGAAGATGGAGGAAAGAAATGGGGAGAGAAGGCAGGGAGATGGGGAGAGTAAGAGGGCACGGGTAAGAAGATAAAGATGGGGGAAAGAAGATAAAGCTGAGAACAAAAATTATTAAAAAAGATGGTATTACAGAAGGAGACCAAATATGTTGATGTTGAGTTCTCTAAAAACACAATAGAGATGGTTGAAGGACATATGACTGTCGCTTGCGATGTAGAGCAAGAACCTACCTATGTTGAGCTTACTGAGAACTTGCCAGAGATTGTTGCAATACAAATAAGTACCACATCCGATGCTAAGAATTCTAATGTTGATGAGGGGTCTGATCTCATTTTGTGTCTAGAAGAGAACCAATTTGCTGGACAACCAATTAAGATCGACACACCCATTGATGTAGTGAACCTGAACATGGTTACAGTGATGTCATCAGGCGGTAAAAGGAGCTTTGAACCTTCATCTGGTGTTCTGGTCAGTATTTTGAATTAATGCATTTCACCTGTTTGTGAAAATGCATCAATAAGTCTTCTATCTCTCTTTATCACAAATATGGCTTTTGTTGGAAGCTGGTGTGGTATCAAGATATTTAAAGGTGCTATAGTATGGTTGAATCCACCAAAAGAACCTCCAAATAATTTCTCGAAGGTATTAAAGGTCTTGAAGGGGTTTGTTGTTGCAGCTAACTCATCTATGCTCCTTATTAAGAAGAGTGATTTTACTATCGTTTACAAGCAAGAATGTTGTTGTTATAATCCCAGTCTATTTTAGTGCTCACTTGCATCACGCTATCTTGGATGTTGGTATCTCTCTTCTGTCTATCAATGAAGATTTTATTGATGTCAAAAGAGGTAATGGTGATACTTATTTCGATGGCGAGGATTGATACAGTAAACTGATTGAGATAGATGTGGTCGATTATATATATGGTTTGGCAAATTTTTTATATACATGGTCAGATAGTTATGGTGACCCATCAGAGTGTAATGATTTTCTTACTCTATTTCCAGGTGTCGCTTCAATGATTTTATCCGGTGAAAAAGTTGCATTACTGGGAGCCATACAATCTTTGTTTGAAGGGTCCATAATTATTTTTATATCGCTACTGACCCCATCTTTGAGTGCTATAAGTAAAGAGTTTCCACGTGCATTCATTTTCTCAACATTTATGTTGGCCTCTATGATTCGAGGATCTCTCGCATATCGGCTAATGGCATGCTCATCAACCAGAATATTATGTAGAGTTGTAATGTGGGATGGTACGAAATTTGTTAAATGGTTGAGGAATAATGAACCTATGACTATGTATGATGAAGAATTGAACAAGATCTTTGAGGATATTATCCGAAATTGCATGATATGTCTCCATACTCTTGCTAATGGTGGAGGTTGTGCGCCTTTAAATTTTCTCATTAATTCATGGACATCATTTCTTAGCCGTGAGTACGCTTTGAATTGTGATCAACACATTTATAGTCTTAATGAGAACGAGAGGATTGTGGATTACTTGTGTGACCTTCTTCTTCCTATAATCTCACACCAGGGACTTTATGAAATGAAGATAATGCATAACATTTGCCTATATACAGTACAATTGCAACAATATATTTTTACGGGGAATCTTCAGGAGGAAAATGAGAAGTTATCTTACAAGCTTCTTAATCATGATGTGGAGTTGTTTTCAGTTGGCAACACACTTATTATTGGTGAGACATGCTTTAAGTTTGTGAGCATTTTCAAGTGTCTTCATGGCCTTCTCAGCAGCTTCAAAGAAAAAAGAATTATTTTGGAGGTTGAGATTGTAGATGTTAAACACAAGAGCTTAGATGAGCCATATATATTCTCATATGCAATGCAAAGGACAAGTGGATGCTTTCAGAGGACTTTTCCCACAATTGTGATTGATTTCCATGAAGAGAACAGTGGGCGGAACATTTTTCTTTGCAAAGGGCATACTGAGTTCCTAGGGCAAACAAGTGAAAAGACAGCAATTTTTGGCCGCACATCCTTAACATATATTACAACTTCTTTTGCTGCATGGAGGACCCATTATTATTCTAAGTTTTTGTTCTTCTCATCATATAGACCACCAGATTCCATTGGATTTCAGGATGTGTGAATGCTCAAAATGAGTACTGCAACTAACAGAAGCATATAGCTAGCAGTAGTCACTGCTGATCCGGATCATCAAAACGCGGAATTCACCATCACGTAATAAAATGCGGAATTATCATCGCATAACAAAAATTGCAGTCTCATGGTGCAATATGTATGCACGTGTATGGTACTTATCACAAAGTCTCTTCTCAAATTTAACAAAATTAGTTTATGGATGATTGTGCAATATGCATAATAAACTTCATAATTAATATGAAATGAATATATGAGATTATTTACTCACCAATTCCAAGCTTGATCCAATATTTGAATGCACTAATATGATCAATTTGGTCGACGAACCATACACCCGTGTCACCAAAAACAATATGTAAGATTTAACTCATTTTGCATTAATCAAGTGTTCTTAAAAATTACCATAATCTTAACAAGTATAAATCATATATCACTAACCGATATCATGTTACTTTTCTATTTCTCCACAGTGCCTCATAATTCGACTAAAGCATGATCTAAACTCATCATTTTTACAATCAACAGTTTACAGTTACAAAAAGGTTATAACTTAGTGTAAGTTACATCTAAGTCAACTACGGATGCTCACACTACTTAAACCATAGTGCATCCGTTGTCATTACATCAAACTACTAATGTTCACATTACCTGAATAAGTATCAGTTTGTCATGGTCCTACAATTAAATATATGTTCATATTACTTGAAACTATACTCCAAAAGTCACTACAACATGTCATAGATTGCTTCTAGTAATATGCATTCCCAAACTCTCATTCTGTTCGAAAAATCAGTGTAACAATTTACTAAAACTCCTATTTGTCAAAAGTTAATTATAACAAAAGCTACTCTATTTGTCATATTATTTATATGTCTAGCTTTAGGGTCTATCAATGAAAGCAGGGCTGCCTATTAAGCCCTGAGATTCATCCAACTCAATGTTGAGATGTTGTCCTTAGAGTCTGTCATGGGAAAATGCATCTCTCTGGGTTTAACACAGTTACTATCAGTGAAGCAACACAAAAGAGTCCCAAAACAAAGCAAATTTTTCATTCCAAAGACACAAATTTCACTCACTACAACATTACCAGGCACCCAAATCCAGTACCCAACTAAACCACACCAGATGATAACAAACTCTAACACAATATCCAAGGTTTAATCATATACGCAAACACCCACAAAACATCACCATAAAGAAATCAAGAAGTATGGAGAAGGAAGATGACGACCAATAAGCACATACCTGATTTATACACTACTTCCGAGATCAAAAGGTAGCGAGATTTATAAACATCATATCTAAAATTAGCAGCTGCTCTGCGGAACCCTAAAACCAATTGGGAGAGAAGACGGGGAGAAAAGGAGAATGTATTTTTTTCTCTTAACCGTGCACATCTTCCTGTTCCCATAGTTTGACCTAGCCTTCGGCATTGAGGCGGGCTTAGGTACATTTCATTAAACCCTATCCCAGCCCGTGAGCAAAATCGGGACAGGCTTTCAAAAAAATTTGAGACCATTAGGCCTTTGAGGCCCGATCATTTTTTGGATCGCATAGGGGCCGGGCCTCGCGGACCATTTGCTAAGGCCTAGTTTGACACAAAAACTTTTCTAACAATATTTTAAAATTGTAATTTTAATTAATTAAAAAATGATTTAATTAATATATAGGTATGAACCTTGAAAACAAGGTTTTCCGAAGGGGGAATGAATGATGCGCAATGATAATATGTTAAGAAATTAGGGGCTCAATGGTAATATGTTTTTATCATAAAAATACTAATATATAAGTACCAATTGTAATAGATATTCAGAAAAGAAACGAAAAACAACTTTTACAATCTTCTCCTATCGTTCCTTATCCTTCATCTGAAATCTCTAACCGTAACTTCATCTTCTGATCTTCCATATCTCACTCCTCCTCAAATTTGTTACAAACATTCTCATCGGATGATTTCTTTTGTTTTCCATCAAATTATTTTGATGAGGCGTATAACATCATGACAGAATATCATTGTTTCAAAATTCCTAATAACTTTCTCAATCGAATCAGACTAAAAACTTTGATAGCAGTAAAAAATTTATCATAAGCAAACTTCACAATGAATTGGTCGTATATTTGAGAACTAATTTGTCAAACTATCTATCCACACATCATCACTATGAATAAGACAATAACGTTTTTGGCATGCCAACCAATAGGGCTCATATTATCGTTTTCTGAACGTTATACTCGGTCAGTTGGCCGTGGTTGTTTGAAAATATTATAATATTTGGGAGCCATGCTGTTGGTACAATGAGCTGAGATGCGGCCGTGTTAGGATAATCTTATCTCCCACGATCAATTTAAATATGCAACATTGTGTTTTGTGAAGAAAAGCATACTGATTTATTATCTGCAATGGAAATAAACTTCGTATTAACTCAAACCAAACTAAAATTGGGGACACTGAAAGTAGAGAGATCTGAGGAATGCATTTTCTCTTCGGCTAATGTTCCCTTTATAGTAAAAATGAATGACAATTTGCAGTGCTACTTGTAGAGATGAATTGTGTCATTGGTTTGCAATGCTACTGCAACAAACAAATTCCACAAGATAAGGTGATTAATGGTGTGCTGTCAAATGAAGAATGGGATGAATAATGGCGTCAATGAGTTGCTATATGGATCAATAGTTAACACTCCTCATTGATTCATGATCTCGTAGCTCCAAGCATTTCTCAAAACAATTCAAACTTGATACTTCGGAGACTGTTGGTAAAGATGTCTACAACTTGTTCCTCGGTTTCGCAAAAAATCTAATTCAACTTCATTATCTTTTATTAGCTCTCAAATATAGTGATGCGTAACCCCAATGTACTTGCTTTTGCTATGAAATACTGGATTCTTGGTCAATGTAATAGTCGACTTGTTATCACATTAATCCTTGTTAAGCTTTCATGCTTGTGTTCTAGGTCTTATAATATATGTCAAAGTAAAACCTCTTGACCGGTTACGGTAGTTAATGCGAGGTAATCTGCTTCACCTATAGAAAGGGAAAGAACATTTGCCTCTTTGATGATCACAGAATCTCTCCATTTCCAACATATAAAGCCTAATCTGGTGTACTCTCTTAACTTTCTACATCACCAGTTCAATCACTATCTGAATAGCATGTCATATAAAATTTATTTCTGTGATAATACATAATCAATAATCATTTGTATGATGAGGTGTATTTATACAAATCATCTAACTATCTAATCGAGTGTATTTCCACGCATTTGTGTGCCAAGTTTTACTCTGTAGTATAGTTTTGCAAGTCAAGTGTATCAAAAGCTCTATGAAAGAGTACAGACTTAAACGAGTATTTTCGACCTTAATTCATCACAAGGATAATACTGAGCTTCATTGCTTCCAAGGGTTAGCTCATTGCGAAGCTGACTTATCACTCTACAAATCTCTAGTTTACATTGAGAGCAGATTCTGACATTATGTCAAAATGAGAGTCTAAAACGAAGCTACTTCGCAGAACGGACCAACATAAATCGTAGTAACCGGGAGCAAAGAAGATGTTATGTGTTGCGCCCAAGAGAGGTATGGACGACGACGCGAATTTAACATAAACGCTACGCATGGCTGACGTTAACAGGCATTCATTGATTATGTCAACAGATGCGTATTTTCCATAATTTAGAAACTTGAAGATCAAGATTTCAACAAAACTTCTTGAACATAATCTTCCCAAATATCCTAGATTTTTCAAAGATCAAAGATAATCTTGGATCGGAAGACCTAACAGCATCAGAACTTGTTGGGATTTGACAGGCTCCTACACTATATAAAGAGAGCTAGCAGCAAACGCTAATTCATCAATCAAAAAATCAAGCTGTCAAGCGACGAAGAGCGTAGTAGAGAGCCATGAAATCAGCGCACCATCTCGGCGATTTCTACTATTTTTTACTTTCTTTTCATTTTATGATGTTCTTAGTCAAACCATGTCTAGCTACTTGTTTGCTTGCTTTTCACAAACATTCGCTCACAACCCCCTTTTCCCTACTTTGCAGACAACAACTTCGCGAAAATGGTTGTATGATCGACACTACTTGCCACTAGTTTCTCGTAAGAAAAAAAAATTAATTTGACACGTACGATGATGCGCGTCAAATGTACCACTATAAATTAGAATATTCATTTGGTTGCTAGAAAACTTAACTGTTTTCGTTGCTCCATGAACGGGTTGATAAGTCCAACTTTGTAGACAAAATCTGGTCTAGTGGAGGCATATATGCACTTCCAACTTTGATAGTACAATACGTGGGATTCACTAACTCTGTAATACCTTGTTTCATCAACTCCACCCTCTCTGCAACTCGAGTCTGGACAGCATTAATTTCCTCAAACTTTAATTTCTTAAGGATCTTTGGCATATATTTTGTGAAATAAATATTCCATAGTAAGCTCGCTCAACCTCGATGCCTTAGAAGTAAGACATCAATCTCATGTCGGTCATCTCAAAATAACAAGTCGTCGCTTCTCTAAACTCGATGAACATTGCCTCCGAACTCCATGTGAATATCATGTCATTCACATATAAGCACACTATCAACATCTCTCCATTAATATTCATCTTGATGTATAATGTGTGCTCGTAAGAATACTTTATATATATCAATTTTTGCTTACCGTGCTTGTGGGGCATGGTCAGCCTCGGTCCTATTCATTTATTGGCTCTGGGCGAATTTTTTTACTAATCAAAGCGGAAAACCCGCTTCGTGGCTTACAAAAGTTATCGTCCATTAAGATACAAAAAGACTTGTAAAATAAATAGATAAAGTAAGTGATAAAATTAAACACATGAGAGCGAAACCATGAAAGTAAGTATGTATCACCTACAAAATATATGAAAACACATAAAAGTTAAGTTAAAATTTTTCGTCGAGCATTTCTATATGCCAAATCACTAATAATGGTGTATATCAACTTTTTCTAACATATATCTCTCAATACATAAGAGAGCCAAACTATTCAATCTCTCTTATGACATTTTTTAATAATTTTAATTTAAAGGAATCATTTTTCTGCGGATGCAACATTTTTATGAACTCAAGAACTTCAATTGGAGACATATACACATCATTCAGTAAAGTCATTCGCAACACTTTCAATTCACAAATAAAATCATCCAAATCAACATCTGACTCTTCGTCATGAGAAAAAGTAGCATGAAATTTCTTACAACATTCTCTTAATTAATTTTCATCAAATGACGTCAATTTTTTTAAATCAAATAAAAATACTTTCAAACATTTGCAATTGTTCAAACATACTTTTCAATGATGAAATAGTCATATCCACAATCACTAAGAAGTTATTAACTCTAAAAAAAATTTCAACAGCCTGTATTTCTTCTATATGATTATTTTCATCAAATTGTTTTTTCTTTACTCTATGTCGTTTTTTTGAAAACTCAGGTTCTATGTACATATCACATGCAATATTTTTTGCAATATTTAAACTTGATTAAATCATTTCTGTAATTTTTCTAAAAAAATATTTACCTTAAAATGCTTAGGCGGGTGGGCCTTCTCTGGAGGTGGGACCTGGGATGGGGCCCTGGTTGCCCACCCCAGGGCCGGGCCTGGGCATGGTTCAAGTCCTCTAATGCTTTCTTGTAGACATTTTTCTCTTTTTTTATTTTCACATATCGCGTAACTAATCAACAAGCACCTCATCTTCTAAAACTCTATTAAGGAATGCTGACTTCACGTTAATCTGGTATATCTTCCACCTATATTGTGTTGTAAGGGCTGAAATCATTCAAATAATATCAATTCTAGTAAGTGGTGCAAATACGTCAAAATAGTCGATCCCAACCTTACTGTCAATATCCTTTGACGACTTACATTGCCTTTAAATGGTCCACCTAACCATCAGGATAGTAATTTATGTTGTACACTCCTTTCACTTCAATAGTAAAGATATCAGCTCTTATTTATCGTTCTTCTTAATAGATGATATCTCTCCATTCATAGCCTAAATTCATCCTTCGTCTTTTGATGCGCCCTCCCACAAGATCATAATCTACAAATATCAAACGTTCATCTTGGTTTCATTAGTTTTGTCTATCTCATCGTCTTGGGTGACCGCATTATTTTAAAATCGAACTAGTGACAATCTTTCATGTGTTTAACCAGTGCTAAAGTTTGGATCGGTTGATTTGTTAGGTGAACCAAGTGGTATGTGTCTGTCTTCCACAAACTCTTCTCATTAACACCTCTAGGGTATTTAGTATCCTTTTGATACCGATCTCAAGCATCATGTGGTGTAATTGTCTTTAAATATCAATTCCTTCATAGCTTGAAAGATCGCAAATATTGTTTTCTGATATTTTTTTGAATCTGCGCTAACAATTCTTTTTTTTTTAATGTAATCAAAAGCTTCTCCGGCTTGTTTGGTGTAGCTTGTCTTGGCCAAACTTTATAAATCATAAAATCTAAAACAATACATTTAATTGGATAGACCAAATTTTGAAATTTCTCCAATTGAATATCAGTATTTGTTGTGGAATTGTGTCAAACCTGATTGGACCAAAATATGAAATAATTTCTTCTGATTTTTATATAAAATGCTAGCTCTATTACCAAATGTTATGATAAACATAATTTTTGAGGATCAATATAAATATACAACACTAATTTTATTGAAGCTAGGTAGATGAAAACACTTTGATTTACTATCTAGAACGAAAACGCTTAGTACAAACAAGCTTAGAAATAGTTCAAACGTAACAATGGTTGAGTGCTACTCCAACAA
Organism: Umbilicus rupestris; assembly: GCA_963678935.1. Classification (NCBI taxonomy): domain Eukaryota; kingdom Viridiplantae; phylum Streptophyta; class Magnoliopsida; order Saxifragales; family Crassulaceae; genus Umbilicus; species Umbilicus rupestris. The sequence continues at coordinate 8,059,907 of OY787628.1, read as the reverse complement.
GCAACTTCTGTAAGATAAGATGATTAATGTTGTGCTTTCAGATAAAGAATGAGATGAAGAGTGAAGCAAGTGAGCCGCCACATAGATTAATAGTCAGGAAGACATAATTTTATAATGGAATATTAGATCTAAATATGATTATATTTGCAAGTTTTTGATGTGGCTTTAGCACGAGGAGATGATATTGGATTTAGGTATAAGTTGTGGGTTGCTTGATCAATTCACAGTCATATAATGTAGACAATCAATTTTGTTTGCAGTTTATATAAATTGTAGTGACTCACTAGAGATCGAATTACAAAATATATGGGTTGATCGATGCATGTAACTTCAAACGGAAAAATTAACAAAGTTTCTGTTAGTCCCATGTTTTTGTATGGCATGTTTTGGCTAATGAGTTGTTCAAGTAGGTTAGAAATATGCGTAAAATAGTTTAACAAAACTCAAGACAGGAGTTGCTACGCAAGATGATTTAGCAAATGCTGAAATCTGCGCTAGCTGTGAACCGAAGGAGTATATTTTCGGGAATCTGCAGATTCTGAGAATCAAGAGGTGTGAAGCATATCCGCTAGATCACTGGAGTCTCGGCTACACAGAATATCTTCAATGACATCTTTGATACGCAATCGCTTGATACGGCAACAAGATAAGATCAATAAATATTCTAATGAATATTTGGTTAAGATCTTTTTGGAGATTAGCGAGGGCTTTAAAAGAAGTGGAACGGAGTTGAAGTGATCATCAAAAACAATATTCAAGTAGCTCTCTTGCATTATAACAATACACAAGAGAGGTAGAGGTCAAGTGATTGAGTGCACCCGACGGAGATTGGAGCTAAGTTATCACTCAAGCACGAGGACCAGAAGTATTTGCTGCAGCAACACGCTTTACAAACCCTGTAGATTTGTCCAGATATCCGCGAGGGCGTGAGTGGACAAGCAGCTATTCGGGAGAATGATGCTGCTGCGACAAGCCATAGAGAGGGATCTCTACACTGAGGGGAGCTCAGTGCGCATCCAGACGAGTCGGTGCTAGAAGGACTTAAAGAGGGAGTCTTGCAAGTTTGTACTTCGTTGTCCGATCGTTACTAGTGGATTGCTACTTGTTGGGGTTAGGAGTATTTACTTTTCACTCGAAACAAGTCGAACTATTCTTAACGTGTTTCCTCAACAGTTGTCACAACAACATCTGGAACAAGTTCTGTCGTCAGTACTAGAATCACATGTTGTATTAGAGAGGGCATCCGACACACAGGGAGAGATCGGAGGACTCAGAATAAGTGGAAGAGACATGAGGAGACCCCCCAGTTCGGAGGAAGATGAGTTTGGCTACTAGAAGTCAAAGATGAAAGCATATATCAGATCTATAAAATAGTATGCATGGAAGGCTGTTGTTGAAGGTTGGGTTGCACCAGCAGGCGCAGCATATGCTCTTGGAGTAAAAGCACCGAAGCCAGAAAAAGACTGGAGTGAAGAAGAGAAGAAACTATTCCAAGGAAATAGTCAGGCTTTGTATGCAATTATCGTTGCAGTTGATAAACAGAACTATAAGTTGATTGTTGGTGTTGAAATAGCAAAAGTTGCGTGGACAATTCTTGAAACAACTTTTGAAGGAGATGCTAAGATAAAGAAGATCTGAATGCAAATGCTGAGGCTTAGCTATGAACAACTGGTGATGAAAAATGATGAGACCATAGCTGACTTCAAACAACCGCTTGATGGATATAGTAAACGAAATGGGGATGCTCAGAAAGCATGTATCAGAAACTGAACAAGTTGAAATAGTTCTCAGGTCACTTCCTCATAAGTTTGATGTCAAGGTAACAGCCATTGAAGAAACGGTTGACTTGGAAAAAATGAAGTTGGACTCCCTCATGGGATCCCTTAGAGTCTATGAGATGAAGATAAACAGCAGAAAGTCAGCAGAGAAGAAGACAAGAGGAATTGCTCTAAAGGCTGCTGCAATAGACGCTAAAACAGAGTCTGACGATGAAATGAATGATGATCAAATAGCCGTGATGACCAAACAGTTTGGAAGGTTCATGAAAAAGATAGACAATAAGAGATCAAATTACAAGCTCGTGGTGATCAGGTATTTCAAGAGAAGAAGGAGGAGCGTAGTGACCAGATATACCCTGGAAGGAAAGATGATAGATTTCAAAAAGGCAAACGTAGGGAGAATGATCAAAATCCAAATGAAAAGATTCAGTGCAGAGCCTGTTAAGATACGGTCACATACAAAGGTACTGTGCCAACACTTTGATGAAGAAGAAAGCCATGGTAGCCACATACAGCGATGATGAGTAACTTTGTTACACTGACAACTGTAACTGAGGATATCACAGATCTTGTCACACTAATTGCTAAGGAAGGAGCTGAGGAGACAGATATTGACAGTTACTCTAACTCTAGTGATGGTGAGGAAATCAATGAGGAGACTCTAAGGAGAAACCTGAGAAATATGTACGCCAAGTGGATGCTGATAGCAAAGAGAAATGAAAAATTCAGTAACAATATCACACAGTTGAAGGAGCAAAAGAAAAGTCTGGATGAGGCTCTTGCTGCAACAAAGACCAGACTCAGTAGGGAAATTTGTGATCATGCTGAGACAAAGCAGGAGTTGGACAATCTGAGAAAGAGAGTAAGGATGATGAATTCTAAAACAAAAAACTTGAATGAGATCCTTGGTTCTCAGAGGTATGGTACAGGGCGGTCTGGCATTGGGAACACATCTGGAAGCAGCAAAGGCAAGAAACAGTTTGTTAGAGGAGAAATGTTGAGTCAAAATTCCAGCTTTACCTACAACAATCATTATAACACTCTCTGGACTAAAGATACCAGGATCTGTCATTACTTCCATACTCGAGAACACATACAAAGAAAGTGCAGGAAGTTCCTGGCTGAGTATGGGCGTACTAAGACACGCATGATACAAGAATGGATACCAAAGAGACATGCAAAGGAGGTATGTCTAGTTGCCTATAGTTCAATTATCAACTCGAACAAAGATATGTGGTACTTCGATAGCGGTTGTTCAGCATACATGACAGGAAATTCAGCATTTCTTAAGCATCTAACGCCACTTGAGGGAAGATCAGTTACGTTTGGAGATGGTGGAAAAGGAAAGGTTGTTGGAGCAGGTGTTCTGGAACTACCGGGATTACCCAGTCTGAAAAATGTTCTTTACGTTGAGGGTCTGCATGCAAATCTCATCAGTATTAGCCAGATATGTGATGACTTTTGTGACGTAAAGTTCACCAGAAACTCGTGCAGAGTTATCAATGCTGATGGGGGACTGCGTGATGCGTGGCAGTCGTTCTACTAACCACTGCTATTTGTTAGATGTTGCAGGAACTCTTTCGGATGCGAAATGTCTACTTACTAAAACATGTGAGATGAGTCTGTGGCACAGTAGGTTAGGGCATCTAAATCTGAAAGCTCTAAAGAAGTTGTCAAGCAGAAAGCTGGTAAGAGGGCTTCCTGCTATCAAAGGAGAAGAGAACAGAGACAAATATGCTCCAAGTAGTCGTACATCGACTCACCGAATCCTTGTTTGATTACAGAGAGCTCTCTGCGCACTTGTGTGGCCTTTGTTGGCGGGTAGTATTTGTCCAGAAACTTTCTCTGCATTTGATCCCATGTTCGGATACTACCTGAAGGAAGAGACAAAAACCACGATTTTGCTAAGTCAGTTAAACTCAAAGGAAATACTCGAAACTTAAACCTGTCCTCCGAAGCTGCGTATGGTCTCAATGTTTGGCAGATTCTGGTGAACTCTTGTAAATGCCTCGTCGCGACCTCTCCCGGTAATCCTCCAAATTTGGGTAAGTGATGCACCACAACAGTCTTTATCTCAAAATTGTCCTCTTCTAGGCCAGTATTGATGTACCATGGCTGCTCATTAAAGTTTGGTGCAGACAGCTCTCTCATTGTTGGTTCCGGTGTGTAGGCACGCCTGTATGGCTGATGCCCGTAAGGCTGCTGCTGCACATATTGCTGAGGCGGTGGGTTAGGCTCATTGAAACCTTCTGCTCGTGCCCCTGCATCCCTAGCCATAAATTCTCTTTCGGGAAGTTCCCTCTGGCGTGCTCTAAATACTCGCTCAGGCTCTTCATAAATTGTGGAATTTGTTCATCTTGATTTCCTGGTGGAGGTAAAGGACTGTTGTTGTTATTGACCTGATTTTGTTCGTTATTTTGGCGGCCATCACCGTTAACACTACCTGCGTGCGACATGCTGGAAAGAGCAATTTACCGCAACACAAAAGAATAACACAAAAAAATTAATCGAAAACTAAATATAAAAAGAAAAGGAAAAGAAACTCTTCACCGTAGCAGTTCCCCGGCAACGGCGCTAAAATTTGACGCGAGTCGTTGTGTGCGCCAAATTTGTATTTATAATTCCAAGCTCTAGCTAGTGTAGCGGCAAGCAAGGGTCGAACCCAAGAGAACTGACTGTGAAGCGATTTCCTGTAAATACTAAACTAAAGGGGATTTAAGCAAGTCGATTGCAAGAAAGAAAGTGAAAACGTATGAACATCAATTAAGAGAAGTATTCAGTCCAGGAAATTAAGTAGTGACTGTTATCATCGACATCTAAAGATGGCGATTCTATCCAAACATGTGGTCATTCCGACAAAGGTAACAACCTAGAGTATCCCGACAAAGGTGATACAAAGCCTAGATCCTACTGCTTGCTTCCACGACAAAGCTTCGACAAGAGTTAATAATTAGAATTGATGAGCGAATAGTTTCACGACAAAGTATACGCTAACCGTGCAATACAATTCATGCAAATTAAGATCCAGAACTTACAATTGAATAGAAACATGCATAAAATCTAAGTCTCAAACATGTATGTCACTAACTGAAAACCCTAAACTGACAGAAGTTTAGCTACTCATAGTCATAACTGAAAAATACATTAAACTGAAAAGAATGAAAAATACTATTCACGAGCACTGTTCACTGCTGGAATGCACTTTTCACGCCGAAAATACTGTTCACGCCGGAAAACACTGTTCACGCAAACCTCCAAAATTTCGTCTGGTCGTCCCTTCCAAACTCTGTCGTCAAAACTCTGTTGTGCCAAAATTGCCGTTTCCCTCTGATTACGAAACCCTAATTGAGATCGGGCTCTAAAAATTGATTTCGGACCGCGGGCCCATTGCTGATGTCATCAAACACAAATCGCGCCCCAAGAAGACATTAACTTGCGCGCCCGAAGAAGACATTAAGGTTCGGCGTGCGATTCTAAAGTTGCCTTCTGGCGCGTAACTCACTGAGATGCGCACCCATTTCCTTCAACGTCGATTTTCTCCCTAAAAACACCGTTTTGAGTCGCAAGTCTGTTTTCGTGTATCCCAAACACCTGAAATGCAAACAATAATTGTTCACAGAAAAACATGTCGAAATTATTGGGTTTAAACGGTTTAACGAGTCATATAAATACGCCTCATCACAGTCCAAGGGGGAGTATGGTCACTCGAGGAATTAAAAAGAATTATAAAGAGATGGTTCGCTTCGCTTATTTTGTACCTACCATCGAACCTAAACGAGTATGGGATGCCATATTAGATGAATACTGGCTTGTTCCTATTGACAATCTTATTTTTAACCGTTTTATAATTGTCACATATAAGTTTCAGGGGTCAAATTGTAGTCAAAAACAATATATAGACCTTGGTAAGCCAAGGGTCGATCCTAGGAACAGACGCATGTAGATACTAGCTAGCAATCAATGTGTTCAGCTACTCCTTATAGAAATTCTGGGTTTGTTTTAATTATTCTAATTGTCCTAATTAATATTGCTAACGGTTGATTCGATCAGAGAAAGTAATTCCAAGATCGAACTTCACCCATGCTCGCAACACAATTCATGCAATCAGTCACACCATATAGTCATGCAAAATAGCTTTGGAAATAACCCAAATTGACATCAAGTGAGTCGCCCATTCACGTATCATCACCTGAATTAATCTACACTATTGAACGCCACCCAATCACGGATTATCAACAGTTTCAATTTAGTAAGCCTAGGATTTCCAGACAAAAGATGTCAACTTTCCTATCGATTCATGTACTAACAATATAGCTATCATGTTTCGACATCAACTCAACTCAATCCGGTTAATTACCTCAGACCCAATCATCTTTTTGGTCCTTAACCTAATTTCGTTCTAACATGCAGTCATCCCAATCAACGATCAACAATGATAAAACGGTAGAATGAAGCATAATAGAATTGAAAAACATAAACTTGCATTAGACTAAATTGATGTCCGTACAAATCACATGAAATCAGGTGACAGGCATGGGATCCGTAAGATTCCAGAACTAAATAAACTACTAGATACTCATGGTGATTACTACCAATACAAGAATGAAGAGAATATAGAACGAAGAACCCGTGACGATGATCTTTACTCCAAGCTTTTCTCTTCTCTCTTGCGTTCGTTATCCAAATCGTCCAACCCGTGTGAATGAGCCGGGTTTTTAGAATTAATTGAGCGGTTCTTTATACTAACGGGTTTTCTCATCAGCCAGGTTTTTCTCTTCTCTCTTGCTTTCTTTCTCCAAATTATTTATACTAAAAATCAATTGAGCTGATTTTTAGAATTAATTAACCGACCGGTTTAGTGTCAAACTGGTGGTTCAGTGTCCAAACCGCCGGTTCAACTAGTAAACCGCCGGTTCTACATTGAACCGGCCTATCTCAGATAATCACGAAATTTTGTCTTTAGGGCCGTTTCAAAATCAACCCGCCGGTTCGACCAGTGAACCGGCGGTTCTTACTTGAACTGAGCTACTGTTCACTCAGCACTGTAAATCTGACCTTTCTTGCGTTTTTGACCATCTAAACCTTCGAATTACGTCTTGTGGTAAACTACAATGTTGTAGCCATTGAGTTAGGTCCAACAACATATAGAACGCCTCAATCAGATAAGAATCATATTCTAGGCAAGCCTTTGATGGCGAATAAGTCAATCTGCCCAGATTTGGTAGTATTCGTTTGAATCTTTGTGTTTTGCCTTATTTTGCTCCAAACGAACTATAAAGCCTCAATATAATATAATTTGATCTGAAATGAGAATAGAGTGGTAAAAACACAATGAAAAGTTCGGGAGAGGAGCAAAATTCATCATCGAATGAAGCGAATAATAGATAAGAAATTAACCGATCAAAACTCATCTATGCAAGAAGAACTTGGAGAGTTTGTCACAAATAATGTCTGGGAACTCGTTCCATAGCCAGTTAATGTGAACGTGATTGGTACAAAGTTGGTGTTCAAGAATAAGACAGATGACAAATGGAATATCACCAGGATTAAAGCTAGACTGGTGGCACAAGGTTATTCACAAGTTGGCGGGATTGACTTTGAGGAAACTCTTGCACAAGTGGCTCGCTTAGAAGTTGTTAGAATACTGATAGCCTTAGCTTGCTTCTTTAATTGCACATTACATCAGATGGACGTGAAGTGTGCCTTTCTAAACTGAGTGTTGCAGGAAGAGGTGTATGTAGCACAACCTAAAGGCTTCATTGACACTCATCAGCCAGACCACGTGTATTGTTTAAAGAAAGCATTGTATGGTCTCAAGCAGGCGCCAGAGCCTGGTATGAGCGATTAACACAGTTCTTGCTTCAACATGGCTATGAGCGTGGGGGAGTTGACACAATGTTGTTCATCAAACGGACAAGCTCTGATTTTATAGTGGCCCAGATATATGTCGATGACATAGTGTTTGGATCCACATCTACGAAGTTGGTGAAGCAATTCGTGGAGCAGATGCAGAACGAGTTCCAGATGAGCCTAGTTGAAGAACTAACCTATTTTTGGGCTTTTTCAGGTATACCAAAAGAAAGATAACATATTCATTACACAAAGCAAGTATGCTAGGAATCTGGTAAAAAATTCAATATGGAGAAGTCAAGTCACAAGCGTACCCCTGCTGCCACAAATCAGAAGGTGACTAGAGATGATGCTGGAGCAAAGGCTGACCAAACTGGAAGCTCTTTTAAGCGATCACAAGCTTTTCAAGAGAAAGCATATCCTGGACATTTCCCAGTACTCTGATCGGAAAAAGCATGGTGGGGAGAATGATCGACCTCCTGGAGGCAGAAAGAGTTGCACTGAACAGTTGAAAGCCAAAACCACCGCATCAGGAAGATTGCCCAGATGCTCATTGACCTCCGCTATCATCATCAGCTTGCTCCAGAAGACAATGCAGTTGGTAACATCTGAATCCCTCATCATTTGAAGAACTTTGTTGAACTCTAGTTGTTGAATTCTTTTCTGGCATTTTGTTGAAACATTTGCACTTATGTTCCCTTTCCGAATTTATGGTAACATAGGGGAGAATACTTTGGGGGAGTAGTTTTGAATCTTACTTGAACATTTACGATAGCATAGTAATAATGTATTTAGCAAAAAACTGTCAAGGGGGAGATTGTTAGTCCCATGTTTCTGTACGACATGTTTTTGGCTAATGAGTTGTTCAAGTAAGTTAGAAATATGCATAGAATAGTTAAACAAAACTGAAGACAGGAGTTGCTACGCAAAATGTTATAGCAAGTGCTGAAGTCTGTGCTGCTGTGAACCGAAGGAGTATAGTCTCGGGAATCTGCAGATTCCGAGAATCAAGAGATGTGAAGCATATCCGCGAGATCACTGGAGTCTCGGCTACACAGAATATCTTCAACGACATCTTTGATACGCATTCGCTTGGTATGGCAGCAAGATAAAATCAACAAATATTCTAATTGAATATTTGGTTAAGATCTTTTTGGAGATTAGCGAGGGCTTTAAAAGAAGTGGAACGGAGTTGAAGTGATCATCCGAAAAAAATATTCAAGCAGCTCTCTTGCATTATAGCAATATACAAAAGAGGTAGAGGTCAAGTGATTGAGTGCACCCGATGGAGATTGGAGCTAAGTTTTCACTCAAGCACGAGGACCAGAAGTATTTGCTGCAGCAACACGCTTAACAAACCTTGTAGATTTGCCCAGATATCCGCGAGAACGTTGAGTGGATAAGTAGCTGTTCGGGAGAACAAAGATGCTGCGACAAGCCATAGAGAGGGATCTCTACACTGAGGGGAGCTCAGTGCGCATCCAAACGAGTCGGTGCTAGAAGGACTTGAAGAGGTCCGATCGTTACTAGTGGATTGCAGCTTGTTGGGGTTAGGAGAACCCCCCCCCCCCCCCCCCCCCCCCCCCTCTCTCTTCAAGATCTGTCAACTTTTTATTAAATTTTCATAATTATTAAGGAAATGACCCGCTGGAAGCTCACTATCCAAGAGAAGTTTGACCTAGTTGGACATGAAGGGACAAGAGGGAGCCAAGGGGTCATAGAAGAGGAAGGATAAGCATTTGATCATCAAGATCCATAAAGGAGAGCATTAAGGGACACTTAATATAAAAGAGGGACGTCCAGCCATGTTTTCTTCATAAAAAAAAAAATCATTTTTAAGAGTTTCTTAGCTATATTAGACTAGTAGTATCCGGACATTTACTCTGGAGCCTAAATTCGACATTCAATACAAGGGTCAATCCGATATTATTTTGTTATATCAAGAGCCTTTCATCCGATCTGATTTTTATGGTTTCTACTACATATGAGCAATGAATGTTCATTTCTTTAAAAACAATTAGTTGATGTAGTCATTGATAAATTGGATTAAAAATTATTTATAGTTGGTGTAAAGCTCATTCGTTAACTCGATCATACAAGTTTTATCATAAATTTTAAACTAAAGCCACTAGTTCAAAAATATATATTTATTCTGATAACTCAAAAAGAGACAGTTACAAATGAGAGATCAAATGGGCAGTCATTTTTGATGTTGATGCCTTTTTTTCCTAATAAAAAGTGCTCTCACATATATTTTTGAAAATCGGGTTGATTTCAAAATCTTAGACCAAACTAACAAGTTATTATTCAAACCGCGAAGTATATACAGTTTACAAAAAGAAATTCCAATTGAATTCGGAAATTAGGTTTTGATCTCTACGCCGAGAAACATGCTGGGTGGACTGTACGGAGATCTTCCTCCGCCTTCCTCGACCGCCGACGATGACAGCGGCAAAGCCACAAACACCTCATCCTCCACCTCATCCTCAGTCTGGTCGAGTAGCGCCAAGATGGCTCCCGCCGCCCTCCGTAAACCCGCCTCTTCTCTGTTGGCGCCTCCTCAGTCAGTTCTCAAATCTCTGAATAAGCCCAAGCTCTCCCAGATTCCCAAGCTCGTTCCCTCTCCTGACCCTGGATTGAAAAGCCCTGTATTTCAGCCGGTTTTGGTCGGCGTCAATGCCCATGTCCTCGAGGAGTATGATCCGGCCAGGCCCAACGACTATGAAGCCTATAGGAAGGAGAGGAAGCGGAAGGCCGCCGAGGCTGAAGCCAGGAGAAGGCATGAGGAAGAAGAAAAGGAGAGGGAGAGGAGGGAGAGAGAGCGTGAGGCCGAGAGAGACAAGGAAAGAGAATCTAGGTTGAATATTTCTGGAGAGGAGGCTTGGCAGAGGAGGGCTGCTTTGAGTGGTAGTGCCTCCGCCGCCCCGCCTCGGTCCCCTTCTCCACCACCCAATCCTGATGGCTTCAGCATTGGCAAGTCTGAGACTGTGGGATTGGGGGTTGGGGCAGGTGGACAGATGACTGCTGCACAGAGAATGATGGCCAAGATGGGTTGGAAGCAAGGGCAAGGCCTTGGAAAGCAGGAGCAAGGAATTACTACTCCTTTGATGGCCAAAAAGACCGATAGACGAGCCGGGGTAATTGTCAATGCTAGCGAGTCTAAGCAGGAAAAGAAGGTGAAGGGGGTCAACTTTAACGGTCCACCAACTCGCGTATTGCTTCTCAGGAATATGGTATGGGTATAGAGAATTACTGCTGTCTGCTGCTAATAAACTTCATATATTAGCCTTTATACATCACAAACTCACTATCACCAGTTTCCCTTGAGGTTGTTTTTCTTTCAACTCATCTGATGATAAGCATAGTTCTTTTAACCATCTTTCTAGAGTCCTATTAGCTCTTTCGACTATTAACCTCTATTGGGTTATGCCTTGAAAACTAGACCTTGCTTTGATAAACATTCCTACTCAATTATCATTGAATTTTAGGTGTCATCATACATGTGCTAGTGTAGACGCGTGTGTTAGTAGTGGAATTTATTTATTTCAACTTTTTTGTTTTGTGTCATTTTTTAAGTGGTGTCAGCCGTATGTTTCTATTCGTTAATATATGTTCCATACTTACATGTATCTGTCATGTGCTAAATCCGACAAGACTTCTATTTCTGAATTACCTTAGTGGTCTAAACAACGAGTCTTCTGAATTACCTCATGATTTTGTACTTGATAATGTGAGGAGCTTTAGGAGTTTAGTGTGCCGTCAACTGTTTAGATACTTACATGTCAACTCAGTGTAATTGTTTTGTTACACTAGGTTGCACTGGTACTTGATATGGGAAGTGAATTGAGTACCCAGTTAGGATACGAGCCGTACCCGACCAATTGTGTATGTCGGTTTTCTAGGGGGACGGTTCGATTAAAAAACCGGGGACGTATTGGGTATGGTTTAGAGTAATTAAGATGTACCCATGCATTTTTATATTTCTAATTAAGTAAAACCCTAAAAACAAATATTTCTGAACTCCAACTTCGACTCTACTACGGCTGGAACTAGGCCTTCAAGTAAGAAAAACCATCATGTCTACTGTTTTTAATGCAAATGCATGTATCTGCCATCCAACTTCAATTGATGCGCAATAGCTTCAATTGATGCTGCAATTAATGCATGTGGAAGCTTCAATTGAAGCGCCCGGCAGCCTCAATTGAAGCATCAATTCAATCGCCCGGCAGCCTCAATTGAAAACTTATTGTTCGTTGAGGATTGATGTTCTTTTAATAACCATCTTTTAATTATTTAAGAAATTTAAACTTTTTTTCCAATACTTATTTATGTATAAATTTAATATTTTAATATTTTTTGTTAAATCCATATCCGGATATTTTTTTTTTCTATATCCGTACCCGTATTCTGAGATGAATCTGTGCAACATAAGTGTTACAGTATATCATTACCTGTCTGCAATTTTTTTCTGGTCGTCATCTTTAGAATGCCTTCTGAGTATTTTTGAACCAATTCTCAGGTGTTATCTTAAGTTTTACCCAAAAATTGACATGGTGATTTCTTAGTTGACCTTGAGTGGTTTAAAAAAGACAAGATGTCCTTTAACAAAATTACAATTAGTTAATGTAAAGGTTTTAAAATGGCGTCTGGCTGTACATTACAATATCGGAATGGTCTATTCCGTAATCTATCAATTTTTCTTTGGACTTGATAATGCTTATGCTATCCTTTACATGATTTATGTGGAACATTTACTTTCATACATTTGTGTCACTATATGTGCATTCAGATATGTTTACTAGTTGCTCTCCAGCATGTTTGTAGCTTTGGTTCCTATAAATTACAGGATTCCATATGGGAAATGATGAGGAAAACCCTACAGACAAAAGTCTCTTGGGCAGTAAAGACTCATGTAACCTTTACTTACTAAATAAGAGTGCAAATGAATACAATGATACATGCAAACTCACATTAACATGAGTACAATTCAAGAGTTCAAAGTACAGTACCCCCTGTGAAATTCTATTTTTCGTATGTGGACAATGGGTTATGCGAGTAGCACGTGTTTTCTTCTATCCTAATGTGAAGTTCCATTTTTTCTTTCCATTACGCATTTGGGAACTATGGTCATGTGATTTTTGTTTTCTCCAACAAGTTGTCAACTGTGGGTTTTTGGTCAGTTTCTTGGTCCATAATAGTATTGCTTTGCATTGGTGTTGGTTAATGTTTTTATGTATTATGCTTCCATTAGTAGAAAAGGAATGCATTTATACACATGGATGGCTGGGTTTTTCACTGTCATACACCAATCTTATCAACATGGTTTCTGATTTAGTACAGGCAACCATCTGTATCTCAGTATATACCAGCATCAGTTTGTGTGACTATCCTACAGTGAGGGTCAGTATTTAGTTTCGATATGTTAACCTAAGCGGCTCAGGTCATTTGACTTGGAGGATTAAGTATTCTTTCTGTTGAAGGGAGAATAGCTTGTGTTGTTGTTAGCTTGTTTACTTATTTTCATACTTATGGTAGACTGGCAAGTTCTATATCCCCTTCGGTCTTCTGTTAGTGTTTCTCTTATGGTAATAGATGCAATTTTTTTGTGAGATTGGGAGGTGAGATGTGAATACCCATATTTATTATTTATTTCATGATATAAGTAAATCAGTGCAATAAAATATGAATTTGGCCATTTGGTATGATCTAATTTTCACTCATTTTGAAGGTGGGCCCTGGGGAGGTAGATGATGACCTGGAGGATGAAGTAGCGTCCGAGTGTGCAAAATATGGAACAGTTACTCGGGTACTCATATTTGAGGTGGTGGATCCAAATTTTCCAGCGGATGAGGCAGTCAGAATCTTCATTCAGTTTGAAAGGCCAGAAGAAACAACCAAAGCTTTTGTTGACCTAGACGGTCGTTTCTTTGGTGGTCGAGTTGTTCGTGCGGCTTTCTACAGTGAAGAAAGGTTCAGCAAAAATGAGTTGGCCCCATTGCCAGGAGAAGTCCCTGGTTTTTAACTGTAAGCTAGTGCCTGGACCACATAAGGATAGCATTTTAATTATGAGTCATGGTGTATTCAGTTCTAATATGTGAGGTTGCAACCTCCAGGACTATCATCCCTCCATATTAATTACATTTTTGCATTTGAAGAGAAGTGTGAGCTTTTTGTGGATTCAATGCTACATTTAATGTGCCATATTTCAGTCCATTGTAACCCCTTTAACCAATATGTATGGAATAGTGACCTATGTGTTGTGGTCAATCTTAGTAGTGAAACATGTTAACATCCAACACTGACCTATATGGACACATCCACCACCAAATATGTCTTTTTAATTGAAATTAAATGCACTGCAGTGAAACAAACCCAAGGCAACAAACTCTGCAGCCACTGGATATCAGATGCACAACGAGCATGAATCTTTTGGGTGCGTTCTATTTCATTGAACCTAACTAAAGTACTTTGTTGCAATGCTTAACTTTTTACTGAAAAAATCAAACTTTAACTTAAACTAGATGCTTAAATAATGTATTCAAAGCAGTGATGAACTTAATCATACCGCTGAAAAGTAAGTTCAACCGAACAAATCCTTGATTTTTGTTTACAGAATACTCTTTAAACACATTTGATATTGGCATTTCAAGGATGATTATTAAAAAACCTGACAACCGACTATTACAAAACTTATGTTTTCATCACTGGCAAGTCTTATTGTGGCAATTCAAGGTCTGGTCTCCTGTCAAGCTCTTCTCTTGTTGATTCATCTGGAAATGCATCAGGATAGGTAGCTAAAATTCTGCCTTTTATGACCCTGTCACAAATTAGTGAAATTAAAATATTGATAAACCTATCAACATATATTACAACCAAAACAGATCCAGACGCTGTGGAGACAAAAAGAGGTATGCCAGAAAAACAATTGCATATAAGGCACAACATCTAATGAGCCACCTCAGTTTATATTAACCAGGTTGTCTTTTACCGATCAGATGAAATTGGAGGTGGTAAGAACCTGTATAAATAAACTACGAGTTCCACAAACAAAGGATTCAAAAAAGGCATGCAACTGCTAGCAACAAGGAAAATACAAACATTGAGGGCTGTTTACAATCACCATACAAAGCATTCACCAATTTGAACACATGTGAGCATGCCACAAAACTGGAAAACAATAACAGATGAATAAGCCCTCCCTCAAAGCGACATGTAAACTAATTATTTCAGCACCTCAAAATAGTTCTGTCAATCATTGGGAATCCCTGCACTGGAAATTATTTCTGCAAATCACATTACGTTATTCCCTCAACTGAAAACACATAGGTATGTATAAGATTATGCTGTTATTCAGTCGTCCCTAATTGACCATATAAAATATAATACTTAACAATTCTACAATGTGGAAATAAACATACTCTCCTAGCTGATTGATGATGTCGATTCGTATGAATTGAAATCAATAATGAAGCATCCAAAAAAGTAATCTTTTACAGGAGCATGAATGTAACTTTTAATGAACTTACAATAGCCCTTTTTTTTTAACAGCGCATAAAGGTGCTAGACTCAAAATATCAACAGCTCAGACCAAAAGACTAAGAATCCTGAACATCTACTTGAAATACTTCAGAAGGTGATGCATAATTATGCGCAAACACTGAGAAGGAATGTTTTAATGATTCCTAGAGAGGCATGACTCGCAATAAAAAAAGTACATGATACACAAAATCACAAACTCTATATCTACTTGTAAAGGTTCACATCTTGAGACAGTCCACGTAATGGCAGATTTGCTGGTCACTTAGTTAGAGTGCATGTAAAATGAGATCGAAAAAGAAAGATCGTGCTGCTCATATGGTTCATGTCCGATGCAAATTATCAGTCTACAGATTGGTTGCATCAGCCGCTCTTGGAAGAAGATCGTAGAGCCAAGACATATGTACAACCAATAGTACTTTGTCAAGGTGAAAAGGACAACTGGGAACAACTGGCCAAAGAGAGTACAGCCCATTCACTGCCGTTGCTTTCACCCAAGTATAGCATGCATGATCAAGAATACGAGAAGTCAGCAAGGGATACAATTGAAGAACAATTCACCAACCAGAACATATATACGAAGATAAATAGCTGTCAATAGTTCAGCCTATGTGTGTAAACTAACATATTAAATATCGGGAGGGCATGAAAGATAAATGAAGAGAAAATGCCCGTGAAATATAAAGGCTATCCCAAATCCACATCTTATGCAGTTCTCCTGGATGGACCAGCTGCTACACACAAGTGAAGGCTACAAGTTTGGAATTGTCAGAGATAAGAGCAAAGGATACCAAGCATGAGGCAAAATAGAACTGAAGAATGTGGCGGATAAATACATGACAGTTTCTTTTGGTCTTCTACAGTTGACTGTTAGGGTGGATTTCATATGCTCAATGGAGTTGACTATAAGAAACAACAAGAAAGTTATATGACCGTGAAGTACCGACGAGCTTATGGCATTTATTCTGGTTATGGTTGAGAACACGTTAAGAAAAGTTTAAGATCATAATATCATCCATAGGCTAATTGGGTTTCCTTAACAACTTTCATCCCCTGGGGTCTTTAATGTTATCCAGCAATAGGCTTACATTGCCAAAATACCCTTTCTGAGTCCTTCACATCAACTAGGGTTGTAATGGTTCAATTTGTTTTGGTTTTGATAAAAATGAATTGATTCCAATGTTATCCACATGGATGATAGATGGAAGATAACTCTTATGCTCGCATAAGCACGCCGATAAATCCTAATCTGCAGCTCAAACAAATTTGAGACAAAATCCTGGTTTATAAGCTAGATGCACTGCGGTAAATTCCAAATAAATTAATAGCCTCAAGAGAACATGGTTAAGTATTCAAGCATGCTATACCAACCAATTATACATCCTTTATTTTGGAAGTCACATAGAATAGAAATTTTTGAAACCATTATCTCAAGGTGAGTGAAGTACTAATTTGCTAAGAAGAGGCAGCCTGATTTATAACCAGGTACAATATCCTCATTTTTATGAAGCACTATCAATTTTAGCTTACATATATACTTACTTTCAGAACAGATATCAGATTCCGGTATCTATTAACTTCATCTCTACGTTGCATCTCCACCTGAAAAGGTACTAAAGAATCCCAACTTTTACATCACCAACCTTAGATGTCTAGTCCACTGGGTTTTTTGTGCGTGATAATCATAGCAAACGAAACACTAAAAAAAATCATGAATCTTAATTCTCCATCTTGGCTGTGTGGTGCATCAGGTTTTAGTTTTCTCATTACTATTGCGAATAAAGTAAAAGCTCCAAGTTTATGTCCCTCTTGACATACATAAGCATACCATTGAACTAGTTTTAGCTTATAAGTAACTAAAATTATGGCTAGCCAAACATTTGGGCATGTCCCCTAAAACATATTTCCCATGTGCCCCGACTGCGTTTAGCATATTTCTCAACTGGCCTGACTGATCCGTCAATGCCATCTTATCAAGGAATTCAAGCTACAACATGTTCCCTTGTATGAAGCCTACCAGCAATATCATTGTTACGCTTCATAGTATCGCTTAGATCCACGTTTGCACACAAGTTCAATAAGTATTACAGATGGGGGCATTTTAGGGATGCCCAAATAATAATAACCAAGCAATGCATCAATGGTTTTAATGAGAGAAACTTCATCGAATTTTGAAAGGAATAAACCAGCCGACCTTACCTATATGACCAACAAATGAATCTATAGCAGTTACGGCTTGTACCTGAGTTTCTGGAAAATGTAATCAAGATCTGACTTCATGGTCTTTATTAAACGTGTACTTCTTGAGAAATCACTTGAAACCTCTGTGAAGCAGTTTTCGGAGAAGTCATTGAAATGAGACAGCACTGCATTACTATCCTGTAGCCTCCCCAGTCTGCAAAATCAAACAATTCAAATTGAGATGAACAAAAAGAGAGTTGTTTCCTTCTTTTTTGACCTAATTAGCGGAGTACATTACATCCGGAAGGAATGAATGTTTTAGACGACGACAAGGAAGGAAAAGGAAAAAAGAGAGAGAGTTACATGAGCATTTGGTGTTGCTTGAGAGATTCAATATCGTCAGTGTTGATGAGGGATCTGAATTGGGTCGATAATTCTTGAGAAGCCGCCATCATTGATGAAGAAGCTTCTTTATCATCCATTTCCCCCAACGCGCACAAACCTCCTCTCTTTCTTAATTGCCTTGAATTCTGAAAAAAAAATTTATGAACTGCCACTGATACAGAATTGCGAAACTGATACAGGATTGCCAACATCTAATTAATGTTTTGCTATTTGTTTCGGTTCAACTTTAATTTTCTATTGTAATTCAGTTTGTGTACGGTTCAAGCCGTTTGAGTCAGAAAAATTAGATTATATCAGCACATTGGATGCTGAAATAAAATTAGAAATATTCCTATCCAGATCTCATCTTCACCTTCTTCCCTGTGTTCTTTTCCGTTCTGGCACCTGAACTTATTTCTCTTTTCATAATAAGTTCTTGTTCTGGATCAAACATCAGTCCTTGATTCCTTGGTGGTTTCTGGATTTATTTTTAATATCAGGACCCTGCTGATGCGCATCAGGTGGGGACAAGAGTGAGATGTGGCAGACGAATGAGGCTTCCATCCACCAAGTACGGGAAACACGAGTTTGTTACGTAGCTAGGTATGTGGTGCTGTGTGGAAATATCGAGGCATAACAGAAAGTGAGGTAAGGAGAGTGTGACTGGTTCGCTATGTAGCACTTATAAATAGTGCTAGAATAGTCCTAATAAAGCAGAAAAACAGTTAATCATCTATCTCCTTCTTCCCCTTTCTTCTACTCTGTTCTACTCTGTTTTTCTGAAAAAAACCCAGCGCCATCATTGGTGCTTTCATTGACCTCTGATCACCATGCCGGACACTCGGAGTACCACGGATGCCATCACGGCACTGACGACTGGCTTCATTGAGGTGAGTCTACGCACTCAGTCCTTGGAAACGATGATGCAACAACAACTCGAGGTGACGACGCACAACACTGCAAATGTAGATCGCGTTCTACAGTTGTATGAGAATCTCCAGGAGAAGGTGCAGGATCTATCGTTTACCGGAGGTCGAGCTGATAAGCAACCGATCGGATCAGCTCCAAACTCACCGCTCTTGCCGACGCCACCAGGCTTCTCAGGGATCACAACAGGCCACGGCGAGCAGCAGGGGAGGCGGGTGGCGAGTTCCCAGCCGATAGGTGACCGTCTGTGGCAGCAATGCCGTCTACGGTCCGTCTGCCGCGGATCGAAGTACCATCCTTCAATGGAGAGGATCCTGAGGGTTGGTTATTTCAGATGGATTGATATTTCGATCACTACGTGGTTCCAAGTGAGCAGCGGATTATGATCGCCAGTTCTTGTATGGGTGGGTTTGCTCTGAAGCGGTTACGATGATTATATGCAACGAAGCAAATAAGCACTTGGCCAGCGTTCGTAGATCTTTTGATGATGAAGTTTGGTCCATCTGTTTATTGGAATGCTGAGGTAGTGTTGAACAAGCTGCAGCAGACGACTTCGGTAGCGGAGTACATTTCCGAATTCGAATCGCTATCGACGATGACTCCGGGCCTCACCGCATCGAATCTATTGCATAGGTTCATGGCAGGACTCAAAGAAGAGATTCACAGGGAGATTGTTCTGTTCTATCCTGAAACTTTACCAAAGGCAATGGGAATGGCGCGTGTGGCAGAGCACAAAATACGAACCAATTAGAAGCGTGATGTGGAAGGGACTGATTAAACCACCAGCACATTCGCTGGGCAGTGGCACGGGTCCGCCTTATAATACAACAGGTACTTTTAATTCTTCTTTACCTATACGAAAGCTAACTTCATCGGAAATGGCAGCTCGAAGGGCCCGTGGCTTATGTTTTAACTGTGATGTGCTCTTCTCTCCTGGGCACAAATGTAAACCAAATATCCAATGTTACTTGTTGGAGGAGGATGGGATTGATGAATGTGAGGAGCCATTGGAGGGGCCTCAGGATGCAGGACCGGCTGAGGATGTGGATGCGCCAAGCATCTCTTTTAATGCGTTGCAAGGCAGTAACATCCCTAGCGCCTTGAGGTTGTCTGGTTCCATCCCTGGGAGCAAGGTAACGATTTTAGTAGATAGTGGGTCAATCCACAATTTTTTGCAGACTAAAGTAGCCAAGTTTGCAGGATTGGCAATCGAGCCTTCACGTCATTTAAATGTTATTGTGGGAAATGGGGAGCAACTAAGTTGTGATGGTGTGCGTCGGGCTATTCCGCCTCGGCTAGATGGCATTTCTTTCACAGTTGATTTTCATATATTACCAATATACGGGGCGGATGTCGTAGTGGGCGCATATTGGTTGGCCAGTCTCGGTGAAACTACGTTTGATTATAAGCACCTACGGATGAGCTTTCTGTATCAAGGGCTTCGGGTTCGTTTGTATGGCTTACCAGCGGCCTCATCATCTGCTCAGCTCTCTTTGGGGCAACTGAGACGAGCAACTTCTTCGCATTCGGTGGCCTCTTTTTTCCATTTAACATTATGGTCTATGGAGGGAGTTAGTGGGCATTCTCAGAGCATGTTTCCTATCATCACAAATAGGTTAGATGAACGGCAACAAACGGATGTGCATACACTCCTGCAAAGATTTTGTGCATCTTTTTGATACTCCGAAAAGGCTGCCTCCTGCTCAGACTTGGGATCACCACATTCTTTTATTGGCTGGTACCTCCCCAGTGAGTGTACGGCCCTATCGTTATCCGCGATTTCAAAAATAAGAAATCGAAAAAATGGTGAGAGATATGTTGGCGGAAGGAATTATTAGGCCAAGCACAAGTCCCTTTTCATCTCCGGTTTTTCTTGTAAAGAAAAAGATGTCACGTGGCGTTTTTGCGTGGATTATCGAGCTCTAAATGTTGTGACGGTAAGAGACCGGTTTCCGATTCCAACGGTTGATGAACTCTTTGACGAGTTGGGAGGGTCGCAATGGTTCTCTAAGCTTGACTTGCGTTCTGGATATCACCAAATTCGGATGAGTGATGAGGATGTTTGCAAAACGGCATTTCGGACCCATGACGGTCACTACAAATTCTTGGTGATGCCGTTTGGCCTTACCAATGCGCCAGCTACCTTTCAAGCTGCTATGAATGACATTTTACGTGCGATGCTTCGCAAATTTGTCCTCGTTTTTATGGATGATATCCTGGTATATAGTAAATCGTGGGATCTTCATAAAACTCATCTGAGGAGTGTTTTTGAGACCTTGGCTAGCAATTCATTGGCTGCTAAGCCCAACAAGTGTGAATTGGGCCAGGCCCGTATTCAATACCTCGGTCATGTAATCAGCGCAGAAGGAATGGATGTGGATGCATCAAAAATAGAGGCAATACAACACTGGCCGGCACCGATGACGCTGAGGCAGTTGCGGGGATTCCTCGGTTTAGCAGGCTACTATCGCCGCTTCGTACAAAAGTTTGCGCAGCGTGCTGCACCCTTGACAGAGTTGTTGAGAAAGGATGCTTTTATCTAGTCAGCAGGAGCATCAAATGCGTTTGTAGATCTGAAACAAGCTCTAACCTCGACGCCGACCTTAACCCTCCCGGACTTTTCCAAGCAGTTTGTGGTCGAGACGGACGCTTCAGGTATTGAACTTGGTGCTGTACTGTCTCAAGATAGTCACCCCATTGCGTTCTATAGCAAGCTGTTCACGCCCACTCTCCAACGCAGTTCGGCCTATAACAGGGATTTGGCAGCTATTATAATGGCAATGTAGCGTTGGCGGCAGTATCTGTTGGGTTCTTGTTTTGTAATTGTCACGGATCATCAACCGTTGCGAGAAATTTTAACTCAAACAGTAAATACTCCGGAACAACAACGATGGCTTTGTAAGATCATGGGATATGATTTCACTGTGGTGTATCGCTCAGGCAAGGACAATGCCCTAGCAGATGCGTTATCACGTCTCCCGGACGCGAGTTGCTTGACACTTCAAGTTTTCTCTCACCCTGTATTCGGTCTCTACGATGTCTCCGTCGTTTATTTTTGGAGCAGGCTGCTGCTAGAGAATTGGTAGAAGGGATCCACTCCTCACCAGAAAAGTATGAAGAGTATATTGTGGGGGATGGCCTTGTCCTTTTCAATAACAAGTTATGGGTACCAGATGATCCAACGATTCATGACCTCCTTCTCCAAGAGTACCATGATTCGCCAGTGGGAGGCCATGCCGGTATCGCCCGTACCATGGCTCGTATTTCACAGTGTTTCTTTTGGCCAAGTATGCGTAAGGACATCACAAAGTATGTGCGGCAATGTTTGGTGTGTCAACAAGCAAAGTTGTTAAACACGGCTTCCACGGGGCTGCTACAACTGCTGCCGGTTCCACATCAGATATGGCACGATATTTCGATGGATTTCATCACAAATTTGCCAAAGTCGCGTGGGAAATCAGCGATTATGGTGGTAATTGATCGGCTGTCTAAATATGCTCATTTTTGCCCCTTATCAACTGGTTATACTGCTGGATCTATAGCGCAAGCCTTCACCCGAGAGATTTGTCGTCTACATGGCATTCCGGGCAGCATTGTCTCAGATATGGATCCCATCTTTTTAAGCGCATTTTGGCAGGAATTGTTCCGTATACAGGGGACTTTATTGGCTCATAGTAGCGCGTACCATCCACAGACGGATGGACAAACTGAGGTGTTGAATTGAATATTGGAGGATTATTTGCGTTGTTTTGTGGCAGAAAATCAGTCAACATGGTTGGATTGGTTGTCGTGGCAGAGTACCATTACAACACTGCTGCTCATTCGGGTCTGGGGACGTCACCTTTTGAGGCTGTTCACGGCCGTGCTCCTTCGGGTCTGGGGACGTCACCTTTTGAGGTCGGAGATTGGGTCTTAGTCAAGCTTCAACCATATCGTCAACACTCCGTGAAGGGCCGCTCATCTCCGAAGCTCGCCAAGAGTTATTACGATCCTTTTCAGGTCACGGAACGCATTGGCGCGGTTGCCTACCGATTGGAGTTGCCCCCAAATAGCCGCATCCATGATGTATTCCATGTATCCATCCTCAAACGCTGCATGGCATCTCCTCCATTAGCTGCAGTGGATTGGCCTACTGACTTTGTGAATGCGCAACCAAGACTCATATCTGTAGCTATTCTGCGGACTCGCTTGGTGATGAAGGGGAACCTGGAGACTTCCCAAGTTCTAGTTCAGTGGCAAGGGCAGACCCCGGAAGATGCGTCGTGGGAAGATGAGCTGATGTTCCGAGCAGATTTCCCAAACATCGGCCACGAGGTCGCGGACTGTCCGCGGGAAGGGAGCAATGATGCGCATCAGGTGGGGACAAGAGTGAGACGTGGCAGACGAATGAGGCTTCCATCCACCAAGTACGGGAAACACGAGTTTGTTACGTAGCTAGGTATGTGGTGCTGTGTGGGAATATCGACGCATAACAGAAAGTGAGGTAAGGAGAGTGTGACTGGTTTGCTATGTAACACTTATAAATAGTGCTAGAACAGTCCTAATAAAGCAGAAAAACAGTTAATCATCTATCTCCTTCTTCCCCTTTCTTCTACTCTGTTCTACTTTGTTTTTCTGAAAAAAACCAAGCGCCATCACCTGCAATCCGGTTCCATTGGTATCAGATTCAACGATCCTGAACCCTAAATAATGATGGAAACAAGAGGGCAGACCATGGCAGAGATGAAGGCTCAATTGGAAGAGGTGTGTCGCCAATCCGAGGAACACACTCAGACGTTAACAGACGAACTATCTGGAATCAAAGAACTCCTTAACCAATTGGTTACCCAAGGAATGCCCAACCCTTCCGAACCCATCAGCTCAACTTCTGATTCATTACTTCACCAGAATCAGAGCCCAGATCTTCCTGATCCAGTCGGTTTTGGTCAAACCCCCATTTGCCATCCACATGCGATTCAGAAAGATCCTTTCTTGCTTGGAGGTTTGGCAACATGAATCTCCAAAGTCGAGTTTCCTAAGTTCGACGGCACACTGCTTAAGGAATGGATATACCGGTGTGAACAGTTCTTTCTTCTAGACAGCACTGCTCCGGAGCTTAAGGTCAGATTAGCATCCCTCCATATGGAAGGTAAAGCCCTGCAGTGGCATCATAACTTCATGAGTTGTCGTTACGATCAATTTTCCTCTTGGCCTGAGTATATTGTTTCTTTATCGAGTCGTTTTGAAAAGTTATTTGATGATCTGTTGGCTGATCTTGTTAGCTTGAAACAAGGTAGTGAAACCGTGGAAGAGTACTTGGATAACTTTGAATGTGCACTGACTCATATGCAGTTATCTCCGTCTCATGCTTTGCGTATATTTTTGACCAATATTCACCCTCATCTTGCTCTTCATGTGAGACAGTTCAATCCCTCTAGTGTTGCAGAAGCTGCCAGGGTGGCTAGATTACATGAATCAGCCCTGTCGCAAACCCCAAATCGATTCACCAGAGCTCCCTTCAACCAAAACAATAGAACTACCTCCCATACCTATACTAAACCCTCACCACCCATTCTGCCTACCCCAGATACACCTAAACTTTCTATCCCTAATCAATTTGGACCTAATACTTCCATTCCTAAATCATTCTCGGACAAACCAGCTCAAAAGTTCTCTTATAAGGAAATGCAAGCGATGCGTTTTAGAGGCCTTTGTATGTTTTGTGACGAACCTTATTCTCCGGGTCATCACTTGAAGCATAAGCGCTCACAGATTTATGTCATGGAATGTGAGGATAACGAGCTCTCTGATTCTGACGAAATTAATATCCAAGAAGCAACCCCCTGATGAAACTAGCAATGACCCTCCAGTAATTTCAGTGAATGCTTTAGATGGCCTAGCTATATTTAATTGTATGAGGGTGGTGGGACAACATGGGAAAAGAAGTTGTATATTCTGATAGATGCGGGCAGCACCCACAACTTCATTGATCTGAAGTTAGCAAAGAAACTTGGTTGTTTATTAGAAGCTGTCAAACCCATGCCCGTTTCTGCGGCAAATGGTAAAAATATGTTCTCTTCCTTTCGTTGCAGTAATTTTACATGGAGATTACAAGGATATACATTTAATGCTGATATACGTACCCTCCCTTTGGATTGCTGTGATATGGTTTTGGGAGTACAATGGCTTACTACCCTACGTCCAATTTGGTGGGACTTTTCTAATCTTCGGATTGAATTCTTTCTTAATGGGCAGAAACATGTATTGCGCGGTGTGACTAAGTCCAACCCCAAAGTGATCAATAATAGTAAACTGAACAAGTTAATGTTGCAGAATCCCCCAAATTGCACTATTAACATTGGGTGAAGTACCTGATGCTTTATTGGACAGTTCTTTCGACTATATTTGTTTTTCTCATATTTCGGCTATGGATGATGATATGAGCACTGACCCTGCGCTGCAAGAGTTGCTTTCCACTTATGCAGATTTATTCACGAGCCTACTGACTTGCCTCCTTTCCGAGAAGGTTTCAACCATACGATTCCCCTTTTAACTGGCTCCAACCCTATTAGCCAGCGTCCATATCGATACTCTTCACTCCAGAAAAATGCTATTGATAAAATTATTCAGGATATGCTAGCTCAAGGCGTTATTCAGTATAGCACAATTCCGTATGCATCTCTTGTTGTCTTGGTTAAAAAGAAAGATGGATCATGGAGACCTTGTGTTGATTATAAGGGACTTAATCAGCAAACTGTCAAAGATAAATACCTTATTCCTCTGTTAGAAGATTTATTAGATGAATTGGGAGGTTCAAAATATTTTTCTAAGCTTGACCTTTGAGCAGGGTTTCATCAACTTCGAATGGATCCAAGTGATATTTATAAGACAGCCTTTAAGACTCACTTGGGTCATTTTGAGTATCTAGTTATGCCTTTTGGCCTTTATAATGTTCCCTGCACTTTTCAGAGTTTGATGAATCATATTTTCAGGTAGGTGGCTAGCAAATTTTTGCTTGTTTTCTTTGATGACATACTGGTGTATAGTTCATCATGGACTGACCATATTCATCATTTGGAAGTTGTATTCTCTATTCTTCGCCAACAACAATTATATTTGAAGCTTTCTAAGTGTACTTTTGGTGCTGTCAAGATAGAATACCTCGAGCATTTCATTTCTGTTGAAAACGTCAGCAATGATCCAAGCAAAATTCAGGCCCTCCAACAATGGCTAGTTCCTACAAATCAAAAGCAACTTCGGAGCTTCCTCGGCCTCGCTAATTATTACTGCAGATTTATACACAAATACAGTATTTTGGCCAACCCTTTAACTTCTCTGTTAAAAAAGAAAGGATTCTTTTGGACCACTGAGTCTTCGAATGCTTTTATGGCGTTGAAGGCTGCTTTATCTTCTACGCCGGTATTGGCTCTTCCAGATTTTGAAAAACAATTTATAGTGGAAACTGATGCTTCGAACACCGGCATAGGAGCTGTGTTGATGCAAGGTAATCACCCAATCAGCTTTATCAGTCGAGCTCTCGGTCCTCGTCATCAATCATTATCCGTTTATGAGAAGGAACTTTTGGCAGTGGCTCATGCGGTTCAAACTGAAGTGCTTACCTTACGCATATACCATTTGTGATAAAAACGGACCAAAAGAGTCTCAAATTCTTGTTGGACCAAAAGTTTAGTACCCCTTTTCAACATATGTGGCTTTCCAAACTTATGGGTCATTCGTTTGAAATACAGTATAAGCAAAGAAAGGAGAATTATGTAGCGAATGCGCTGTCCAGGGTTCTCAGCTACTCCAACTGACTTTGTCCCAGGCTCACCACGGTTTCTATGACTCCGTAAAGTTGATGTGGCAAACTGATCCAGCCTTGCAAAGAATTATTTCTGATCTCCATGATAACACTGAGTCCCATCCCAGGTACACTTACATTAATGCCGAGCTGCGTTACAAAGGAAAATTGGTTATTGGCAATGATTCTAGTATTAAACTTCATATTTTCAGTGGCTTCATGATTCTGCAATAGGAGGTCATTCTGGCAGGGATGCTACACTTCATAGGATCAAGTCCTTATTTTATTGGCCTAAGATGAACACTAAAGTTCAAAATTATATACGCAATTATTTGACTTGTCAGAGAAATATCTGCTAGACCTGGTGTTCTACAGCCCCTACCAATTCCGGATGGAGTTTGGCAATCAATTAGCCTTGATTTCATTGAAGGTCTGCCAACTTCTGTGAATAAGCATTGTATTTCTGTGGTTGTTGACCGCCTCAGTAAATATGCACATTTTTTGGCTCTTTCTCACCCATATACTGTTGTTGAGGTTGCACAACTTTTTATGGATATTGTATTTAAGCTTCATGGCATGCCGCAATCAATTATCAGTGATAAGGATCCAACATTTCAAAGCCAAGTATGGACAGAACTATTTCGGGTGTATGGAGTGGACTTAAATTTCTCTACGGCATATCACCCTCAAACTGACGGCCAAACTGAGGTCACTAACAAGACTTTGGAGACATACTTACGCTAAATGACTGTTGATACACCTCATTCGTGGAGTAAATGGCTGTCGTTGGCTGAGTTTGGTATAATACGACCTTCCATTCGGCTATCCATAGTACTCCATTTGAGATTATGTATCGACAGCCCCCTCCTCTTCATTTGCCATATTTACCGGTGGAAAGCGCTTGCCAAGTTATTGATCTCAGCTTTTCTAAAAGAGAAGAGCTTATCAACTTACTGAAGTTTCATCTTTTGAGGGCACAAAATCGGATGAAGCAGCAAGCAGATGCACACCGCTCGGATAGAGTTTTTCAAGTTGGTGTTTATGTTTATCTCAAATTGCAGCCTTACAAACAACACTCGCTTAAGTCTCGCATTCCTCATAAGTTGTCACCTCGTTTCTATGGCCCTTTTCGTGTGCTTGATCGTGTAGGCAATGTGGCCTATAAACTAGAGCTTCAACCGGAGTCTGCAATCCATAATGTCTTTCATGTCAGCCAGCTCAAGCTATGCCCGAATCCTCCAACAGTGCCGACATCTCTACCTCAATATCTATGTGACTTTGGGGCTGTTAAAGAACTTGAGGCCATTCTTGATAGGAAAGTGGCAAAGCGACACAATGAAGCAGTGATCAAAATTTTGGTTAAATGGAAGGATTACCCAGAATCACATGTAACCTGGGAGTTTTATAGAGACTTCATTGCCAAGTTTCCTGAGTTCATCCTTAAGGACAAGGATGCTGCCAAGAGGGGAGTATTGATACAAGATTGCGAACATCTTATTAATGTTTTGCTATTTGTTTCGGTTCAAGTTTAATTTTCTATTGTAATTCGGTTTCTGTACGGTTCGAGCCGTTTGAGTCAGAAAAATTAGATTATATCAGCACATTGGATGCTGAAATAAAACTAGAAATATTCCTATCCAGATCTCATCTTCACCTTCCTCCCTGTGTTCTTTTCCGTTCCAGCACCTGAGGTTATTTCTCTTTTAATAATAAGTTCTTGTTCTGAATCAAACATCAATCCTTGATTCCTTGGTGGTTTCTGGATTGATTGTTAATACAGGATCCTCCAATCCGGTTCCAGCCACCGAATAATGAAAAACCATAGCTCCAACAATTCTTTATAAAATACATCTTTTTATAAATTCGTTGGCCCAAGCGTCTTTCAAAAAAAAAAAAAAAAAAAATCCTGTCTGGTTTTCAGTCAAATCACGGTTTTGATCGGACTGAAAATCCTCTTTAAAAAAAAAGATGGTTTTTTGAAATATTAGTGTCTTTTAGATTTTTAAAACTTTGAATTCTTATTAAAGCAGGTTGGTTTTATTTGCCAGTTTCTCTTCACTATTCGCTAGATAGAGGTTCTCTCTCCTTTGTTCTCTCCGGCGAGGACGGAGCTTTGGGGCCACTGCCAGCATTGTCCATCTCCATCTCGCTGTTGCAGCTGCCTTCGCCGTCTTCTCTACCGTTCAAGATAATTTCTACATTTAGGGTTGATCAGGGTTTTAACGGTTTCTATACGAATTGGTCGAAAAATGATTATAATTTTGTGGTTGATTTTTTTTTTTGTAAAATTCATTCCCTTTGTTAAAATCATACACATTTTTATTTTAAATTGATTTTTGTTGGTTAGGATTTTGGCTCAAGTTGTTGGAAATCTGCTATGTTTGGCTATGAATTGACTGAAATTTGTTGTCATGTTGTGGTAAATGAATGTGTTTTGATATCGTATTTTGGTTGAGCCCTCATTTTTTTATATTAGGTGGGAGTTGCTATCTATATGAAGTTAGATTATTTATATTTGTTTCGATAGAAGCTAAAATACGTTTTAAGTAATTGTTGAATTGAGAATCGAGAATTCGATGGAATAATTATGTCGATATTAGAAACGTTGACATAATTATTTCCGATGACTGCATTCAAATAAAATCTTTAAAAGGGTAGATGAGGTTGGACATAGTGATACCCATCAAAGATGGACGTCGCCTTCTGGGCTTCTTGCATTTAATTATGCATCACATTATAGTATTAATATGGATTTAAAAGTGTATATGATGAGGAACAATGAATTTTTCATGCATTCACTTTTGAAATGGATCTTATTTGAATCAAATGAGGATGGCATACACATGTGTCACAAATATTTTGCACTAAATAGAGTTGATCATTACAACTTCAAGTCGGATGTGTCTACATTTATCCTAAATTGTGGAGACGGAGAGGATGGCGCGTTCGAAAAGTGGAGAAAACAAATGCATCAATGTGGGAGATTACTTAAAAAAGTACATTTGTGCGAAAGTGCCACTATTTCAAAAGACAAAATTCATTTCAACAAGTCTTTCATAGCTATAGAAATCAATCATATTATTCGAGAGAAGATGAGGCTTTTCCCAAGAGCCATCAAGCAACAGATGTTCAAAATTTTTGGATATGACATTTTATATGTGAAAACCTGGAAAGTTAGACATAAAGCTCTTGAATTTTGTTCGGAGATTGGAAGGCATCAGTTGCACAATTTTTAAATTCATGTACATATTGCAATTTAATAACCCAGGAAGCATCGTGTTCTGGCAAACGTCACCGCTTTAAAGCGGGAAAAATAGTTTCCAATTGCTTTAAAAAATTTCCCGACAATATATGCTTATCTATATTGTTGACCGATAATTTGTATTGATGGGTTATATCTGTATGGTAAATACAAAGAGATGTTTTCGTAAGTATAGGTGCAAATTATCATATTCTACCTCTTAACTTGAGGATTCTTAAATGCATTTATACGAAAAACTGTTCTCATAAATGATTCTTAGAAGTCTTGAGGATGAACCTCTCATTGACTTTCAAGGGCTTTTTTTTTTATCCCTGCATAATTTTGAACCCTTACTCCGCCCCCGGTTGCACCGCAGTACTCTAGTTATGGGAATTGAAGTACATGTGTATTGGTCAGATCAAACAACTTATCCCCGCGTATTGGGCATCGCCATATTAGGTTACATGTATAGTTTAATTTTGTATCCTTAAATTTTAATAAATTTTTATCACTAGTTTGTTTAATTCTTGTGTATGTATTTCTCTCTCAATGTATAACAAATGAGATAGTCCCAATACTTAAAGAGACGTACCTCGACATATATTGGTCTTGTATCGAAACCAGTTAGACTATCAACAAAAGGTTGGCGTCATATGTTCGCCCCTCATAAAAGATATTCTTTCTAGACTTAATCGGATGTGTGTGAGGGATGTGGTGTTTGGATGCACGTTTGATCTCTTTCGACACATCATCCGTCTTGGGTATTATGAAAATTTGGATATTAACAATTGATCACATCCACGGCACATCAAAATCACAAAGAGTTGCATGCCATAACAAAAAAAAGATCGAAGAGGAATTGGTTTGAAGCATAAGTGATACGGTGGAACAATAAGGCAGGCAATATTGTCCTCATTGATTTGGAGAGTGATGGAGATATTGGCTATCTTGATGAGAGATTTATTTAGCCACGCAAGATATAACACTTTCCAATTTATTATCGATCGACTTCACAAGAGCATCCATCTCGTGTAAATTTCGTATTGGATTACTAATTAAAATTAGAAATATATAATTTTGTCCCTAAAAGAACAATATTTGACATTTTTAGATTTTTACTTTATTCTGACCTAGCGGAGTCACACCTGCATTTTTTTTCATATGAGGTTCGTCAGAATTGTAAGGTGGCTTTTGATTTTTTTTTTTCGTGCTTCGTATAATGATTTGGTGGACTTTGACGATGAGAGCCCGTAGGGAATTAATCCTCATACAGTTTCACACTAATACTCTCACAACAAACTCTTTCATTAGAGGTTTTTATTTTTAATTAACTTTTATTTTCATTAATACACATGGTGATGGTCCCTCTCAAGGAGTTAGTGCGTGTACCTGGGGATGCGGATGCGGATGTTGACATAAAAGATCATTCACAAGTTACCTAATTACAAATTGAAGGCTAGGCCGAATGGAGACTTAGATGTTATAATAAGCCTAAAAAGTCTATTATAAGATCAATATGTCCAGTTATTCGTTAGGCATTGAACGTCTCATGTATTTTTTTCGAAATGATTTGGTATTATGATTGTTAAGAATTTGAATCGAATCATTTTATTTATGTTAAGTTCAATCAAATTATTAACTTTCTTGGATGAGAATGTAGTATGATTTGTAAAAACACAACTTGTTTAAAGTTTGATTATTTCATGCAAGAAAATAAGAAACGCTATTAGCAATGGTGCTTTTATAGGAGTTCGAGGTCCGAAAATTTAGAGGCTTTGATGTTTTGTGCACCACATATCGCTGCTGAGTAGTGGTTTGGTTTTTTCAGCCATATGAATGGCAATTTGTTGCTTAGTCAACAACTAAATGAAAAAAATATGGTTTGCCGAAAATGTAGCAGAATGGTTAAGATTTTTTAAAAATATGTCATTTTAGGAATGATGTTTTTGAAATCACGGCGAGTCAAAACTTTTTCCAAAACAATAATGAAGAATATGAAATTAGAGTATTTGGATTGCGTTTGGTTATGAGAATTATTATGTTTTACAATTTTAAAATTTGATTTGGTCCTAAAAATTAAGATGGTGGTGGAAGTGAGTGGGCAGAGGGTGATAGGAGTAGAAAGTGATGGTGAAATTGAGATCAAATTCAATTTTTAAGAGATCTGGAATTTTATGAGTTAAAATTTTATTCTCATGAACTGCTCTAGCCCAATGTATTGAGGGCCCAGAAAAATTTAAATTTTATCTATTCTATTGATAAAGAAATTAATGAAAAAAAATCTTACAAGAATTATTAGTAAAGGTTGAAATTATTTGTACGATTATAAAAAGAGGGCTCAATTTCTTTTTAACTTTTTTTGCCAACGCATGTAAAAGTATAGGATCGGGGCTATTGTGATGATGATAGTGGTGGTGAGCGGTGTAGAATGAGATGAATTGGTGGTGGTGAGGTAGGTGTGGAGGTGTTGTCTTGAGGTGATGAATGATGATGGTCAAAAGTTGATGGCGTTATTGGTGGTGAGCGGATGAATGTAAAGATGACAATACATAATCTAATAATTTAGATATTTATGTTAACTGTTTAAATAAAGTTAAATAAAATTATGTCAAATATTTCAATAAAAATAAAGAACACACTCTTATTGACAGACACCCGGACACCAATTCATACTTTTTCTAATTTATAATAATTTCAGATTTTACATTTTTATTAGCAGCAAGAAAGAATAATCTGAGCCTACAGAAGAAGGGTCCATAGTGGGAAATACAAAAGGCAGAAAGAAAGGAAAAAAGAGTAGATGTGGGGGGACCCATAATAGAGTGATTCATTTTGATACAAAGAATATAATCCTTACAAGCCATTCTTAGATGGACACGTACATTACAACCTAAACAACTTCCTACCACTTTTTCCTGCAAAGGATGACCAGACTGAACAAGACTACTCATTTTATTCTCCACACATGCCGCCTCCCAGTAGAGTCTACTATTGATATACACAAGGATACAAGACTGCATAACTTCAAAGACAAGCATTGTAAAATGGCCAAACATGGAAATCCAAGCTTCATTATCATCCATTATCTGTTTTAAGACCCCTAAAAGAAGAAACAACCCACAGTGCACCATATATCAATATGTGCCATCAGAAAGTACATTGTTGGTCTTGCTCAAGAGTTGTCTTGGGCATTTGGCTGGGAGCTGTCCCCTGCTGCCACTTCTTCTTGTTGGTCATCCTTTTTCTTATCATTCAAAAATCGACCGCCACAGCCTCTTGCTCTACGTAAAGCATGTAAATGGCGAGACTCGTGCAAATATGGCTGCCAGTTCACATAAAACGTTGTTAAAAGTAAGATAAAATGCAAAATCTCTGATCTCGGTTAACTGCAGGCTAGTGGTTTAGGTTATAGTATAGCATCCAAGCAACTGTAACGAATTTGCATGAATAATTAACTCAAAGTAAACTCAGGTTTGTTACCCGTCAAAACATGAAAGTAACTTACTACCATCATAAATATATGTATCGGTCAATATCGAGCACAAACTTCCTAAAAAATAAATGAGGAACCATTGCTACTGGCTTCCAGTTAAATAGGCAGAAAACAGATCAGTAAAGACTTGATTATTCCAAAAATTTGGGTACCTTGCGAGACTTTACAAGCTTCTTCTCAGATTCAGCTTTGGCACGGGATTGACGGCGACGCAGGATGCCATGGTATTGTTTAGCATTCACAAACACGGGCTCCTCGACTGCATCTGATGGCAATGGAACTCCAGCCTGCTGCATTCCCATCAGCTGCATATGAACCTGAAACTAGCGGTCAGCTTACTTCTGAAAGTATAGACAGAATTATAAAGTCAAACTATCATGGCTTGATTCAAAACTATTGTAGGGAAATGTAACAATATGATACCACAGGTTGAGGGTTGTATGACTGTGAAGGAAACGATGCCTGATCATAAGGAGCAAAAATGCTTCTGTAATATGGATCTGGATATGGATAAGCACCTGGAGCCTGAAATATATAACAAAAGCTGAGATGAGAAGTTACACAGAAAAAAGCTACCTGAACAACACGTACGATGCAGATACGAGTGAGATAAGTCAATCAGCGGGGCAAAACTGTGCAGTATTAATTTCAAGTGTGACCCACTGAACAAGCAATGGCAAATACAAAATCTAAGCCTACAATAATTGAACATTATTTTCGATATTCCCTTCAGAGAAACTAGGGAGGCAGAAGAACGCAGACAAGGTAAATACCATTCCAAGTTGTGGAGGAATTGCATACTGCATATCTGGAGCAGGAACACCAGAGTGAGACATCAAAACATCTGCAGTGGCCTGGTTTTGAGGTTCAGCCGAATTCTGTTGCCCCTCAGCTTCACTATTATCTGCAGTTAAGACTGTGTTTCAAACAATCTAAGATTGGAATAAAAAAAAACCAAAGCTGGCTCTATTATTACTCCAACTAAGAAGAAAGGAACTTCACAATTTACAACAATGAATAATTAATTAAGGTATAACAAGTAGATCACAAAACTAAAAGAAAATAGCAGCTCTGGCTATGCTCAAATATAACTAGTTCCTCTAGCTCCTACATTACCAATCCTCAAAAACAAAAACAAAAATCATTGAGAAAATCAAATTTCTATGAAATTTTTTTTGCGAGATAAACAAAAGGCAAGCATTAAATTCAGTGGGAAACATAAACAATACCTGATGGATCATGTAAAAGAGAAGTCATGAGAGCTTCTTCTTAAAATAAGAACCCAAATAGAGTCTGCTGAACCCAAATAACAGTATCAGAAGAAGAATTAAGAGGCCAAGTATCAATCATCCTAGAAGCAAAAACATGATTAAATGATACTCATAAAGAGGTTGTATACACATGTAATTGGGACAGACAAAACTAACAGTCACTACAAAATGTTTAAAATAAATACAATACTAATAATAACCCCAATGTTTAGTGATAATAAGAAAACAGCTTAGAAATTTGATGATCACAATTCACGACTAACCTAATCCAGATTGAAAACTCAGCTGACTTACCCAATTAACAGGATAAACAGTGCAACTCAATCCATACATGCACAAGTTCAATGAAGCATACATATCATCCCAATACCTAAAAACACTTGAAAGTAACCATATAATATACCCAATTCCGAAGTTAAGGGCAGCAGTTGGCGATTGACAGAGTTTTCCGCATACGCGATTCAATCAAATCTAGGGATTCGAATTGTGGGGGAAAATTACCTTATCGAGATACTAATGTGAACTGTTCTTCGTCTTCGCCTTTGTCTTTCGCACTGAACGTGCACGTGTGTGTTATGTGTTGGAACACGATTAGGGCACTTGTTTGGGGAAAAACCACACAACAGATTTCACCGCTTCAAACCCAGACAATCTTAACATTTTACGGGAAAAATATAGTAATTTTATTTAATAAAAAATATATGAGGTATGTAATTCTAGTTACTTTCTCTCATTTAAAATTTTAATAAATAAATTATTTTATACGAAAATAGTAGATGGGGTACTGCTAAAATATTTTATTTAAATAAACGATTGCAAAACATGAATAAATTATTTAGTAATTTGAATATAATATGTAAAAGTGGAAAGACTTTGTAAGAGAATCAAAACTAAAGTGGAAAAGAAGCGTGATTGATTTGGATATGCGAGGAGGAATTGTAGCTAACAAAATGTTATAGTAAAGTCCTAATTTGAAACATTTAAGAAACATAAGCCAAAAGAATTAACAAGTCTCATTATTACTATATTATTTTATTAAAATTAAATTGACACAAATTCAAATTTTGGTAAAATGTATAAATCATTGCATATAACATATAATAATTCAGATCTATAAGTTACTTACTATTATGCACTTTTTATGTGACTTTTAGATTATGCACGAATAATGAAGGGATAGTTTTAAATTTGTAACTACTCATTTTTAATAATCATGTTCATAGTTAATGGGGTTTTTCCTTTCTCTCTATACCATCTGCTTATGACAGATTTCCTCAACCGGAATCTTATTTTTGTAGAGGCAAGCATGTTCCGAGTATTGCAAGGAGACAAGGAAAAGAAACAAGGACAGAGAACTGATTTGGGGGTAATGAATTTCTTGATTCATTCCTTGCATGTGTAGCTATTTACGCAAGAAAAAAAAAATGAAAAAAAAAGAAGAGGATACGTGATGGGATAAGGAGATACTGTTTAAGCAAGGAATGAGATACATTGATCACACTTGGTTTTAGTAGCTATTTTGTTCATTTGAATCAAGATCTTGGGATTTCCAGTCAATATGGTTGAGATTCCGTTGCCTTGATTTTAATTTTCCAAAGGCTTTAGTCTCATTCCTTTTGGTTATCTTCTCTACTTGGTCCCTATTTAATCCTTTAATTAATGGATCTGACAGTGCTTTCCTTAGACCTCACATAGTCAAACATATGACTCTTGTGGAAAGAAGTTGTCTAATGATATTATGTCGTCGATGTATATGTCTTAACATCATTATATTTGTAACGCCCCAAAATACTTTTATATTTAAAAGGACGTCACATCGGCCGCACGTCCCTTAAACCACCAATAGATGTACGAAGCCTCAATCATGCTTACAATTAATGAAAGATTCCTAGACTCCAAATTTCATGCATGTTATTATTTAAGTAAAATATATCCGACAATGTAAAATTCATGAACCAGTAAAATGTTGAAGTCTCTAAGAAACGCTTATTATTGTTCATTTTCTTTATTAGCGTGTCTCTCACTCGTTCCCCCAAAAAGTCTAGTATTCCGGATCTGAAAAATATAAACATGTAAAACATGAGTCCAAGGCTCGTGTAAGTAACAAAGACCCATCTAGCCGAATCATGAGTGTCACACATAATTCAAGAAATCGAACAAGAACCACGACAGTATATAGAAATACTTAGTAAAAATAACATTTGATATTTTAAACCGAGAGAATTTGTAAGACGAGCTTACGAAGGAACTTGTAATACGATGACATAAAGAACGAGACATTTCAAACAAATAGAACGGTTGCACAATCCAATCACGCATGCATGGGTCCCGGGACACTATTGTCGTATTTCGCCCTACGAGTAGGCAACATGAGTACCATATTTCGCCCTATGGTTAGGCACCAAGATTACCGTAATTTGCCCTACGGGTAGGCAACATGAGTACCATATTTCGCCCTATGGTTAGGCAACGAGAATCATTATCAGATTGTGAATCTTGAGTTAAACATGGACCATACATGAAACACGAGCAGAGAAATGAGACGAGATATGACGAGTTTTACAGATGACACGATACGAGAAGTTTTACTTACCGAGGCCGAATAATTTCACAAGGAATTACATTCATGATCCGATTTTAAAAGAACCTTTTGAAATTAATGAATACGCCATATAGTTTTACAAAATAAATTTAATAAATAACTAGAACTGGTCCGTGTTACATACCTCGAAAGCACTCCAAATGAACTCTTAACAAAACTAGGTCACGCGAAAACTCAAGTCAACAAGCACCTACAATGAGTACAAAATCCAATTGAACACTAAAGCACCACAAACGTCCAACATACATGATGCATCGATATATTAACCCAAGGACCAAATCTGCCATTTGAGTAGAGCATATTACTTATATAAACTTTTTAATTGCAAATTGAAACTATTGATATTCAATCAAAGAAAACCAAGACAGTATTTAGCAAATTGTAGGTTACGCGTCCTAACTTCAAATTCGATTTTAGGGCAACTCAAAATGAATTAGAGCATGTTCTTTATATTGATAAAAAGCTCTTTTCAAGTAGAATACGATAGAACTCAAGAACACTAAGTTTGAACATTGCAGTCAAGATATATATCCATTTGAAAATTTACTGTCATAACTGTCCGTACAATAAACAGATTCTAAACCTCACTTTTCAATCCTATTTCAAAATCCCTCGTTTTGAACCAACACACATACAATATATCATTAGAAAACTAATTCTGTGTAGATCATCAGAGAATTTAAAATCACTCATTTGAACACGGAAACAAGAAGTTATTCCCCATTGAAAGTTATTCGACAGAACTGTCCAGAGTTTGTAAAAACAGTTTTCAGTTTCATGTTTGAACCCATGTTCAGAAAGACTCAGATTGAATCAATATGCATATAATATACCATTAGAAATCTTGTTTTGATTAGAATAATTTAGACTCAAGAATCATCTCATTTGAATAACTAAAACAAATGTTACGTCATTTTCAAAATCAGTCATCGGAACTGATTTTTCTATTGAAAACATCATGACATAGGTTATGACATACCTCTATGAAGTTAGTTTCTCAATCAGTCATCAACAGATCCTTCTTATGACCTTGCCCTCGGAAAATGAGCATTTCAAACTCTCAACCCTTCTTCTCATTACAATAAGAGTGATATGCGTCAAGAGAGTATGTACTTACCTTGTTTAACCCCAAAAGTTACTCTCTAATGGTGGAGTGGAGCTGACTAGGATATCTGCAGGAAGGTACGGATGAATTCCTGTTACGGATGAGAAAGAAAGGGAAGAGAAGAGGGGTAATAATAAATAAAAGTTGTCTTCTCTTTCTCTTCTCCTTCCCAACCCTTCACTTCCCCATCTTAATTGTAATACAATGTATTAATTTCTTTTCTATTAAAATTCATTGTATTATAATATTATGCATTTTGTCCCCTACCAATTACAGATTGGTTATCATTATATAAACATATTGATGACATAGGTTTTGTCAAGTTGGAAATATCCTCCACAAATTTCATTAATCACTCAGCTTCTTTACCACATTTATCTAATGCAACGAACTCAACTTCTAGATTTGGTTATTAAAGTTTGTTTAGAAGATTTCCACGACACATCCTCACGGCCAAAAGTACGAATGAATCGTAGATACCTAAGTACTCTCATGATTGATTTTTAGTGTTATGATCCTGGATTGCTCGTATATTTTGCAAGTCTACTAATTGTGTAGGCATTATATAGTCTAGTATAATTCATAAAGTACATTAGACTTCCTATCAGTCTTTCATACTGTCCGCCTTATCTTAGACATGTGTTGACTTATGCTAATTGGAGTTCTAGATACTACACGAGAACTGTCTTTTCTAAACTTGTCTAAGATTTTTTTCAACATAGTGTGAATGACCTAGGGCAAGTCACTCAATCATCTGTGTAATTTTAAAACCTAAAATTACATCAGTCAGTCTCAAATCTTTTATATCGAACTTAGAGTTCAATAAAGACTTTGTAGACTTAACCATGCGATTATTGCTTCCCAAAATGAGCTTGTTGAGGTATGACATCCTTGACAAAACAGCACAAGAAGATGCTACAACACTCCCTGAAGATCGTAGCTGGAGCCAATTCGAAGATTGACAAAACATCAACAAAGTACAGCGACAAGCACAAGAAAGTGCTATAACACTTTGTGGACCACAAAAGCTGAGGAAAAATGGGCAAAAGACAAATGACAGAAACTGCTATAGCAGCCCGTAATGATTTGAAGCTAGATCAGAATGACCGATCATCTTGAAGCTGCACGGAGAGAGTCCGGCGAAGTGCTGCAGGTGTCGCGAAATCTCAGGGGGTTTTGATAACGCCCTCAAGTGACCAGCAAACGCCACCACACGGTCGGAAGAATTCAAGAAAATCAAGGTTTTTAAATTCCGATTTAGGAAACAAAATCTCAACAACTCCGTAAAAATCTAGAAGAAGGTTGAAGTGATGCTGAGCTGTTCTAAGAATCTTAAGGCAATTAAGATGTCCAAAAGCCGATCAATGATGGATGTATAAGAACAGTGCAGAGACTGATCAATTGAAATATCGAAGACAGAACACACACAACGAGAGACAATCGCAGAAGGCTGAGTTGTAGAGTTGTGTTGAGCGCAGAGAGAGATCAAAACTCACTGAGTTTTACCGAGCATTGATCCACCAAACTCAACTAGAGCATGGCTCATTAAAGGATCAATTAGCGTATTCGAAAAATAGCTGCGGACAGGTGCTGTTGTAGCGTGTTGTGGAGCTGAGTGACACTCCTTGATAGTGACAGGCGGGCATTGATCAAGGGGGATTGAGTTGGAGGAACTCAGAGAGAGACGGACAGATTGGCAGAGAGTGCTAGAGAAGTCGTCTACAAAAGTTACAGCAATTCTGGTACATAGATTTCTATATCATTCTGTTTACTGCACATTATAATAGAATATGCTAAGTCTATGAGCCAGTCTGTAGCTATTTGTTACTAGAAGTGTGTAGGTAGTACGAAGCGAGTTTGTAGGATCAGACTACTAGATAATCTGTGTGATCAGATTGAGCTGAGGTGGATCTAAGTTAGTAATAGTGGTTAAACTAGTGTCGCTTTGTTTTGGAATCCATTGTACTCTAACAGATATAGTGAAACCTTGAGAACTAGAAGTTGTCCTCCTTAGACGTAGGTAGTTGCCGAACTGGATAAACAAAGTGCTTTGCGTCTGTCAAGTTCAAGTTCTAAAAACAAGTTACCACGAAAGTGATACATCGACTGTCAAGTTCTACAAAACAACGCACTGCCAGAAAAACAAGTTCCACAACAGAGAGTGCTACAGCAACTGCTGTAACTCTTCACCAGCTGTGCACACTAAATTTCAGCTGGTATCAAAGCCGATCACTGGAGTGCGTTGTTGACAAATATGGCCGCCATGAAAGAAGGACAACGCACGAGCCGACGACCACTGCTCGAAGGAGGAAATTATGGCTATTGGAAATCTTGGATGAAGGCCTTTTTGAAGGCTATTAATGAAAAGGTATGGTAAGTAATTTGGATACTCCTAACCAGGAATCACCTCCTGAAGAGATTGGAGAATCATCTCAAATTTAGGAATATGAACCTGAGAATGAGAGTGATTCAGAAGATCTAAGACGCAGCAAGCGAGTGAGAGTCGAAAAGTCTTTTGGTCTTGATTTCTTAACGTATATGCTTGAGGCAGAACCTCGAACATATAAGGAGGCTATAAACTCTATTGAGGGTCCCTTATGGAAAGAAACCATAAGAAGCGAAATTGACTCCATTATGCAGAATCATACATGGGAGTTAGTAAATCTTCCTCCTGGTAATAAACCACTTAGTTCTAGGTGGGTATTTACTAGGAAGATGAAGGTGGATGGCGCAATTGATAAGTATAAAGCGAGACTTGTAGTCAAAGGGTATAGACAGAAAGAAGGTCTAGACTACTTTGATACATTTTCTCCAGTGACAAGAATCACTTCCATTAGAATGATAATTGCCCTTGCGGCATTGCGCGATCTGGAAATTCATCAAATGGATGTGAAAACTGCATTTCTCAATGGAGAATTGGAGGAAGAAATCTATATGGAACAACCTGAGGGTTGTGTTGTGCCAGGACAAGAGAGTAAAGTTTGTAGACTTATTAAATCTCTCTATGGTCTAAAACAGGCGCCAAAACAGTGGCATGAAAAATTTGACAGTGTGATGATGTCAAATGATTTTAAAATCAACGAGTGTGACAAATGTGTATACATTAAGAACACTAATCATGGATATGTGATTTTGTGTTTGTACGTTGATGATATGCTTATTGTGGGAAGCAATGAAGGCATGGTGAAGTCAACGAAAGCCATATTAAACTCTAAGTTTGATATGAAAGATTTGGGACTGGCTTATGTCATTTTGGGAATCAAAATTACACGAACAACAGATGGTCTCAAATTAAGTCAGTCACATTATGTGGACAAAATTCTGGACAAGTTTGGAAAAGAGAGTTCTGGTGTGTCTAGAACTCCAATTGATATTTCAAGACACTTGTCTAAAAATAGGAAAGAAAGTGTCAATCAATTAGAATATGCGAGGGTGATAGGCAGTCTGATGTACCTAATGAATTGTACAAGACCAGACATAACTTATACCGTAAGCAAACTTGCAAGGTATACAAATAATCCAGGATCAGAACACTGGAAAGCAATCGTGAGAGTACTGAAGTATCTACGATTCACTCGGGAATATGGGTTACACTATACCCGAGATCCTAGAGTCATTGAAGGATTTAGTGATGCCAGTTGGATTTCTGATATAAAAGATTCGAAAGCCACGAGTGGTTATGTATTTACCTTAGCAGGTGCTGCTATATCTTGGAAATCCTCTAAGCAAACTGTGATAACAAGATCCACAATGGAAGCTGAGTTTGTCGCATTAGATAAATGTGGTGAAGAAGCTGAATGGATAAGAAACTTTATGGAGGATATTCCAAAGTGGACAAAACCTGTGCCGGCAATTTGCTTACACTGTGATAATCAGTCAGCTATTGGACGGGCACAAAATGTCTTATATAATGGTAAGTCTAGACATATTCTTCGACGACATAATACCATTAGACAGCTACTATCTACAGGAGTCATTAGTATTGATTATGTAAGGTCCAAAGAGAACATTGCGGATCCACTAACCAAAGGGTTAAATAGGGACCTAGTAGAGAAGTCAGCTAAAGGAATGAGATTGAAGCTCTAACGAAATAAGTCAATGTAAAAGGAAAACCCAACTATGATGACTGGAGATCCCAAGAACTTGGTTCAATGGGACAACCTCTTTGCTGAGACAAAGTGAGATCACTGTGGGGGTAAAACCCGGACCCATTCCTTAATAATCAGTGATTCCCGTATGAGGTTAAGCTTGAAGCTTTTAATGATTTTGTGGAGTTGGAATTGGAAATTCCAAATAGGGTAATACAAGATTACCATAATAGGAATCACCTATGCGAGAGAGAAGGGTGGCCGCTTCAAAGGAGAATTACGTGGGCTTAATTCTTTAGCAACTCTCGCCGAACCAGGCAGGGGTTTCAGGGCCATAATGAACCCAACCATGAGAAATGGATGTATGCCAGGACAATATCTGTGGAAGATGTGTACTTCATTTACACAATAAGACGAACAATTCAAGGACATCGCGTCTACGGAATAGTTAGTAAAGAATGCATATCTTTCAAGGGAAGGTTCAAAGGTTATGCCCACCTATTCTTTGCAGATATTTTCCGCAGAAACTATCACCACTAGTGTCGAGTCTTGATTTGTTTTCAGTTATCGATTTTCTTCATGTGGGGGATTGTTGGAAATTTTGAATTTCATTGTGTGAAGAAAATGAGAGTGTCTCGTTTTCGAGAGCCAATTTCGATGTCGTATATATATCGAATTGAATAGTTAGAATCTTGATAAAAATCCTTACAAGGTGTACTATAAGATTGACTATTCGAACTC
The DNA here is from genome assembly GCA_963678935.1 of Umbilicus rupestris. Taxonomy (NCBI): domain Eukaryota; kingdom Viridiplantae; phylum Streptophyta; class Magnoliopsida; order Saxifragales; family Crassulaceae; genus Umbilicus; species Umbilicus rupestris. The sequence goes on along the minus strand of OY787628.1, from coordinate 8,016,930 downwards.
TTAAATTGATCAAGTATCAAATGAAATATCGGTACTTGAAGTTGCATAGAAAACATGAGAAGTTTGAGCCCATTGGGAATGGATGTCAAGGCTAATTGTTTTCACTTGGTTGAATCCCACATTGGTGGGAAAAGGCAAAATGTGTGGCTTCTTATACAATCTCATGTTGAGCATGTATAAGTTGTTTGTTTTGCATTTTTTGCTAAGTCGCCATGTGACATGATATCAACCATATAATATGCAATTTCCTAAGTATAAGTATCAAAACTACGCAATTTTGTGGTTGGAGATTAAGGGTTTAGGGAAGTCAGATATCTCTCCCATGATTTTGAGAAATCAGATATTACGTAATATTCTTCCCACGATTTTGGGAAATCAGATATTACGTAATATTCTATCTTCCCACGATTTGGGAAATCAGATATTACGTAATATTCTATCTTTCCACGATTTGGGAAATCAGATAATCACGTAATATTCTACCTTCCCCGAATCTGTTGGCTCAGGACAGCTATAAAAGGAGGGTCGCGTCCTCCTTGAAAATCATCCAAAAGGAAATTCGAAATCCAGCTCTCCTCCTCTTGTGTGTCAGTCACATTGCATTCTGTTTTCGGTGATAGTCAGAAGGCAGTACCATCCAGGTCGCTTCAACTGATCGGTGCAATCAGCTTGAAGTCCAGTTGTCGTATCCTGGGAAGCCGATTGCCAAACCACATCCCAGCACGTAAGGGAGGCAATTTCGCTTTAACGAAATTGCCGAGCAAGCGTCAACAATTCTGGTTTTGTATCTTGTTCAATTTCCTTTAGTTATTCACTGTTATTTTAAGTTCCTGTTTTGCTGTAAATTGTCTAACACGTGATTCATTCCTTGCATGTGTAGCTATTTACGCAAGAAAAAAAAGGAAAAAAAAGAAGAAGAGGAAACTTGATGGGATAAGAAGACACCGTTTAAGTAAGGAATAAGATAGATTGATCACACTAGGTTTTAGTAGTTATTTTGTTCATTTGAATCAAGATCTATGTCTCGTAGAACTTAAATTTTCATTATACATTGAGTTCTTTACCCCTTGAAATTCTGCTGCGTTGCTGATGCGGGGTTATAGCTTCTACTTAAGCACTCTCTGTATCTTTCTGCGGAATAATTCTACTGGTAGAATAATAAAGACACAATGATTTGTTCACCCAGTTCGGCAACTTGCCTACGTCTGGGGAGGATACACCGATTCTCAAGATTCCACTATCTCAGTTCGAAGTACAAACTACTCACACCTCTACTCCTCACCTAGCCAAAATCTTATTCTCAGTCTAACCAACTAGACTAGCTAGCAGTTTGATCACACAGACTCTCTTCGTGCTACCTACACACTTCCAGTAACAAATAGATACGGACATGACTCGAAGACCTAGCCGATTCTATTACAATGTGTGGTACACAGAATTCTTAAGCACACTCTTCACTAGAATTGTTGTATCTCTAGTCTACAACTATTCTATCTCTCCTGCCAAACAATCGGACACTCTGAGTTCTTCAAACTCAGTCTCTGCTCCCCCTCAATTATATAAGAACACCTCATTGTCCTCTTTTGTGCAGGTCCCAGTCATAGAACTGAAACCACTATCGGAGCACTTGAAGTACAGTTTCTTGGGAAAGGACGACACATTACTGGTAATTATCAGGAAGGGGCTGGAGCTGGAACAAGAGCGCAAGTTGGTCAAAGTCCTAAAGGACAACAGACAAGCAATTGGATGGACACTCGGCAACATTAGAGGGATTAGTTCGATAGTTTGCATGCAAAGAATCTTGTTGGAAGATGGAGCTAAATCATTGAGAGAACCGCAATGTCGACTCAACCCGATAATGATGGAAGTGGTAAGAAAAGAAATTCAAAAAATATTAGATGCTAACGTCATTTATCCCATTTCAGATAGTCAGTGGGTGAGTCCAGTACACGTGGTACCGAAGAAGACCGGCATAATAGTGGAAGAAAATGAAGCTGGTGAGATGGTGACAAAGAGAATTTAGAATGGGTGGAGGATGTGCATCGACTATCGGAAGCTGAATGCAGTCATTCGTAAGGATCACTTACCGCTTCCTTTCATTGATCAAATATTGGATAGACTGACAGGTAAGCCATTTTTCTATTTTCTTAATGGTTTCTCGGGATATTATCAAATCCCTATAGCTCCTGAAGATCAAGAGAAAACTACTTTTACATGTCCTTTTGGTACATTTGTATTTAGACGCATGTCATTTGGTTTATGCAATACACCTGGAACCTTTCAAAGGTTGGTGACTAGTATCGTTTCTGACATGTTAGATAGTTTCATTGAGGTGTTCATGGATGATTTCACTGTGCATGGCGACACGTTTGATGCATTTTTAGACAACTTGAACAAGGTTCTAGAGGGATGTGTGTCGATGAACCTTGTATTGAATTATGAAAAATGTCATTTCATGGTCACGCATGGTGTTGTGCTAGGACATATAGTCTCACAAGAAGGAATTAAAGTAGATAAGCAAAAATAGACTTAATTTTTAGTCTTCCTTATCCTTCCAATGTGCATGATATTAAGTCATTTCTTGGGCATACTGGTTTTTATCGTCGCTTTATTAAGGATTTTTCTAAGAAGGCGCTGCCCTTAACTAACCTCTTGCAAGAAGATGTACCTTTTGAATTTTCAAATAAATGCTAGGAGGCGTTCAACGAACTTGCACACGCACTGACTAGTGCACCGATCATCCAAGCACCAGATTGGGCGCAACCCTTCGAAATCATGTGTGATTCGAGCGACTACGCCGTAAGGGATTTCCTTGGACAAAGAAAGAAGCAGAAGCCTGTGGTGATCCACTACACGTCAAGGACCTTAGACGTGGCTCAGAAGAACTACTCCACTACGGAGAAAGAGCTCTTAGCGTAGTGTTTGCGTTAGAGAAGTTCCGTCCCTATTTCTTGGTTCTAAAGTTATTGTATTTTCTAATCATGTAGCAATTAGGTACTTGATGTCGAAGGAGTCTAAACCATGCTTAATAAGATGGATCTTACTACTCCAAGAGTTCGATGTGGAAATAAAGACAAGAAAGAAATGAAGAACACAGTGGCTGATCACTTGAGCAGAATTGTCACGAAGAAGGCCTCGATAGCCATCACAAAGACATTCCCCGACGAGCATCTCTATGCCGTGCGGGTAAAAGTACCATGGTACGCTCACATAATGAACTATCTGGTAGGAGATACGTTTCCACATTTCTACTCTAGAGTTCAACGGATTAAACTACAACATGATGCACGTTACTATAATTGGGATGATCTTTTCTTGTTGAAAATGGGAGCCGATCAAATACTTAGGAGATGCGTCCCTGATGATGACATAGATTCCATGCTTAGTTTCTGCCATGAGCATGCTTGTGGAGTCCATTTTGGACCTCGTAGGACTGCTAGAAAAATATTGGATAGTGGATTCTTTTGGCCTCATGTGTTCAAGAATGCAATCATTGTAAGAAATGCGATAGATGCCAACGTGTAGGGAATATATCTGGTAGGAATAAAATGCCACAAACGCCTATAATCGTTGATGAAGTGTTTGATATTTGGGGCACAGACTTTATAGGACCTTTTTCCTACCTCTAATGGGTATCAATACATCTTGATTGCTATTGATTACACATCTAAATGGGTAGAAGCTAAGGCCACTAGAAAAATGATGGCAAAACTGTTGTAGATTTCTTGCGTTCTAACATCTTTTGTAGGTACGGAGTTCCAAAGGCCGTGATAAGCGATCAAGGATCTCATTTCTGCAACAAGTCCGTGGCTGCAGTGTTCAAACATTTTGGAGTACATCACCGAGTTTCTACCGCTTACCATCCACAGACTAATGAACCAGCAGAGATATCTAACAGAGAAATCAAGTTGATATTGGAGAAGATGGTTAAGCTATCTAGGAAATAATGGTCCACACGACTAGATGAGGCATTATGGGCATATCGTACGGCCTACAAAACGTCTATCGAGACCTCTCCATTCAGACTTGTCTATGGCAAGGCGTGCCATCTGCCGGTAAAGGTAGAACATAAAGCATATTGGGCTATTAAACAATGTAATTTCAAACTAACTTCTGCAATAAAGAAGAGGACGCTTCAACTGAACGAACTTGAGGATCTGCGCCTAGAGGCTTACGAGAGCCAAACAGACTACAAGGCGTGGACAAAGATGTATCATGACAAGTTCATTTTGCGTCGTTCATTTGAAGAAGGACAAAAGGTACTACTTCACTTCTCACGTTTAAAACTAATGCCCAAGAAGTTGCGTTCGCGTTGGACAGGTCCGTACACGATGATACGAGTATTCAACCATGGTGCGCTTGAACTGAAAAAATTAAGCACGGGGAAAAAATTCATGGTGAACTGTCAGAGAGTGAAGCACTATCACGGGGAGATAACACCACATGATGAGGAGTTCGAGCTGGCTGAGCCGTAAATGATGGGCAATGAGAGGTATCGTCAAGGCAATGACGTTAAAAAAGTGGGCTCCTCGGGAGGCAGCCCGAGCATAGTTAGGATTTATTATTCGTTTCTTTTATTTTGAATCTTGCATGAATATCCTTCCAGACGATCTAATTGTACCGTGAGAACACAGTTTGTTTCAAGTGCGGGGTGGGGGAGTTAGTATGTTATGTCAGCATGTTTACCTTTATTAGCATACATTAGTAGTAGTTAGAGCACGTTTTTCTTAGTTACTGCGATGACGCTGATTTTATGAGACTATACGCTACAATGAAGATGTTGATTTTATGAGATGATGTTCGATTCTATGAGCTTCTGATGTGTATGTTTTGCATGATTTCTGTAATATTGTGATGCTAGTGACTTGATGTTATATGTTCTTTTGAGTTGAGATATTACAGGATGTGGAGTTGATAGAAAATGTTCTAGAACGGACTTGACACACGTTCGAAGGTTCAGGGGATTAGTCGCGTAGCACGCTGAGTTTGTGGAGCTTGGCACTCCAAGTTACGAGGATTGAGACTTTCACTCCACCTTTGAAGCGTTTATGCAATGGTGGGACAGGAAAACAAACTGTTCTATCTCTAGTCCTAGTAACCCGGAATGGGTAGGTAACCCCTATCTTGCCTCGCACTGAAAGGATAATGATGAGAAAGAGCGGGACGCGCTCCATATGCTGTTATTCGGAAGCTATCATTGGAACGGTTCAAAGAGTAGAAACGAAAAAGGACAAGCAATTCACATTGGAGAGCGAAGCTCGAAAAGAAAATTCAGACAGATGTGAAAGAAAGAAAGAGAAAAGCAATTGAGTTGAGTGAAGTCTTCGGACTAAACAAAACAAAAAAGTTTCAAGAGCTGTCCTACAAAAAAGAAGAAGAAAAAAGTTGAGTTCCTCATAACTTAGATTTATCACTTGCCAGACAAAGCAAATTCAGCGTAGAAGCGTGACTATGACCTTGAGCTGAAGAATGGAGTCAGGAGTCTAAAGAGGACTAGCTCCTAGTCATCCATTGAAATTCAATCTCTACCTCACAGGTAACATGTATCATTGCAGTTTCTTACTGATCATTATTGACTAATGAGCGTGAGTATATGTCAATGAACTGATTAGTGAAGATACCTCGAGCAGATTCAATGTTTAGTCTTTGGCATGACAGGAGTGATTTGAGTGCTTGCGAGTCTTGATTTTATTCTTGTTCGGGGACGAACAAAGATAAGTGTGGGGTAATTTGATGGAGCGTATTTCTACGATCCATCGAGTTGCTTATTTCCATTATTTAGTTGCATTTTGCGTGTGATAAATTACTTCTTCGGAGTGTTTCGCATCATAGGTGTATCAAGACTGCTTTTGAGCTTTTTTGCGTATTAGGGGCATTCTAGACCTCACTCAATCACTCGAGAATGCCAAGGAGCAAAGACTTGATCGCGAGAGCATCAACGAATATGTTTTGGGCGAATTCTCGTTGCTCGAGGGCGAAAACGAGCGAGAATATCAAAAGTGATTCGCCCAAGCAGTGCAAGAAACACGTTTGGTGCAGCATGAATCAAATGTGATTCGCCCACCTTCGAAACCTACTGACACTTTGATTCACCCACGCAGTGCACGAATCACTTTTGGTGCAGTACGAATCAAATGTGATTCGCTCAACTTTGGAACCTACCGACACTTTGATTCAACCAACCCTGGTCGAATCACTTTTGAGGCAGCACGAATCAAAGTTGATTCGGTCAAAGTCAGGTCAACCCGGTCAAAAGCAAAGGGTATAAATAAATTGAGATGGAAAAATTCAGGGAGCCTCTCTTGGGAAAAAATCCTAGACCAGAGATCATCGCAAATTAGAGAAACACGAAGTCGACGCGGTGAACAGTGATCGGTGAACAGTGCGCGGAATAGTTTGTGTACTCTCTGAACTTTGTATTTTCATTATTATTAGATGGATTGTAATAGCTAAACCCTAACTCAGTTTGGAGAATTACATTGCAACGTTTGGTTTGAGATCTATGTTTAATAATTCAATTTAGTGAATTACTATTTTTCGTATGAATTGCATGCCTTGATCATCAAGTTAGCATAGCCTAGCGGTGAAACTGAATTGATATCTAGTGCGTGATACTGGATTGACTGCCCTATTAGCGAAGCCTAGCGGTAACACATAATTGGTATTGTTAGTCAAGTAATCGTTAACCTATTCGAGAACTCAGCGGTTAAGAGTAGGTAAAATATTGGAGTCGACATTGCTTTAGCAGGATTGTTAGACTAGAACAGTAGTTTTTACTAGTTGATGCGTGTTCGATCGTGATTACTAGTTGTAATGCATATCCCTGAACTAATTCTTTCTGAAATTGATAAACAACATTCTTCTTGAAAACAACCCCCCGTTAATTGTTTGTAGAATTCTAGACAGATTGCTCTCTTTGGGTTCGACTCTGCTTACCGCTTGCTAGTATAGTAGGTCTCTACAAATAGTAATTTGGCCCACACAACGACGTTTTGTCATTTCCGTGGGTTCACTCAACTCCGGTGACGCTCCCTCTTGATTGACGACCTTCTGTCAGCTTACGGAATCGTTGCTCAACGCTTTGATCGTCCGTGTTCAGCTCAACGGTGGGCATGTACTTGATTTTCAACGAAACTCCTCTCCAGTTGAACATAATGATCAAGCGTGGATCACACTCATCAAGTCGTAATCTCTCTCAAGCTTCTTCAGTGATCGCACTCTCGCTCTTCGCTCTTGCTTATCGCACTTTCTTTGCTCTCTTTCTTCTTTCTTCTTTTCGATGTCTTTGGAGACGCTGCCCATATCCTATATATATGGTAGAGTTGGGCAGATTATAGAAGTCCTAGTCCAACTAGGACTTTCCCAGATTTAGGACACTTCCTAAATCATTTTTAGTAATCCGAATGTTCTCATGGATTTTCGTAGGTTGTTTTGAATTCGGTTGCAACAATCCTAAATCAGTTTGGAAAACTTCGGCCAACTGTTATTAATTATTTCAGTTTTTCTCTTCCAGCTTGCTTCACCACTTGCTGTAGCAACTGCACGGATTTTGTCAAGGATGCCACAATCCTTAACAATGCCGATAAAATTTACGTAAAGGATGATTAATGAACTTATAGATAATTTTTCATGGATTTTTATAATGTGTTTTTTATTTCGTGGGCCTAATTATATTTGATTTTGTATAAAATATTATTGGTTAGCAAATGAATTTCTATTTTTTAAGATTCACTTGTTTGTGGAGGCCCAATATATATAAGAAAAACTATAACATAATGAAAAGGGCTTTTATTAATTAAAATTAATAGGTTGCAGCATATTTCATAAATACATAATTTTTTAGAACCATCACAAATATAATTTATAAATTTTCATTAAAATTGTAATCTTTTACAAAATTGTCTATTAAATGTAAAAAGTTGTATCAAAAGATGTTATAATAATTAATAAATTAGTAAAAGTTGAGAAATTTTGAAGCGGAAATACGGTGGTCTAATTTTATTGTTGCCGAAAATTTTAATTAGAAATGTAGTTTACTACCCACCCGACGCTTATTTATTCATTTCCATTAACACAAAGGATGATATGAGAAATCCTAAATCTAGAAATTATAAAAAAAATATTAAATTATTCCACTTGATAAAATAATGCTTTTCTGAGTTGAGGCTGTTCCACATCTTTATGAATGAGGCATAAGGCCATCCTTATCAATGAACTTAAAAGAAGAAGATCATCATACTAATTTTATTCTCTCTTATCATCCTACAATCTTTTCTCAAATATTTTTTCAATAACGAACTCAAAAAAAAAAAATCATAGCATTCTCTCATCATCTCTTATTATAATATTAATAAATAATAATATTTCTCTATATACCTCTATAATATATGTAAAGTTATAATAATAATTGAAATTAATATTCAAAATATTATTAATATATTTGGATGTAATTTAATATTTATAAGCTTTCAAAAAAATGTGTTGCATTTACATGACAAAATAATTGCATAGTGCGAAAATCGTGTAATGCATTAATTAGTATCACGGCCATATTTCTGTCATACAATCGACTTTCGTTTAGAAATCTACACAAATATTTCCAGCAATGAAAAAGGATGAACCTACCATGCTTTCTTTCATGATCTCTCTAAGGACATCATCGTCATTTTGACCACTCCTCTTTCGTCATAAAATGCAGCCCACCTTAAAACGGCTGACTCAATTCTGCCCAAACAGACCTTTAACCATATCTGTATTCCTGAAAGCAATTTCATTTTGGTTTGATTGATCTCACCGCCTCGAAAGCTGTCTAAACGTTTTTCCAAAACACTCCTTTCTTTTGATATGTTTCAACCAACTGATTTGAACGAGTGTTCATATATGATGAGATGAGAGCTTCATCCTCAACCGTCGACCAAATTCTCTTCCCGGCCAACTAATATGGAGAAGCTAGGGGAGGTGATTGGAAGAATGTTTTTCGTGATAGCAATTTGGTATAGTATTGTTGGGTTGGTTGAACCATCTCATTATCATCTTCTTATTCCACCTCTTCTACTTCATTATTGGCGGCATATTAATAACCACCAACGTACCCATAACCGCTACAGTGACCAAACTCCTTTGTAGTAGAGTATGAATAATGTCGCGATGGATCTTCAGAGAATTGAGAATAATTTCGTAGCTCTTGCTGCGAATTTTGAACTCCAACTTTAAGAAAACTTTGTTTTCAAAAGCGGTTTTGCTTTGGTTTTTTTTAATATATAATTAGGATGATTAGAATCCATAATTATGGCGATCTTTTGTAAGAAGAAATGAAAATCGGAGAAAAATAAAATAAAATAAAAATAGTAAGAAGGGAGATTTTTGTGTATTGAAAAACACACCAATATGAAGCCCTATATATAGAGCTAGAAACAACAAATTTATTAACTTATTTTGAAACAATGTTATTTGGTCATTCGTAAGTATAGAAAAATCAAAAAATGGTCCGAGGAGGCAATACAAGGTTACCATGTGTCTGTCCCTTGACACGCTCCCAAAGGTCGACTGGCTCACTCACGTAATCAAAAATCAAAACCCCTTTGTCAGACATTAATTTTTTTATATCAATAATGTCTTTATATATTCTGCCTAAAACCCTATTAAGTAATCCACCAACCCACTTCGCATCCCTCTCCCGATCTCTGAATTTTTTTCACTTCCGGACTCGATCGGATCATGGCTCATTCCGCTCTCTCCCAAGTCAGTTATCCTTTTACTGTCAATCAATTTCTTGTTTTGTTATCTTATCATCATCGTTTCTCTAATTTGAATTGCAGGCTCCATTAGCAGTTCCGGTTGGTGGCGATTGCTCGGCCAGAAGATGCGCGTTGAAGGTTGTTATTTTGTGTAATCTCCTTCTAATCTGATTCTGCTTGCTTCTAATTTTTACTGAAATAGCTCAGTGGGTGAGGTGAATCTTTAGGATGCTTATTACTTCACGGGAAAATTTGAGGAATAGATTGCTAAAATGGTTTACTTTTGTACACGAGAATGAGGCCACTTTCATCTACGTATATGGATCTTGATGTGTCAGTATATCCATTTTTCCTTGATTTAAATGTCACTATGAATTGAGCATTGATATATACTTTGTGGCCCGGATCTGTTTTTTTATTTTGTCCTTGACTTCTCTAAATCTATAATTTGTCTCCAAACCGATAGTGTCGACATCAAGGTGTCCTTAGTGATAGCAAACACACCACAAACATAAACTTATCTCACTAAATTTGAGTTTTTTAGGAGCACAACGGTAGTTTTTTTTAGATTGATTATCCAGATTTTCAGGCAATAATAATTACATGATATTTGTTGTCAGGGTACTTAAACAGAGTTTCAGATTCGCTCTTTTTTTTCATGTTTTATTTTTACTTATCTGTCATTTCATCACCAGTTTGAAGTTTATTTGATGCAAGAATCCATTGACTTGATTGGGTGAATCTGTTGCAGACCCAGAATTTAAGCTTCTCTAGTAAACAATGGTCGCCTGCACTGTACCTGGGTTCAAAAAACAAAATTTCAGGATTACGAAGTCAGTCTATTGTTTGCATGTCAGTACCATCTGCCCAATCTTACATTTCTAAGGTGGAAGTTGGACCCTTAGCTCTCGAAGATGTAAATGAACCCCCACTTAACATACATAAGCCCAAGGAACCCTACACAGCTACCATTGTGTCTGTCGAGAGGCTAGTAGGACCTCAAGCACCGGGAGAGACTTGTCATATTGTGATTGACCATGGGGGTAACGTTCCCTACTGGGAAGGGCAGAGTTATGGTATTATCCCTCCCGTAAGTTTCTCATTTTTGAGTTTACCACCCTCTTTTCCCAAACATATTAGCGTTTAAAGTTCTACTGCAAATATTAACTGCTCCCTTCGGTTACATTTTTAAAGTAATTATTTTTTCTTTGTTCTTCAACTAATTGGTAGACACTAGGATTAGCTGCCAAGTATGCATAAGTAGTAGATGTGGATAGTTTAGTGTACTCTTCATGCGACCTGTGTATCAACTTATTAGTGCAAACAAAGCATTTCTTTTTAATTATCTCCACTTTCGTTTAATACACTTCAGGGCGAAAATCCTAAGAAACCTGGAAGTCCTCACAATGTCCGTCTGTATTCAATTGCGTCCACAAGGTATGGGGATAGCTTTGATGGAAAAACGGCCAGCTTATGTGTCCGACGTGCTGTTTACTATGATCCTGTAACTGGGAAGGAGGATCCATCTAAGAATGGTGTTTGTAGCAACTTCCTGTGCAACTCAAAGCCCGGTGACAGTGTGAAGATTGCAGGTAAATATATGACATGTTAACAATCAAGACTTCGACTTCATACTTTTGCAGCACAGAAATTCATTAACTGATTATTTTTCTCCAGTTCTAAAACTTTTTAGGGTGAGAGCCTCGCCTTGAAAGCCATCAGATATTATTTAAGTTGAATGATAAATGTTTAGTTTTGTTACTAATTGAGTGCGACACTGCAGGTCCTTCTGGTAAGATAATGCTTTTGCCTGAAAATGACCCAAATGCCACTCACATAATGATTGCCACGGGTACTGGTGTGGCCCCTTACAGAGGATATCTCCGCCGAATGTTCATGGAGAATGTCCCAGCATACAAATTTGGCGGTCTGGCTTGGCTCTTTCTTGGGGTGGCTAACTCAGACAGTCTTCTTTACGATGACGAGTTCTCCAAATACCTCAAGGACTACCCAGACAATTTCCGGTATGACATTGCTCTCAGCAGAGAGCAGAAGAACAAAACGGGAGGGAAAATGTATGTCCAGGACAAGATTGAAGAATACAGCGACGAGATCTTCAAACTTCTAGACAACGGAGCGCACATCTATTTCTGTGGACTGAAGGGAATGATGCCTGGAATACAAGAGACTCTGAAAAGGGTGGCTGAGCAGAGGGGTGAGAGTTGGGATGAGAAGCTGTCGCAACTCAAAAAGAACAAGCAGTGGCATGTTGAAGTTTACTGATTCAGCTATCTTTCATCAAGGAAATGCTATTTGAGTATCACCATTTCATTTACTCAGCCGGTGAGTTGAACATTGTAGTGAGCCATATGATGGCCTTGTACTTCTCTCTCATTTATGCGTCTCAATAAAACCACAAAATTTCAGACTTTCTTTGTGAAATATTCAAACCAAAAGATTAGATTTAAATGCCATATGCTAATCTCAAATATTGAAACTTTATATCTAATGTTAGTGAATTATTTTTTTTCTAACGCGCATGAATATTGATTGTTTAACTTTTAAGGTTAAAATTAAGGGTGAATTACAAAAAGGATATCTTGACTATCACTAGATTTCAATGAAGGTAGCGGATTTTTTTAATTTTCAATTTACGTGTTTTTAACTTAATTGCAAACATTATATTATCCGCGTAGCCAAACATAATTAGAATAAACGATTTGAAATTAAAATTTTGATGTACCCAAACAGATTACTTTGAATGTCATCAAAAACAATCTTGATTTTGAGATGTTTCTCAATTCTCATCATCCCGATTCCCAACTGCCAGCAAGCATTAAAGTAGAGCAAGTCTCATTGTTAAAAACGTAAAACATAAAAATAAAAATAAATGAAGTTCATAAAAATGAGTCAGGCCTAATTGTTCATTCGTGATTTGAGCTTGATCTTTGGAATGAGCTTGGTGAAGCATGATGCTGCGAATCAGATGTATTCGGCCTGGTAAACATGCCTCCATTAATGTGTATTGGACTGATAGGTTATGGCATTTTGTAAGGAACAGCGCCCCCAATCGTTTCGTAATCATTAGTCTGCTCTTTAACTGGCGGTACTTGATTATAAACCTAACCAAAAAAATCATAAAGACATGTCAATACGTGTAAATAATGTTATCTCAGAAAAAGCATCACCACACATATGCAAATAAAAAGCACAGTCAAAATAATAAAAATATTCAAAATTACTTCCAAAAGTCTCAGTCAAACGAAAGGCAAAAAGTTCACCACAATTGCTGTCAAGGCATTTACTATCAGTTTCTTAAACATTACAAATATCATATTATTTGCTGAACTTACTTGATTTTGTCTATCGTGGTGGACAAAGAACAAAACATCAACTATAAAAAATCAACACCAAAAATCATAAAACTTGATATAAATACTAGTAGTTTAGACAAACCTTTGGTTTTTTTGGTTGTGACGTGTTACACATATCATGTGGTGGCTCTTGAGGTCTTAATTTCTTTAGCTGTCTAGCCATTTTCTTTCTTGCTGCATTCTTTCCTCCAACTATGGCTCTCTTTATATCATAGCTGAAATTCGGCAGCGTTGCTGATGCGGAGTTATACATCTCGGAGGTACAACTTCTGTTGTAGCACTCTCTATATAGTTACAGCTTTTGGAGTTACAGTTTCTACTGTATCACTCTCTGTATCTTTCTGCGAAATTTATTCTACTAACAGAATAAGAAAGACACAGTGTTTGTTCACCCAGTTCGGCAACTTGCCTACGTCTGGGGAGGATCACACTCCGATCCTCAAGATTCCACTATCTCAGTTCTAAGTACAAAGGACTCACACCTCTACTTCTCACCTAGCCAAAATCTTACGCTCAGTCTAATTACCTAGACTAGCTAGTAGTCTGATCACGCAGACTCTCTTCTTGCAGCCTACACACATTTAGTAATAAATAGCTACAGACCTGACTCTCAGACCTAGCCTATTCTATTACAATGTATAGCTCACAGAATGCTTAAGCACACTCTTCACCATAGTTGCTGTAACTTTAGATTTTACCTCAGATTCTCCGAGCTCTCTCAACTACTTCAATCTGACTTCCGCGAGTTCACACGACTCCAGCGGTGCTCCCCCTCGATCAATGACCCCTGTCAATATCCGAGAACTCAACTTTGAGCTCTGATCATCGGTGCTTTCCTCACCGCGAGGATTCTTCAACGGCTTATTTACTTGATCTTCAACGAGTGTCTACTCCAGTTGAACTTGCTGATCAAGCTTTGATCAGACTCTCCCAGTCATGATCTCTCTTCGCTTCATCCGTGACATCACCCTCTAGCGCTTTGCTACCGCTCTTTCTTTCTTTGTGTGTGTGTGTCTACACCTCCCTCTACTTTCCTCTTGTAGCTTTTCAAGTCGCCCGGGATAGAAACCTTGTTGCCATCATTATCAGAATCTTCTCATAAATTCTTGCAAGGTTGTTGGAGATTCCGTTGTCTAATATGGACTTTAGGATCCTTATCTTTTTTCAAATATGTGCTGGCAATTACTGAGCTCTGGATGAAGTTTGCACGTCCCCAGATGCCTGTTGTGCATTCCGAAGTCTCTCCGTGCATCTCCAAGATGATCGGATATTCTGCTCTAGCTCTGGGTCATCAGGGAGTGTTGAAGCAGACTTTGTCTCTTCATTGTTATTCTGCACTAGCTCTGGGTCATCAGGGAGTGCTAAAGCAGACTGTCTCTTCATTGCTATTCTGTTATAACTCTGGATCATCAGGCAGTGCTGAAACAGAATCTGACCTCTTACCAATCTGTCTCAGCTCTTGTGGTCCACAGAGTGCTGTAGCAGATCCTGTCCTTTGTATGTTGTCACGGAGTGCTGAAGCATCTTCTTGTGGCTTGTTGCCGTTTCGTCAATCTTCAGATTGTGCTCTAGCCACCAATCTTTAGGGAGTGCTTCAGCACTCTTTTGAGCAGTTTTATCAAGGATGTCATAACTCAACAATCTCCCCCTTGGCATTTTGACAAAATCTAAGGACTCTTCTGATCTCAAGCTTTCCCAAGCTTGTCTTTAGGCTCCCAAGGACTCTTCTGATCTCAAGCTATCCCAAGTTTATCTTCATACTCCTTCTAGAGCAGCTTTGTTAGTTTCTTCATAAAATCTCTTTCGGATGCTTGATGAAGACTTCTGATAACCTGTGAGCAACTGGGAAATTCCCTAACTTGTTACAACGCCGGCAGTAGTTCTCCGGACGCTCTCTGTGAAGCACTATATTATGGCTATTCTGTTATAGCTTTGAGTCTTCATGGTATGCTTATAGCATCTTTTGGTAGTTGTCTTCAGACAGCTTGCTTCAACTTCTGTTGCCACCAAAAGCTATAGCATTTTTTCAAACTGCCACAACTTGAAAAAATTTTATACAATCTTCCACATCTCTAAGATTTCTTTCAGATATACCATCTTTTTTTGAAAGCCACTTTTGGCAATAATGGTTTTCCAAAAATTTTGATTTTCTCATCTAGTCAGCGCTTAACTAGCTGTATCTTAGGTGACAATTTCAGTAAAAGCCATTCTTTCCAATGCTTCTTTTATTGAAAACCGCATTTGGGAAGAGCGGTTATGGGAGAAATACAACTCAGTGGACTTTGAGTTCTATTTCAACAAAAGCCGTTTATCAAAAAAGGGGAGGAGGGCAGCCTGACGGCAAAGAGGGGAGAAGAGGGAGAGAAGAAGAAGATGCCACTGATTTGTGTTCAAACAAAAGCCGCCTTTTGACAAAGGCGGCTTCTATTTGAACAAAGGTCCAAAATCGCTTAGAGTCCACTGCGGATTTCAGAAAAAGATGGCATATCTAAAAGAAATGTTCGAGGTGTGGCAGATTATAAAAAATTGTTTCAAATTGTGGTAGTTTGAATTTTTTTTTTTTGTCGTTGTGTTATTTTATTTTTAATTTCCCAGTATTGTTGTATAGGTGTGGTGGAGAAAGAGTAAAATGTTTTTTTGGGTAGAAAATCAAATTGAAAAGCTATGAATACATGAAAATTTTAGATTTGCCCCACATAAATATCGGAGTTCACCAATACCCCACTTTTAAAAATTCTTTTTCAAATTGTCCTCTTTTTAAAAGACCGGTCTCTCAGTTTTTTTTAAGAGATCAATCTTAACAATACCGGTCTCTTTGGCTTATAGACAATTTTGTCCCTCAGCATTACAAGTTCACATTGCCACAATCGGACAAAATTATCGAAGCGTACCTAAAAGAATAAAGACCGGCCTCTTAAAAAAGTGAAGACAAAACCGATCTCTTAAAAAAAACTAATAGACCGATTTTAATAGGACCGATCTCATTTAAAAGGGGGCATTTCAAAAAGATTTTTCATATGAAATATTCTTGAAATCAAATTTGTAATTGAGACAAATCTAAATTTTTTTCTGAAGACATCAAATCTCCGAATGGCGCCAAACATACTTCTTCACCCCATTTCGCGCTTCATTCACTTGTACAATATATACAAGCTACTCATCTTCAGATGTCTTCTTGTTGACGCTAGCAGCAAATTCTATAGTTGCCTACAAGTTGTTACCTCAACATTTCCAACTCCCAGCTATCTTGGCTCCTGCCCGCTTATTTTTAAGATAATGGCAAATCACATTTCCAACCAAGCAATAAATTCCAGCTTAAATCACTATGGATCTGAGTGATCCTGTGGTGCAGGACCAGCAGATCATCTCATCACGGGTGCTCTGGTATCTGTCATGGGTCTGTCTATTATTACAAGGTCAATATATTAATGACATTTTTGAATGCTTTCATACTCTTTTGCAAAAAGTTACCCTCTCATTTTGGTGGTGTATATAAGAAAAAAAATTTAGAATTGCTTCCAAAAAAGTTTTTCAAATGTCCTTGTTTTCAAAAATATTTTTCAAATGCTTAATTTTTAACGAATTCGGACTTAGCAAATCCGGATGTTCAAAAATGCTTCAATCCGGGTTTGACAAAATCGGACTGGTCCGAAACCAATCGATTGAAACTGAACTCGTTGCCTTATCCGATTTGACGGTCCAATCAGCTATGCAGTCAGCAATTTTAATGAGTCTGATTTTACGAAAATCGAATTTAAAATTGAATCTGATTTTTGTAAAAGTGGACTGAGCAATCTATCACCTCAAAAGTCATTTGCGGGTGATTATAATATATGTTTTCAAATTGAAAAGTTAGGCTGCACATTTTTTTTTTTTTTTTTGTCTTCTTCTAATGTTTTGCGTTTTGTTGGCAGTTAATGCGGTCCAATTCGTGAACCGTCTAGATACAGACCAGACCGGATCCATCGGAAGGTAAGTTTGCAAACCCTTAATGCTCAACTGAATTTGTTACTTTTTCCGTTAATGCCAACAATCGAACTTTGTTAATTTTTATGGTGTTAGAAATATGGAACAGCTAGACACACCGAGAATTTTATTCTCTTCGAGTCCGGTTTTATGAAACTGGATTCAATAATGAATCTGGTTTTCGTAAAATCGGACTCATTAAGATCGCTGACTGGACCGTCACGTTAGATAAGGCAAGGAGTTTGAATTAACCCGATTGGTTACGGACCAGTCCGAGTTCGACAAAATCGGACTGCATGATTTCGGAGCAGTCCGGTTTTGTCCAACTCGAATTGCATCATTTCTATCCAATCCGAGTTTCCAAAGTCCGAATTCATTGAAAAATAGGACATTTGAGAAACGTTTTTTAAAACAAGGGCATTTGTGAAACTTTTTTCAAAAACCGAGGCCATTCTAAACTTTTTTCTATATAATATAATCAAAAGGCAACCATAGCGAAATATTAGTTTTTGAATTTTTTATTAAATTAAACAATGAAATCATAATGATCATTTTGTGCGTTTACACGTGGATAAAATTATAGTGTTTACCATTTCACATTGATACAGCGTGCGTAATGTTATAGATTGTGATAGATAGTCAGACTCGTTGATTCCGCAGAATGCCGAGACAAGATTTTAAAGCAAGAAACCCTCAAAATTTTATTCTATAATATTCAACTGCTTTACAATGCGATGTATACAGTTTTTAAATAGAAAAACGAAACGAGAAAAAACACCCTAGCACAAAGAAAATACTAAATAAAATAATAAAATGATCAAATGGGATAAAAGCCCATACGTCACAAGCATAGCTGATGAGAATGGTACGCAGGTCTGTTCCGCTTAAAAACATATTATGAATCCACCAGATTCCGACAGCTCGACGTCCGCTAACCTGCACCGTCACCATGCACCTTCTTCAGATGATCTCAGATCTCTAAGTAGGATAATATTAGTTGTTCCTCATATAATGGTACACACCTAAATGCATATGGTATTTAGTATTCATCACCACAACATATTCAAACCACCACCACTCCACTACCTTAACATCACAAGCACCACACAACCACATTATCTCCACCACAACCATCACAAAAATACTACCACCATCACAACACAACAACAACTCACCACCACAGCAACCTACCATTCCACTACCATTACCACTACCACCACCACCACCCCACTACCTTAACATCACAACCACCATACCACCACCCCCACAACAAATCCACACATCCACAATATAACCACCACCACAAAACACGATTAAAACCACAACAACCCACCACCAGCACAACACCACCCCCACAACAACACATCCACACCACCACAACACCACTACCACCACATTACCACATCACCACCATCACAACACATTCACACCACCACACCAACAACACCACCACTCCACTACCACCACCACCTCACTACCTTAACATCACTACCACAATATCATCATCACTACAACAATCCACCACCACAATACAACAACAGCCCACCACCACAAAAACACCACACCACCACAACACAACAGCAACTCACCACCACCACAACACCACTACCGGCACCATTACTACAACATTACCACCACCATTACCACAATACTTCCAAATCCACCACAACCTACCATCACAAAAATAACACACCACCAATAAAAAATAATAAATACTTAACTTAATTTAATTTAATTTATTTATTTAAAATTTAAGTGAAAAAGAACAGGACCTGAGAGAGAATATATTATGGATAAATTATAAAAGTAAGAAAAAAACTTGATGATATTTTTTTAATCATTATTAAGAGAGCGAGAAAAAATAAGGTTAAAATGACGACGTAGACTCATAGATGAATAATCCATATAGAAAAATCATATGTCATAATAGTATGAATCCTCCTCCATAATTTTATCAATCTAATAAAGTGAGTTTTCAATTATATTTGAATCTTTTTTATTTGAAAACTCTTCTTTTCCAAATTTAATCTCAAACCTTACTTTCTTAATTTAGTTTCCCAAGTGTCCCTCTTTAAAATATGTGATTTTTTCAAAAGCGTTTTTAGTCTAAAGCATTGTTCTGTACAGGATCTTGAGCCTAGTTAGCGCCGTTGTGGCTAAAACAAATTATTATAATAATTTAAGATTAGAAGCATTTTTCACGACTCTACTATTCTCCAAACAAATATAATAATAATTTTAAAAAGTGGTTTTAAGCTAAGTTAGAAAAGGGAGAGTAGTCTGAACAACGTTCGACTATGTCATTGACACGTACGTGCTGTTCATGACATCGTTTTAAGTTAAACAGTGCTTTAACGCACGGACATTTCAAAAACTAAATTGAAAAATTAGTGTAACTTTGATATTAAATTTAGGAAAGAGGAGAAAATTCATGATATTTTAAGTTGAAGGCGTGGTTTCCATCCATCACCAAACGAAGACTACCAACTGACCAAACTCTTTTCCTTCAACTTCCCGCAAAAAAGAATGAATATTTGAATCTTCAGCTGGAGTTTGCTTCTTGCTTGTCCAACCCCCAACCACGACCCCGACATCCCAACTAACCACATCGCCATATATAACAAAACAGCATTTGATCTCTCATTTCAGGTTCATTGAGATTCTGCAGAATGATGGAGCCTGCGCTCCAGGTTTGTTCATTACATTTTGTGATACGTTATATATCTATATGAAATTAATCATACGGCCATGGCTTTCTACAGGATGCTGCTAGACATGTCAGTACAGCAGGATCAGCAGTGGATAGCGGTGGGTAATTAATCTGTCAACATGATGATTCTGCTTGTTTAGTTGGATGTTTGAACATTTTTCATTTGCAGAGTTAAATGATGATGACCCAATATGGAGGAATAGGGTGGAGAGTTGGAAAGAGAAAAAGGAAAGAAAGGCAGCTAAACCTCAAGTTGGAGTACCAAGCGAACAGCAGATGGAACAAAAGCAGCAAGTTCTCCGCCCATCATTTGTATTTGCATCCTTGTTACGCCATGTTGAATGTCTAAATATTTGTGCAGGTCTTTGGAGCCACTTTCTAAAGTCATCCCGATCCCACGAAGCAAACTCACACCATACAGGATAGTGATAGTTATGCGATTGATCATTTTGGGACTATTTTTTCACTACCGAATCACCAATCCTGTTGAAAGTGCTTATCCTCTGTGGCTCACTTCCATCATTTGTGAAATATGGTTTGCTGTATCTTGGATTTTAGATCAGTTCCCCAAATGGTCTCCAATTAACAGGGATACATTCATCCACAGACTTTCTGCAAGGTATCATCATATCTTTATTACACTGAAACTTTTAGGATGTGATGTCTCAAACCAAGATATATATAACTCATCCTTGCTGCATCTTCTTTCTTCAACTCACACTTTCAATCTCGGTTTCTTGTTTTTGAATGGATCAAAATGGCAGGTATGAAATGGAGGGTGAAGCATCTGAGCTTGCTGCTGTTGATTTCTTTGTGAGCACAGTGGATCCACTGAAAGAACCTCCCCTGATCACAGCCAACACTGTACTTTCTATTCTTGCGGTGGATTACCCGGTGGACAAAGTTTCATGCTATGTGTCTGATGATGGTGCTGCCATGCTTACATTTGAATCTCTTGTTGAAACTGCTGATTTTGCAAGAAAGTGGGTTCCATTCTGCAAAAAGTATTCGATCGAACCACGGGCACCTGAGTTTTACTTCTCCCAGAAGATTGACTACCTGAAAGACAAAGTGCAGCCATCTTTTGTGAAGGAACGCAGAGCAATGAAAGTATGTATTTATTTTCAACACATTTTAGTTTAGTTCAGATGATTTATAATATGATTTTATGACAGAGAGATTACGAAGAGTACAAAGTGCGAATCAATGCTTTAGTTGCCAAGGCTCAGAAAATGCCTGATGAAGGCTGGACTATGCAAGATGGAACATCTTGGCCCGGAAACAACACCCGCGACCACCCCGGCATGATTCAGGTGTTTCTGGGACAGAGTGGTGGGGTTGACATGGAGGGAAATGAACTCCCTAGATTGGTGTATGTATCGAGAGAAAAGAGGGCAGGTTACCAGCACCACAAAAAGGCGGGTGCTGAAAATGCATTGGTATGGATTGAAATTTGGGTGAAGAATTGTTGGGATCATCATCATCATCTTACTAATAAATGTTATGTTACAGGTGAGGGTGTCAGCAATTCTTACAAACGCTCCCTTCATCCTCAACCTGGACTGCGATCATTATGTGAACAACAGCAAGGCTGTTCGTGAAGCCATGTGTTTTATGATGGATCCACAGGTGGGACCAGATGTGTGCTATGTCCAATTTCCACAGAGATTTGATGGTATTGACCGCAGTGATAGATATGCCAACCGCAACACCGTTTTCTTTGATGTAAGTTTTTAATAGAGCAAATGCCCCAGCAACAAATCAAATAATAATAATGCCTCGCCTCTTTCTTTCTTTCTTTCTAGGTTAACATGAAAGGATTAGATGGCATTCAAGGTCCAGTTTATGTAGGCACAGGTTGTGTTTTTAACAGGCAGGCCCTTTATGGCTACGGCCCTCTATCTTCCTCTTCCTCTTCCTCCTCACTTGGATGTTGTAACTTGTGCTTCCCTTCCAAGAAGACTCCTAAAGAAGTCCATCGAGATTCCAAGCGGGATGACCTCGATGCCGCCATTTTTAACCTTACTGAGATTGATAGTAAGTCAAAACTACTCTTTCATTTCAGTTTCAATAAACTTAGTTATAAAAACATTTGCAGATTACGAGGAACATGAGAGATCAATGCTGATTTCACAAATGAGCTTTGAGAAAACTTTTGGGTTATCTTCCGTATTTATTGAATCTACTCTCATGGAGAAGGGAGGTGTGGCTGAATCTGCTCACCCATCCACACTCATCAAGGAAGCTATTCATGTGATTAGCTGTGGGTACGAAGAGAAGAGTGAATGGGGAAAAGAGGTAGGAAGGAAATACATACATCATTTCTTTTGGATGATATGAATCATAATTTGGCTCAGCTTTTTTTTTTTTTTATGTTTCAGATTGGTTGGATATATGGGTCAGTGACTGAGGATATCTTAACAGGTTTCAAAATGCACTGCAGAGGATGGAGATCAATCTATTGCATGCCACTCAGGCCAGCCTTCAAGGGATCTGCTCCGATCAACTTGTCGGACCGGCTTCATCAGGTTCTGAGATGGGCATTGGGATCTGTGGAGATCTTTTTAAGCAGACATTGTCCGTTATGGTACGGATTCGGTGGAGGACGGTTAAAGTGGCTTCAACGCCTTGCATATATTAACACAATCGTCTACCCCTTCACCTCCCTTCCACTCATAGCCTACTGCTTGCTGCCAGCCATATGCCTTCTGACCGGAAAATTTATCATTCCAACGGTACTTTTATCTACTAAAATTCTTCTACCAACTTAAAAGTATTATTCTGATGAAATGTAATGTAACAGCTTTCAAATTTGGCAAGTGTTTGGTTTCTTGGCCTTTTCATCTCCATCATAAGCACAAGTGTTCTGGAGCTCCGTTGGAGCGGGGTCAGCATCGAGGATTGGTGGAGAAATGAGCAGTTTTGGGTGATTGGAGGTGTTTCAGCGCACCTCTTCGCCGTGTTCCAAGGATTTCTTAAGATGCTAGCCGGTCTCGACACGAACTTCACTGTAACTACCAAAGCGGCTGAAGATGCAGATTTTGGTGAACTCTACTTATTCAAGTGGACCACACTTTTGATTCCCCCGACAACTCTTCTTATTGTGAACATGGTAGGGGTTGTTGCCGGATTCTCAGATGCCTTAAACAGTGGGTACGAAGCTTGGGGCCCGCTTTTCGGCAAGGTGTTCTTTTCATTCTGGGTCATCCTCCATTTATATCCTTTCTTGAAGGGTCTCATGGGTCGCCAGAACCGGACTCCCACCATTGTCATCTTATGGTCTGTGCTGCTAGCCTCTGTGTTTTCACTCATCTGGGTGAAGATAGACCCCTTTGTCAACAAACTTGATACCTCAACTGTAGCCCAACCTTGTATTTCCATAGACTGCTAGCTCACAAATCACATCTTCAGCATAAAGCTATTTTTGTGATAAATTCATCTTCAATTGTATAACTTTTACTTACAATTAGTTCAGATATTTAAATTTGATTCAGCACACTAATTTGCAGGTTTAGTAAGTTAACCTTCAATTTTAAGTTCATATAAGAGCGTATGTATGCAGCAGTGAAAGGAGGCCCTCGCTCATTTGACATTCGAGGCGCAATGATTGTGAAACCTCAACACTCTGATGTGATAACAGACTATGATGAAAGCTTATTTTTTTATTGATCATAGACACTACTTTAAATATAGCTTACAATAACGGGAATGAGTAAAAATAGGAAACAAACTCTAACTGACTTGGACTACTTCAAACTCACAAAGAGTCCACTTATTTCTCACAAAACAAACTCAGACTTGTTCAAATATAAACTACCGACTTTCACCTTAACAGCAGCTCCAACAAATCTTCCCCTAAGCTGGAATCTCTCACTCCGTTTCCAGCTTATTCATTAGCTGCTGAACCCCAAGCAAAGAACGCACCTTAACAAAAGTGTCAAGCTTTACTGGCTTTGTCATTACGTCAGCAATTTGCTCATTCGTTCCACAGTAAGACAGCTTTATCACCTCCTGATTGCATAACTCCCGCAAGTAATGATAACGAACATCTATGTGTTTCGTCCTTCTATGCATAACTGGATTTTTTGACAAATTAATTGAAGAGACATTGTCGCAAAGAATTTCAATGCACTGATCTTGTGACCAACCTATCTGTTCCAGCAAGTGCTTTACCCAAACAGCATGACATGCACACTCTGTTGCAGCAACATACTCTGCCTCCGTAGAGCTCAATGTGACAATAGGTTGTTTCCTAGAACTCTAGCAAACAGCAGCCCCAGCTAACAGAAATACATATCCGGATGTGCTCTTGCTATCATCGATATCCCCGGCGTAGTCGCTATCAGTGTATGCTTTCAGTTTATGTTTATCTCCTCTTCTGTACATGATTCCAAAGTCATGTGTTCCTCTTAAATATCTCATAATGCGCTTGGCTGCTTGCCAATGCTCCTCCAAAGGTTCAGACATAAACCGGCTAATGAGACAAACTACAAACATGATGTCCGGCCTTGTAACAGTGATGTACACAAGGCTGCCAACAAGTTGTTTGAATCTCTGAGCATCGATTTTCTTTCCTCCACTGTGCTTAGTTAGTCTTGTCCCTGGAACAATAGGATTTTTTTACGTGATTTGAACTCCACATGTTGAATTTCTCCAGTACTTCTCTAGTATACTTCTTTTGGCACAAATGAATTCCATCCTCCAGTTGATTCACTTGAACACCAAGAAAATACT
The DNA here is from genome assembly GCA_963678935.1 of Umbilicus rupestris. NCBI lineage: Eukaryota > Viridiplantae > Streptophyta > Magnoliopsida > Saxifragales > Crassulaceae > Umbilicus > Umbilicus rupestris. The sequence continues at coordinate 7,992,409 of OY787628.1, read as the reverse complement.
TCATTTGTCCTAAATCAGACATTTCAAACTCCATCTTCATGGCTTCTCTGAACCGTTCACACATCAAAGCATCATTTCCTGTGTAAATGAGATCATCAACATAAATACTTACTAGGAGCACTTTACTTCCCATAATTTTAACAAACAAGCTGTGGTCTTGGTTGCTGTTTGTAAAACCTTCTTGTTCAAAATATGTCTTGATTCTAGAATACCACGCGCGCGGAGCTTGCTTTAAACCGTACAAGGCTTTCTTGAGTCGATACACTTTGTCTGTATTCCCTACTTGCACATACCCTTCGGGTTGTTCAACATAAACAGTTTCTTTTAACTCTCCGTATAGGAACGCGGATTTTACGTCCAACTGATAAGCAATCCATTTACTTTTCGCAGCCACAGCCAACATTATTCGAATAGTGTCCCAGCGAACCACAGGAGCATAAACTTCATCGAAATCGACTCCTTGTATTTGGGAATATCCCTTCGCAACCAATCTCGCCTTGCATTTATCTAAGCTGCCATCTTCCTTTAATTTAGTCTTGAAAATCCACTTCAACCCAATTACTTTGGCACCTGCAGGTAAGCTTTCAAGTACCCAAGTATCATTTTTTTTTTATTGCTTGTATTTCTAAATCCATAGCCTCACGCCACTTTTTATCTTTAATAGCTTCCGCATAAGAAGAAGGATCACCATTGTCCATAAAAAGAACAAAGTCTACTGATTCTTCACTTTCAGAAAGTCCTTCTCCAGATTCATAATCATCCATCCATACCGGTCGTTTAGTACCTCTCTTTTCATTTACGGTTTCTCTACGCAACTCCAAAGATTGCTCATTTCCTTCCAAATTCTCAACATCTTCCCCTGATTCAGTGCACAAAGGCATCTTTGGACTTTATTTTTCTTGCTCTTTATCCTGAGCATCATCAGATACTTCATCTTCACAATCCAAAACTTTCGAATGAGCATTTTTCCATGACCACTTAGCTTGTTCATCAAATACTACGTCACGGCTGACAATAATCTTCTTCGTGGTGGGATTGTAAAGTGTGTAGGCTTTAGACTCATCGCTTACTCCTAAAAGGATACACTTAATGCTTCGATCGTCCAGTTTGACTCTTCGCTGTTCTGGGACATGAACATGCGCTACACAGCCGAAAACTCGAAAGTGTTCAACACTTGGTTTGTTCCCACTCCACGCTTCCTCAGGAACCATGCCGTCTACGGCGGACGTCAAACTTCTATTCAAGACATGTGTGGTCCATCGAGCTGCTTCAGGCCAAAAACTTCTCGGCATTCCTTTTTCGTTCAACAGACAACGAACCATGTTCATAATTGTGCGATTTCTTCTTTCGGCAACTCCATTTTGCTACGGAGAGTATGCTGCTGTCAACTGCCTCCTTATTCCTTCATCTTTGCAGTAAGAATCGAACACCGTGGAGTTGAATTCTCCACCGCGATCTGTCCGTAAACAACAAATGGATTTGCCTGTTTCTTCTTCAACTTGCTTCTTAAAACACTTGAACATGGCCAGTGTGTCACTCTTCTCCTCCAGAAAATACAGCCACATCTTTCTACTATAATCATCCACAAAACTCAAAATGTACCGTTTTCCACTGTTAGAAGAAGGAGTTATTGGGCCGCACAAATCCGAATGGACGAGTTGGAGCTTCTCAGATGCTCTCCACTGACTTTGTTTCGGAAAGGGTTTTCTATGTTGTTTTCCAGCATTGCATATATCACAGATTCTATTCGAATAAGAAAGTTGAGGAATACCTTTCATAAGGTGCTTGGACTGCAAGCTTTGAATGGTTTTGTAGTTTAAGTGCCCAAATCGCTGATGCCACAGATCAATAGCATTTTCTCCATCTGTTTTCATACATTGATCTTCATAGGGCTTGGCAGTTGCAGATACCATAAACATACGGTTGACTGTCATTCTGGAGGTGATGATGAGCCCCCTTGTCGAATGAACTATTTTACACATCCCTTCTTTTATCAAGATAGTCAGACCTTTCTCTTGAAGTTATCCTGCACTAAGAAGATTGTTTGACAATTCAGGTATAAAATAAACATCGCTTATTGTTTGCACAACTCCGTCAATTTCAAGCCGTATATTTCCTCGTCCAGTCACGGAAAGTCGATGATCGTTTCCCAGCTTTACTGTATGTCTGTATGTATCGTCTATCTGAACAAACCAACTTCTATCTCCAGTCATATGGTTTGAACACCCAGAATCAAGAAACCAAACTCCATGATTATCATGTTTCAAATCCGAATGCGCCATAAGAAGTAACTCTTCTTCTTTCTGAGTCTCTACATAATTTGCATCTTTGTTAATGTTTGGACAGTCATACTGGAAGTGGCCAAGTTTGTGACAGTTGTAGCATTCAAGGTTGTTTCGGTCAGAGGATGTCCTGCCTCTTCCGCGCCCTCTGTATTCTCCACGGCCTCTTCCTCGAGACCTATAGTCTGTGGTTACTTTCAAAACCTGCTCCTCTTCTTTTTGTTCCATCATTCTCTGTTCATGCACTAGTAAACTACCTTGAAGTTCATCAATAGTCATGCCTTCTATACTATCTGACTCCTCAAGGGTGCATACAATTATGTTGAACTTCAGCGTAAGTGAACGTAAAATTTTTCCCACAACCAATGAAGGCGAGACTGTCGAATCCCCATTTGCCTTCATTTTGTTTACCACAGACAAAATTCTACCAAAATAAGTAACAATCTTCTCACCTTCCTTCATAGATAAAAGCTCATATTCCCTTCTCAGTGCTTGTAATTGAGCTCTCTTCACCTTAGTTGAGCCTTCATACTTTTGTTTCATCGAATTCCATATAGCTGTCGAGGAACTCTTATCCAAAATTGTTTCTAATATTTCTCTATCAATTGCTTGAAAGAGATAGATCTTCACCTTCATGTCTTTAAGCGTCGCCTCCTCGCAACTCTTCTTTTGAGCCTCATCTGCTTTTCCTCCAAAGGTAGGTATCCCCTCTTCTACCAAACTCCACATCTTCTTGCTTCTCAAGAAGTTTTCCATTAGCATTGACCAGTGATCAAAATGCCCATCAAACTTGGGAATTGCCGGCTGAACAAACTTATCTGTCGACATTCTCAACACTCACTCTCAAAACAGGCCCCTTTCGAAAGCTCTGATACCAAATGTGAAACCTCAACACTCTGATGTGATAACAGACTATGGTGAAAGCTTATTTTTTTATTGATCATAGACATTACTTTAAATATAGCTTACAATAACGGGAATGAGTAAAAACAGGAAACAAACTCTAACTGACTTGGACTACTTCAAACTCACAAAGAGTCCACTTATTTCTCACAAAACAAACTCAGACTTGTTCAAATATAAACTGCCGACTTTCACCTTAACAGCAGCTCCAACAATGATTGCGTGAGATTTGAGAGAACGTTCGAGCGGACGTTAAATTATGAATTTAATCTAATTCTGGAGCGTAGTGAAAAAAAGCCGAAAAAGGAGCAAAAGGATCATATGGCCTACGCGAGAGATGAGGGGGGCCTTTTGGATCAACGGATTCTTTTGTGAACTTCTTTCTTTTATAGATGAAAATAATGACATGTAACTCACTAAAGATATAACATGCGAGATCCATAGTCATAATAAAGATTCAAGATACTGCTGCATAGGGCAAAGTCATGCGCAATAACATAGAGAAATCTCAACTAGTAGTGAATAACAAACGAGTCTAATCGCTGTCCTGAGTCAAAATCATCATCCTCCTTGTGCAAATAATCATCTCCTAATTTCATTGCGTTAAGGAGTGTGACGTCCTTGACCAAAAACCCATGTAACTTGATCTGGCGGGATGCTACAACAACCTTTGAAGACAGCAGCTGAAGCAGTTTGGAGACAGTCAACCGAGGACTTTCAACCAACTGCTCAGAGTCTAGGTTCGATGTTGGGGAATTATTACTAAATGGTTTTAGGATCGAAGCAAAAAATTGGCTAACAACCTTCAAAAATGAAGAAGAAGATATGGTTCTTAAATTGTTTTTAGAAAAAAGGTTGTTACAATCAAATCTCAACAACTTGCTGAGATCTTGGAAGAGACAATCAAATCTCAGCAACATGCAAAGATCCTGAAATAGATCGGGATTGCCGAAAGGGATTTAGGAAGTGTTCTAAATTCTAGTGGGACTGGGATTTCTATAATCCTCAATGGGCTGCCTGTATATAAGTGGCAGCGCCTCCTCACTAGAAGCAAGACTCACAAACTCACACAAGAATATACAAGCTTAGAGAGAAGAGCGAGTGTGATAGTCCGAGAAGTCGAGAGAGATAAAGACTGAGAGAGTCTTATCAAAGCTTGATCAACAAGTTCAACTGGAGCGGAGCCTCGTTGAAGATCAAGTACAAGCCTTTGGAGAATCGTCGCTAGTGAGGAAAGCACAGACGATCAAGGAGCTGAGCAACGTTCCCAGACGCTGATAGGAGGTCGCTGATCAAGGGGGAGCGTCACCAGAGTTTTAAGAACTCCAGAAAGTTAGATTGAGTAAGTGGGAGAACCCGGAGAATCTGAGGTAGATGCTGAGGAAGAGCATCTTGGTTCAGAAGTTGCTATAGCATCCTGTCACAACACTTTGTAATAGAATAGGCTGAGCCTGTGTGATCAGAGATGTAGCATTCTATTACTACATTGTGTTGAGTCATTGAGCAGATACGCTAGTCTGCATGATCAAATTGAGCGGAGATTTCAGTTAGATTAGAAGTAGAGGTTGTTCAAGCATAGGCTGAGAACCGGAGCCTTTGTACTTTAATCGGTAATAGTGGAATCTTGAAAACTGGAGAGTAGTCCTCCCCAGAGGTACGCACTAGCCGAACTGGGTAACCAAAGTGCTTGAGTGTTTTATGTTCGGACTTAGCAAGATTATTTTTCAAGTGTCGTAAGAGGATGCTATAGCATCCTCTCTGATTAAGACACCAGCAACGCATCAAATTTCACATTGTATTCTCCTCTTTATCGATCTCCTCATTTTCAACCATGGGAACTTTTTCTTTATTGTTAGCTTCCTTAGCCTTTGATCTACTAAAATAATAAAGTTCACTAGCTTGGTCCACCATGTCCATGTTAAAATATCATTATCATATACAAATTTAGCATACAAATCCAAATTTAAAATATCGTTATCATATACAAATTTAGCACCACCATCTTCTTCCATTCTTCCAAGTAGCCACTCATTTGAATCATTTATCTCATTTAACATTATAGGGTCAACCCCATCTTGAAGGTTGCGCCAACCAATCAAAGCCATGTTGTATTTGATAAAAACTAAATCATAGCCATGTTGTATTTGATAAAAACTAAATCATTCAATATTGATTGTGATAATCGATTTTTCCTTTTTGTGTGAAGCTGGAATAAAAATAAATAAAGAAAAAATAAGCATAATAATTAGCAAGTTAAATGTGGTCAAGAACTTATAAATTTAGAATGAACAATAATAATTGAACTATATGAAATAATCAAGTTGTTTCTTACTTGTTGAAACACACTCCAATTCCTCCAGTAACTATACAAGTGAGGGACAACAAAATTTTGTAAATTTGGAGTTACAGAACCATATGCCTTCACCATTCAGCTATTAAATTAGGAAAACAAGAACATACATTTGTTAGTGACATAATTATAAAAAATAATAAAAGATGTAAATGAAAAATATGTATAATTGAGGGCCTTAACAATTCTCTTTTCATAGTGTACTTCCTCGTTAGGTTTAGAACTCCAACATGATTGTAGATAGCAGCTTGTTTTGCAAAAGTCTTTTTCAATTGTGCTCTTGGTTTGACGAACATATCCATAAGGCCTATGAGTTTCATGCCCTTCTTAGACAGTTGAGAATCTTCAACACCTTGTGATTGACTTTTTCTTTTCTTATAAATAAGTGAGGGTTCCAACTCCCTCATCATCTTCAATATAAGGCCACAAGCATTGAGATCAAATTAGCCGTTCACTGTTTCATTTGTATCTTTTGATCTCTTGTCCATGAACGATGAAATCTCCATTTTAACATTTGAAGAACACTTGAAGCATTTCTTGACATCAGCATAACGTCCAACGTTATCCTTCGTTGCACGAAATATACAAACCTTTGCTATCTTTCCTCAAATATTGCAAATAACAGTATTTTTATCTTTTGGATTAGGTGTAGCATATTTCCAGCAAGGATCTTTCCAATCATGAACCATAAATATATATCCTAAAACATGAAAAATTATAAAAGACTTACAAAAGTGTTGAATAATGCAGGCCGCACCGCTTCCTACCTCGCCAAAAAAACAAGAATGTTTATGAAAAAAGCCATTGATCCGTGCAGTTTGGAACAACATAGAAAATAATCTTTCAAGTTATTGATTAACAAATATTCATAGGTCTCTTTAAAACCCTTGAAATAGCATAGTGCAAAGACCATCAGACATTGAATAACTGATTGTAATTCTAAGTAAACAAGCTAGACATTGCTCTCACTACCATGAACTCCAAATCAATCCCAATTCACCGACTACATATTGTTTTTGTAGGTAAAATAATGGCATAGACAAGGTCAAAGTCATAGAAACAAAAAAATTGATCTTTTATCCTAGGGGAGTAATCAAAAATACCTAAAATGTACACCACCGAAGATTGATTGATTGTGGCTGAAAATTGACGGATTGATTAAACTCGGTCATATCAGCAAATTGTACAGGAGAAGAATCGATGGAAATTTGGCAAGCTAATATGAGGTTGAATCTAAATCGACAAAATTAGGGTTTTATAAAAATATTAATATAAATAATAACTTTTACAATTCATCAGTCTGGTTCTCATTCTAAACATGAGCGTCTATCGCCTTTTTGTCTTATTTCGTAAGCGTTAAAAGCGAACGCCTTGTGCACACCGCCTGCCTCACCCTATGAAAGGCGTTTTGCGTCTTAGCCAATTAAAAAATAAAAATTAGAAAAAATATATTTGAAATTAGAAATTTTTTAAGAAATCAAGAAAAACCAAAAAAATATAGATGATAGTTGTTCAATTAAAAAAATTGAGGAATTACAATAATTAATAATAAGATAAAACGTTAATACTACAAGACATAATAATAAGAGATAATTAAAAAATAATAGGAATATAAATATTGAACCATAAATCAATATTGTCTATGTAACTATTCATCGGTTTCCATAAATAAGTTATGCTTCACTCAATTACTTTAAAGTTGTATATGGATATATGCAGATTAGAGATTCATGAGACGATCCAAAAACACTTTGTGATTTTTGAGCTTTTCCAGCAGGGTGATGACGATTTCGGTTAACACTCTGATCGGTTGGTCCATCATACACTATGAAATAGTTGATGGATTTTGCAAATCTTCTTCTTCAGTTTTCAATAATTCTTCTTCAACAATCATTTCATGAATTATAAGTTAACATAATTTTTTTAAAATATTTTTCCGATGGCACATACCTGCATAATGAAGTATTGCCCAACAAGATTGTAAAATCTCAAAGCAGCTCTCAACATTTTTGCGATATGACTCTTACTTTTTTACAAATAATTTCTCTGCATCATTTTGTGGACTGGAAATTATTTTGACAAAGAATGAGTACCTTAGATAAATTCTATCAAATGAATGATAACTGCTGGTGTATTTGCTTCCATTAACTCTATATGTCACTTGTCGGCAAATTCCAACAAGGAGGTGATCAAATGTATCTGATTGGTATAAGACGTTGAGATAATTCTACGCTCCGGGAACATCGATGAAGTTGTATCATATCCATGTATCATACGATGCTACTGCCTCTAAGATAATGGTGAGACAACCTTTACACTCTGAGTATGACCAATGCCAAGCAATTAGGCAGTTCTTTCATTCTTAGTGCATACAATCAATGCTTCCAATTATGCCTGCAATTTATCACTACTCTGCCCTGCATTGAAGTCGAGAAATGTCTGCTGCATTCGATGATGCACTTATGCACACAACTTCCTCATGCATTCTAGTGTTGTTGCTTCGCCCATTCGAGTGATCTTGGGACATTGATCTGCATATGACCTAAACGCCAGCATTCTAATAACTCCGGTCATCTTTTGTTCTATAAGGAGGTCAAGCACTCCGATGGCATCATGTCGTTAATGCCAAAAAAGATCATTGTTACAGAGATTGGTGTTGATACGGTTAAACAATTTGTTGCTCATTCAGTACCTCCGCGAGAAAGTTTTTCTAACGGAAAATTAGGTGTTCGATGAAGTAGTCTTCCAACAAATTTAGCCCCCTTGGTTCCCCTCTGCCTCAGTAGATTTGATTGATGACGAGGTCTTGCATCGCCTTCATCACCTATTGTTGCTATTGCGACCGCATCCGTGACGAAGGAGCCAACCATCTCATCCATTTCTCTCATTCGTTGTTGGTTCATGCTAAAATTTTCAACGAAGTTGAAAGAATTTATGATATTATGGTCGAACGAGAATAAGATTGAAGTAATGTTTGGGTAAAGATGGAGTGAGTATAGAATAGTCGCAGATTGCATGTTTTATATAAATTTTGATAGTTATCTAAAATTTTATAGGTTACAGTATCATAAAATGATTCATCAAAAATTTTATCAAAACTTACCAACAATAATTCAAATGATAATAAACGATTTGATGTAATATAAACTATTTTTTGATTTGATAAATAGTAATATAAAGTTCTATTTATTATATTACTGCATAAACTATAAAAATTTGAAATTATATTGGATGAAGAGTAATAAGAAGTATAATAAGATGTTATTAGATGAATAGTAATGAAAAATTGATAGAGAAGGTTGTGAAGTGATATAAAGTCTTCAACCATAAGTTCCTTTCCTAAGATCTAGCGTTTGGGCATACTGGTGACAAATGGCATACGCACTCATGAATCATGATAAAAAACTTATGTTAACCCCCTCTGTCGCTCTTCATCATCATCATACACTTTGTCATATGTTTATGAACAAATTTGATCAAATCCCATCCCATACAAAATATATCACCTCGGGTCGTGTATATAAATTTTGAAAAAACATAGTGTAAGTGGAAATGGTTGTATTTTTAGGTTTCTCTATTCGAGAGAGACACGGATCTTCAAAAGAGTCTTTTAAACATGGCAATCCCATAAAGTTAAAATTATAGATTTTTCATTTATAATTATCGACAAGTTGCAATTATTTCCGATAGTAAAAACAAATATAGACAGGCAGGCAGGCAGCATTTGCTTAGAAAGTGGAGAGAGACCTTTGGTTTGGGTGGGGCGCGCATGATTGATTCCAGAACCACCAAACTTCATCTTAGCTTTTGCTGTTCCGACTGCGGCCGATTCACTTGTACTGCCTGTGATTGGAGAATCATGGCGGCCTCCCTTCATCTGTTGATGATCATTTTAGTTCTGCTGGTGTGGATATCTGCTTTTTCAGCATCGGCGCGAGAGCTGCGGCCATCGGAGCATGGACTGGGAAATCAGAGCGATCCGCCTTCCTCGACCCACCAGATGGAGTCCTTCTTCGCTGCTACCTCTTCTTCACCTACGGATTTAGTAGCCCTGCCGAAACCCACTGATTCGAGCGATCCCGACTGGTGGAAGAAAGGCGACGAGTCGACGAGGCGAGGAGGAGGAGGAGGCTCTGCGAAAGAGATCCTCTTAATCACCAGCCTCGTCTGCGGGATTTCCGGTGTGGTCTTCTTGCTGGCTGCAGCTCTTCTCTTCGCCTTTCGATCCCGAATCCCTAAACCTTCCAGTGTCAAATGAGCGACAATATATTTTAGGGTTCTTCAATCTTGTTACCAGCCACTTCATGTATACAACAGACTCTTCCCATCCTGACTGACATCACCTCAACTACCTGCTTCTGTGTGCCTTTTTCCCTCACAAATGATGCACCGCAACCCTTGCTTGTATCTCAAAAACGACGCCACATCATTTTCTAAAAGGGAACGTCCGACGCCTTAAAATATATAGCATGCAAATTTACTTTTTTATAAAATTAACAGTGATCTCAAATGCATTACAATACCCCAAGTTCAATTGATCATTAAAAAAAAGTCTCTAACATTCTTCACACTAGTAAATTTCTCAACTCACTTTCCAACTTAAATATCAACAAGGAAAATGTAAGTCCACGGCTCGCGCAGGTAATATACATCCAACTAATCGAATTATGAGTGTCATATATATTTTAAAAATCAATAATATGAGCAGTAGCAATATGTAGAGACATGTAATAATCCGGGAAAGATTGATTTTAATTCTTTTAACTCTAAAAAAATTAGCGAAACGAGTTGCTCAAAGAACTTGTATCACATGAATGAGCGAGAAATGACAATACTTTTGAAAATTGTACAACGAACAATATGGCGAGACGTGAGGGTTTTAAAACTTATATCACACGAAACAACTCCACAATCCAATAATGCAAGCATGAGTCTCAAAACATTGTTGTCGTTTTTGACCATACGACTGGACAACAATGATACCATATTTTCCCCAATGATTAGACAACAAAGACCACATTTTGCCCTATGACTAGACAGCAAAAATACAATATTTTTCCTTACGGCTAGGCAACAAAGATACCATATTTTATCCGATGGATATGAACAAAGAGTAAAAATTGGAGTGTGAGCCTTCAGAGTCAAACATGAATGATACTCGAAATACACATAATACAATGAGACGAGACACAATGAGTCTTATAAATGATGAGACACGAAGGATCTTACTTACGGAGATTAAAATAGTTTCACAAAGAATTACCCTCATGATCCGAATTTGAAAATAAATAAGTTTTCGAGAATAGCAGCCATGCCATATAATTTTACAATTAAGTTTAAAAATAACTAGGAGGGGTCCATATTACTTACATTGAATGTGTTGAAATTGCAAAAGAAGAATGGGGGCTAGGGTTTCAAAGATGCATAAAAGAGTGTCTAATACAATACATAAATTAAGAATAAACTATTCTTAAAACATATAGAAATATTACTTAATAACCTCCTCAAACTGACGATGCAATGGTGGGAAGCAGTGAGAGTTTGCTAACAAAGAAATGAAAATGTGAAGTAGAATGGGCCTTCATAATTAGGTCAGCAATCTCTATAGCAGAAGTGATAAACAACAACGTGATGGTCCCATTCTAATAGTGCTGGCGAGTGAAATGACAATCAATATCAATGTGCTTCTTACGTTCACGATATACAACGAGTAATCTGAATAACACTATAATTGCCACGATGAATAAGAGTGGAATCCGAAAGAGCAATATCAATATCAGAAAGCAACCAACAAAATCACACAATCACACCAATAGTAGAGACAATGGCACGATATTCTGCTTATACAGATGATCGAGAGATAACTATCTCAAAAAAAAAAAAAAAAAAAGGGAGTTACCGATGTATATATAAAATCCAGTGGCAAACTTGCGATAAGAAAGGTCACTAACCCAATAAGCATCGATTAAGCCCATAACTCAAAGGAAGATATAGACAGAAAGAGAAAACTCTAAAACTGAGTCCCACGTAGATACACTAAGCTGCCAACCAGAGTGCGATATAACGTAGGGTCTGAAAAAGCAATACCATCAATGGAAAGGTATCGAACATTGGTTTCATCAGGGGTATCAGCAGTGCGAGAGTCGGAAAGACGAGCCTGACCAAGAATATCAACATAATCTTCGAGAGAGAAGATAGCCTCGAGGACAGTATGCTACTTCTATTCCCAAGAAGTATCGTAGAGATCCCAGATCTCTCATTTCAAGTTCAGGGGCCAAATATTATTTTAGCTCTGTAATTCTGACAACATAATTCGAGTGATAATCATATTGTCAACATACAAAGAGAGTAATGTACGACTAGAAAGAGTGTACCTGATAAAGAGAGCTGAATCATGTTGACTAGGGTGAAAGCCTAGAGAAGAAATCACAATCTTACTTTTCAAACCAGACTCGGAGGCTTATTTTAGCCTCTAAAGATCTTTCTTTAATCAGCAAACTTCCCTCGAACTATCAGGAACACGGGGAGCAGGAAACATGTCAACATTCTCTTGAAGATCTCCGTTCGAAATTGCATTTTTTACATCCATATGAGAAATAGGCCAATGCTTAACCGAAGCAACAAAATAAAGACTGCAAATAGTGACATGTTTAGAAACTAGAGCAAAAGTTTCTTTCTAATCTATGCCATATTGCCGAGCCAATTCCTTAGTAACCAAACGAGCTCTATATCGCTCAATAGTCCCATCTAATTTTTTTTTAACCTTGTAAATCTAACGAGAACCAATAACATGTTTCCACACCGGAAGAGGAACCATGTCCCATATATCTATTTTGTATAATGCAGAAAGTTCTTCATCCATTGTCTGTTGTTGACGGGTTTAAGGACAACCTTTTTATAGGAAGAAGGCTCAGAAGTGTAGAAGCTAAAAAGGAAGCAGAATTTATGGAATATATAAAATCAGGTAAAGGAGTAGACTTACGAGTTCGCTGAGAATACCAAGGGAAAGGAAGAGGATCCACAATCAAAGAAGCGTCATCTTGGGAGGCGGTTTGGAATAGGGGGAAAGGGGAGAGCATTGATGTGTTGAGGATAAACATATGCAATGCTAGAAGTATCAATAGTAACATAATAAAATGGATCAATGTGAGTGAGGTTAGATTTTTGCAAATTTGGAGTGTCACTTGAAGTAGAATAAAATAGAATAAGCACAAGAAACACGACATGACGAGAGACATAAGGTTTTTGACTAACATGATCATAATATCGATAACCCTTTGATCATTACCATAGCAAAGAAAGACAGAAAGAGTGGAATGAAAGGTGAGTTTACTGCGTTCAGCAGAAGGTCGTAGGACAAAACAAGTGGAACCAAAGACTCGCAAGCTAGAATATTCTAGAGCATGATCATAAAGGTTTTCAAAAGGAGGCAAACTTGAAATGACGGATAATGAGATTCTATTAATAGCATGAACAGAAGTAAGAATAGTTTTTCCTCAAAACTTACTAGGAATAGAAGCAAATAAGAGAATTGATCGTGATGTTTCAATGATATGTCTGTGTTCTCTCAGCAACACTCGTTTTGGTATGTATGTTCAAAAGGTTTGATGAAACCATCAGAAGGAAGAAGGTCCGAAAAATGATTAGTTGTATATTCACCTCTCAAACAACAACGAAAAACATTTAATGATGGCATTATGTAGAGTTTTGACAAAAGCACAAAACATTTGGTAAATTCCAAAAAATTAAGAATGTTGTGTTATAAGATAGAATAGAAGCGAGTAGAATCATTAATAAAGGACACATAATACCGGAATCCACCTTTTGGAGGAACGAGTGAGGATCCCCACACATCAGTATGAATCAAATAACATGGTCGCACAGATAACAATGAGAATGAGAAAAAAGAACTAATAAGCCAGAGTCGCAAATGACCAACAGAGGCAAGGGTCAAAGTAAGATTCCAAATATGATACACATCTGAAAAGGACATTTTTAAGAGTACAAATAGAGCCAATCCCTGCCACTAGCGTGGGAGTACCATCGGCAGTCCTCTCTTACAAATCAAAAGCCGGCTTTGCTTGATTTTTCATATTTTGAATTTATTATTTTGATTTTCGAGTTGGTGACTGTAAAAGATATAAGACTGTTCATCAGAGCTAGTTTGTTGGTGCACAAAGAGTTGCTCCTAGTTGTTGTTGACCAAAATTCTCGCACCTAAGGAACGCTAATAACGTTTTAAGAAGATTGTCGAATTAGCCTCAACTCACTTTTTACTCTGGTTTGTCCAATTCAATGAATTGTTATTTCTTTATTTATTGTTAGTATTAATATAAATAAATTTTGTTATTGGCAAACAAGCCTAGTAACATTTTTGAAATTGATGTGTTGATGGTGTCTGGTCAATCAGGTTGATGCAACAACTGATTGTAACTGCTAAGGTTATGTCATCCTTGAAAAAATGTTATTCATGATTGATGTGTTGATGGTGTCTGGTCAATCAGGTTGATGCAACAACTGATTGTAACTGCTAAGGTTATGTCATCCCAGAAACTACTCGTTATTCATGGTGATTACTACCAACACAAGAATGAAGAGAAAATAGAACAAAGAACCCGTGACGATGATCTTCACTCCAAGCTTGTCTCTTCTCTCTTGCTTTCGTTCTTCCAATTGTCCAACCTTTGTGAACGAGCCCTGAATTTCTATTTATACTAAAAATCAATTAGGCTGATTATTAGAATTAAGTTCCAGGCCGGTTTGGTGTCAAACCGGTGGTTCACCGGTTCAATTGGTAAATCGCCGGTTCTACATTGAACCGGCATGTCTCAGATAATCATGAAATTTTGCCTTTCGGGCCGATTCAACAACAAACCGCCGATTTGACTAGTGAACCGGCAGTTCTTATTTGAACCGGGTTACTGTTCACTCAGCACTGTAAATGTGACCATCTAAACCTTCGAATTACGTCTTTTGGTAAATTATTGTAGCTCTTTGAGTTAGCTTTCCAACAAGATATAGCAGGCCTCAATCTGATAAGAATCATGTTCTAGGCAAGCCTTTGATGGCGAATAGGTCAATCTGCCCAAATTTGGTCTGCATTCGTTTGAATCTTTGTGTTTTGCCTAATTTTGCTCCAAACGGACTACAAAGCCTCGATATAATATAATTTGACCTGAAAGAAGATTATAGTGGTAAAAATACAATGAAAAGTTCAGGAGAGGAGCAAAATTCATCATCTAATGAAGCGAATAATCGATGAGAAATTAACCGATCAATCGACTATACCGGTTAAAGTACACTTGTACCAGTTCTCATCCTGTGCCAGAACAACCTTTGCTTATTATGACCTCCGCGAGTTCACTCAACTCCGGTGACGCTCCTCCTTGATAGGTGACCTCCTGTCAGCGTACGAGATCGTTGCTCCGCATTTTGATCGTCCGCGTTCTCCTCAACCATGACGATTCTCCAAAGGGCTTGTACTTGTACTTCAACTTGATTCCTCTCCAATTGAACACACTGATCAAGTGTCGATCACACGCATCCAGTCGTGATCTCTATCAGCTTCTCGGTAATAGCACACTTGCTCTTTGCTTTAATCTTGTCGCCCTTTCTTCGTGCTTGTATATTCTTTTGAGTGTGTTCTGTTATATAGATGTTGTCCTTATATACTAGCAGTCCATGGTAAAATATAAAAGTTCATGGTAATTCTCTCCCCTTTTTTTCAACAAAATGGCAGGGGATTGCCAAAAATTATAAATAAGCCTACGCCTCTTTTCCATGATATGGTGGTGGGTGCACTTCAAGTGGGTACTCCACATCCCAGAGTACGCTAACTATTTGGGATCGCCGAGCAGCATTTCTCTTGGCTTTAGTGGTCAAGTTAGCAAGCTCAGTCCTTAAGTGACCAACAATCCTTGCGCGTAAAGCCACTTGAAGTGCTGACGAACGTGTCTCTACAGTTGATGCAACATCTTCCATGACTGGGTCTGCTCCTTGCATCACTGGATAGGCTTCTGCCACATCCACAGTGTGCTTCACTTTGAATAACTTGTGATCCACCACAAAAAATGTGGTTTTTCAGATAACCCATCTGACTTCGCCTTGAGTTCAGGGTGTTGCTTGGTGACAAGCTCGTATATAAGAGAAGGGAAGACTATTACTTGGCCGAACCGGCATGGGCTACAATCTAAGGAAAGATAACTTATCCTAGGTTAACCTTAATTCCCTATCCAATAGCAAACAACATCATACCCATAGCCTCACTGACTTTGCCTTTGTAGGAGTTTGAAATCCAATTCTTCAACGCAAGGTTTTAAAGAAGAGAATACGTGGTGGTTAAGTCTGCTGCCGCTAAATTATACGTGACCCACTTGGTGCACAACCCCCCAGTCAGGGTGGCCGCCACGTTGTCAAGGTTTACCTCAGCGGGTAGACTCACTTATCCTCCTATCCTCAGATATTCATTGATCACTTCAGGTGTGATCACCACCATCTAGAAATAGTAAGAGACTGTAATAGGTTTACCTCTTCGAGTAGATGGATTATCTCTAGAACCTTGTACTTGCTGATCTCCTTCACCCTTTCCTGAATTATATGCCGCGCTGGACGACCCCGAACATGTCAATAGGACTCCTCTTAGCGCGCTTGGTTCGAGCTTTGGAATATTCAGCAATATCCTTCTTCTTCTCTACTGGCGCAGGTATGGACCACCATGTAGTCATCATCGCCAGACTCTTCATCAGTCTCTTCGTTGGCTTCACCAGTTGCTTTTGCAACATCAGGGGCCTCACTTAAATGCTCAGGTTGGTCTGAACTGGTAGAGTCTACAATAATAGGTTCTTCACCAGCTACATCAGTATCTTCCTCTCCTTCAGCTTCTGATGCATTTCTATCTTCTTCCATGGCCTCCATGTACTCTCTCAGAGTAACTTTTACCTTCTCCTGCCACTGGTCCTTTTCTTTCTAGTCTTTCAGTTCACTGCCGATTGATTCTTCTTTGACTTTAGCGGAAAGCAATGCAGTAGTTTCCCTTCGCGCATCTAGAGAGGGTTAGGCCTGATGGCGACTTTGGGCTCTCTAACCGTCCTTTTCCCGACGACTTTATCGGAGGGGTTTTGGGAGACGGCCTGACCAACTTTCTTTCCTATGTTGCTCATCATTGTCGATATTGAGTGGGAGGAGAATAAGGATTTTGGAGAGAAGGCAGTAATGACGTTGAACGAACCCTAGCCAATTTCTATTGATAACATCACTTAATTTTCAAATCAGTCACACGTGTCACTTACTTGCATCCCTCCATATCAGCAATTTAATATTTATTTGGAAAGTTATCATCACTCCATCGCTCTTCATTGCAAGTGTCGATACGAGTTGTTATAGCAACCTAGTCAGGAACCACACAAGCACCCAGAGCAGATCTTAGTGTAAAATAATGATTTGCTTTTCAACTAGATATCGAATGAAATGGTGTCTTACATCAATATGCTTGATCCTTGGATGCTGAGCTGGATTTTTGAAAATATTGATGACACTCATGTTGTCGTAGTAGAGTGTCATAGCATCCTGTTGTACTTCATACTCAGCCAACATTTGTTTCATCTAGATCATTTGAACACAACAACTCCCAGTAGCAAAGTACTCTGCCTAAGCTGTTGATAAGGAGATACTCTTATGTTTCTTACTGAACTAAGAAACTAGGTTGTTGCCAAAAAAGAAGCATCCTCCAGATGTGCTCTTTCTATCTACTGTACAACCTGTCCAGTCAGCATCACAATATCCTACTAGACTCGCGCTTGCGTCCTTATGGCATTGGCATACTCGATCCTTTATGGCATTGGCATAAAAAATTGGGTACCAAATATTCACCAGATCTATGTGAGAAATATTTTGGGGCTAATGCTCAGCAGAAGAAATAAACAGCTAGTGAACCTGGGGGGAAATCATGTTTGATCACATTGCAGCACATTGGAGTTCAAACAAGCCAAATCAACCAATCGAGTTCCCATCACTGTTGATCAAGGTGCCTCTTTCTCCGCGTCCTGACCTGAAAACTTCCTCGGAAACATACTCAGAGGCACCCTTTTCCTTCGTTGTAGACCACAAACTATTTAAAAGTAACCACATCAACGATTTGGTTGAAACAATTGGTGCAACCTCTCACAAGATGGACCCGGACACCTTGCAAGCATATGTCTCTCATCTGAAGGACTAACAGGTTCTATGAGGGCAAGAGTGATGATCCAACTTGAAGCAGAACTTACCTCTCTCAACTCCATAATGTCGGAAGCACATTGTAGAAAACGAGAGGTGCTGAACTTGCTTCATGATCTGTGATATCCAATGGAGGACCAAAATGACGATGCCACTGAAGAAGATGAGAATGAAGTATGAAGATAAGCTGCTGAGCTATAAGTCTTACAAAAATTATTGAAAACACTTTAATAATATTGTTTGGGTTGAACTATGATCCTGAAACTCAAAATTTGAACCTCCTTGTCATTATTTGATAAAAAAAGAAGTACGTTTTGATTGTATGCTCTGGTATCAGTTTAATATCTCATGCTAGATGTCTTGAAATAGCCTTAAAGATAGCAATAAAGTCACATGAGTAGCAATAGATTAACATGGATAGTTTTGCCAACAAATACCAAGGAGGAGATTGTTAGTACTTAGATAGTGGCATAGTTTGGCATCATGTCGACAACACTATTTAAGACATCAGACAAAGAGTTGCTCAAGACTTCACAACAACATATGTGGAACGGACGAATCCGGTCAAAAGCGGTTAGGTTTTGGCGATCAAACTGGTTACGGATCGCGCCTAGCTGGCAGACAAAACCAAATTTAGACTAGGAAATATCCTAACTAGAAAAGCTAATCAAATATCTAGGTTGGATACTTTTCAAACATTAATTGAGATTTGATTTTCAAATTTAATTTTAGAAAGATTACTATTAGAAAGATGAGTATATATATGAATTGCCAAAGCTCCTCAAAGATATATCTCTCGCACTCGAAAATCATAAAAACACCAGATGAGAAGAACGACATTCATATTGTACGCCCAGATCGTATAAACGGAGAAAGACAAAAGCCTAGTTGAGCTTGTATTACTCCCGGAATCAGTCATTAAGAGAAAAGCTCAACACTTTTCGAATCAATCTTTTTGAAGTGTTATTCAAGATTGATTGATGCACATAAACAAAGTACACGCATTGCTGTTTTTAAATCTTCGGGAGAAGATTGCTACATTTGGGAGAAGAATGAAGGACTATAGAGAGGGATCTCTGATATGAGAGGAGCTCAGAGTGCATCACTAGAGGTGTGGACGGTGGCCGATTAAGAGGGATTCCGTAAACCTAAGTCATATGACCTAACTTTGTATTAATGAATTTCTTTCCACCGAGCTTGGGATAAGCCCCCAGACATAGTACTTTGTCCTTCCTTCATGTTTCTTACTCGTCTCAACAGACACTGAGGATCTTTTATTCTGTATGTCGAGTTCCTGCTCTGATACCAATTGAAATTTGCAGCCTTGAGTTACTGATAGTATACAAGCAGTTGCTATAACAACTCCTTGTTCAGCAGGATCTGTTGCAACAAGAAACAAAACAGTGAACATCGATTTGCTCATCCAGTTCGGCCAATCTGCCTACGTCTGGGGACGACTATACTCCAGTCCTCAATCAACGAGTCTCCAAGGTACTCCGTACAACACAGACTCGACTCCTCGACAATCTATGCAACCCGACCTTAACTAGCACTCCGCACACAATCTGAACACCCTCTGATTTGTGTCTCACTCACCTACACACTCAAATTAATTCAGAATAGCTACTCTTTTGGTCGCACAGACTCAGCCTATTCTAATTAACACAATGTCTCAGTAGGTTTGCTATAGCACATGCTTGTGCAACTAGCTTATATAGATTCTGACGCTTCGCTCCAAAGCCTTCCGCTGAGCCGCTCAAACTCTTTCATGAGTGCTCCTCACACTGGAATGCTCCCCTCACTCAGTGATCGCCTGTTACTAGCGAGAACAAGCCTTCTGCAGATTGTCCGAGTTTCTCCACTCGACAACTCTCCTGTTGCCTCCCTTGATCAACTAGCAAGCACGTTTTGCTCTGAATTGATCCTCCTGATCAAGCACTGACCAGACACTGCTAGTGTGCAATCAGTCGAAACAGAAACCACACTGATCTGCGCTCATGCTCTGCTCCCGGTGGTGATCCGACTCTTCTAATCTCCGCTTTGCAATCTCCGGTGATAGAACGCTCTCTCTGTGTTTCTTTCTCTGTTCAGATGCACTATCATGCTCTGCCCAACCTCCTTCTATAGGAACTCTTCCTCCATCAAAATTAGGAAGCCCTCAAAGATCTCAACAAGATCCTATCTCCTAATTTTTAAGAGAGCTGATTTTCTTACCAAATCTTCAAGCTTGAGGCACGTAAATCTTTACTGGGATATTCTGAGAATACTTGAAAGCCTCCCGTTGCACTGCTACTTCATATCTGGGCAAATTTCTCATCGGGCCAAAACTGTTGCTCTGCTGCTGCAACTCCTGCTGTAGCAACTGCTTATTCACTGGGTTTGTACACTCTGGCAGGTTTTGTCAATTGAATGTCATTTGCATTAACTGAGATTTGATTTTTAAATTTAATTTTAGAAAAATTACTATTAGAAAGATGAGTATATATCTGATTTACCAAAGCTCCTCAAAGATATATCTCACACTTGAAAATCATAAAAACACCAGATGAAAAGAACGGCCTCATGCAGTACGACCTGATCGTATAAACGGAGAAAGATGAAAGCTTAGTTGAGCTTGTATTACTCCCGGAATCAGTCATCAACAGAAAAGCTCAACACTTTTCTAATCAATATTTTTGAAGTGTTATTCAAGATTGATTGATGCGCATAAACAAAGTACACGCATTGATGCTGTTAAATCTTCGGAAGAAGATTGCTACATTTGGGAGAAGAATGAAGAACTATAGAGAAGGATCTCTGATATGAGGGGAGCTCAGAGTGCATCACTAGAGGTGTGGACGGTGGCCGATTAAATCTAAGTCATATGATCTAATTTTGTATTAGTGAATTGCTTTCCACCGAGCTTGGGATAAGCCCCTAGACATAGGTTATTTAACGCCAAACTGAATAACAAATTTGCGTGTGTCGTTTTGTCTTTTTGCATTGATAAATTCTCTATACTGTTCAACGCATGATAGTTCTTACACACTGTTCGAACAGTATGTTACACTTGACTAAAACAAGCTCAATTCATAATGACAGAATTACAAAACCCATACATGCAACGTATTGTCTTAGCTCACAGAATCATTGTATTAACTTTTCTTTGCCTGGCCACCACAACTTATCCGACAAATCATGTTATTCGGTGTCCCTTTATTCTTTTGTTCCTCACGATCATAGAATAAAGCTACAAACACGCTTTGTTGCGACACCAAAAGCAGTTGCTCATCATCTCCCATTTTGAAAATGGCACAACAACAATATCCGCAGCCCCGAATCCAAAACCTTGAAATCATTTTGCAAATCCCAGGATGCAGAGTCCAGTTGATGGAAGAAGGAGACGCTGTGGACCTGGCCAATGGGGACTTCACAATCGTCCGAATTTACGATGAACATGTTTGCCTCGCTACGATTGTTAAGGTGGGCGACTATCTCCAATGGCCGGTGACCAAAGACGAGCCGGTTGTGAAGGTCAGTGCTGGGCAGTACTTATTTTCTCTACCCATGGCTGACGGAGTTCCACTGAGCTACGGAGTTAGCTTTTGGGACATGAAATGCGGAAGCCAGTTGGATGGGTTGTTGAGAGAACATTGTTGCTTTTCTGGAGTGAGTAGCAGAGGTAAGAACATGATTGATTGGGAAGAGTTTGCACCTAGGATTCATGATTACAATAATGTTGTGGCTAAGGCTATAGCTGGCGGGACCGGTCAGATTGTTCGAGGCATCTTCATGTGCAGCAATGCTTACACCAGACAGGTATCAGAAGTTTGTTTTGTAACAACATAATTGGATTGAAGAAAACTTAACATCAATCCAGGTTCAAAAGGGTGGAGAAATGTTACAAACCAGAGCTGTAGATAACACTGCAAGAAGCGAAATCAGTAAGCCATCCGACAACCGTTCAAAGAAGAACTCAGTGAACAAAAGCTTGAAAAGGTAATTTTGTTATGGTTAGTTTCTAGCCAACTACTACTACTACTAGTTACGGTTGTGGATCTGTTGTGAATTGAAGGGCAAGGGCTTTGTCAAAGGCGACTGAGAAGTTGAGTAAGAAAATGCTGGATGGGGTGGGACTGGTAAGCAGCTCAATGATGACACCATTGGTGACATCACAGGCGGGGAAGAGATTTCTAGCTATGGTTCCTGGAGAGGTTCTCCTAGCTTCTCTAGACGCTCTGAGTGAGTTCACTAACTTCCGTAGTAGACTGTTTATGTTTTGGTAGTTTTATGCTTTTTGTTGTTAGAATACAACAATCACTACTCAAAATATCTTTTATGCGACATAAGTAACATAAGTTCAAAGTATGTCAAATTGCACGATTGCGACTAACCACCACTAGTTGTATAAAGTATGTCACGCAAGTGATGTAGCATAAGTACTAATGCGATTCAATCAAATTAGGTGTGTCGCTTATGTACGTCACTAACGCTGTGCGATTTAAGTGTATCGCGTCCAGCTGTCATGTTCCAGAATGTGGTAAACAAGTGCTCCCTGGTGGATTTAGGTTTTAAGGAATAGCCATACACCTTGTCTAACAAGAGAATATATCCAGATGAATTCAAAGCGAGATTTGATATGGTCCAAGTCAACTTGAAATGGAAAATGATTTTCATGGAAGCCTTTTAAAACATGGTCTCGCCTTATTTTCAGACCATGGTCCCCTGATTATCGACCTAAATAGAAGACAATCTGTGTACGAAAATCCAGAATTTAAAATACAAGTTGTTATCTAGGGCAGGGAAGGAGGTTTTGGACAAGTAGAGAAAACACAAAAGTAATACGCTAGCTAGGAAATGATAGATTGGTGAAGAAATCCTAAAGGGGGTCTTGGTCTAAGGTGTATTTTTAATGGAGCTTTATTGAAGCAATCCTGGAGGACAGTCACTAGACCAGATTTACTCCCAAGTAAGATCTACAAAGCAAAGGACTTTAGTAACTCTAACTTTTTGGATGCCAACATGGGATGTAGACCCTCCCATGCGTGGAGGAGTGTATTTATAGTAGGAAAATCTGAAGGAATGGATATCAATAGATGATAATGAGAGTATTTGATGCAGAGCAAATGACGTTATCTTACTTGGGTTGGGCTGGCGGTGCAGGCTAACGGTTTTTGGACAGTCGAAGTCAGATGCATGCTGAAGGAATGCAAACCAGGAGGTTTTGCGCCATCTGACTTCGTTTTCTAATTTATTTCGAATTATTATGTTGTTAGGGTTTTTCGTTTTTTTCTATTTAAGTTTTTCATTCAAATTTCTATCAATTCTCAGCATTCTGCGGAATCATAAGAGTCTGATTATCTATCCTATTGTGCACGCTGCATCAGATTGGTATCAGTTTCCAACCGATCTTGTGTTATGCTGCCTCGAAGACAAAGGAGACCAGACGCCGAACAGCCTTGGATGATTCTGAGTTGCGAAGAAATAATGCTGCTCTGTGGAGACAGGTCGATTATCACCAAGCGAATGGACTCGCTAGTGCCGTCGCATGAAGATGTCGATGTCGCGAATGGTATTCATTTCGGGACTGCTCGGAATCCTCCCAGAGATCAACGTTGGGAATTTAGCTTCAAGATGGATATTCCATAATTCAATGATAACCTTCAAGCGGATGACTATATTGATTGGTTTTCTCAGGTTGAGGAGATTTTGGACTTCAATTGCGTCGAGACTAGTCATAGACAGGTGGATTGCCGCAAAACACCAGCGGGTTCCCGTGGACTCTTTACTAGTGATATTCCTGAGGATGATTCTGTTCCCATTGATGGTCCTCCTATTTTTGACAATTATGGTGATGAGGCGGAAGTGGCGGAGGAATATGTGACAGGAGACGTCGGTTCTGTTTTGATGTTGAGGCGAACATTATTGACCCCTCGTTCACCGGAGCAGGCTGAATAGTTACATAACAATTTGACCGGTCTACTTGCATAATTGGCAAGAAGGTTTGCACCTTCGTTATTGATTCGGGGAGCTGTGACAATGTGGTTTCGGAAGTTGCGGTTTCGAAACTGGAGCTCTCGACTAAAGCTCACTCCAAACCTTGTGTGGCTTCTTCGGTTAATGCTACCTCACAATCTACTCTATTGTCTCGTGCTTTCTTTCAGGCTGCTATGAAAGATTCAGACTTACCACCTCTACGTGATATTCGGCATCATATCGGTTTGGTGCTGGATGCTATCACAAGCTTATTCGGATTCGAGGACGTATCTTCTTCGCCTTGGAGAATGATACAGAGCAAATATGATGTGGAACTATTCTACTCGGAGTCCCGAGATCACCCGAAGAAGGGCGCACGTTGCAAATTAGCAGTCTTCGGGCTGCATGAGTCAGATGGGCTATTATAATGAACGGGCTTGCGGACCTTTCTCACCGGCTTCGCTCGTGACGTACTGGCTTTTTGGCCCATCTGACGCCAATTACTATTTTAGTCGAATTTTTATATTTTCGGATTTTTCTTTCCTTCTTTATTTCTTTATTTTCCTATTTAAGAACAATCTAATTCGTATTGTATTTCATCAGATTTATTGAATAATAATAATATGATGGAATACAGTTTTCATCAGATTACTATTATTTTGTTGTCATCCTGTTTTTCTTGTCTCCAGTTTTCTTTTGTTCCAGTATCTGCATGCTGATTTGTGTGTCAAAATATTTTGAATAAAAAAAAGTACCAACAATCCAAAAAGTTCCCATCCAACAAAAGTTTTTTTTGAATACATGGAAACTCTGCTTTGATCTCCGATAGTCCGCGATCGTACGCTCCAAAGGAAGTACTCGATCTTTCAATGAAACTACGCTCCAGTTGAAGTTCTTAGATCAAGCTTAGATCGGACTTCTCCAGTCTTGATCTTCTCTCAGCTCGTGGCTGATGTGTATCTCTCTACAGTTCTGTGCTGCCCTGCCATATATAGCCGCAACACTGAACAATCATATGAATCCTAATTCCCTTAGGATTCGCAAATCTTTTCAACCAACTTTGCACATCGGATCTTCTCTTAGATTCTTGCAAGTTATTGAAAATTGATTTCTTAAAACCAATTTGAAACCTTATCTTCTTCAATCGATTCCAATACCTTAACATGGTGCATGCAAAACAAAAAGAATTCTCAAAGAAAAAATTAAGGACATCCTATGTGCACAAAATGCTCCAAAATGTTCTAGCCTTTTAATTTTTTTATTCTGTTGGTCTTCTACTTCTAACTTATACATGGCTAACTTCTCTATTGCCTCATCCTTGTTTTTTTAACCGAGTCAACTTGGTTTATGTAGACAAGGCATGCTTTCCACATTCATTAATGCACTCTGGCAAGTTCATGTGTTAAAATAATATAACGCGTATATGACTAACTTTCAATAATATCACATAAAAATCAGATTGAACTCCGGAGAAAAGACATACAAAAAACTGTTTTCATTAGATTTTAACAAAAAAATTAGATCTGAATTCTACTGAATAATTAATTACATGAACCGAGAGATAATCATGCTTCGTTAATTTTTTTAGAAAAATTTAGATTTGAACTTAATTAATTGAATACATGAGGTGACTGACCGGTTTCTATAACCCCACTTATAAAACAATAGTTATAATTGAGATAATTACGAATTTCGTTTCTCAAAGAATATCGTAATTATTTTTTTGGTGTCTACCATATAAATTACGCGATAAACTATCCCCCAATAAGCCTTTTAAAAATAATTCACTTTATTTTGTCCTATCTTAAATGATAAATTGTACATATAAATACTTAGATTACACGTTGAATCTTACTATATTAATACTCAATTAACCTGGTATTTGTTACTTTGTAGATAAGGTTTTGGATGCTGCTGAAGCAGCTGAAAAGCAAACACTGGTTGCTACCTCAGCTTCGGCAACCAGAATTGTCACCAACAGGTAAAATAATTGTTAAATATTCATTTGTGGTGACAGTTTGGTGTTTCTCTCAAATTGATGAGTGCTACAAATAAAACTAGATTTGGGGAGAGTGCGGGAGAGGCTACCGGAGACGTGCTGGCAGCAGCCGGACATTGTGTGGGCACAGCATGGAATGTTTTAAAAATAAGGAAGGCCATCAATCCTGCCACTTCTGTTTCAACCGGCCTGCTAAAAAGTGCAGCCAGAAAATAAACTAAGTTATGGGCTCCCAACCAAGCACGAAGGTGTACAAAAACTGTGTGTGTTTGCTACCAAATTCCGTGTCTAATTTGAATAAGCCAGCTCAAATTCGTACCTATGCTTTTACATATTAATCTCTATGGAGGATAAATATTGGGGTTAAGTCAATCAAAATTATATGCTTTTTTTTCTCTCATGGAATCAAAGTTTGCAACGACATTCCAGGTGAGCAGTCGGTGTTTATTTCGTTTGATTCTTTTCGTTTTGCGTATAAGTTCTGTCAAGAGTCTGATTTTTTTAGACTGAAGTCAGATATTTCAGTTATTAACTTAAATAAACCACCGCAGTGATCACAAGTACTTTTAACCCTATAGCAATCAAAGATATATTTGCAAAGGTATGCTGAAGTCAAACAATATTTATAATCCCAAGTACTTAGAATCGTCCGAGGAATTGATATATACATACACACAAGTTATGATTTAACTGTTTCTAATATGTACTAACCGATTAAAGTTCTAAGATATTTACAAGCAATTATGAGTTATGAGAGATCAATAAATAGGGATCTACTCGAGCATGTCCAGAACACAAAATATAGATTAAAGGAATGCAAACTGAATATATAGAGAATTTAAGTTCCATTCGTCAAATGATGGAGAATATAAAGACGACAGTAAGATCTAAAGTAAGAGTGTCACGATGAGTCTTGCGTCGATCGTTGCTCCGTGTGATCCTAGTGACTCTCTGCTTGAGGTTCTTGCCCCTCTATTCTTCTCGGGACTCTAAGAATTGGATTTGAAGTGTCCAACTCAAATGATGAAAGTTGGAATCAAGTCCTCTTTTTATTCTTTGGCCGCATAGGATTTATTCTTCTTTTGGTTGCCTGGGCATTCTGATTACATGTGGTCGAGGCCTTCACATCCCCAGTAGCGAATTCTCTTATACTTGTCCATTAGTTCTTCACTGCTTTGATCAGCATTCCTGTTCTTCATTGAAAAGTTTCCTCCTCTTCTAAAATATTTTCTCGGACCAGACCTCTGACCAGTATATGAGGGTTTTTGGTTAAGTTTCTTCAGAATCTTTTCAAAGTTTTTGGCCATTAGTGCAAGTTGCTGCATCATCTCCCGGGGTTCTTGCTTCTCATCTGTTTCAGCTTTTAGTCCAAATGTTCTTCCCATGGGATGGTGGAGCTTCCTCTACCAGCTTCATCTCAAATTATTTCAACCCACGGGATGGTGGAGCTTCCTCTAGCAGCTTCATCTCAAATTATTTCAATGAACCGATGAGTGCTTCCAATCTTATGTTCTTAATATCTTGTGCCTCCTTTATCGCGGTAACTTTCATGAAAAACCTTGGAGACGGTGATCTAAGCACTTAGCGGATAAGTTTTTGTTCCTTCATCTGTCTCTGAGTGCATGGGCTTTGTTAAGGTGTGTGGCATCCTTCACAAAACAAGCACAAGAAGTTGCTATAGCATCCCGTAAAGATAGAAGCTGAAGCAAGTTTCTGAAGCAGATAAAAAAACCACAAGACGTTGTTACAGCATCCTACGGTGTTAGAAGAGCATCCTACGGTGTTAGGAGCTAGAGCAAGTTTCGGTAGCTGGCAACCGAACACAAGAAGTTGCTACAACATCCTATGCAAAGCTGGAGCAACTTAGCCGATCAACACTGTCTCGATTTGAAGTCGTACGGAGAGCGTCCAGAGAGTTGTAGCCGCCACATCAATGGGCTTGAGGAGTTGCCAGTCGTAACAGAATTCTAAAACGGTCGGCTGGAAGAGCTCGGAGGAAATCAGATTTCTAAATTGGTTTTAGGAAATCAAATCTCAACAATTAGCAAGAATCTAGGAGAGGATCCAATATGCAAAGTTAGTTGAAAAGATCTGCAAATTCTAAGGAAATTAAAATTTCTATGTTTGATCAGTGCTGGAGCTATATAAGCGTCGCAGACGCACACAACCACAGAGAGATACACATAAGCAAAGAGCAGGAGCTAAAGACTAGA
Organism: Umbilicus rupestris; assembly: GCA_963678935.1. Lineage (NCBI taxonomy): Eukaryota > Viridiplantae > Streptophyta > Magnoliopsida > Saxifragales > Crassulaceae > Umbilicus > Umbilicus rupestris. The sequence continues at coordinate 7,964,494 of OY787628.1, read as the reverse complement.
GCACAGAGTTGTAGGTGCATGAGCTGAGAGAAGATCACGACTAAAGCAGTCTGATCTAAGTTGATCTAAGAACTTCAACTGGAGCATAGTCTTGTTGGAAGATCAAGTACTTGCTTTGGAGCATAGTCGCGGAGAGAAGCTGTTGCGGACTATTGGAGAGCAAAATAGAGTTTCCAGATATTGACAGTAGGTCATTGATCAAGAAGGAGTTCGCCAGAGTCAAGAGAACTCGTGAAGGTCTGATTACTTAGCAGGGAGTGCTTGGAGAGTCGTGGACAGAAGTTACAGCAACTTGACAAAGTAAGTTACTATAACATACGTTGTAACACATTATTTTAGAATAGGCTAAGTCTGTGTGATCAGAGGTGTAGCGCTATACTACTGGAGTGTGCTGACAGTGTATGCTAGTTTGTATGATCAAACTGAGCTGAGATTCTGAGTTGTGGAATCCTTTGTACGTTAAACGTGATAGTGGAATCTAGATGACTGGAGAGAAGTCCTCCCCATACGCAACTGGTTAACCTATTACAACCTAGTTAAGACAATAACATACATCACACATTCAATTGATCACTTAGTTCGGCCAAAGCCGACGTCTGGAGAGGACTTCTCTCCAGTCCCCAAGATTCTACTATAACCGGTTAAATTACAAAGGTACCCACTTTCAGCCTATACTAGAAAAACCTTTACTTCTAACTGAGCAAGAATTTTGCTTAGTCTGATCATACAGACTAGCCTACGCTATCAACTACACAACATAGTGTATGATAATATGCTACAACAACTTATTCAGTGAACCTGATGTTCTGCAGCATGGGTCTTAGACTCTACAAGCTCTTCCAAATGCTTAGTCTGACCTCCGGGAATTCTCACAACTTCGGTGACACTCCCCCTTGATTAGTGACCTCCAGTCAGTGTACAGAAACATTGCTCTGCACTTTGATCGCCGTGATCAACTCAATCGTGACGATTCTCCAAAGGGATTGTACTTGATCTTCAACAAGCCTTCTCTCCAATTGAACTCGATGATCAAGACTCGATCACACAAATCTAGTAGTGATCTCTCTCAGCTTTTTAGTAATAGCACACTCGCTCTTCGCTTTATGGCCCTTTCTTTGTGCTTATCTTCAATTCGATATCTTCTATCCATCGAGTCGCTGCCCTTATATACTGACAGCCTCCGGCAGAATATAGAAATCCTAGTCCAATTAGGATTTGTTCGATATAGGAACACTTCCAGAACTCTTTTCAACCGACCTAATATTGTCCAAGATCAGGTTATTACAAAATTGTATTGCATCAACTATTTCATAAATTAGATCCTTTTTTGAATCTTCGCCAAGAGCTTCTCGAGATAGTTGGCAATTCTGTTGCAGCAATTATTTCCCAAAACAGATTAGAAAACTTCCTCCGATTAGAAATCCTTGCTTGCTCGCTGACTGTCTTCCAATTGATTCACTGTCTGTCTTCAGGTTGCTTCAGCTACTTGCTTTACTGATTAATGTAGCAACTGCTCAGATGCATTAGTTTTGTCAAGGATGCCATAACCCTTAACACAAGTCATTTCATTTTACCCCATTGTCGCTAAAATCTAAGCATATCTATGCAAACAATATTGTGAAATGGAGTCACAGTAATCTTGAACCCTAACCCCTTTCCTTATATCCCTTTATTCGCTAACTTTTAACCCTTTGTTATGCATTTTAATGTAAATTAATAACGTATAACGAAACATTGAAGTCTGAAAGTTATGCAACAATCATTATAAAATTTGATAATATAAAGTATTGTGAGTATGTTGAATCTATGGAAAATTATAATGTATCTCAATAATAGGCCAACTTGTATAAGAAAGACCACTTGTTTACTCAAGACGCACATTCCTTATATTTTTTTTTCAAATTCAAGAATATTCTTGTCGAAGTCTTTTCATGCTTCCCTGTCATCTAGTGTCACCCTTTCTTACAACCCTTTCCCTATGCCATATTATCTTCTTTTCTATGTATGGCTTGTATCATTTGTTCTGTATAGTTTAGTATCTTAGGTGCATTTGAATTGTTAACAGAGAAATTGTCCTTAGAAGACCATTAATTGGTATTATGGCCTTTTTCTTTTGCACTAAACTTTTTAGTAAATAAGTTAAGTTTAGTAAAGTTAACTAAAATTAAGTTAAGTTAAGAATATTAATTATTATTTTTTATTGGTGGTGTATTATTATTATGGTGGTGGGTTGTTCTGGTTTTGGAAGTATTGTGGTAATGGTGGTGGTAGTGTTGTTGTGTTGTGGTGGTATGATGTTTTTGTGGTGGTGGGTTATTGTTGTGTTGTGGTGGTGGTGATGATATTGTGGTTGTGATGTTAAGATAGTGGGGTGGTGACGGTGATGGTGGTGGTAGTGGAGTGGTTGTTTGTGGTGGTGGTAGTGTTTTTGTGGTGGTGGTGATATTGTGGTTGTGTGCTGGTGGTAGTGTTTTTGTGATGGTAGTGTGGTGTGGATGTGTTATTGTGGGAGTGATGGTAGTGTTGTGGTGGTGGTGGTGATAATGTGGTTGTGTGGTGATAGTGATGTTAAGGTAGGTGGTGGTAGTGGAGTGATGGTATGAATGTGTTGTGGTGGTGGATTGTTCTTGTGTTGTGGTGGTGTGATATTTTTGTGATGATGAGTTGTTGTTGTGTTATGATGGTGATATTGTGACTGTGATGTTAAAATAGTGGGATAGAGGTGGTAGTGGAATGGTGGTGTTGTTTGTGGTAGTGTGAATGTGTTGTGGTGATGTGATGATGAATAGTAATTTAAGTACTTAAATTAAGTTAAGTAAAGTTAAATTAAGTACTTAAGTTCAAAAGAACAAGCATTGTCCTTATTATTTTATTTGTAAATTTATTTTCTAAAGCGAGATAATAATACTTTAATAATAGATTGATTATAATAATTATAATTTGGATATTAATCTATTAAATAAAAATATTTCAAATATATATTGTTAGTCCCATATTATGTATGATATGTTTTTGAGCAAAGAAGTTGTTCAAGTATGTTAGACAATTTGCGTAGAATAGCAGGTAGTTATTGAAGACAGAAGATGCAACACATGATGTTACAATACGTGCTGAAGTCTGCGCTGGGTATCATCAAAGTATGTTAGACAATTTGCGTAGAATAGCAGGTAGTTATTGAAGACGGAAGATGCAACACATGATGTTGCAATACGTGCTGAAGTCTGCGCTGGGTATCATCAAAGGGAGTTTTTCTCGGGAATCAGCAGATTCCAAGAATCTACAGCAGATCTTGAAGATCAAGGAATCTAAGATCTCAGGAGCATCGGCTGCACAGAATATCTTCGATGACATCCCCGATTCGTAATCGAGTGACATGACAACAAAATAAGATCTACAAATATTCTAATTGAATATTTGGATAATTTTTTTTAGAAGATTGGCGATAGCTTTAAACGAATAGCTTTAAAATATTTCACTGCTCTGTGGTAGGCTGCTCTTTGGTGATCCTGTGTAAGGATGTTGTTGTTATCATTAATTTTAATTAGAGCTGTGTGGGTAGTTTTTGTGATTTATATGTTGTTCTAAATATGTGAAATATTATCATGGAAAATGCATTAGTTATGTGGCATTGGAAGAAAGTCGAAGGGTGTTTAAAATTTTGATCTAATTAAAAATGTCGAGAATCATAGCATATTAGATTGGAGACGAGTGGAAGCATTTAAAATTCACAAGCATCCCAAAAGAAAAAAATTCAAACAGATGGTGAATCATTACAACAGTTGTAAGGGGAAATGGTCAGCTTGGACATACATAAACAAGTTGATAGGAATTGTTTTCAATGATGACGGTTTACCAACTTACGAGGAGCTTCGTAGTGACAGAGTATAAGAATTCTTTCAGATATAAAATCCATTTACACATTACTCTCATTATACATATTGTTTAATTTGGATATTGGATATTGCCTAGGCCCTCCCCCTAGGCAACTCGAGACTTTCACTGGCCCTCGTCCATATATGTTGATTAATGAAAACGTTATGACTTTCAATATACAACCACATGCGGTTTTGGGTACAGAATCGGAGAGTGCAGCTCCATCACCTACATAAGAAAAAACTATTGAATATAAAAATTGAATGAGACATCATAACATGCTATTGTTTGTCAATTATATCTACTGGCCACACAACCAAACATAAATGCATTTCATATAATCTCAGTGATACGATGATTTAGATATAGTTATTCCTCATGGTCTAAGAAAACATTTAGTAAGTAGTTCTCACATGTGTTGATTTGTTATCAGGCTGTCTATAATTTATGAAACATGTTGAGATGTTACTACTCAATTGCACGCAAAGCCAGCCTCGGATAATTTCTAGCTTTGTAGAGTTCTTCACATACCAAAGTTATCCCAATAAGTGCTCCTTCATTGAGTACACCAAAAGCCGCTTCTGCTACTGGCATTCGTAAAATAAAAACATTGTTCATTTTTTAACTTGAAATGAGATTACGTTTTCAATAATAAAATGTATTCATTTCAAAAGAATTATCAACAACCAACACACTAACAACCCAACTGGCTAGGGGATTTAGTTACACTTTTTAACCTCTTTTTTTTTTTTTAATGGATTTAGGCTCGTTATCGCGCGACATATGTTGATTTGATGTCATCTTTCTTGTTTTCCAGGACATTTGCATTTCAAGGAAGGTTTGAGGACCAAAACGTGCAATTGAGGCAAAATGGAGCTAAAATGTAGCCTGCAGAGTTCTGGCGACGTTTTACCAATATGAAAGGTTTTCTAGTGATGCCCCACTTTTCCAGGTCACGCCTCACTTTGTTGAGAAGATTTCGAGCAAAGCCCGACAAACGTATTTTATCCCCTTATGGTTGTCGAAGTTGTGTTTTAGGGTCAAATTATAGTAAAAAAATTGATAACCTTGTTAAGTCTAAGGGTCGATCCAAGGAGTAAATGTGTGTGTAGAGTATGCAAGCTAGTTCATTTATTTAGTTATTCTAATCTAGAAAAGGATTGCAAATACTTAACTATGTGATTTTAATGCAAGAACAAGATTATGAAAAAAGTCATTAGAATTAAACTTCACTCGTACGCACTACTCAACTCATGAAATAAAACATATAGTTACTCATATCATATTAAAATTATGTTGCGTTGCTGATGCGGAGTTATAGCTTCTGTTTAAGCACTCTTTAAATCTTTCTGCGGCATTACTCTACTATCAGAATAAGAAAGACACAATGTTTATTCCCCCAGTTCGGCAACTTGCCTACGTCTGGGGAGGATGCTCCGATCCTCAAGATTCCACTATCTTAGTTCGAAGTACAAGAATTCACACCTCTACTTCTCACCTAGGTGTAATCTAATGCTCAGTCTAATCTGCTAGACTAGCTAGCAGCCTGATCTCACAGCCTCTCTTCGTGCAACCTACACACTCTCATTAATAAATAGTTACAGCTTTTTTTCTCAGACTTAGCCTATTCTATTATAATATGTAGCTCACGGAATGCTTCAGCACACTCTTCATCAGAGTTGATGTATCTTTAGTCGACGACACTCCAAGCTCTTTTGCCAAGTAGTCGGACTCTCTGAGTTCTGCAAACTCAGTCTCTGCTCCCCCTCAATCAATGACTCACTCTGTCACTATTGGGTAGCTTCGATCAATGCTCCGCAACCCATGACAATGCCTGTCCGCGACTGATCCCCGAGCTCCGATTGTCCCTTCAACGAGCAGCATTCCAGTTGAACTTTGGACCAATCCTGAATCAAACTCCACGAGTTCTAATTCCTTCTGCACACCACACCAGTCTTCAACTCAATGCATAAACCCTACTACCGTGGTTGATTTCTGTGTGTTCGCTCTGTGCTCTCTGTGTGTGCTCATCGTGTGTGTGTGTATGTGTTGCGTCTCTGACTTCCTTTTCAAGCGCACCAGCACACCAAAAACACCACGGGTCATTATCAGAATTTTCTCCTAGATTCTAACAAGTTTGTTTAAGATTCCATTTTAAAAATTTGGATTCTTGAATCTTTATCTTCTTTAACCACATGCTGGCGTTTGGTGAGCTTTTGATGACGACTGCATACTTCTCTGAGCTTCCCCCATGCCAGAGCCTCACCGTACAACGCCAGGTTGAACGGACATTCTGCTCTAGCTTTGGACAATCATAGAGTGCTGAAGCAGACTCTGTCTCTTCATAGCTGTCTCTCACCCATTCTTCAAAAAGTGTCTCAGCTTCAAATCTTCAGGGATTGCTTCAGCAGGCTCTTGAGCAGTTTTGTCAAGGATGTCATATCCTCAACAATCTCCCTCTTGACATTTTGACAAAACTGAAACACAACTACAACTAAACTACTGATCCAGACACTCTGGTAATACTAGAGCTACGCTTGATGATTTCTCTAACTATTACACTTGGGTTTAAAGTACCTCAATGAATGCTAAACATCAAACGTGATCTAATAGTTCTAAGAGCAGTTCAGGATCAAGAGATAATGTCAAGTCAGAGTGAGAGTCTAAAACTATTACAACCTTTTCTCCCCCTTTTTGGCACAAATGTCGAGAGCTTCATTCATTCATTGGGATGAGCAGGGGCAGCGCAGCTGGCTGCTGGGTACTCCGAGTCACGTAAGCCACTGCCAATTTGGGATCTTCGTTTGAGCTCTTCTTGATCACTTCGGTCAAATGAGCATGTTCTGATTTCAGCAGACTGATCATCCTAGCCCTTAGAGCTGTGTCTACTACAGGGGCTGGAGCAACAGAGATTGCTTCAGCAGATCTAGTATTTCTCGAGCTGGCTCCATGTCAGGCTCACCTTATTCGATATTCACAATATGTTGGCTCTTAAAGACCGTGTGGTCCAGTGTGAACAATTGAGGAGCTTCTGACAGACCCTCATGTGTAGCTCCCAACTCCTTATGCTGGCTGATCATTATCTCATAAATAAGCGAAGGGAATCCAACGCACAGATTGGACTTCGGCTTGTCAGCGTGTGCAACAAGCTGATAAAAAATGATCTGCCCCAGATTTACCCTTCTTCATTCCCCAACACTAACAGCCCCATTGCATGACTCACCTTTCCCTTGTGAGAGCTGCGCATCCAGTTTCTCATCGCAAAAGCATAAAGGATTGCATTCTTAGTTGTTAAATCAGCAACTCCTAAATTGTACAAGCCCCAGCTTTTGCACAAACCCTAGTAAGAATAATAGCTAGCCTATCAGCACTAACCTCTGCCGGTGGGCTTGCATTTGCATTAATGCCAAAAAAAATTATTTATCAGATCAGGGGTAATCACAACCCTCAACCTCCTAACGAAACTTGTCCCATATAGCAGATTGTTTACTACTCCAAAGTCTGTATCAATATTTGTTAGAAACTCGTTAACTATATGCAAATTGTATAGCTTGGTAAAAGTCAAGGAGCTCAGCAATTTTACCTCTCTCAGCAGTGATATCACTGGCCAATCTCCACCAATCTTTCAGACACAATTGTCCTGCGGTTGATCACCTCCCAGGACCCGGCAACCTTTTTGGATACGAACCATACTCCTTGTTGGTCTTGTCCGGTCAAAGGTGATATTGTTGGAGTAGGTGCAGATTTTCAAGTGGATGGCACTGGTCGGGGTCTTGGAGCAAGTCTGAAATCATCAGAATCTGTAGATTCTGCTTCAGCAGTCTCTTCATCACTTGATGAGCTCACCAGCACTGGCTCTTTCCCTTTGCTCACGGGTTCCTTGGGGAGATGCTACTCTGTCTCCTCGGCCATTGCCTCTCCACTGCTGGCGGAAACTTGTTCTGGTTCAGATGGAGGGGTAGGAAAGGTAGCCGCATGTTTGTCCTGGGCTTTCTTCGTTCGTGTCTCATGAGAAGAGCTATCTGAGTCAATGCTGGACCTAGAAGATGCTGAACCGGTCCCTTTGTCACTCTGGCTGAGGCTGTTACTTGTAGACCTCAGAGCCCCACTCTCGTTTGTGGGCATATTGTCTGCTGTGATGAACGGGCCAGCTTCTGCTTGGTCGGTGGTTGGGATCCAAGTCAACCGTGGAACATCTGTTGATTCGTTGATCTACAGGGACTAACTTCTTTTGGCTGCTGGGGGACCACTCACTAGCACCTCACTGCTCTTTCGCTTGCTGGGTTCACCCCTTCGTTTGTAGCTCCCCTTATTTTCACCATTTCGAACGATTATCTGAAGGGAGGAATGACTGATCGCTGAAGTCGTCGAAGATTTGGAAATCTAGTTCAGAAACGGATACTTCCGGGTTCTTCCTTTCTCAGCCTTTTTCCCCTTTGTCGGACACATGTCGTCTCCTGAGTGGCCATTCTTTTCTGGAGACAACGTTTTACAACTTCGAGTCACCAGTGAGTGCTTCAGCACTCTGTTCAGCTATCTTTTCTTGGAAACAAAGTAACTTTTGCTGTAAGCTTTCATTCCTCAGTTCCTGCTCCATAGGGGATACTTGTCGGCTGTTTCTCCAACCAGCGCATTTAACACTTGCTCTTCTTAGATGTACTTTTGATTTTTTCTGCCGTTGAAGGGTGATATTTTCTTCGTTTCTTTCTATGCCTCCTTCTCTGAATGAATGTCTCCTCATCACTCCTGCAAGTTTCCTACATAGTAACACGATAACCTCGGTTTACCTGCATTTGTGTACCGTAGTATTCATACGTGCTCAAAGGATTCCTTGTCCTGACTCGTAGGTCATTTGATCTTCTTCGAGTCTCCCTTTACCATGTCAGTGTTGGACACTTTCTCTGAAGAAGTCCAGTTTGATCATAAGCATAGCATCTCTTCTATTTTGATCTGTGTTTCCTGGCATGTGACTGGTCTAGAGAATGCTTCAGCACTCTCTTGTACTTCTTTTTTGGTACTCTCTCTAGATCAACTGTGATTGAACCTTTCTGAACACTTGCACTTTGATTAATCATTGTGGCTTTGACAAATGTAGTTATACCTGTTCCTTCATCACCAGTGTATCCGAGACCTTCAATCTCACCTTCATACCTTTGGTAAGATAGAATCTCATCCAGAATGGATGACTCTCTTCCATTTGCTACAGTAGTGATTCTCTGTTCACATACCTCACCAACTATCTTAGCATCATGTGATTGTTTCTTGGACAGAGAGGTTAATGATGCTTTGAAGGTTGTCTCTTTCATCTTCCAGCCCCGAAACCTTTGACAATAGTTCTCTGTTGGCTTCAATAACTTCTTGACACTTTTCTTGTATCAGTTTGACAATAGTTCTTGTATCACTTTTCTACAACAACCCACCACCACCACCATCACAACAACACCACCACAACCCACCACCATCACAACAACCCACCACCAACAACACCACCACTCCACTACCACCATCATCACCACCACCACCCCACTATCTTAACATCACAACCACAACAACCCACCACCATTACCACAATATTTCTAAAACCAAAACAATCCACCACCACAAAAATAACACACCACCAATAAAAAATAATAATTAATATACTTAACTTAAATAAAATTTAAGTGCAAAAGAACATGGCATAATTCCAAAGCCTCTATTTAATGAACTTTGACCTAAAACAAGAGTTTCATAGTAAAATGGCAATGAAAAGTACTATCATAAATTCTATAGTGATTGAGCATATAATTAGGCATTGTTCTTTTGCATTTAAATTTTAAGTAAATAAGTTAAGTTAGGAAAATTAAGTTAAGTAGCGTTAAATTAAGTACATTAATTATTATTTTTTATTGGTGATGTGTTGTTTTTGTGATGATGGGTTGTTGTGGTTTTGGAAATGTTGTGGTAATGGTAGTGGTGGCAGGGGCGGCTCGACACTTTTGGTGGTCTGAGGCGAAACACAAAAAAGAGGTCTTTTAAATGACGACTTCAATCATTCGAGAGACGATAATACCTACAATTTAAAGCAAAAAGTACATCATAACTTGGTAATTCAAAATAAAAAACCAAACATATTCTATAAGATATCCGAAAGTAAAGTTTGTGACATCCATACCTTGACTTATAAAGTTTGGTGACATCAAACTGTCGCACAGGATCTTACTGGAGACATTTTGAGAATATTTGGAGCCTCTTGTTGCACTGCTACTTCATATTCGGACAGATTGTCCTTTGCGCCAAAGAATGAATGAACGAACATTGATAGTTCATTCAAAACCACTATTTCTTCTCCAACAGTATGCACTTACTTTTTGATAGTTCGTAGTCATTACCTATGGAAAATAATATAAAATTCTTAATACCAAAAATCTGAAAATTGACATTGTAGCCACTAGTTAAAGCTTACCAAGAAGCTGAAGACTATTATAAACTCCATGATCAACAAGCTCTGAAGTCAAGTTTTTCGCTTCACTGGCTAACCCGGAGTGTTCTTTTTTCAAAACCTGAATATCAGACAGAAAATATATGACGTTTCAACACTTACCAACACTTGAAATTGTATGGAAACTAAAAAGGATTGCCAATCGGTTCCATATCTTACCTCAACAATTGAGGTCAGCTCAATTATCTTCTGACTAACCTAACTTTGGTTGGTTGGACGTCCTTGGTTGGCGCCATAATCACTCTGGACAATCTCCTTCCCTAAATTAGTGTTTTCTCCATCTTTTTCAGGTAGATGGGCTAAAACCATCATTAATGTCACACAAAGACTATTTTTAGACACAACCAGACCTTATACAAAGAAATCTATAACTTTAAACTTGACATTTCAAAGGTAAGACTGATACGCCTTCACTAGAACAATAGAAGACCAGTTACCCAATGCAGCTAAAATTTAAAAACTCTCATCTTTCTTCACTGCTATGTTTTGAGGCTCACTGGCCTAGACTTTGCACATAACTCTATCACTCAAAACTCATCTTACAGAGTGTAGAAAAAGAGTCAAAATGGTGCTTATAGGCAGAATTCACTTCCCTAAATCCCAGAATCCATAGACAGCCAACATAAGAATTCAATTCCTAGAATTCTGTCCTTGTATGACTAGAATTCACCAAAAGCAACTCATCAAATCTACGTTTCAACCAAAACCGACATAAATCAAAGAATTCAAGACATAATTCCACAATCAGTTTCTATAAAATAAGCAAAGAAAAGGCTTCAATCCAATCAGGCTCCAGAATTCGTCAAACTACAAATGGAATCGCAAAACAAAAGTGCATACCTGTTTCAAAAACAACAGAAGGATTCCGTTCCAATTCCATAGCATCCTGATTATACTGATCCATGTGAATATCTAGGAATCGATCTACAAGAAAATGACCCAATCAAATCAGAACAGCTATGCAATGTTGAATTAAAAAGAATCGAATCTAAGGGAGAAGAGAAAGAACGCATCACCGTCCATGGGGCTTGAATTTTCTACGATATCGGGCGATCTAATAGTAAAAAAAGACGTCGATGGGCTCAGAGATGCCGAGATGGAGGGTTGTCGTTGAAGCGGAAGTTGGGAGAGGAGAGAGAGAGTGAGAAGCAATTTTTGTTTGGTGGCCTTCTCAATCGTGAGGCGTGACGCGGCTGGCTCGTGGGCTTCAGGGTTGGGCCGGCTGTGGATGGTGGTGGTATGGTAATGGTGGGGTAGTGTTGTGGTAATAGTTGTGATAGTGGTGTTGTGTGATGGTGGGTTGTTATTGTGTTGTGGTGGTAGATTGTTATTTGGTTGTGGTGGTGGTAGTTTTTGTAATGGTGGGTTGCTGTGGTGGTGATGATATTGTGGTTGTGATGTTAAGATAGTGGGGTGGTGGTGTGAATGTGCTGTGGTGGTGGGTAATGAGGTGGTAGTGGTGTGGATGTGTTGTTGTGGGGTGGTGGTATGGTGTTGTGGTGGTGGTTGTTGTTGTTTTGTGGTGGTGGTAATATTTTTGTGGTGATGAGTTGTTGTGGTGGTGGTGATATCATGATTGTGTGGTGGTGATAATGTGGTTGTGATGTTAAGGTAGTGGGGTGGTGGTGGGTTGTTGTTGTGTTGTGGTGATGTGATGTTTTTGTGGTGTGGATTGTTGTTGCGTTGTGGTGGTGGTAGTTTTTTGTGGTGGCGGTGATGATATTCTCATGTTAAGGTAGTGAGGTGGTGGTGGTGTGAATGTGTTGTGGTGATGAATAGTAATTTAAGTACTTACGTTAAATTAAATTAATTTAAGTAAAGTAAAGTTAATTTAAATAAAATTAAGTATTTAAGTAAATAACTTAAGCTCAAAAAAACAGGTGTCAATAAATCAACCGATCAACGCCTCACCACTCCAGGCGACCACACTCTATTGTGAAGTTTTCGGGCAACGACTCTCACATCTCCTGGCGACGAGAATTCGCTAAATAGGAACTTCTTATTCATAAATTTAGGATTTTGAAGTTTCTCTTCTAATAAAATCAATATAATTAAATAATAAAAAATTATTAGTTTGAAGAAGATTAATAAATCAGATCTACAAAATGGGGTCGTTTTGAGTTCAATTCAATTGGACAATTTATTGATATGTGAACCCGGACTCCCGGAGACAAGTAGCTTTTCTGGTTATAAACAAAATAATATTAGTTTGATGGTTAATAAATTGAAAATGGGGTGTTTCGGTTCAATTTAATTGGAAAACGGATTGATACGATCCAATTATATGTGAACCAGAGTAGCTTTTCTCGTTTTGCTTTATATGATAACTTGCTTCTGCAGAGTTTCCCATTTCTCTCCTCCTGTATTATTTATCAGTCAGTCGAAAACCCTAAATCCATTCCTCGCCGCTCTACCACTCGCGATGCCGCCTAAAGCCGCCAAGTCAAAGGAGGCACCAGCCGAGAGGCCGATCCTCGGTCGTTTCTCTTCGCATCTCAAGATTGGAATCGTAAGTTTCTCCCTCTCAGCTACCCTGATGCTTCTGCTAGTTTGATTCCGATTCAATTGTTGATATCTCAGGTTGGGCTGCCAAATGTTGGGAAATCTACTCTATTCAACACCCTTACCAAGCTCTCCATACCTGCTGAGAATTTTCCTTTCTGTACCATAGAGCCTAATGAGGCCCGTGTTAACATTCCTGATGAAAGGTTCGAATGGTTGTGTCAATTATTCAAGCCCAAAAGTGAGGTTCGTGATTGCGCTTCTGTCACTCTTATCTAGATTAGCTTCGTTCGACTCTCTGGATACTCATACTTTTATGAAACAAAACCTTTTAATTATGTATTTTAAATCCTAGTCAGTGACATTTTGGTTGCAATCTTAGTTTTTTTTTAATTATCGACTAATGAGTATATTTTTATGGGACACAATCAAGGTAGCAGATAGTATATAAAGCTAGTAAATTTTATGTAACTTGATCATCTCCAGATATATGTTGAAAAAGATTGCTTGGTGTACCAAACTTTTCTTAATTTTTATGTCTTTCCAACGTAATTCGTGCACCCTTAAGACTAGTACTTTCATGTAAGAATACTATTGCATACTTTTATGCCAAATTGATGAGCTCACATATGCTGTAAGATTTTTATGAAAAAACCGAACTAAACGAAGAACATACTTATTGTGGTCTAAGGCGTTGTAAATGTTTGCTCTCTTGTGTCTTCTATTTTTTTTATAGAGCCATGGCTTATTCCAGTATGCTATCTGATTGGACCTTTGTTGTAATGGTATCCATGTATGTTTTCCTGGCATCAAAATACTTAGATTTTTGATTTCTGAACTTTCCCTTATTTTTCAGAATCTGTATTGTTGCAGGTATCAGCTTTCCTAGAAATTCATGATATTGCAGGCCTTGTTCGAGGAGCTCACCAAGGGCAGGGATTAGGAAATAATTTCTTATCTCACATCCGGGCAGTCGATGGAATCTTTCATGTCTTGCGTAAGTTATTTAAGTTCATTGACATCCAGCTTACTTGTAGAAGTACATTGCACTGGCCAGGATTACATCTTAAGTCACATTCGTCCTATTAGGCTAAATGACACTGAATACTCCTACTGCTCTTGTTCTGTTTGTTGACTATTGTATCATTTTGTTCGACATGCATTGGTATTTTCCCTAAGACATTGCCAGCGTTAGCAAGTTTTGTCATGTTTTAATTGCAAACGAGTCTCAATTAAAACTGATTATATGATTCCTCTTTCTGTTATATATTTATTTTAAATTTCAACTTAAGCACACTGAACTGAGTTGTGAATGTATACATTTTTACTATCAAAAAAGAAAAGTTTTCCTTGCCATCCGGATAGCCCCATCTTACTTAAATGTCAGCCTGTATTATGTTTTTTTTATGGAAGTCTGGCAACTATTGGTTACTCCTTTTGTTCACTCTTAAGAATCTTTCTACTATTGTAAAGTTACATTCTTTTGAATTGAAATTGAACTGAAACAGCTGAAACTAGCTGAAGTAGGTGTTTAAATTTAAGTTACTGAAACCAATTGATCGTGACTGAACTGAACGACTAAAATTTTAAGTTCAAAAGAACAGACCCAAAGTTTGTTGGCAAATCAGTGTTGTTTTAGAATATCAACATCTATTTATACTACGTACTATTTATACTATGTTCTCATTTGTATTCCTACTATAAAATACTTCCCCTTAAAGATTTAACTGCCTTATTGATCGACGCACATTAAACTTTGGCGCACTTAAAATAGAAAGATGAAAAATAATTTGAAAATTCATTTTGATCAGAGCATAATGATAGTGTTTCATACTGATTGTTATATGTCGACTCTTAGATACAATTAGGAAGATGAAAAAGGTAATATTAAAGAAGTCATTTTGAAATGAGCATAGTGATCTTCTTTCTTATTGATTGTTGTATATAGAGTTTTTCCTATTCGAAGATTATACAATAGTGTTTTTTACCAAAAAACTCTAAATGACGGTTGCTTCCGATCAGGAGTACTGCATTTTTTCCTTTTTTAGATTAAAGGTTAAATTATGCATATAAATATTCAAATTACATCAAGTTTGGCGTATTTCAAGCAAGATTTATTTCTGCCCCAAAAAAAAGAAATATGCCAAGGCTCTGCCGCATGCATACTTTGAAGCTAAACAAACTTTATATCTCAACAAAGGGTAACACTGATATATACCCCACTGACGCCTATATAGGACTTTTCCCAGGCTTCATCTCTACAACACGAAAACAAATCAAAGCAAAAATTAGTTTGATGTGATTATCAAGGCACATATGTGCCTCTATCACAGTAGATTTTTTTTCCCAATGTTCAGTATACATTTAGTGTTTTGTTTTTGCAAAAGGGTTAGTAAAAAGCCATCCTGTTGTCTTTAACACAACTACGTATTTAATGTTTCTTAATAAGTGTGATTTTGTGTTAAATGACAATAAGTGTGAATGGAGGGAGTAGTGTTTTAAGTGATTTCCTTTAAATAATTGCAGGTGCATTTGAAGATCCAGATATTATTCATGTAGATGACACTGTAGATCCTGTGAGGGATCTAGAGATCATCAGTGCAGAATTGCGCTTGAAGGTCTGAAAACTTCACCTTTTCTTGTTTTATCTTTCTAGTTCAATGTGTTGGACTAGCCCATGTCACTGCATAATGATTTGAGTTAAGTTTGATGTTTCGATAGCACTCCGGTTGATGGAGGATTCATATGATTTCTCTTGGTGGGTTATATGTTTACCAATTTGTGTCCTATGTCTGTAGATTTTTTAGTTTCATTCAGATGATAGGTTCAATGAATGTGTGCTGTTATTGTTAATGTGCTTTTGACATAGATTTAGTTTACTTTTAAATCAATAGGATTATGCTGTTATAATTGATTTAATCTAACTTTTCTGTGGTAGGATATTGAGTTCATGAAAGGGAAGATTGAGGATCTCGACAAGAGTATGAAAAGGAGTAATGACAAGCAACTGAAAATTGAGCACGAGTGTTGCGAACGGGTAAACCTCAAAGATTATGACTCCAGTTGATTATTTGTCTCTAATGTTTCCATTTTTGAAATTTATGGATTGATCTATTAATGTTAGGCTTTAGAGACCATCTCCATGGTCATTGTTCATTTTAGACGTCCGTCAGTCAGTTTTTCTGGCATTTCTCGAATTATGTTCTATCAATATATATGAGCTGCATTGAATTGTTGTCATTAGGTTTATGTCTTTCCTGGCGCTTTTGCAAACGATGTCTTGGTATTTGTGGAAATAATGGTTTAGAATTTTTTGTGCATATGAAGATTCCTTGACCATATTTCAACTCTTTCATGATGGCTAACTTGCTATGGTTAACTTGCTGTCAATGAAATGATAACAGTGATTGTGTTGGTGTTAGGTAAAAGCCTGTCTTGAAGATGGCAAAGATATCCGCCTCGGTGATTGGAAAGCTGCAGATGTTGAGATACTTAATACTTTCCAGCTGCTTACAGCAAAACCTGTTGTTTACTTGGTATGTTGACTTGCTATGTAATAAAGAAACAACTGTTGCTGCATTTCTATTATCTGAATCCTTGTCACTGTTTTTTGTAAAACCCTGGAATGTGATGTCTGAAAGATGGTAAAGGGTCGCATGTTCCTTATCTTCTTCCTAATAGAAAAATAATCATGAATTCTTTAACTTGAATGCGTATGTACTACCTAGTGCTGCTGCACAAGAAATAAAAGTCTGTCAACTTTACTCGCCAATTGTTTTAAGCATTCTGGGTCTGCTCTCATGTAAGTGATGGTGGTGTGACACTTTGAATGTGTTGTATGTGCTCAGGTTAATATGAACGAGAAAGACTATCAAAGAAAGAAGAACAAGTTTCTCCCAAAGATTCATGCCTGGTATTTTTTGTGTTCTTGTCCTTCTCTTTCCCATTGCTGAATGTTTAAATACCACTCGTGTGGAAAACATTGTTTTTTATTTAATGGCTTTTATCCATCATTTACTGGTGATCATCACCGACAGTCGCTTGTCATTCATGTTGTTGGCCTGACATGCTTATTGTAGTTAGACACGGCCAACAAACTTAAATTAAGAATGATAGAAATAAGTTATGCTAATTGTTGTGCAAAATGAATGTTAGAGTTTAAACTGCATTCAACCATACCATGAGCGTAATTCGTGTAAATGTCTCCAGAGTTTCATATTTAATTTATGAAGTGAAGCATCATCACATGAATTTTCCATATTTAGGATGTCCGTCAGCTTACATTTAAACGGCACTCACGATTACTCCATTTTATCTTTTGTAAAATTATTTTGCCATGGTGTCTTCATCCATGGCTTTTGTTACAGTATAAATCAGCTGAAAAGGTAATGCTAAAACATATCACATGGTTTACACTTTACTGTACGTTGACATAAAAATGTCTATATATGTTGATGCTTGATGCGTTCCTTTAACTGATGTGTTCAGTCTGTTTCATTTTCTTGTCTTCTGATGAGTTCTCAGTTTTTAACAACATTTGTCTATTAAGAATTTTCTCTAGGAGGCTAGGATGTATCAGCTGGTAGGAATGGTTCCTTTTGTCACCTGGTTACTTGTCCTTTGAATGCTGTTTTCGACATTTGTGTCTCTTTTACCTTTGTTGCAGAACCTTTTTGTTTACAATCCTTAAGCCATATGAACAAAAAATCAACTTTTTTCCTGGGACGTATTAACTGGTTTTATCTCATGCTAGGGTGCAAGAGCATGGAGGTGAAACCATCATTCCTTTCAGCTGTGCATTAGAAAGAAATCTAGCTGACTTGCCACCAGATGACGCAGATAAGTACTGTGAGGAGAACAAGGTTCAAAGGTTGGTATACTGGAAATAGATTTCTTTCCTAAAATGTGTGTTATATTCATAGTCAGTTCATGATGACTTCTAATGAAAGTTAAATGTCTATGGACTCGGGATGTTCCTATTGGTCAAGTTTTATTGAATGCGTTTTGCTTATACATGGTAATATCAGTTTAGTCTCATCAGTTCGCCTTGAACTTGTCACAGTGCTCTTCCGAAGATCATAAAGACTGGATTTTCTGCTATTAATCTCATTTATTTCTTTACGGCTGGCCCTGATGAGGTAACCATTGAAATTGTTACCTGGATTAGTATTGGGATTGATTTTCTATTTTGAATAAATTCTTACTCACTTAAATATGAACTATTTCTTAAGCTGGTAATACCGAAACTGGTAGACCTTAGATTTTGAGTATTGCTTTTTCTGCATGTGGAGAATTTATCATTTTATTTTGATATTAACAATTTACATTTTTTAAGCTGAATTTGGAATCTTCATTGCAGGTGAAGTGTTGGCAGATACGTCGACAGACAAAAGCGCCTCAAGCTGCAGGGGCCATCCATACTGATTTTGAGAGAGGGTTCATTTGTGCTGAGGTTGATCCTTGTGATTTGATTTGTGATTCTGTTCCTTCTGATCTCAACAGTTTCTTGGTAGTTTGTGGTTCAGCTGAAGTTCTTATCTTTATCTTTCGTTAAAAAGTACTCCATGGAAATAGCGACTGCCTATGATAAGAGTGGATTCCGAGTAGTTATTGGTTAAGACATGTCATTTTCCTGTTTGATGAATATTGGCTGATTGCTTTCTTTACAACCTCAGGTCATGAAATTTGAGGATCTGAAAGAGTTAGGCTCAGAGTCAGCTGTCAAGGTATCATTATAAAATTTATCTTCATATTTTTTGTTTGGTAATTTAGATGGGTAATCAGCGCCCATGATTTTTGAATATGATTCTTGATATGTATAGATCAGTGCATATGATTCAAATGAAATGGTTGAGTTACCAAATTTATGTTGTTTCTAATACGTGACAGGCTTTATGTTGTTTCTAATACGTGACAGGCTGCTGGGAAGTACAGGCAGGAAGGAAAAACATATGTGGTGCAGGATGCAGACATCATATTTTTCAAATTCAACGTATCTGGAGGCGGAAAGAAGTAGAGAATATTATTAGCAGTTAGTGATACTACTTCACTGGCTAATTTGCTGAAAAAACTGAAGGTTCCTGTTTCTCTGAAACTCAAATTTTTTTTTTATAAATTACAGTTAAGTTTTTAAGACCTTGAAGTATTTAGAGTGTGAACAGGCCAACATATAGTTTAAGTAATTTTGTTTTTGGTTTATTGAGAATGATTCTCTAACTTTTATTTTATCAGATTTTCCAACTTTTTTGCATTTATCTTTGTTTTGGAAAAAATATCGTATTTTATTAATTTAACATGCTTCTTCTATGGCAGTGACCTTCATGTTAAACATCAAAGTCAACGATCTGATAATTTTCCTCACCAGTTTCTCTTCTCGTATTGGTTCTTCGATAGCATAGGCTTCATTTGATTGGTCACATAGTTTTGCGTTGAACTCAGTGATGGTTTCTAATTTCAGCATCTTCAAGTTTTCGAACCTTGAGATGATCATTTTAATTCTCGAGATTTTCACATTGTCCGTTCCCTCATGAACCGTCTCCAGGATGTTCCATGCTTGTTTTGCGATGTCGCAGTTTGAGATTAGCCTGAAGTTGTTGCCATCCAAAGCAGCAAATATTACATTAAGGGCCTTGGAGTTGCCGCATGTTGTAGCTTCCTCTTCTGTTGTCCATTTATCTTCGGACTTCTTCTGTGCAACTTCCTTGCTGTCGATGGCTAGAGGGTGGACCACTCTGCTATCACCGCTCTCCAGGCTTTTTCAACTATTACCTTCGAAAAAAGCCTTCATGAGGGCTTTCAAGTAACTACCTCCTTCGAGAAGCGGTGGTCTGCTTGTGCTTTGTCCCTCTTTCATGTTCGCCGTAAAAGTCGGAAACTCTTGTCCGAATAACACTCTGTGTATTGAGTGATATGCTCTGATACCAATTGAAATTACGAGCATTGCTGGTGACAAGTTCCAACAGGTTGCTATAGCAACCTATGAGTCATTTTGTGATATTTTGTACTTCCGCCGAACCTGATGCACAAGCTTTGATTACCCAGTTCGGCAACTGCCTACACGTAGAGAGGACTCTCTGTTCAAGTACAAAGGCTTCCAAACAGCCAAAGCTAGTTTAACCTCTATTTTTAACCTAATTGAAATCTATGCTCAATCTGATCACACAAATTAGCTAGATCGTCTGTTCTCATAGACTTGATCACATTGTCTACACACTTTAGTAATAGATAGATATAATTCACAGACTCAGCCTATTTTAAAATAATGTGTAACAGGAAGGTGTTATAGCAACTTACTCGGCCAACTTGTTGTAGCTTCTGTTCACGACTCTCCACGCACTCTCTGCTGAGCAGTCGGACTTCCACGAGTTCTGACTCTGGTGACGCTCCCCCTTGATCATTGACCTCTTGCCAATATCAGGAAATGCTGCTTTGATTTTCGATAGTCCGCGACAGCTCTTCTCCGCGATTATGCTCTAAAGCAAGTACTGAATCTTTCAATGAGATTCCGCTCCAGTTGAAGTTCTTAGATCAAGTGTAGATCAGACTTCTCTATTCATGATCTTCTCTCAGCTCATGCACCTACAACTCTGCTCTCTAGCCTTTAGCTTCCTGCTCTTTATTTATGCGTCTCTCTTTGTGTGTATGTGTGTGTTGTGCGTCCTGCAATCTCTTACATGACAGCAGCACACGAAGAATATAACAATCCTAATTCCCTTAGGATTCGCAGATCTTTCCAACTAACCTTGCACAAAGGATCTTCTGTTAGATTCTTTCAAGTTGTTGAGAAATGATTTCCTAAAATCAATTGGGTACCTTATCTTCTTCAATTGAATCCGATCGCCTTGAAGAAGACTCCCTAACTCATTGTGATGCCTTCAGCAACCATTGCGACGCCTTCAGCAATCCTCCGGACCCTCTCCGTGCTGCTTCATCTCGAATGGCTACTTTACTCTAGCTTTGAGTCTCCATGATTTGCTATAGCAGCTTTAAGTTGCCGGTTGACAGCTTCCGATACTTGTTCCAGCTTCTGTTGCAACGGGTTGCTATAGCAACTTCTAGTTGTTGGTTGATTGGTTTTGTCAATCCAATACATGATCCAGCTTCTAACTTCGTAGGATGCTGTAGCAACTTATTGCGGTTGTTTTGTCAAGGATGTCATTACCTTAACACGTTCAATAATACAAATAAAGAAACTATTTTTTATTGAATCAACAAAACCAAAGTAGGAAGAGTTGAGCCTCATTCGAAGATCACCTTAAAGCGTTATTAGCCTTGTTTCGGTGTTATAATTCTTGGTCAATCCCTTTCCAAGACATTACAACTCAAACTCTTCTTGCACTAAAAAACTTGCTCACCAAACTTTTTTGTATCCTCCACAATTACTTGAATTCAATTAAAAAAAAACATTTTAAGACTTAAAAAACAGCATTTTGAGACGCAAAAATGAGAAAATATCTTCAAACTTGGATTGTAGGACAACTTGTTGTGTTTCACTGATTTCGGTACTTTTCGGTGTGTTTGATATGAAGAGAAAACTTCTCTTTATAAAGGTACACTGATTGTAATAGTCACAAGTTGCATCACACAGAGCCATGTGATGCCTCTCTTCAGGCGTCGCCTCCCTTGATGTTAGGTGTTGCCCGGGTGCTTGTTAATAGTTCTTAATATCCATTTAATCTACTCAAGCATCTCCCCAACATTGAGCCTTCGCCTCTCTTAAGGCATGGCCTCAAATAAAGTCAAGTGTTGCCTGAATACTCGTTAATAGCTTCTAGAAGCCATGTACTCCACTCATGTGTCGCCTTTACATTGAGCCAGGTCACACTTCATCGTAAATGTCATTAAGTGTCCTTAATGGCTCCTCAGGCATCGCGTCCTAATTCAAACATTGCTTGAACATTCCAAATTGTTCATGCATCACCTCACTTAAGCTGGTATCTCAGGCTATGCTTTGACTTTCAAGTGTCGCCTATAAGTTCAAGCATCGCCTCAAATTTGCCTTTAAATATTCTATTAAATACTTCTCGTTCCAATGTATCTATCCATGATTATTTGGCTCAGTTTGAGGTGTACTAGTTGGAAACATTATGTAATGTGTGAACAAAATAAAGGTGTGCCCATTTATGATTCAAAATATAGAGGTGGAGTACTGAGCCAAATTTTTAAGATGGAGTACACCTGAAAATATTAAGATGGAGTACATCTTAAAATGAGCCAAATAATCAATTATATAGACCTTGAAACTAAATGTATTTGATCCATGATTAGTCTTAACCCAAAGCCGAGGTGACACTTAAACTTTTGAGGCGTTGTCTAAAATAATTGCTTGAGTGACGCGATGCCTGAAAAGTCATTAGGGATACTAAATGACATTTAAGGTGCTAGGCATCGTCAAAAAGCTAAGTGGGCAGCCTCTAAGATGAGACGTTGACTGGGTGAAATAACTTTTAAAAGCTTAAACTAGTACCCAGGCGACGACTGGCCAAAAGTGAGGCGATGCCTCAGTTGAGGCATCGTCTTTCTTTAAAGAGAGGCTACGACTGAGCTTTACGAGCAGGGTGCCTATATAAGAGAATGCGTTCACTTCATTTCACATCATTCTGAAAGTGAGCAATGCATAGAAACACAAAAGCTTTCCAGAAATCCTTCTTTGAAGGTTTGATGCCGGTTTTGCTTGAGTTTTGAGTCTAATACTATTCTATTGAGTTTTTTGATGATAGTCAAAGTTACACAAAGTTCTTGGAGGAAGTTCTTGGTGCACGAAGAGTGGCTCCACAGTTGTTGTACTTGGTAAGCGGTTGACCAATGAATCCCAACATTGCAGGGAGGCCAATCATGTTTTAAGGAAATTATCGAACGAGCCTAAACTCTTTCCTTACTCTGATTTTGTATCAAATTTTATTAAACTTATATTTCTTTATTTATTTAGATAGTCACGCACAAATTGTTGCAATACCGCCAACATTACTCCACAACATTGTGGTTCACAAAATGGGATCGACAATGTCACCATTTTCTTCACAGATTTACATGATATTTTCATTGCAGAGGTGATAGATTCATATTTTTTACATTAAGAGATATACAATTAACTATTCATAAGGTAAAATCAAAAGCTAAGATGAATGAAATATTGATGTCAAAGTGTGAATGTAAGATGTATCTATAAATAAAATTTTTTTAAAAAGTATTAAGAGGCTCATCGTATTATAACTGTTGGGAGGTTTCAAGAGGCTGATCCTTGGAGGAACAAAATATCAAGAACAAATCCACCCGCAACTCATCATCTTCGGTTTTCCTCTCAATTTCAGCGTAAGGTTTAATTTTTTCTTGTTCGGATGATAGCTTCAACACTTGTTATTCGCCAAAATTGGACACTTGGTGCACGGTTCTATACGCCAAGTCATTTTATCTTATGGATTGATTGTCTACTCTTCCAAGCACTTGGGAGGATACTTATGTTATATAGAAGTCAATTTTGTTGGACTTTGGACCCTGTTTTTTTACACTCAAAATTTCAGTAAATAAGTTAAATGAAGATAATTAAATTTGAGTTAAATATATTAATGATTTTTTATTATTTCATATTGATAGGTGGGTGATAGTGGAATTGAGTTGGATGATGATTGTGTGATTGAGGTAGATGGATGGTAGTGGTAGTGGGATGAGATGTGAGGTGAGTGGTGGGTGCGTGAAGTGGGATGTTTGTGTGGTGATGGTGGGATTGAGGTCGGTAGTTGTGGTGGTGGTGGGATTAGGAGGTGGTATAATTTGGAATTGGGGTGAGATTTGAATGGGTGTTGGTGGAATTGTTGTATGTTGTTGTGGTGGTGCGATAGAAGTGGGTGGTTATGGTTGTGGAGTTGCGGTGGGTAGTGTTGTTATGGCGATTGTGGTGGTGGTAAGATTGAGGTGGGTGATTATGGTGATGAGATGAATGGTGGGAAATAAATGATGATTAGTAATTTAAACACTTAAGTTAAATTAAATTAAATTAGCTTTTCAGCTAAGTTAAGTATTTTCGTAAATAAGTTCAAATAAAAAAATATACCCTTAATTCCTTAGACTTTGTAATAGTTTTTTGAACTACTATTCTCATATGGAGTTCAATTAATTATTCTATTAAACACCAAATGCATCTTCTTGAATGTTTAAACTTAACTCAATGACAACTGGACACGGAAGCTATAAAATCTCAGTTACAGTCTTACTCCATGCAAATCATAATAAATCATACTGACGATAACGATTTGTTAAAGAAGAAATAAGAAGATAATTTTATATTTTTCTTACGAAATAACAAATTGAACAGATAAATATGATTTCATATTCAAACATATTTGTAGCCGTTTGCTGTTAAGAGAACGTGCCAAACAGAAATTGACTTGCCTGATTGTTAATATATGAGTTTTGTTCAAATTAGTTGTTATTTAGTTTCATTTTTGATTACATTTATTATTCGCGCCAAAAAGGAGTGACCCAAATTTCCCACCAATAACAAAAATTGACATGCGATAAACCACACACACTCACCTGAGCTGCTCATCAGAAATCAACCCAAACACTCTGTACTGTCTTCGGCTGCTCTCTCACTGGATCTTCGCTCAAGTTTGAATTCTTTTATCTTCTTTATGGTTATTCGATCTGCATCAATCATCTCAACTGCTGATTTCATTGTTCATGAACTGAACATAAAAATGGCAAGTCTAGGAGGGAATCCGAGTTTATTCAGCTCACCGGCACTAGGTGTGCCGATGAATGAATTCGGCCATGATCCTCTACCATGATCTTCATTTTCTGTAATTTGTTTTTGTTACTTTGTGTTGGGAAAATTGTATTAATTAATGTGAAGAAAATAATGGTTCAAAACGACGTAGTTTTATGACAATTAAGTTAAACTTCTAATAACACAAAACGACCTAGTTTTGTGGAAAACGAAGTTGGCCTTCTAGAAGCCCTACATTTGTTTTCGTCGTTCTTATCTTGACCTAAGTGGGGAAGCAGTTTTCTGCCGTTGAAGGCAGTTCCAGCCACGTGAAGGTGGGAGGTTATCTCTAATCATGGGACGACGGTTGAAGTTGGTCTTTATAAAAGAAGACTGAGATCATTAAGAAATACAACGACCACAACATTCCCTACTCTGTTTTCGTGCGTGAATTTGATTTGTGTGTGTACTCGGTGATAGCGAAGTCAGCCTGCCGTTCGCCTTCTTCATAAAGTGCAAGTGAGAGAAGGTTTGGTTGTTGTATCCTGGGAGGTCGATTGCAGATTCAAACCCAGCACCAGACGGGAGCAATTTGACTTTAAGGAAATTGCCAAGGAAGCCTCAACCCTAATTCGGTTCCGTTTCTCTTCTCTCAATTTTCTTAATTTTATTATTATTTCGTCCTCTGATTAATTCTGTAACTTATTGCAATGGAGTATGCCTGTTTCATATTCTGAGAAATTACACGTGTGATAATTTGCGGTGCTTGAAGTGATTCTCGCTGGTCTAGTTCTTGGTAGCTGTCAATACTGTTAACAATCTTAAAGTCAAATTGTTCTTGGAATTGACAGTGGATGTTCTTTAGAAACGTCTCCCATCTCTCTGCTGTAGACATGACTACTGAAAACCAGACCATGGATGCAGTGCAGCAGATTCTCACTGATGTGGCAATCGGAGTGGATCCGGTTTCTGGTGCTGCCGGAGCGCAGCAACCTAGTGGAACTGGTGGAGTGCAGCAGACTCCTGCTGTTGCAATTACTGGAACTGTACCTGCGGGTCAGTTTTCTACTGCTCCAGCAGCGGTCGTATAGGGCTTTAACCCACTGTTGGGTGTGGCCAGAAATGGATCTGCGGGTCCTATTCCCAGCGGGACTGTGGCATGAGTGCCCCCTGCGGTTATGCCGGCTGAAAAGCCTGAGAAGTTCAATGGGTTGAACTTCAAGAGGTGGCAGCAGAAGATGCTCTTCTATTTGACCACTCTGGGCCTGGCTCGTTTTCTGACCGAGGATCCTCCTGTGATCAGTGAAGATGATGCGGATACCCAGAAGCGCATGGCATGCATTATGTGGAGTGATTCTAACTACATGTGCAGGAATTATGTCATGAATGGTCTGGCTGACAGTCTGTACAATGTGTACACGTCAGTGAAGACGACTAAAGAGCTGTGGCAGCCGTTAGACCACAAGTACCGAAGGGAGGATGCTGGCTCCAAGAAGTACATAGTGGGGCGATTTCTTGAATTCAAGATGGTCGATTCTAAGACTGTGGTGAGTTAGATGCAAGAGCTACAACTCATCTTTCATGAGATAGCTGCAGAAAGAATGATGCTGAGTGAATCATTTCAAGTTGCCTCTGTGATTGAAAAGCTGCCTCCAGGTTGGAGAGAATTCAAACATTATCTCAAACATAAAAGCAAGGAGATGAACCTTGAAGAGATATATGTTAAGCTCCGGATTTAGGAAGAAAACCGCGGCTCTGACAAAAGGTTGAAGGTGACAACCGAGAGGGCAAATGTGGTGGAGCATGGGGATAGCTCAAAGAAGAAGAAGCCTTTTCTGAAGCTGGCTCCAAAAGGTAAATCCATTAAGAAGAAGCATCAGCCAAAGTTTCAAGGGAAATGCTTCAACTGTAACAAAGAGGGTCACAAAGCCACTGACTGCCTAAAGAAGAGGAGGGAAGTCAACATAGCTGATGTCGATGAAGACTTGGTGGCTATGATTTCTGAGTTGAACCTGGTGGACACTACCAGGAAGGCATGGTTTGTGGACACTGGAGCTACCCGACATATCTGCTCAAATGAGAGTGCCTTCTCCACCTTGGAGCGTTCTGAAGCTAGAGAGAAAGTTTATATGGGTAACTCGGCGACTTCGAAGTCAAAGGAAAAGGCACTGTGTTTCTGAAGTTCACCACTGAGAAGGAGTTGAAGCTCACCAATGTCCTCTTTGTGCCAGACATAAAGAAGAATCTTATCTCCGGGACGTTGCTGGTTAACCATGGTTTTAGAATGGTATTTGAGTCCCAGAAAGTTGTCCTCACTAAGAATGGCATGTATGTGGGGAGGGGTTATGTTCATGAGGGGTTATGGAAAATGAATGTAATGACACTGAAAAAGATGAATAAGAATGATTCTTCTGTTTATTTGCTTGAGTCTTCTACTTTATGGCATGAAAGACTAGGACATGTGAATAATGAATCAATAAGAAAGTTAATGAATTTGGAGTGTATACCCAAATTTCAATTTGATTCTAAACACAAATGTGAAACATGTGTCGAAGCAAAAATAACGAGGACATCCTTTCATACTGTAGAAAGGAAAACAGAACCCCTTGAATTAATACATAGTGATTTATGTGATTTAAAGTTCATGCCAACAATAGCTGACAATAAATATTTTGTTACTTTCATTGATGATAGTACAAAGTATTGTCATATGTATTTGCTTAAGAGCAAAGATGAAGCTATTGATAATATTGTCATCTACAAACTAGAAGTTGAGAACCAACTCAACAAGAAAATAAAAAGAGTGAGGAGTGACCGTGGTGGAGAATATGTAGAACCATTTGGGGCCTTTTGTGCACAACATGATATTATTCATGAAGTTACTCCACCATACTCGCCTCAATCTAATGGTGTTGCGGAAAGGAAAAATCGGACACTAAAGGAGAAGATGAACGCAATGCTGCTAAGTTCTGAGCTACCCTAGTGAATGTGGGGCGAAGCCATTTTATCAGCAAATTACATGTTAAATAGGATACCGCAAGCAGAAGGATAATTCTCCTTATGAATTGTTTAGGGGACATAAACCATCATATAAACACTTGCGAATGTGGGGGTGCCTAGCTAAGGTAGAGGCACAAGGCCCTAAACGAATGAAAATAGGACCAAAAACGGTTGACTGTGTTTTCATTGGCTATTCGCGGAACAACAATGCATATAGATTCTTGGTGTATGAATCAAAGAATCCAAGCGTAGAGGAAAATACCATCATTGAATCGAAGAATGCATCATCTTTGAACATGTGTTTCCTTACAAAGAAATGAATTATCAACATCATGAAATAATCCAAGAGGTTGAGGAGTCATCTCAAAATCAAGAAGATGAGCTTGTAACTGAAACTGACTCGCAAGAATCGAGATACAGTAAACGGGCTAGAATAGAAAGATCTTTTGGCCCTGACTTCTTAACATATATGCTTGAGTCCGAGCCCCGAACGTACAGCGAAGCGGTAGCTCGGTAGAGGGGCCCTTGTGGAAAGAGGCCATTCAAAGTGAAATTGACTCCATTATGCAAAATCATACATGGGAGTTAGTAGATCTTCCCCCAGGAAATAAGCCCCTTGGTTCAAGATGGATATTTACAAGGAAGATGAAAGTGGATGGCACAATAGATAAATACAAGGCGAGACTTGTAATCAAAGGATATAGACAAAAGGAAAGTCTAGACTACTTTGATACTTATTCTCCAGTGACGAGAATCACTTCCATCAGGATGATAATTGCAATTGCAACTCTGCGAAATTTGGAAATTCATCAAATGGATGTAAAGACTGCATTTCTCAATGGAGAACTAGAAGAAGAAATCTATATGGAACAACTTGTGTGGTGCCATGTCAAGAGAGAAAAGTTTGTAAACTTGTCAAATCTCTTTACGGCTTGAAACAAGCACCAAAACAGTGGCATGAAAAATTTGACAATGTAATGCTGTCAAATGGTTTCAAAATATACATTAAGAACACGGATCAAGGATATGTGATCTTATGTTTATATGTTGATGACATGCTCATTGTAGGAAGCAATGATAGGATGATAAAGTCCACAAAATCAATATTGAACTCTAGGTTTGATATGAAAGATTTAGGACTAGTCGATGTGATTTTAGGAATAAAATTACACGTACGGCAAGTGGACTAAAATTGACTCAGTCACATTATGTTGATAAAATCTTAGACAAGTTTGGGAAAGATAGTTCTGGTACTTCTAGAACTCCAATTGAAGTTGGACAAATCTTGTCTAAGAACAAAAAAGACTGTGTGAATCAGTTAGATTATGCGAGACTAATAGGCAGTCTGATGTACTTAATGAATTGTACGAGACCAGACTTGGCCTACTCAGTGAGCAGACTTGCAGGGTACACGAGTAATCCAGGATTAGAACACTGGAACGCAATTGTTAAGCTGTTGAAATATTTACGATATGCACGCGAATATGGTTTGAATTATACCAAGTATCCAAAGGTCATTGAGGGTTTCAGTGATGCTAGTTGGATATCTGACATACAAGATTCAAAAGCCACTAGTGGTTATGTGTTTACCTTGGCAGGAGCTGTTGTGTCCTGGAAATCCTCAAAGCAAACTATAATAACCAGATCCATGATGGAAGCAGAATTCGTTGCATTAGATAAGTGTAGCGAAGAAGCTGAATGGTTGAGAAACTTTGTTGAGGATATTCCTAAATGGACAAAACATGTGCCACCAATATGCATACATTGTGATAATCAATCGGCTATTGGTAGAGCACAGAGTGTGCTGTATAATGGTAAGTCTAGACATATACGTCGAAGACATAAAACCATTAGACAGTTTCTCTCTATAGGAGTCATAAGCATTGACTATGTAAGGTCCAAAGATAATATTGCGGATCCGCTAACCAAAGGGTTAAATAGGGACCAAGTAGAGAAAACGACACAAGGAATGGGATTAAATCCCTAGAGTATATATGTCAAGGCAAGGAAAACCCAACCAAGATGATTGGAAATCCCAAGAACTTGGTTCAATGGGACAACCTAATTGCTAAGACGAAGTGAAGTCACTGAGGGGGTCACCCCAACCCATTTCTTATCAAACAGTGATTCCCGTACGAGGTTAAGCTATTAGCTTTTAATGATTCTGTGGTTTGGAAACCAGACACTGGTAATACGAGATTATATTAAAAAAAATCACCTATCTGAGAGAGAAGTATGGCCGCTTCAAGGAGAATTAATTAAGGGCTTAATTCTTTAACAACTCTCGCTGAACCTGGCAGGGGTTTCATGGCCGAAATGAGCCCACCAATGAGAAATGGAAGGCTGTCAGGAATATATCTGTAGGAGATATGTATTTGCTGACATAAAATGGCGAACAGTTCAAAGACATCACGTCTACTGAAGAGTCAGTCAATAATACATACCTTTCAAAGGGAAGGTTCAAGGGTATTGCCTACCTATCCTATGCAGATATAGACTGTAGAAACTATCACCACATTGAGTCGGGTTTTGTTTTTGTTTTCATCACTCGATTTTCTTCATGGGGGGGATTGTTGGAAAAATTGTATTAATTAATGTGAAGAAAATAATGGTCCAAAACGACGTAGTTTTGTGACAATTAAGTTAAACTTCTAATAACACAAAACGACGTAGTTTTGTGGAAAACGAAGTTGGGCGTCTAGAAGCCCTACATTTGTTTTCGTCGTTCTTATCTTGACCTAAGTGGGGAAGCAGTTTCCTGCCGTTGAAGGCAGTTCCAGCCACGTGAAGGTGGGAGGTTATCTCTAATCATGGACGACGGTTGAAGTTGGTCTTTATAAAAGAAGACTGAGATCATTAAGAAATACAACGACCACAACATTCCCTACTCTGTTTTCGTGTGTGAATTTGATTTGTGTGTGTACTCGGTGATAGCGAAGTCAGCCTGCCGTTCGCCTTCTTCATAAAGGTGCAAGTGAGAGAAGGTCTGGTTGTTGTATCCTGAGAGGTCGATTGTAGATTCAAACCCAGCACCAGACGGGAGCAATTTGACTAAAAGGAAATTGCCAAGCAAGCCTCAACCCTAATTCGGTTTCGTTTCTCTTCTCTCAATTTTCTTAATTTTATTATTATTTCGTCCTCTGATTAATTCTGTAACTTATTGCAATGGAGTATGCCTGTTTCATATTCTGAGAAATTACACGTGTGATAATTTGCGGTGCTTGAAGTGATTCTCGCTGATCTAGTTCTTGGTAGCTGTCAATACTGTTAACACTTTGTGCTTAAAAATTAAATGATGGGGAACTTTTTTTGTTTGCTTATTTATAGCTGTAAAGTGGAGCCCTAGAATACTTTCCGATTGTTGTACTTGGTGCTTTAGCAGATTATCAGTTGTTATTTAACATACGTGATGCAAGATTGTTATTTAATTGGCAAAGAAGAGTTACAGAAGATTAGCTGGACAAGAGAAAGGGAAGATTGGGGATTTCAGAGATAAAATGGGGAGAAATGGAAGTTAGGAAAGATCGTTCATTCATTCATTAATTTCCAATTCAGTTTCAAGCTAACATTTTAAACTAAACTTAATACAAATAATTCAAATACACTAAATATAATTTCCTCTCAAATATTCTAATGTTAATTATCCGTGACATATATTTGCTGTATGGATTGAATGGATGCACGCGGGTGAAGTTTGATTCTCGATTGCTTTTCTTATTTGTACAATCTCAATCTTAGCATTATAATACATTAGGAGATAAATTCACATCTTTATTGATAGTACAAATACTTTCTTGATTAGTACTGCTCATTTGCTTGACTCATGAAACATAAAATGACAGTATAAATGGTTACAAATACGTCTCTCAGGATGCTTAAAGACATCATTGACATTGTGCTGTGTTACTTTGCTCTTAGAATGATTTGGAGGATAACCATGTTTTTCAGTAGGTATCGTTCCGATGACTAAATTCATCGCACGATGTACAAATGAGACGACCTCGTCCAGTTTTTGGATAGCAACTCTTTCCCTTGCGGCGGCCTCCAGATTGATTCCTCTTACTACCATCGATGGGCCATCGGTTGGTGTTATTTGACACTATCGACCAACACTGCCAGAAGACCACCACTGGCCGTTGAGGGTGTTGCTTTGATTTTTGTTATTGTTGAGGATGGTGCTCCCTTTGAATTGTGTTTCACAACCATGGATGATATTAAATCCCATGACTGATTGGAACACATATACATCTACTTGGGTGATTAAAGCATAGGATTGAAGAACGGTGGGCAATGGATTTTCTTAAAGAATTTGACTAGGAATTGTAGAGTAGGACTCATTTGAGCGCAGTTAAAACCTGTATCAATTTTATTTTCCCAGATGATACTACTTGTGGTTAATCTGTATACATGGTTGACCTTGATGAAGGCTTGAAGTGTTTTCACTGATTTCGAAAACACGAGGCACATTGCTTTTTAAAAATCATTTATGTAAATCTTCCTGAAATTCGTGAGCAGTAGAATAATAGACGATACTATTGACAATTTTTGAATCAAGAGCATTGATTATCAAAATGATGACCATGTCGTTTCACATTGACCATGATCTGTAGACATCTAGATAAGTATCTCTGGAGGGTGGCCTACAAGAGCCGTCCATGAATCCTAATTTGGTTTTGGAGTTGGAGGCCCGCCATTCAGAATTTTGTAAAAATACTTATGTTGAATGAAATTTACATAAAACAACTTTTTAGGTTTGTCTAAAAACTTGAGGCTATTGTAATATCCGTAATGGTCCATCAGCGTGCAGTAGAAATCTCTATCATTTCATAACTTCACAACTTCAATTATCACTTGCATAATATCTGTCAGGCCAAATGATCGCACACAGTCAACTCAAGTCAAACGATCAAGGACATCAAAACACAAATCTTAAGAGCAAAGTGTTAATAATAGCATTACTTCAATAGTTTAGCTCTTCTTCTTGATCATCCTATCTCCTTCTCTTCAATAGTAGGGTAGCATCTTGGTAAAAATGCGGGTCCAAATGCTCTCTGCCTCATGTCCCCCAAAGAATGAAACAATACACTTTTTTTATATTGTTTGAAAGATCTTTATGATTATATTGTTTGAACCGAATGATGAGTTATATTCGGTTGAAATTATCTTTTTGAATAGAACAACACATGATCAAGAAATATTTAATTTAAATAACCAACTCACAATTTATATTTATTTAAAAATAACCTGTCACGACTATTAAGAACTACAAGACCGAATCAGATACTTAATTTCAAACCCAATTGTAAGCAACCGTAAAAACTATGATTCCTATACCATCAAAATGTTTATTTAGAATAATATAGAATTCAGAAACACTCAGATTTGAATGAATAAAATAAAATTTTATCAATTTAAATTTTAAATGACAGAACTGACCCTCATTGAAACATGAGAAAAGATAGGTGAATGTACTTTAGGTGGAATGAACTTCTCCAAAAGTATTGTTCTTGTTATAGCTAAGCACTGAAAATTAGAATTGTAAGCTCTTAATCTTCTTAATATATTGATCTAGAGAAAGACATAACCTCGCCTTCAACGCTCAAACAATTAAAATCTTCTCTTGTCACCTTGCAACTTTGTGCATATATTTTTCAGGCCTCTAACAAAGTAAAAAGTGAAGGAATTGGTAAGAAGAGCACAACTTAAAAAGAGAGAAGAGCACAATTTAAAAAGGAGAAGAAAGAAGAGAGAAAAGTTATCCTCTTCCTCTCCTCAATTCACTGAAACATTTAATCTCATTTCCTCTTTTTTGTTGTTGTCTAATATGCAAATCATGAAGTTGATTGTGGGCATGTGGCTATGGGACGGGACGAGGGGAATCATTGGAATGTAGAAGCGCCAAGTGATGAATGTTTGTCGTCGAGTTTCAGCTTTGTCCGCCATAACCACGAGAGGTGATGGGCTGTGTGTGTATTTGGGAGAGAATTATGGCGATTCAAATTGGTGGAGGCCAGAAGAAATTAGAGGGCTAGAAATCATCCAAGGAACCAGACTGAACCAGTCTGTTAAGGACGTCCCTTCTGTTCCAAATAAAAACTTGATCTCCACCCAAAATCGAACATACCTCCTCGCTTTCCCCATATCCTTCTGTTCAGCCTTAGAACATTGATCACCTTTTCCAGCAAATTCAGCAAAAATATTTCGCATCCTTTCGTCAGTCAACTCAACAGGTGCAGTACCAGGCATTCAGTTCTCATTAATACTGAATAACCATGAGCCACCATTCAAAATTCTTTCTTGGTAAGTAACAAAAGTGGTAGTTTTATGTCACCTTTTTATACATTTTCCTAAAAACTAGTAACAATAAGATAAAATAGTATTTGGCGAAGTAGTTTTTAAACTCTATTGTATATTTCTTATCAGTGAGATTCCACGCATTCTTTTGTCTTGGCAAAAAAAAGTAAAATACCTGCTCACTTACGGAAATCCATTAAATGCAACACTCGTCCATAAATAGAACGATACCTATATTGGCACACAGGTTGAATGAAGTTGTCATCTGTATATCCTTTCAATTTCCATTTTGTATAGCACAACAACTCAAGTTGTGCAGCCTATGTAAACTTGTCCAGCTGATCCCATCAAACCTCTTAAACACACAAAGTGAACCACCGCGTGAAGAAGGGCACATAGAGAAACAAAGACCATACTTCTTCCAAACATGAAGAAACAGGTCTGAAGTTGGTATCATCTCTGGACAGATGAGGCAAAAATAGGTATGATAGAGTCCTTTCTCCTTAGAGTGCAGATGGATTTCAGGATACAGAAGTAACCAATGGCAAGTAAGAATGACAGTATCCGCCCTCCTACAAGCCCGGCAAGGACAATTACAAAAAGCATTACATAGCCCGACTTACCTCTTGCATCTATCTGAATATTTGAGGTGGCCAGTTTATTCTGGATGCCACTTCTTTTCACCAGCGCATATGAGTGACCTGATCCAAAGATGCCACTATCTGTTTCTCTTCGCATTGCATGATTGAGAGTATGGTGAGACGGCAAACTTAAATCGCCTTGTTTGAGGTCATCAACTTTAGCAGGTCCAACTTGAAAGTATGTAGACTTGTGCTCTTCACTTTCTGTTTCTAATTCAGATACTAGGCTGACTTTTTCTTCTTGTCTGCTCAAAATGCCAATGCTACCTCCTTCCTTTACGGAGGTAGACTGATCCTCAAATTTAGCATCACTCCCATTGCAATTCTCGTCCTTCTTTGAATGCCTAAGCTTCTTGGGAACCAACTTATGAATGATCCTTGATTTTAATCTGGCACTACGAGATCTTCGCTTCTTAATCCCTGAAACCGACGTGCCTGTACCAGTAAGGTCTTCTTCTCTGCTGCTCATTTTTTCCTCCATTGCATTTCCTTTTTGTGGTGTATGATCATCCAAAGGGCCTGAAATGTGATGACAATTGCTGACTTGATTTACATTAAGTTTGGGCTCTACAAGTTCAATTTCACCAGATGAGGTGCACACACCCCAATCATCATCACTGGTCTGGACGCAGTTGAAGTTGGTGGATATATTTGGAGAATCTTGTGAAGGATGCTCAATTCCTAGAGCGGTACTCAGCAGCAAAGGACCGGAATCAAAGACCGGTTTCTGTTTCGCGCAAGGGACGTACCTGCTAGCATACTCCAAGGTGAGGAGCAGAAAAGCGGAGATGGTAATCCCAAAAGCCAGTTTCTTGGTTCCAAAGGCCAAGGCCGCCACGAGGAAGACCATGAGAACGGCAGCCACTATGGCACTTGGAATGAGAGGGCTCATGGCCTCCTGGTTGCAAGCGCGATCTTGGATCGTGGCGACGGAGGGAGGCGGTAGTGTGTCGGGCTTGATGTGATTGTTGTTGGCGTTGGGTTTGGGTTTGGGTTTAGGGGTGTTGAAGCGATGGTGATTCTTGAAGAAGAGGTCGAGGAGGGAGGCTGGAAAGCCAGTCTCGACGAGGAGGGGGTTGGGGTTGGCGACGAGGCGGGAGATGCGATTGGACTTGCTCCATCTCCGCGGAAGATGCATGAGTCCTCCACCGTCCCAATTAGGGTTCGTCGATCAGCTGCCGACAAAAGCCGATCATTACTTAATTAACAAAATAAAACGGGGAAGATGGAAAAGAAGAACGCGTGAGCTGGGGCAACCGGAAATGATCATAGACGCGTGCGTGCCTCATTGCATTTCTTTCCGCTGCCTCTTCCTCAATAATCATTCATTCTCTCCCATTCAGATTCCGTGCTGCCCACTCAAAAGCACCCATATTAATATCAAAACAAAAAAAACCTAAAATAAATCCCCACTTATCATTTTATTATTGAACCTGTATCTATATATTAGGTAGGTATATTTATTGCTAGAGTTGATGTTATGGTGCACCATTCAGATGGTGAGTCAAGATCGAGAATATTCTGATTTCAATTTTGAGTCTCGCAATGTAAGACCGTGATTGTATTTGGATGGCTTTATCCGTTTGGTATGTCGGCATCATGCTGTCTTGTTATGTTGACGCCTTATAATTTGCTCCATGATTGTGCATGAAAACGAGATATATGTGGCTAACTGTCCTAATTCCATGACCCAAAAATCTTAAGAAACAGATTGATATATATCCGCATCTTTTGATCAATAACTTGCTGATTTTTTCAAATGTTGGACTAAATACATTTGATTCGTACAACAAACAAAACTTCAAAAAGAGGGTTGTTCTAATGTGGATAGTGTCTGATTTCCCTGCCTATGATATGTTACCAGGATAAGTAGTTCACTAGATTAAACTTCAAGATGCGGAAAAAGGATATGCTCTTCTTACTTAATTGAAATTCTGTTGCGTTGCTGATGCGGAGTTATAGCTTCTGCTTACGCACTCTCTGTATCTTTCTGTGGGATTACTCTACTGAAGAATAAGAAAGACACAGTGCATTTGTTCACCCAGTTCGGCAACTTGCCTACGTTTGGGGAGTATGCTCCGATCTTCAAGATTTCACTATAACAGTTTGAAGTACAAAGACTCACACCTCTACTTCTCACCTAGCCGAAATCTAACGATCAGTCTAATCTCCTAGACTAGCTAGCAATCTGAACTCACAGATTCTCTCGTGCAGTCTACACTTTCACAGTAATAAATAGCTACGGACCTGACACACAGGCCTAACCTATTCTATTACAAGTTATAGCTCACGGAATGCTTCAGCACACTCTTCACCAGAGTTGCTATATCTTCTGTCCACGACATTCCAAGCTCTCCTGCCGAGTGGTTGGACAATCTTTGTTCTTCCAACTCAGTCTTAGCTCCCCCTTAATCAATGACTCCCTCCGTCACTAATGGGAAACTTCGAACACTACATCGC
This sequence comes from Umbilicus rupestris, assembly GCA_963678935.1. Taxonomy (NCBI): domain Eukaryota; kingdom Viridiplantae; phylum Streptophyta; class Magnoliopsida; order Saxifragales; family Crassulaceae; genus Umbilicus; species Umbilicus rupestris. The sequence goes on along the minus strand of OY787628.1, from coordinate 7,927,539 downwards.
AGCCTGCGACGGTCCCCGCGGCTGAGCACCAACTCTGATTGTTCCTTCAACGAGCAACGCTCCAGTTGAACTCAGAATCAGTCCTGAATCAAACTCCACGAGTTTTGATTCCTTCAGCACACCACACCAGTCTTCAACTCAAAAAATAATCCATGCTACCGTGGTTGATCTCTGTGTATACGCTCTAGCTCTCTTCGGTTTTATCTCATGTGTTCTTTATCTTCTTGCCGCTTTGCCTGCCTTATCAAGCTCTCCAGCATACCAGAAATGCCAAAGATCATTATCCGAATGTTCTCCTAGATTCTAGCAAGTTTGTTGAAGATTCCGTTGCCAAATTTAAACTATTGGATCTTTATCTTCTTAGACCACGTGCTGGCGTTTGCTAAGCTCTTGATGACGTCTGCATACCTCTCTGAGCTTCCCTGATGCCAGCCGTTTCACACCGGAGCCTTACCGTGCAACACCAGGATTCTGCTCTAGCTCTGGATCATCACGGAGTGCTGAAGCAGACTCTGTCTCTTCAAAGCCATCTCTTGCCCATTCTTTAAATAGTGTCTCAGCTTCAGATCTTCAGGGATTGTTGAAGCAGACTCTGGGTCTTTGTTGTTGTTATTTTGTCAGTCTTCAGATTGTGCTCCAGCCACCGATCTCCAGGGAGTGCTTCAGCAGTCTCTTGAGCAGTTTTGTCAAGGATGCCATATCCTCAACATTAATTAACATATGTTTGACTCGGTTTCTGATTGAATATCCTACCACCTTGAGGTGGTTAAAATGAATCCTTTCAAATTGTCCTAGTCATCAAAAACTACATCCAAGATGGAAGGATTTCAATAACTATCTCAATCATAAGTAAAATTAGATACTTTTTGAACACCTTATTGTTTGTCTTCAGATTAAAGAAGATAACCGTGGCTTCAATTAGAGGTGTAAGACCCTTCTTGAGAGGGCCATCATTATTGAGCACAGAAGCTCCCAATATGTTTGGGCCAAAGGGAGGATGTTCAAGAAGAAGCAACAACTAAATTTCCTTTGTAAATTGTTCATTCTTCTACTGGTGGGAATAGGCTGTCTTCAAAATCATCTGACTCTGTATCCTCTGCTCCATCTGAGTCAGCTATCTCTTTCTTTTTGGATAATCCCTCAGCAGTGACCTATGCAACGACCTCTTCACTTTCCACAGCTCCCGCTAGACTCCTCACACTCTCCTCCTCGGATTCTTCATCGGCCTCTTCTGATTTTGATTCATTGTCAGCAGCTAATACCCTTGCGCGTGAATTTTTTTAACTTGGTATGCTCCCCTTGCATTTGTCCACAAGGTATCTACATCCATTTCATCAATAACTGCCTCTGCAGAATTCGGAGCACCACCCTTTGTGGTATCTTTATTGACGACCGATACAGCGATTTCCTCAACAGTGGGGGTAACAACCTCTTCAACACTTTTCTCAATATTAACAGAAATAGGTATTACCTCAACAGACGACGCAATATCAATGTCCTCAGCAACTGGTTCAACATCCTCTGATGCCTTAATCAGCAGTTCACGTTCTGTTGCTTCACGCCTCAGTTGTTCTGCCCTCTCCTTGGCAGCTCGAACCCTTTCTTTAGCGGCCTTTTTCTTAACTTCAGCTCTAGCCATCTCTGCAACTAGTCTGTCAGCTTTCTCCTTAGCTATCAACTCGGCTTTTATCCTCCCACCTTCTTCAATTTTTCTCGGAGTCTCAGCCTCAATCGAATCCTTCCTCTTTTTCTCAGCCTTTTCTTCTGCTTTTCTTTTCTTTTCGCACATATCGAAGACTTTCTTAGAGGTGGTTCTTTTAGGCTTGAGCACCCGAGCTTCCTTTCTAGGCGGATCTTGAGACTCAAACCCTCCCCCTCATTCTGAACGGACTTCTCCGTATGCAGGTCTTTCTTGAAGGACGTTCTTTTTGTGGCTTTCTGTGACCCCAGAGCTTTACGAGCGGCTTTGGGGCGACGCTCTTTCCTGACATTTTCCTCAGGTGGTACCACTGATAGAGGTACATATGGGTCAAGCTCAGCGGAGGCGCGATGGTTTGGGATGCGCCAAAGGTTGTTGCTGGAGTAACTTCATGTGTTCGCCATTCTGATTTTAATGGTTTGATCGTCGGAGAAGCTTGTGTTGATGGTGAGCAAATTTCGGGCTTCAATTTCTAGGGTTCCCGTTTTTGATGAGAGATGTACCAGATTTCTAAAAGTGAAGTAGCTTTCCGAAAATCTCTCTCATATTCCTTCTTTCCCGCTTCAAATATTTGTCCCAAATTCGGCCCAAACACGATTCCTTCAGAAGATTGTCACATATCTGAAATAGCACGCAAATAGAAAATGTTATAACATTAGCTCAAATATAGGTGTTACATTGCCTCTTAGTTTTTCTGGTAGCCCAAACTTTATCCCTTTTCTTTAATCAAGAGCTACCAGAAGTCATGTTGTGATTAGTTTTCGATCACACATAGTCCCACCTCAGACCTCAAGGTCTTAATTTGTTGTGTGCTCTTAGTCTTTGTAAAGATGTCAGCTTTCTGGCTATCCGTTCGAACATGTGTCAGGATCAGCTCCTTCTTCTCCACAAGCTCACAAATATAGTGGTGGTTGATCTCTATATGCTTTGTCCGTGTGTGCTGAACTGGATTCTTCGATATGCTAATGGCGCTCGTGTTGTCACAGTATAATGTATGACATCCTGTTCAACACCATATTCCTCCAGCATGTGCTTAATCCACATCATTTGTTGAGCGCTTCTCCCAGTTGCTATGTACTCTGCTTCTGCAGTTGATAGGGAGATGTTATTCTATTTTTTACCGAACCACGAGATAATATTATATTCAACATAAAAGCATCCTCCGAAAGTGCTTTTCCTATCATCTGCATTGCCTGCCCAATCTGCATTACAATATCCTACAATGTTGGATGTTGTGTCTTTAGTGTACCAGAGTCCACGTTCAGCAATGCAACATATCGTATAATCCTCTTTCACCTGAGATACATGGCTCTTCTTGGGATTAGCTTGGTAACGGGCACACAATCCCACGGCATAGGCAATGTCTGCTCTGGTAGCTGTTAGGTAGAGGAGACCCCCAATCATACTTCTGTACTGCGCTTGGTCAGCATTTGCTCCAGCATCATCTCTAGTCACCTTTTGGTTTATGGACGCAGGGGTACGCTTGTGACTTGTGCCAATCGTATTTTTAACCCTTTATAGATGTCAGATATAAGTTTCAGGGGTCAAATTGTAGTCAAAAATAATTTATAGACCTTGGTAAGCCAAGGGTCGATCCTAGGAACAGGCGCATGTAATACTAGCTAGCAAACAATATGTTCAGCTACTCCTAATGGAAATTCTGAGTTTAGTTCTAAATATTCCTAATTGTCCAAATTATCCTAAATACTAACGGTTAATTCGATCAGAGAAAACAATTCCAAGATCGAACTTCACCCATGCTCGCAACACGATTCATGCAATCAGTCACACCATATAATCGACTAAATTTAAGGCCTTTAACAACCACCTGAGGAGCTGATTTCTGGGACCCAATATTAGATTTCAACCCAGAAACGATATTGAGGCTCCGTCTCCCACCACAAACCAATCTCGGCGACCCCGAACCCTCCATCGCGGTACGTCGAATCGACAGCCCAGAACTCGGAGCGGATAGAGCGTGCGACAACGTGGGAGATCGCGGAGCGTGCTTGATCGAGGAACGGAACGAAATTGCTGACGAGATTCTCATCGCTTCCATGATTCTTATATTTCTACAAAAGATGATGCAAATCCGATTGTGTGAAAAACTTATATTGGCGTCTTGTCTGAGTTCCTTGTCGTGTCGGGTTGCTCCTTCGCCACGTCAGCTTCTCGATATGCGTTCCAGGAATGATTAACAAATAGTTATGCAAAATAGCTTTGGAAATAACCTAAACTGACATCAGATGGGCCGCCCATTCACGGATCATCACCTGAATTAATCTACACTATTGAACGCCGCCCAATCACGGATTATCAACAGTTTCGATTTATTAGACCCAAAGGTTTCCAGACAAAATATGTCAACTCTCCTATCGATTCATGTACTAACAATATAGCTACCATGTCTCGACATCAATCCTATTTGTTCCAGTTAACTGCCTCAGACCCATTCATCTTTTTGGCATCTAACCTAGGTTCATTCTAACATGCAGTCATCCCAATTAATGATCAACAATGGTAAAACGATAGAATGAAGCATAATAGAATTGAAAACATAAACTTGCATTAGATTAAAACTGGTGTTTGTACAAATCCCATGAAATCAGGTTACAGACGGATCCCAGAACTAAATAGACTACTCGATACTCATCGGGATTACTACCAATATAAGAATGAAAAGAATAAAGAACGAAGAACCCGTGACGACGATCTTCACTCCAAGCTATCATCTTCTCTCTTGCGTTCGTTCTCCAAAATCATCCAACCCTTGTGAACGAGCCCTCGATTCCTATTTATACTGAAAGTCAATTGGGCTAATTTTCAAAATTGATTTGCGGCCCGGTTTGGTTATAAACTGGCGGTTCCATTGTGAGAACCGCCGGTTCAACTTACAAAACCGCCGGTTGCCTTTGGAACCGGCCCCTTTCAGAGAATCTCGATATTTTGCCTTCGGGCCGGTTCTGAGACCAAATCGGCGGTTTGACCAATGAACCGGCGGTTTGACTAGTGAACCGGCGGTTCTTCCTTGAACCGGGATACTGTTCACTCAGCACTGTGATTCTGAGTTTTCTTGCAATTTTGACCATCTAAACCTTCAAGTTACGTCTTGCTGTAAACTACAATGTTGTAGCCCTTCAAGTTATCTTTCCAACAAGATATAACACACCTCAATCGGATAAGAATCATGTTCTCGGAAAGCTTTTGATGACGAATAGGTCAATCTGCCCAGATTTGGTCTGTATTCGTTTGAATCTTTGTGTTTTGCCTTATTTTGCTCCAAACGAACTACAAATCCTCAATTTAATATAAATTGACCTAAAATGAGAGTAGAGTGGTGAAAACACAATGAAAAGTTCGGGAGAGGAGAGAAATTCATCATCGAATGAAGCGAATAATCGATAAGAAATCAACCGATCAAAACACTCCACACTTAGAATTTGTTCGTCCCGATCAAGTACCAATCAAGTACTTACAGAGAAACTCAGTGCAAGTACCAATCAAGTTCATGCGATCTATACTAACTAAACTAATATCCTAAGATATGCAAGTCCTAACTCACTTTCGTAGGAATCACGTATGCATTTAGTATATGCATCAAGCCTTTAAACCCCTAGGCTACCCTAGTGGATGAGTTTTAGTCTCGTGAAGGTTTTCAGAAGAGGGAATACCTACAAATCCCTAATGCAGGTTCCCTATATGAATGCATGAAATGGGTGCTCAAAAGTGACAGCATTATTGCAACAATCTCAAACTAACGAGCTAAGCCAAACATCCAAGTCAAACTATCTTCAAATGAGTTTTCAAACCTTCATAATTCAAACAAGATGTTGCACTCAAACAAGTCGGTATCAAAACCATCAAATGACTAACCACGTGTCTTAACATCTTTTTCAAGCTATGCATCCGAATCAGAAATCCAGGTTACACAAAACATGCCTGCCATTCACCTATGCTATCTAGGGATAGTCCACAGGCTCTTGGCGCAAAGCTCATTCTCAAGTCTTAAAGTCCAGACTTTATAACTCATAAGATAAGAGGAGCTTGGCTTGGCATCTTACGAAAATTGCATAAGCAAGTCAATGATTCCGTGCAATCACAAGGGTCGTTCCTTAACTCATCTTATATGCTTCCAATACATGATGCAATCACACACAATAAACAAGTGGTATAATACACAATGTCAAGCTTAAGGTGGAGTGTCTAATGGCCTTCGGCCTTATTATGCTCAAGGAGGAACTTTTCTTCCATTCCTTTGCATTTTATTTCTCCTTTTTTGTTTTTTCATAGATATTTTTTTGTTGGGGCCTATTTTGTGCCCTCTTTTGACTTCTTTTTTGTCCCTCTCATTGGAGAGACTTCACACTTAAAGCTTGACAAAGTATAAAAAGTGAAGGCGGGTGTGTGTGAGTAACAACATACACGAGAATACATAATAAGAGAACTAAAGTCACCGGGAATCACAAACAATGCTTAATTTTTCAAAAAAGATTAATTTAAGACCGGTGCCTACAAGTATCAAGTTCGAAGCATGCTTTCAAAAGTGTATGGGACATATGATAGACAAAAGATAGTAATAATATTAACTCCAAAGAATACACACTCGAACGAACTATTTCAGATTCTAAACACAAACTCAAATAGGATGAATAGATAACCGGCGTAGCTCATAAAGCGTGAGAAAGTTAACAACAAGGCATAGATAATTTGAGCGTGCAAGTGTTCTTAAACTAACATGCCTATCAACCTAACTAAAATGCAATACATGGCAAGAGTGATTATGCGCTCTAAACACTCCATACTTGAGAGCAAGCTTAGTCCCTAAGCGATAAAAATAGAAATATAAATCAACCAGAAAAAGAACTAAACACTTACGTTGAGAGCACATAAATCACGCATCATGTCATGTAATGCACAAATTTAGCTAACCAAAACAAATATAAAAACTTACAAACCGGGTTACTTCCCGTCAAGGCCTAGTTCAACGTCTTGGCAAGACTCAGCAAAGCGCCCAATGGAAATCACTCACGAGAAGTCCTTTGCTAGAATCCCTTCTCGCGGGGCCTTCAATGCTCAAAGAAGTCAATCCACCATCAAATCCCATTTGAATTTACGTTCATCAAGTGATATATGGACGTTGAATTGACAGTCCAATCCCTTTATAAATATTAGTCCCTTGAGAACCAAGGGATTGTAGGAGCTTCTTCTCGGAAGTTTCAAAAAATATGGCAAGAACCTTAGAAACTTATCCGGCAGTGGTGCAAGAAGATATACATCTTCACTACATGCTCCATATCCAATTGGCATGCTTCCTGTGAGTTCTTCAGTTAGTAACTCAGATGCCAATGTCTCATGACTTTCCTTCACTATCACATCTATATGTATGCGAGGATATTCTTTAGTCAAATTCTGATATATATCAACGAAGTCCTCATAATTTTGAATTTGTGGCGGCTCAAAGTGCTCCATCTCTTCCACTACATCACCATGTTCATTCACATCATTGGAAAATAAGGGTGAAGGGGCAAATGCTTCATTAACATGAACTTCTTGATGGCTGGCCACTTCCATTCGATGTCATTGTCTATGAGTTCCTTGGTCGCCCCCGGTTCTCTTGCTGCTAAGCTTTTTTGTTGTGCAATCTGATTTTCCAGCATTCGGTTCTTAATAGCAAGCTGCTCCACTGACTTTGTCAAGTTAGCAAGTTTTGTGTCAATTTCTTGATGATGCTTGCTCTGATGTGCCAAAAAATCAGCGAGCATGGACTCCACTCTGGATGTCCCAATGTTCTGAGGTTGGGTCTGCTCATATTGTGCGTCTCCATAGTAGTGCTCTCTCAACAGTGAATGATGGTTGCTTTAGCAATTTTGCTCATAACATTGAATCCATTGTCGATCATTGTTCTAAGATAGAGTATAATGAGGTGTTGAAAAGTGTTGCTCGTCCCATGAGCTTTCTCCACTCGGATACATGCCTTGTTGATTGTATGAATACATCCTCGCAATTCAAGATAAACATATGATTAGTGAAGGATAAAATTAAAATAAAAAATGGAATAGTCCTGAACTATGTATGCTAAAAACTAATAACACACTTAGACGCTGTTCCCCGGCAACGGCGCCATTTTGACAATGCGTATTTTTAACCTTTATAGATGTCAAATATAAGTTTTAGGGGTCAAATTGTAGTAAATAACAATTTATAGACCTTGGTAAGCCAAGGGTCAATCCTAGGAACGGGCGCGTGTATATACTAGCTAGCAAACAATATGTTCAACTACTAGTGGAAATTCTGAGTTTAGTTCTAAATATTCCTAATTGTCCAAATTATCCTAAATACTAACGGGTAATTCGATCAGAGAAAATAATTCCAAGATCGAACTTCACCCATGCTCGCAACACGATTCATGCCATCAGTCACACCATATAGTTATGCAAAATAGCTTTGGAAATAACCTAAACTGACATCAGATGAGCTGCCCATTCACGGATCATCACCTGAATTAATCTAACTATTCAACGCCGCCCAATCACGGATTATCAACAGTTTCGATTTATTAGACCCAAAGGTTTTCAGACAAAATATGTCAACTCTCCTATCGATTCATGTACTAACAATATAGCTACCATGTCTCGACATCAATCCTATTTGTTCCAGTTAACTGCCTCAGACCCATTCATCTTTTTGGCATCTAACCTAGGTTCATTCTAACATGCAGTCATCCCAATCAATGATCAACAATGGTAAAACGATAGAATGAAGCATAATAGAATTGAAAACATGAACTTGCATTAGATTAAAACTGGTGTTTGTACAAATCCCATAAAATCAGGTTACAGGCATGGGATTCGTAGGATCCAAGAACTAAATAGACTACTCGATACTCATCGGGATTACTACCAATACAAGAATGAAAAAAATAAAGAACGAAGAACCGGTGACGACGATCTTCACTCCAACCTATCCTCTTCTCTCTTGCGTTTGTTCTCCAAAATCATCCAACCCTTGTGAACGAGCCCTCGATTCCTATTTATACTGAAAGTCAATTGGGCTGATTTTCAAAATTGATTTGCGGCCCGGTTTGGTTATGAACCGGCGGTTCCATTGTGAGAACCGCCGTTTCAACTTACAAAACCGCCGGTTGCCTTTGGAACCGGCCCCTTTCAGAGAATCTCGATATTTTACCTTCGGGGCCGGTTCTGAGACCAAACCGGCGGTTTGACCAATGAACCGGCGATTTGACTAGTGAACCGGCGGTTCTTCCTTGAACCGGGATACTGTTCACTCAGCACTGTGATTCTGACTTTTCTTGCAATTGTGACCATCTAAACCTTCGAATTACGTCTTGCTGTAAACTACAATGTTGGAACCCTTAGAGTTAGCTTTCCAACAAGATATAGCACGCCTCAATCGGATAAAATTCATGTTCTCGGCAAGCTTTTGATGAAGAATAGGTCAATCTGCCCAGTTTTGGTCTAAGTTAGTATTCTAATGAGCATGTCTCTGTCACACTGGAACGTTTGAATCTTTGTGTTTTGCCTTATTTTGCTCCAAACGAACTACAAATCCTCAATTTAATATAACTTGACTTGAAATGAGAGTAGAGTGGTGAAAACACAATGAAAAGTTCGAGAGAGGAGCGAAATTCATCATCGAATGAAGCGAATAATCGGTAAGAAATCAACCGATCAACTTGCCTTCTCCATATTGAATTTGTTCACCAGATTCCTTGCGTACTTGCTCTGTATTATGAATATGCCATCTTTCTTTTGGTATACCTGAAAGCCCAAAAAGTAGGTTAGTTCTCCAACTAGGCTCATCTGAAACTCACTCTGCATCTGCTCAACGAACTGCTTCACCAACTTCGTAGATGTGGATCCAAACACTATGTCAACGACATATATCTAAGGCACTATAAAATAAGAGCTTGTCCGTTTGATGAACAACGTTGTGTCAACTCCCCCTCGCTCATAGCCTTATTGAGCAGAAACTGTGTCAACCGCTCATAACAGGCTCTGGGCGCCTGCTTGAGTCCATACAATGCTTTCTTTAAATAGTACACGTGATCTGGCTGATCTGTATCGACAAAGCCTTTAGATTATGCTACATATACCTCTTCTTGCAACACTCCTTTTAAAATGGCATACTTCACATCCATCTGATGCAATGTGAAATCGAAGAAGCAAGCTAAGGCCATCAGGATTCTAACAGCTTCTAAGCGAGCTGCTGGTGTGAAAGGTTCCTCAAAGTCAACCCCATCAATCTGTGAGTAACCTTGTGCCACCAATCTAGCTTTATTTCTGGTGATGATCCCCGTTTCATCGGTCTTATTTTTGAACACACATTTTGTGCCAATCACGTTCACACCAGCTGGTCGTGGAACCAGTTCCCAGACATCATTCCTGACAAACTCTCCCAGTTCCTCCTGCTAGCCACAACCCAGTACTCATCTGCTATGGCATCCTGTACCCGTTTGGGTTCAATGGTAGATACAAAGCAAGCGAAGCGAATCGTCTCTCTGTAATTCTTCTTAATCCCTCTAGTGACCATACTCCCACTTGGACTTCCAATGACATTGGTTAAGTGATGATGTTTCTGAACATGACGTGAAGGAATCATCTCGATCTCCTGTGCTGCATCAACACTTTCCTCAACGAGAGTATCCTAGGAAAATTTCTTCATCACTTCTAGCATCCAGCTTCTGCGTATACTCTCTGTCATCTAAGATATAGCACGCAGTACCAAATACATGAAAATATTTCACAGTGGCCTTCTTACCGTTCCAGATCTCATAGCACGTTTTGTCATTACTCCCCCGCAGTGTTACACGGTTAAGTATGTGACAAGCTGTGCTAAGAGCCTCTGGCCAGAAGTGTAGAGCTACATCTTAGGCTCGTAACATCGTCCTCCCCATTTCCACAATTGATCGATTTTTCCTTTAACAACTCCATTCTGTTGTGGGGTTAGTGGTGAAGAAAACTGATGTGCAATGCCTTCCTTCTTGCGAAACTCCTCAAATGACTGATTCTGAATTTCTCTACCATGATTGCTTCGGATAAATACAAGAGGTAATCCTTTCTCATGCTGTAATCTGGTAATGAGCTCAATAAGATGCTCAGCAGTCTCTGATTGTTCTCTAAGAAACTCAACCCGAGCATATCTAGAAAAATCATCAACACTTACCAGAGCATACCTTTGTCCAACAATCCCCTTTACTTGGAATGGTCTAACAAGATCCACATGGAGTAGCTCAAAGATACGCTTAGTGTTTATCTGAGTGGTCGCTGAGTGACTGGCTCTAGTCTGCTACTAATCTGACATCCTCCAAATTTTGTACTCCTTTTCTTTGATAACAGGAAGCCCTCTTACCAACTTCTTGCTTGACAGCTTCGTCAGAGCTTTCAGATTCAGGTGCCCCAACCTCTTGTGCCACAGATTCATCTCATATGTTTTGGTAAGTAGACAGTTTACATCCGGGACAGTTCCTGCAACATCTAACAAATAGCAATTGTTAGTAGAACGACTGCCACGAATCACACAATCCCCATCAGCAATGAGAAATCGGCACGAATTTATGGTGAACTTACGTCACAAAGATCATCACATATCTGGCTAATACTGATGAGATTCACATGCAGACCCTCCACGTAAAGAACACCTCCTCCAACAACTTTTCCTTTCTCACCATCTTCAAATGTCATTGATCTCCCCTCCAGTGGTGTTAGATGCTTACGAAAGGGTGAATTACCTGTCATATGTGCTGAATAACCTCTATCAAAATACCACATATCTTTGTTCAAGTTGACAGTTGAACTATAAGCAACAAAGCATACCTCATTTCCATTTTTCTTTGGTCTCCATTCTTACATCATGCATGTCTCAGTACGTCCATACTCAGTTAGAAACTTTCTGCACTTTCTTTGTATGTGTCCTCGTGTAGGGCAGTAATGACAGATCCTAGTATCTTTGGTTCAGGGAGTGTTATAGCGGTTGGTGTAGATAAAGTTGGAACTTTCCTTTAACGTCTCTCCTCTAACAAACTGTGTCTTGCCTTTGCTGCTTCCAGATGTGTTCTCAATACCAGATCGTCCTATACCATACCTCTGAGCACCATGGATCTCATTCAAGTCTTTCGTTCTAGAATTCATCATCCTTACTCTCTTTCTCAGATTAGCCAGCTCCTTCTTTGTCTCACCATGATCACAAATTTCCTTATTGAGTCTGATTTTTGTTGCAGCAAGTGCCTCATCCAGACCTTTCTTCTGCTCCTTTAACTATGAGATAGTGATACTGACTTTTTCATTCGTCTTTACCACCAGCTTCCACTTGGCGTACATAGTACTCACTATTCGCCTTAGAGTCTCCTCATTGATTTCCTCACCATCACTAGAGTCGGTGTCACTGTCAAGATCTGACTCCTTAGCGTCTTCCTTAGCAATTAATGTGATAAGATCCGTGACATCCTAAGTTATAGCTGTTAGTGCAACAAATTTACTCTGATCTTCTCCAGTATCACTGCTCTCGGACTCATCATCGCTGTATGTGGCTACCATGGCTTTCTTCGTCATCAATTTGTTGGCACAATACCTTCGTCTGTGACCGTATCTTTAACAGGCTCTGCATTGAATCTCTTCATTGTTGATTTTGATCATTCACTCTACGCTTGCCTTTTTGAGATCTGTCATCTTTCCTCACAGCATATTTGTGGTCACTATGCTCCTTCTTCTTCCCTTGATATCCCTCATCACCACGAGCTTTGTAATTTGATCGCCTCTTGTCTATCTTTTTCATGAACCTTCCAAACTGTTTGGCCATCATGGCTATTTGATCATCATCCATCTCACCACCAGACTCTGTTTTAGTGTTTGTTACATCAGCCTTTAGTGCAATTCCTCTTGTCTTCTTCTCTGCTGACTTTCTGCTGTTCATCTTCATCTCATAGACTCTGAGAGATACCATGAGGGAGTTCATCTTCATGTTTTCCAGATCAGCAGTTTCCCCAATGGTTGTTACCTTGACATCAAACTTCTGAGGGAGTGACCTGAGAACCTTTTCAACCTGTTTAGTTTCTAACACATACTTCCCGAGTATCCCCATTTCGTTCACTATATCCATCAAACGGTTGTTGAAGTCACCTATGGTCTCATCATCTTTCATCACCAGCTGCTCATAGCTAAGCCTCAGCATCTGCATTCTGGTTTTCTTTACTTTAGCATCTTCTTCAAAAGTTGTTTCCAGAATGGTCCATGCAACTTTTGCTATCTCAACACCAGCAATCAACTTATAGTCCCATTTATCTACGGCAGCAATAATAGCATACAAAGCCTGATTATTCCCTTGGAACAATTTCTTCTCTTCTTCAGTCCAGTCTTTTTCTAGCTTTGCTAAACCTTTTACTCCAATAGCATCTGCTGAACCTTTAACAACAGCCTTCCATGATACTCATTTACCGATCTGATGTATGCTTTCATCTTTGACTTCCAATAGCCAAACTCATCTTCCTCCAAACTGGGAGGTCTCCCCACATCTCTTCCACTCATTCTGAGTTTCCTCCGATCTCACCGTGTGTCGGATCCCTGCTCTGATACCACTTTAGCTCTAGTACAGACGATAGAACTTATCTTAGTAGTTGTTATGACAACTGCTTACGAAACACGTTAAGAATATTTCGACTGTTTTGAGTGAAAAGTAAATACTGTAAAGTAAATACGAGACGCAGGGATTGGGTAACCCACTTCGGGATAATGTGTCCATAATGTGGTGGGGGGGGGGGGTTAGGAGAACTCAACAAGCAGCAATCCACTAGTAACGATCTGACAATGAAGTGCAAACTTGCAAGACTCGCCTGGATGGGCACTGAGCTCCCCTTAGGGTAGAGATCCCTCTCTATAGCTTGTCACAGTAGCTTCGTTCTCCCGAACAGCTGCTTTTCCACTAAACGTCCTCCTGAATTGCTAGACATATCAATTTTCAAACAAGGTTTGTTGAATGTATTGCTTCAGCAGATACTCCTGGTTCTTGTGCTTGAGTGATAACTTTGCTCCAATCTCCTGATGGGTACACTCAATCACCTAACCTCGACCTCTCTTGTATATTGCTATAATACAAGAGAGTTGCTTGAATGTTCGTTATGTTCTTCTATCTTCAACTTCGTTCCTTTCCAATCTCCTTACAGATCTCAACCAATATTCAATTTGAATATTTGTTGATCTTATCTTGTTGCCAAACCAAGAGATTGTGTATCAAAGATGTCGTTGAAGTTATTCTGAGTAGCCAAGACTCTAGTGATCTCAGGGATATGCTTCACGCCCTTGATTCTCGGAATCTGCTGATTCCTGAGAATATACACCTTTGGTTCACAGCGAGCGCGCACTTCAGCACTTGTTATAACATCTTGCGTAGCATCTCCTGACTTCAGTTTTGCAATTTTCATACCAAACTATTCTACGCATATATCTTACTTGAACAACTCTTTACGTAAAAACATGCCATGCACAAACATGGGACTAACACACTTTAACTAGTTATCATTGATCAAACAACATACATCAGCTAATGAATACTATCCCAATGTTCTACCAATTCTTAACCGCTAAGTTCTCTAACAAGTTTAACAACTACTCGACTAACTCCACAAATTAGTTCTACCGCTAGGCTTAGCTAATAATGCAGTTCCGTCTAGTAAAACACAATTGATATCAACCTAGCTTCACTGCTACGCTACACTAAATCGATAATCAAGCATTCAGTTCATACAAAGGCAATAAATCACTAACTTAAATTAAGTGTTCATTGATCTCAAACAAGTGTTGCAATGCAAACTCCAAACTGAAGTAAGGGTTTAGCTATTCATACAATCCATCGAGTATAATAAAAAACCGAGTTTAGCTTACTACACTGAGTCTACTGAGATGAGAATACAAAATTGATGAATAGTAACCGTGAACAGTACTTTCGGCAATGAATAGTAAACGGGATGAATAGTAACCGAATGAACAGTGCCCTCCGCATTCAGCTGCTCTTTCTCTCTCTACCGCCGCCTCCTCTGGTTGTCCCCTCTTAATGTCTGGTGTGTAATCCCCTTGTCCAATGTGTTCTCAACTTAGGATTTGGGATTGAACCAAATCTGAGTGAACCAGCACTGGTTGAACCAGCAGGTCTTCGGTTCAAGTGATCTTGGTCTTGCTCTTGGTCATGCTCTTAAATGATTGAGTGAACATGCTCCAAATATGCAATAAAATCCAAAGCGATCTTGACACGCGATGCGAAAATACTACAAAGAAGTAATCGATCTCACGCAAAATATAATAAAATTATGGGAATAAACAACTTAATAGAGCGTATAAATACGATCCATCAAACCACCCCACACTTATGCCTGTTCTTCCCCGAACAATAACAAGATACGCAAGCACTCAAATCATTCTTATCATGCCAAAGAATAAACACTAAATTCACTCGAGAAGTCATCCCCAATTAGTTCATTAACACATGCTCACATCCATTCTCTAATAATGATCAACAAGAACTAAAATGATACATGTTACCTTTTAAGGCCGAGATGGGGTTTAATGGATCGCGGGGAGCTAGTCCTCTTTAGACTCCTGACTTCATTCTTTGGTTCAACGTCATAGCCATGCCTTCACGCTGAATTTGCTTTCTCTGGCACGTGATGAATCCGAGTTATGAGGAGCTTAACTTTTTCTTCTTTTCTTGTAGGACAGTTCTTAATTGCCTTTGGTCCGGAGACTTTACTCTCTTTTTCGGATTGCTCTCCTTTTTTCACATCTTGTAAATCTGAATTTTTTCTTTTTCGAGCTTTCAAATGTGAACTGCTTGTCCCTTTTGATCTTTTCTCTCCAATTTGAAACGTTCCAATCATAGCCTTCAAATGGAAGCATAAGGAACGCGTCCCGCTCTTTCTCATCATTGCCCTTTCAGCATGAGGTAGGATAGGGGTTACCCACCCATTCTGGTTACTCGGACTAGAGATAGGACGGTTTGTTTTCCAGTTCCACCACTGCATAACGCTGCAACGATGGAGTGAAAGCATCACCCCTCATAACTCGAAGTGCTAACCTCCACAAATTCAGCGCGCTACGTGACTAATCCCTTGAACCTCTGAATGAATCCCAAGTCCCCCCTCTAAGACTTTCTGTCAACTTCACATCCTAAAATATCTCAACTCAAAAGAACATATAACATTAAAGTGCAACCATCACAATATTTAGAAACCATGCAAAGCATACATGTCAAAACTTCATAGAATAGACATCATCTCATAAAATCAGCATTTACATCGCATCATATTGTCTTGTCACATGAACTCAAGAGCAATTCAGCAGCATATCATCATAAACATCGCAGCATATACTCACAAACTCAGTAGCTACATCATTAAAAAAAACTAACATGCTCTAACTACTAACTAATGCATGCTAATAAAGGCAAACATGATGAACATAGCAAACTAACTTCCCACCCCACACCTGAATCGAACCGTGTCCTCAAGGTCAAATCTAAGAGAAGGATGCTCATGCAAGATTCAAATAAAATAAACAAACAACTAACATGAGCAAATGACTAACAAAAATCAAATCCTAACTACGGGCGCGCTCCAAGCACACAATAGACCATAAATTATGAAGTTGACGCGGCCCATAATGTTGCCTTAGGGCGCGGAACACTCTGGTAGATGCCCACTAAGAATGAAAATAAAAACATCGGGTTGCCTCCCGCAAAGCGCCTTTGTTTCACGTCTTTGGCTCGACGATACCCCTTATTAAGCACATGCCGATTCGGCCAAATGGAACTTCTCATCATCTGGGATGTCAGGTGGAATGGGAGGTTTCAGGTGCTCTATTAAAGGCTTGAATTGAATATCAAGAACCTGCACAACAGATGGGACAAGTTTAGTTTCATTGCACAATTTAATTGCATCAATATCATACCTGGGGCCGTCATGGTTGTACGGGCCTGTAGTAGCAACTTCCTTGGTGTTCAGTACCTCTTTGATGACTAGCTCTGATATGTTCTCCCCATGCGGTGTGAGTGGTGCATTTTCAACGAAGTCGAAGGCATGTATCCCTGCATAGGCTTATGAATTGCATAGGCTTATGAATATTAAATTGGATCACTTCCCCTTCTACCTCCATGGAGAGTGACGCGCGTCGTTGTGCGCGCCTAACTTGTATTTATATCTCCAAGCTTTTAGCTAGTGTAGCGGCAAGCAAGGGTCGAACCCAAGAGAACTGACTGTGAAGCAATTTCCTGTAAATACTAAACTAAAGGGGGTTTAAGTAAATTGTCGCAAGAACGAATGTAAGAAAAGTGTGAATGTCAATCGAGAGAAATATTCAGCTCAGGGAATTCAATAGTGACTGTTATCATCGACTTCTAAAGATATGATCTTATTCAAACGTTTGGTCACTCCGACAAAGGTAACAACCTAAAGTATCCCGACAAAGGTGATACTAAGCCTAGATTCTACTACTTGTTTCCACGACAAAGCTTCGACAAGAGTTAATAATCAGAATTGATGAGCGGATAGTTTCACGACAAAGTGTACGCTAACCGTGCAATACAATTCATGCAATTTAAGATCCAGAACTTACGATTGAATAGAAACATACATTAAATCCAAGTCTCAAACATGAATGTCACTAACTGAAAATCCCTAAACTGAAACAGAAATTTAGCTATTCATAGTCAATACTGAAAAATACATTAAACTGAAAAGAATAATAAAACCGTTCGAAATCACTGTTCACGCCGGAATGCACTTTTCACGCCGGAAACACTGTTTACGCAAACTCCAGAATTCCGTCCGTCCGTCACTATTCCAAACCTTTGTCGTCTCAGCTGCTATCTCCTCTCCTCCCGAAACCCTAATTGAAATCGGGCTCTAAAAATTGATTTCGAGCCGCGGGCCCGATTGCTGACGTCATCATAAGCTGACCGCGCACCAAGAAGACATTAGCTCGCGCACCCGGAGAAGACATTAAGTTGCAGCGCACGGTGCTAAAGTTGCCTGCTGGCGCCGAACTCACTGAGATGCGCACCCATTTCCTTCGATGTCGATTTTCTTCCTAAAAACACCATTTTGAGTCGCAAGTCTCTTTTCATGTTGAAATTTCACAGTGTCTCAATCCGGCAGATTTGTGAACAAGCAGTTGCTGCAGCACACTCTTGTTCACTAGAATTAATCTCAGCAAGCAACAAACAATGCACAAGTTTGTTCACCCAGTTCGGCCAATCTGCCTACGTCTGGGGAGGACTATTCTCCAGTCCTCAATCCACTCAACCAAAGGTTCCAAGTACACTAGGTTACAACGCACGCAACCTATGCTACTCAACCTCTTGTTGACTACACAGCACAATCAGAACAAGCTCTGATTTGTGCCAGCACACCCTCTACAATATGTCAGTCTAGAATAGCTACAATCCTCTCAAAGAACTCAGCCTATTCTATCCTACACTACTCAGCAGGGTTGCTGCAGCAACAGCTGTAACACACAGCTGAAGCACACTGTCCGCGTCGCTCCAAGGCCTTCTGCCGAGCCGATCGAACCACTCCAAGAGCGCTGCACACTCTGAGTAACTCCCCCTCACTCAGTGACCACCTATCACTAGTGAGTTCTTGCGCACGAACCTCGACCGAGCCTTCCACCCGTCAGTTCTCCCACGGCTGCCTCTTGATCAACCAACAAGCTCACCAGCTCTGAATTGGCTTCCAGATCAATGCACGAATCAGTCTTTGCAAGACCTGATTCTCTTCTGCAATGCACACCACTGTTCTGCGCTCAACGCTCTGCCCGTGTGTGTTTGATCGAAGAACAACGTCCGTAGCACCCAGAAAATCCTCTCTCTAAAATCTGTGTCTACTCTCGTGTATCACTCAGCTTCGATCACCCTCTTCAGCCCTCAAACCTTCTGCTTAAATACCCACACCACTTTAAGCAATTTCCAGGTTTAGGCAATTGACCCACAAGATCAATTATCTCCTAAAATCTAGGAGATTAGATTTGATTAATATCTTCAATGCAAATCTCCTTCTCTGACTAGCAAACCTTGCTGGAAAATGCTCAACGATATTTTAGAAATTCTTCTAAGCACTTTCACAAAGCTGCCATACCTTCAAAACGCACCCAGCACAAAACTGCTACTCGGACAGTTGAACCAGCACTTGAACCAGCACCTGCTGCAGCATCCCCTGCTGCATCTGCTGCTGGTTTACTTCTGCTGCCAGCTTGATTGTTTGAGCTGCAACAACTCCTTGTTCACCTTTGCTGTAGCTGTTTGCTGCTGCTGGAATTTCCTAAATGCATTAGGAAACAATCCTCATCAATTCTAAGGAAGATCCTCCAAGATCTCTACAAGATCATATCTTCACTTCAACAAATCTGCCCTTGTTCTTGAGAGACACTCCAGAAATATTCTCCTGAATATTCAGCTCTTTCCGGAAGCCCTTCGGTCCACTGATTTGTTGTTTGAATGCAATCTTCGAGAAAGCTAAATTTCTGCTACAGCATTTGTGCTGCAGCATCTGCTGTAGCACAAGCTGTCTGAAGGTGTGCAATACTTCTGCTGCTGAACTTCTGCTCCAGAGGTTGCTATTGCACTTGCTTACTCCACTTGAGTACTGAGATAGTCACTCTGCCCAGATTGCACAAGCTGATGTCTTCATGATCTCTTTCAGATTTTCGAGCGCCCCAAGGCAACATTAAGTCGCGCGCCTCGTGAAGACATTAGCCACTTAATGTCTTCATCTGGAGCGCTACTTAATATCTTCATCTGGAGTGCCACTTACTGAGTTTGCTCACTCTGGAATGCTCTTCATCAGCTGTTTTCTTTCCATACTTGCTGTAGCAAGCTCTAGTTCACTTTGTAAGAGTTTGTCAATGATGCCACATACCTTCACAATCTCCCTCTTGGCATTTTGACAAAATCCAAGAACCCTTCTAATCTTAGGCAATCCTCTTCTCATCTTTGAACTCCTTCTTTTGCAGCTTCTTCACTTCAATCTTCAGGGGATGTTGTAGCAACTTCTTGTGCTTGTTTTGTCAAGGATGCCATTACCTTAACACTCTCCCCCTTGGCATTTTTGACAAAACCTGAGCATCATTTCTAAGAGCACCTCTTCTCTTCTTCTCCCCTTCTCCCCTTCTCCTCTTCTCCCCCTTTTTGTCACAAATGATAGAGGGGGATACCAGCTAAACTCAGCGAGTATGCCAACGCCTCTTCTCCATCCACAGGAGAGGGCATTCCAATGTGTCAACATGTGCTTCTTTGGTTGGCTTTGGGGGAATATCAGGTGGCTGCTTCTCCACCCATACTTGTACTGGTTTTCGAACATGCTGCTTCCGAGTTTTGTTGTGACCAGCAACTCTTTCTTTCCTTCCGGCATTGTTTCGGTGTCTCATCCTCTCTGTGCCAGCATCCTTCTTGATCCTCATTTTCGTTGTCCCTCCAACATATCTGATGTTTTCGTGCACAACTGAACAGTGACAGTCCATCGGCTTTGATGAGCTGGAGATCACCTGCGTGCCACGCCTGATCCTTGGCTTCATCTGGCGTTGTCCGTCTGTAGGCGATTTCTGAGGTCTCCGATACATGTTCAGGATCGGGCATCTTCTCTGAATGTGTCCCTCTCGATCACAGAAATAACATCTGCGACTTTTGCACCTGGGTTTCTTTTCTGCTACAGGTTGTTGATACAACGGTTGCTGTAGCAGCTTCTTGTTCACCCTTCTATGCACATTCTTCTGAATTAGTTTCTGGGACAGGACCGGTTTCTCCACTACAATCTTAGCATCTTCTAGCTCCGTAGCTTTGATGAATATAGTACTTTCAGCACCTACTTCTCCAGTGTATCCAAGACCTGAGTAGCCACCTCCATACCTTTGGCGTGCTAGAATATCTTCAAGAGTGCTTGTTCCACTATTAAGCATCTTTGTAGTCTTCCGGTAGAGGTTGAGCTCTTCCTTCTCTGCAGCAAACTTCTCTTCTTGCTGGGCAACCTGATCCGTAAGAGCAGTGATCATATTCAGCAACTCCTCTTGTTTTTCTTGCAGATCTGAAACTTTAGCCGTCAATCCTTTGTTGACCTCCATGACTTGCAGCCACTCTTCGTGCAACAGGGTAAAGTTTCTTGCAATGGACTCCTCAGTGATTTCTTCATCATCACTACTGTCTGACTCATCAACACAATCAACACTTTCTGGCTTTGTTGAAACGATGCTCTCCATATCAGTTTCAAACATCAAAGCAACATTGCTAATTTGGTCAGATTTTTCTTCACTGTCTTCGTCTCTCCAATTTGTAGCAGGAGTTTTGTTCCTTTCATGAGCCGACTGGAGGATCTCCCATGCTTGCTTGGCAACTTCACAGTCAGAGATCAGCCTGAAATTATTTTCGTCAACAGCGGCAAATATCGCATTCAAGGCTCTTGAGTTACTGGTTGCTACAGCTTCCTCTTCAGCTGTCCATGTCTCCTCTGGTTTCTCCAGTGCAACTCCTTTGTCGTCGATGATCAGAGGGTGTGACCATCCAGACACTACTGCTCTCCAAGTCTTCTCATCCATCATCTTAAGGAAGACCTTCATTCCCGCCTTCCAACATCCATAGTTGCTTTCTTCCAACAATGGGGGTCTGCTTGTGCTCTGTCCTTCCTTCATTGTCTTGGCTTCTTCAGAGACACTGTAGGATCTTTTAACTCTGTGTGTCGAGTTCCTGCTCTGATACCAATTAAAATTTCACAGTGTCTCAATCCGGCAGATTTGTGAACAAGCAGTTGCTGCAGCACACTCTTGTTCACTAGAATTAATCTCAGCAAGCAACAAACAATGCACAAGTTTGTTCACCCAGTTCGGCCAATCTGCCTACGTCTGGGGAGGACTATTCTCCAGTCCTCAATCCACTCAACCAAAGGTTCCAAGTACACTAGGTTACAACGCACGCAACCTATGCTACTCAACCTCTTGTTGACTACACAGCACAATCAGAACAAGCTCTGATTTGTGCCAGCACACCCTCTACAATATGTCAGTCTAGAATAGCTACAATCCTCTCAAAGAACTCAGCCTATTCTATCCTACACTACTCAGCAGGGTTGCTGCAGCAACAGCTGTAACACACAGCTGAAGCACACTGTCCGCGTCGCTCCAAAGCCTTCTGCCGAGCCGATCGAACCACTCCAAGAGCGCTGCACACTCTGAGTAACTCCCCCTCACTCAGTGACCACCTGTCACTAGTGAGTTCTTCCGCACGAACCTCGACCGAGCCTTCCACCCGTCAGTTCTCCCGCGGCTGCCTCTTGATCAACCAACAAGCTCACCAGCTCTGAATTGGCTTCCAGATCAATGCACGAATCAGTCTTTGCAAGACCTGATTCTCTTCTGCAATGCACACCACTGCTCTGCGCTCAACGCTCTGCCCGTGTGTGTTTGATCGAAGAACAACGTCCGTAGCACCCAGAAAATCCTCTCTCTGAAATCTGTGTCTACTCTCGTGTATCACTCAGCTTCGATCACCCTCTTCAGCCCTCAAACCTTCTGCTTAAATACCCACACCACTTTAAGCAATTTCCAGGTTTAGGCAATTGACCCACAAGATCAATTATCTCCTAAAATCTAGGAGATTAGATTTGATTAATATCTTCAATGCAAATCTCCTTCTCTGACTAGCAAACCTTGCTGGAAAATGCTCAACGGTATTTTAGAAATTCTTCTAAGCACTTTCACAAAGCTGCCATACCTTCAAAACGCACCCAGCACAAAACTGCTACTCGGACAGTTGAACCAGCACTTGAACCAGCACCTGCTGCAGCATCCCCTGCTGCATCTGCTGCTGGTTTACTTCTGCTGCCAGCTTGATTGTTTGAGCTGCAACAACTCCTTGTTCACCTTTGCTGTAGCTGTTTGCTGCTGCTGGAATTTCCTAAATGCATTAGGAAACAATCCTCATCAATTCTAAGGAAGATCCTCCAAGATCTCTACAAGATCATATCTTCACTTCAACAAATCTGCCCTTGTTCTTGAGAGACACTCCAGAAATATTCTCCTGAATATTCAGCTCTTTCCGGAAGCCCTTCGGTCCACTGATTTGTTGTTTGAATGCAATCTTCGAGAAAGCTAAATTTCTGCTACAGCATTTGTGCTGCAGCATCTGCTGGAGCACAAGCTGTCTGAAGGTGTGCAATACTTCTGCTGCTGAACTTCTGCTCCAGAGGTTGCTATTGCACTTGCTTACTCCACTTGAGTACTGAGATAGTCACTCTGCCCAGATTGCACAAGCTGATGTCTTCATGATCTCTTTCAGATTTTCGAGCGCCCCAAGGCAACATTAAGTCGCGCGCCTTGTGAAGACATTAGCCACTTAATGTCTTCATCTGGAGCGCTACTTAATGTCTTCATCTGGAGTGCCACTTACTGAGTTTGCTCACTCTGGAATGCTCTTCATCAGCTGTTTTCTTTCCATACTTGCTGTAGCAAGCTCTAGTTCACTTTGTAAGAGTTTGTCAATGATGCCACATACCTTCACACATGTATTCCAAACACCTGAAATGCAAACAACACTAAGAAGTAACTGTTCACATAAAAACATGTCAAAATAGTTGGGTTTAAACGGTTTAGCGAGTCGTATAAATACGCCCCATCAAACCACCCCACACTTAAACTTGTTCGTCCCGAACAAGAACAAAAGCAAGACTCGCGACACCAAAGCAATTCTAACATGCCAACGACTAAACACTGACTTTATTTGAGATGTCGTCACTAATCAATTCATCAATATATGCTCACATTCATTCTTCAATAATGATCAGCAAGAAACCGCAGTGATACATGTTACCTAAGAGGCCCAGATGAAATTCAATGGATGACTGGGAGATAGTCCTCTTTAGACTCCTGACTCCATTCTTCAGTTCGAGGTCATAGTCACGCGCATACGCTGAGTTCGCTTTCTCTGGCACGTGAGAAATCCAAGCTCCGAGGAACTCAACTTTTCTTTTTCTCTTTGGTAGGGCTGGTTTTGAAACTTTCTTGTTTTGTTTGGTCCGAAGACTTCACTCAACTCGATTGTTTTTCTGAATTTTTTTTCTCTTTCACATTTGACTGAATTTTCCTTTTGAGCTTTGCTCTCCTTCGAATAACAGCTATGGAGCGCATCCTGCTCTTTCTCATCATCATCCTTTCAGAGCGAGGCAAGATAGGGGTTACCCACCCATTCCCGGTTACTAGGACTAGAGATAGGACGGTTTGTTTTCCCGTCCCACCATCGCATAAACACTGCAATGATGGAGTGAAAGTCTCACCCTCATAACTTGAGGCACCAACCTCCACAAACTCAGCGCGGTACGCGACTAATCCCCTGAACCTTCGAATGCTTGTCAAGTCTCTCTAGGACATTTCTATCAACTCCACATCCTGTAATATCTCAACTCAAAGGAACATATAACATCACGTAACTAGCATCACAATACTGCAGAAATCATGCAAATCATACATATCAAAACCTCATAGCATCGAACATCATCTCATGAAATCACAGCGTCTTCATCGTAGCATACACAAATCTGAAAAAAACGTGCCCTAGCTAATAATACTAATGCAAGCTAACAAACGTAAACGTGCTGACACATACTAACTCCCCCACCCCACACTTTTGAAACAAACCGTGTCCTCACAGTACAATAAGATTGTCGGGAAGGGTAGTCATGCAAGACTCAAAAGAAAAGAAACGAAACAAATAAGAAATGCACAAGAAAACTATCCTAACTCAGCAAGTTAAGCTCCCCATGCACACATTAAGTTGCACGCCCCAAGCATACATTAGCAGCGCTAATGTATGAACCCGGAGCGAAACTAATGTTGCCTGGGGCGCCGTATACACTGAGGTACGCTAAAAATAAAAATAAATAAATAAAAATCGGGTTGCCTCCCGCAAAGCGCACTTGTTTAACGTCGTTGGCTCGACGGTACCTCTCATCCTCAATCGTTCACCGGCACAGCCAACTCTAACTCCTTATGAGGCGGGATATCCTCTCCAAACTGAACATCTTTTAGCAAAAGTCGAGACACTGGCAATGAGAGCTTCAAGAATCCTTTAACGAACCTGCGATAAAATCTAACAAACTTGTGATAAAATCCAGCATAATCAACGAAAGACATGATACCTCGCTGGTCAGTGGGAAAAGGCAATTCATGAATTAAGTCAGTTTTTATTCTATGTGGTTGGGTGCCTTCCTCGCGCTGCATAGCCGACTCAAGCACTGCATCCTCAATGATGTCCACCGCATGTATTCCTGCAATGTTAGGTGGATGCTGCATAGATTTAACATGTTAAAATGAATTACTTCCCCGTCTACCTCCATGGAGAGATCACCCGTGAATGTATCGATCTTCGTCTTCGCGGTCACCATGAAGGGTCTCTCAAGTAAGACGGGCGAAGTGTCTATCGCATCACCCTCCATTTTCATGACATAAAAATCTGCAAGGAATGCAAGCTTTCCTACATGCACTAATACGTCAACAACTATACCCTCTGGCTTACTATATGATCTATCCGCTAGTTGAAGAATCAAGTCAGTGGGTTTCAGAGGACCAATACGTAAGGCTCGAAATAGAGAGTAAGGCAACACATTAATCGAGGCACCCAAATCCATCATACAAGTATCAATTTTGATCTCACCAATTATGCATGAAATTGTGAATGTACCTGGATCCTCACATTTGGGTACTACCTTACATTGATTTACCTGCTCATTTTTCAGTTCTCCTCCTCGTTCAGTACACAATTCCTTAAGAGCCCTAGCGTATTTCGGGATCCGCCTTATTGAGTCGAGGAGTGGTGTTGTTATCCCAACTTTGCTGAATAGCTCCAATAAAATTTGAGACTGTGCTGGATCCTCTCTAGGTCTCGATACCGGCACAGGAAATGGAAAAGGTGGGTTAGAACGATCAAATTCAAAATTCAAGTCAGGGAGTACCGCGCCGGAAGAAGACGTTATGTCGCCGCGCTGAGAGTTAATGATCTCCTCTGGCGCGGGAATAATGTTCTCTTGGGGCGCGGTCTTTGTGTTGACCGCGTCCTCTTCATACATTGATGGCGCGCCCGGTGAAGACTTTAAACCGTCGCGCCCCAGAGTAATGTCCTCTTCGGGCGCCGTATCCCCTGACTTCGTTTGCTCTCTCGCCTCATTTGCATCCTTGAGCTCCTGTCCTCGCCTCAAGGTAATTGCGCTGACATTCGCCGTTGGGTTAGGAATTGTTTGCGAAGGAAGCTTGCCCTTGTCACTCTTCAACTCATTAACGACCGTGATCAACTGTGACATTTGTTTTGATAACTCCGCAACAGCACCATCCGTCTTCGCTTGGTTTTGTTAAAGATTCACTGTAAAATCATTAACGGTTAGCGGGTTATTCTGACCTGGCGGATTATAGTTCTTTCTTTGTTGGTACTGATCAGCGCTATTGTGACCCTCTTGCTGCTGACGAAATGGTGGCCTGTAATACTGGGTCTGCTGTTGATGCTGATTCTGCATTTGATTCTGCTGGTTCTGCCCAACCATCATACTCCGCATCATTTCCTTGAGCTCCTTGATTTCATTGGCCATCTGATTGGTGTTGGAATCCACCTGTGAAACGTTCCTTGCCCTGCTGGTCCCTTCGACTGGTCTCTTCCGTGAAACGAGCACTCTCAGCGGTCTCATTAATCAAATTACGTACCTCAGACGGTGTCAAGTTCAGCACTGTGCCACCAGCTGCGGCATCCAATATCATACGCTCGAGAGGTCTCAATCCATCCAAAAGATATTCCACCAACATCCTTTCCGGGACTCCTAAGTTACAGCAGCTTTGCTCCAATGAGTTGAACCTCTCCATGTAGTCATACATCGACTCGCTTGGTCCTTATTTGATCGTTGACAGCTCTCTCCTCACTTGAGTCGCTTTTAGCCGGAGGGTAATATTTGTCGAGGAATTTCCTTTGCATTTGGTCCCATGTTCTTATACTTCCTGAAGGCAAAGACAAAAACCACGATTTTGCTAAGTCAGTTAAACTCAAAGGAAATACTCTTAGCTTAAACCTGTCCTCCGAAGTTGCGTATGGTCTCAATGTTTGGCCGATTCCGGTGAACTCTTGTAAATGGCGCATCGCGACCTCTCCTGGTAATCCTCCAAATTTGGGTAAGTGACGCACCACAACAGTCTTTATCTCAAAATCGTCCTCTTCTGCGCTAGTATTGATGCACCATAGCTGCTCATTGAAGTTTGGTGCAGACAGCTCTCTCATCGTTGGTTCCGGTCTGTAGGCACGCCTGTATGGCTGATGCCCATAAGGCTGCTGCTGCACATATTGCTGAGGCGGTGGGTTAGGCTCATTGAAACCTCCTGCTCGTGCCCCTGCATCCCTAGCCAGAAATTCTCTTTCGCGAAGTTCCCTCTGGCGTGCTCTAAATACTCACTTAGGCTCTTCATATAATTGTGGAATTTGTTCATCCTGATTTTGTTCGTTGTGTAATTCGCAGCATCTCTGACAAACAGATTTGTGAACAAGCAGTTGCTGCAGCACGCTCTTGTTCACTCGGAAATTATCTCAGCAAACAATGAACAAGACAGAAGTTTGTTCACCCAGTTCGGCCAATTGCCTACGTCTGGGGAGGACTATTCTCCAATCCTCAATCCACTAATCACAGAGGTCTCCAAGTACACTCGGTTACAACTCCACGCAACCTATGCTACTCAACCTTGTGTGGATCACTGGACACAATCAGAACAAACTCTGACTTGTGTCTGCACACCCTCTACAAATGTCAATCTAGAATAGCTACTGTCTCCTCGAAACTCAGCCTATTCTAAACTACACTCAACTCTGCAGGGTTGCTGCAGCATCTGCTGTAGCACACAGCTGATGCACAATTGTCTGCGTCGCTCCAAGGCCTTCTGCCGAGCCGATCGAACGATTCCACGAGCGCTGCACACTCTGGAATACTCCCCCTTGCTCAGTGACCTCCTGCCACTTGCGAGAACTGCCGCTTAGACACTCGACCGAGCCACACACCCGTCAGTTCTTCCGCGGCCTTCCTTGATCAACTAACAAGCACCACTGCTCTGAATTGGCTTCCAGATCAAGCACGGATCAGACTACGCAAGTCCTGATCTCCTTCTGCTTCAGTCACCACAGCTCTGCGCTCACACTCTCTTTCGGATGATGATCGAAGAACTCGTCGCACACCAAAATTACTCTCTCTGAATTCTGCGTATGCACTCGTGTATCCCTCAGCTTCGATCAACCTTTCTGCTCTGACCTGTTCTCCCTTAAATAGCAACGCCAGCTTCAATCAAGAACAAAATTTAGCAATGTCCCACAAAGAATCAATTATCTCCTAATTTTAGGAGATTAGATTTGTTTTGATCTCCAAAACAAATTTCCTTCTCTAGCTAGGAATTCCCCACTGGAATATTCTCCGCAGCACTTTAAAAGATTCTTCTGATGCTCTCCGCAGAGCTGCCAGGCCTTCTAGCCAATCGCCCAGGTTGCTGCTGCTATTTGGACAGATGCTGCAGCAACTTGAACAAGCTCCTGCTATAGCATCCCCTGCTGTAGCTGCTCCTTGTTGACTTGTGCTAGTTTTGTCAAACACTGCCATACTGCATCATCAATCTCCCCCTTGACATTTTGACAAAACCCTAGGACACTGATGCATGAAATTCGTAGTGTCTTAGTTTGACAGATTCTGTGAACAAGCAGTTGCTGCAGCACACTCTTGTTCACTTAAATATTGTCACAGCAAGCAATGAACAAGGCACAGATTTGTTCACCCAGTTCGGCCAATCTGCCTACGTCTGGGGAGGACTATTCTCCAGTCCTCAATCCACTCATCCGAAGGTTCCAAGTACACTAGGTTACAACTCACGCAACCTATGCTACTCAACCTTGTGTGGACCACTCAACACAATCAGAACAAGCTCTGATTTGTGTCTGCACACCCTCTACAATATGTCAATCTAGAATAGCTACAATCCTCTCAAAGAAATCAGCCTATTCTAAATTACACTACTCAGCAGGGTTGCTGCAGCAACAGCTGTAACACACAGCTGAAGCACAATGTCCGCGTCGCTCCAAGGCCTTCTGCCGAGCCGATCGAACCTCTCCAAGAGCGCTGCACACTCTGGACAACTCCCCCTCACTCAGTGACCACCTGCCACTAGTGAGTACTGCCGCACGACACTCGACCGAGCCTTCCACCCGTCAGTTCTTCCGCGGCTGCCCTTGATCAACCAACAAGCTCCCCAGCTCTGAATTGGCTTCCAGATCAAGCACGAATCAGACTCTGCAAGTCCTGATTCTCTTCTGCAACAGTCACCTCAGCTCTGCGCTCAACGCTCTGCTCTTGGGTGATGATCGAAGTAAACCCCCGTCGCACACAACAAATTGCTCTCCGTGAATTCTGTGTATGCACTCGTGTATCTCTCAGCTTCGATCAACCTCTACAGCCCTGAACACCTTCTGCTTAAATAGCTGCACCACTTAAAGCAATTTCCAGGTTTAGGCAATTGACCCAACAAGATCAATTATCTCCTAAAATCTAGGAGATTAGATTTGATTATTATCTCCAATGCAAATCTCCTTCTCTGACTAGAAAACCTCTCTGGAATAAACTCTTCAGCAATTTAGAAATTCTTTAGAGGCTCTGCATAGAGTTTCCAGTCATTCCGGACAAGCCCAGGCAGCTGCTATGCTTGGTCAGTTGAACCAGCCTGTTGAACAAGCTCCTGCTGCAGCATCCCCTGCTGCAGCTGCTGCTAGTTCACTTCTGCTTGGCTTGCTTGATAATTTGAGCTGTAGCAGCTCCTTGTTTACTTATGCTGGTTTTGTCAAACACTGCCATACTTGCATCATCAATCTCCCCCTTGGCATTTTGACAAAACCTTAGGGCATATGCACTCTCCCGTGAACCAGAAAAAAAATATTCTAAATAAAAATAATAGAGAGTAAGTAAGTGAGGCCACAGATGGCCATAGCATGACCACGCAGGGTCAGTAAAAAACAGTGTTCATCAGCAGCAGTTCAGCAAAATAAAAACATCTTCTCTCCCTCTTTTTGTCATAGATGCTCAAGGGGCCTGCTCCTCATCCTCCGGGAACTCCAAGTCTCTGATTAGACTCCTAATCTGGCCACGCCTGGCATCCCTCCGTTTGGCCTCAGTATCAAGAATGAGCAGCTCAGACCTGAGATGGCTCACAATTCTGGCACGAAGAGCTGGCTGAATGGATGCAGTAGGGGGAAGAGAGTCCTCCAAGGGAGCTGGAGCTGAAGAACCAACCATTAGAAGATCCTCATAAGCAACATCCACTACATGTTTTCCCTTGAATAGCTTGTGATCTACTGTGAAGACCTGCAGCTCCTCAGATAAACCTTCAGAAATCTCACCAAACTCTGGGTGCTGAGAGACCATGATCCCATAGATGAGAGAGGGTAGCACAATAGGCTTGCTAGAGGAGGCACTCCCAGCATGAGTAGCCACCTGAGGGAACATAACACTTCCCAGGCTGATCTTCCTCTTCTTCCCAATAGAATAGAGAAGGTTAGCAAAGTCTTTGTTAACCTTCCCCCTGTGAGAGCTAGGGATCCAGTTTCGAATGCCCAGATGATACAGCAGGGCAAACTTGGAGGTAAGCTCAGCAGCATTGAGGTTAGGACCACCCCAAGACAGGCACACTCCCCCTGTCAGAATCTTCGCCACAAACTCTGGCTTAACATCAGCGGGAGCTCTTGCATTCTCAGAAATTCCAAGAAATGCATCAATAATTTCAGGTGTAATAACCACTGACTTACCCCGTACCCAGCTTTTCCCATACTCAGCCGCTCCTTCATCTCCAAATTTCTCCTCCATATTCACAATAAATTCTCTAACCAGGATAATATTGAATCGGTGAGGAAAGGTTAGGGACTTGAGAAGATTTACCTCTGTCAGAAGCTGAATCATAGCAGCTGATCTGTACTTGTCGTGGACCAATCTCTTCTCATATACAATGTGTTTCCTCTCAACAGCACTCCAGGATTGAGAGGCACTTCTATTTCTGAACCATGTACCTCCCACTGTGAGAGCAGACAAGTCTACCGCTGGAGGTCCTCTCTCAGAAGGTCCACCAAGAGAACCTTCTTCTTCTTCTTCACTGGCTGTTCCTTCACTGCTGGAGACTGGGATCAAGATAGGGGCTTTTCCCTTGTCTGAAGGAGGAGGAGGATGTGCTGCAGCAGGTTCTTGTTCAGGAGACTCAGCCCCTGTTTCCACCCCTTCACCAATAATGCCTGGGGACATGACAAGCGATCTGCACTCTTCTTCTGCAGAGGCTGCCACAGCAGCCTCTGCTACTTGTTCTTCTCCAGAGACAACTTCAGCCACAGCCTCTTCTGGCAGCACAGTAGTACTGGAGACAGGTTCTCCGTCATGAACCAACTGCCTCCTCTTCTGGGGTGTTTCTTTGTGTGTAGAGGGCTCGCCGTGCGACACAGGAAGGGGTGCTGGTTCCCATACCACCACAGGCGCTGAGCAGGGTCTTCGTTGCGAGACTTGGTCCTTCTTTCAGATCTCCCTTGTCGGTCTGCTGCCAGATTCTTCTTCAAACCACGTGTTTTCACCATTGCTGCAGAGATGAGAAAGGTTCGAGGAGTGCACAGAGGATGATCGGCAGTGATTTTTGGAAATCCCTTTGCACCTTTGTCTTTGCCCTAGAAAATATTTACCCGTTATTTTCTTTTCCATTTTGAAGTTGTTAGATCACGTGCCTCCCATGTGCCTCCTCCCATTATTAGCGACCAAAACATGTGAACAAGCTTTATTCTTGACCCGGTTGCTATAGCACAAGATAGCTGGTTCACCTATTCAGTTCAGACTGCACCTTTTTTCGGAGAAACCTTAAGAGGTTCTGGTGGAGCTTTCTTCACCCACATTTGAGACAAACCAGAGTCTTTCTTCTTCTGATCTTCCATCCTCCTATCTCTTCTTTTGTCGTGTTTGGGTTTCCAAATCTGTAAAAACTGCCGTTTACATTTGTTATTAACAATCCAGTGCCCTTGTGTAACAGTCTTAGCAATCCTTCTCTGTGATTCTTTCCAGGAACTGTTTTTCTGAGAAGCAGCATGAAACGGAGTCTTTATGCAGTATGTGTTGTTCCTGGATTTTACTCTTTCTTTTTCAACTGAGCAGGTTCTGCGCTGCTGCTTCAGATTAGAGTTGATCTTCTGATTCCCAAAACTTGTACAGATACCCTGTTTATTCTGAGTCTTTTGTTTTGTTTGAGAAGAATGTTGTGCCTGATGCTGCAGCATCCCCTTGTTCACATGTCTAGTTCCAACTTTCTCTGCATTTTTTGAGAAGTCATCTAAATTCTTTTTCTCATCTATCTCAACATTTGAGGCTTTAATGAACACTGTCCCTCTAGAGCTTTCTTCACCAGTATATCCAAGCCCTGTTTTCCCTTTTCCAAGTCTTTGGTAAGACAGAATTTCGTCCAGGATATTACTCTGCGGATCAGCTGTCTTGGCGGTTACTGGAGAAGATTCAACGTTGATCTGCCTTCCAGAATCTTCCCTTTTCAGTATGGTAACTTGATTATTGGATGGGAACAGACATTTCCTTCGTTCTTCTTCCAAGAGCTTGACTCTGTCAGTCAGGGCCTGATTGGTCTGAAGAACTGCCTCACATTGTTTCAGTATCTTCCTCAGAAGATCAGCAAAACTGTTAGAGGAGTCCTCTTCATCTTCACTTTCAGAAACTTCAATCCCATAGTGAATTTCTACCTTCTTTAGCTCTTTGAGGTTGACATCTGAAACACTGGTTAGCACAACACAGTTTTCTTCATCACTTTCATCCGAATCACTCCATTTTGCTGTCATGGACTTATTGTTCTTTTTCTCTGGATTTTTGAGGGGTTTGCTTGGACAGTCAGCCTCAATGTGTCCATACCCTTCACAGTTCCAGCATTGAACTCCCTTTTTCATCTCTTTCTTGTCATCTTCATCCTGAGCTGGTTCTTTCCCTTTCTTCTTTCTTTCACTGCCCCTTCTGAATTGTCTTCGCGAGGAAGAGCTTCTCTCAGTTCTGGATTCCATGTTTTTCAGAAACTTCCCAAGGTTCTTAACAAGCATGCTCAACTGATCATCTGGAACTGTCTGCTTGGTTTCTGCTTCAGCTTTCAATCCAACATTCTTGTCCTTGGAAGAGGTGTCTTCTTTGACCAGTTTCATCTCAAATTGTTTGAGAGACCCCATCAGCTCTTCCAACCTCATGAATCTGACATTTTGAGCTTCTTCAATGGCCGTCACTTTCATGTCAAATTTTGTGGGCAGCGATCTGAGAACCTTTCGGATAAGCTTTTCTTCAGGGATGGGTTCACCAAGGGCATGAGCTTCATTTGCAAGATCACAGAGTTTAGCATTAAACTCAGTGACTGTTTCTTTATCCAGCATCCTCAGATTCTCAAATTGTGTGGCAATTATCTGGAGTCTTGACAACTTCATTCTATCCGTTCCTTCATGGGCAGTCTGCAGAATTTCCCATGCTTGCTTGGCCATATCACAGTTTGATATCAACCTGAAATTGTTAGCATCCACTGCAGCAAAAATTGCATTCAAAGCCTTTGAATTACCAGTTGCTGCAGCACCTTCTTCAGCAGTCCATTGCTCTTCAGGTTTTATTCTAGTCACTCCTTGCTCATCCATGGTGATTGGGGGAGACCACTGAACCACAACAGCTCTCCATGTCTTCTCATCAATAGCCTTGAGAAAGGCTTTCATTCTAGCTTTTCAATATCCATAATTGCTCTCTTCCAATAATGGAGGTCTGCTTGTGCTCTGTCCTTCCTTCATTGTCTTGGCTTCTTTAGAGACACTGTAGGATCTTTTAACTCTGTGTGTCGAGTTCCTGCTCTGATACCAATTGAAATTCGTAGTGTCTTAGTTTGACAGATTCTGTGAACAAGCAGTTGCTGCAGCACACTCTTGTTCACTTAAATATTGTCACAGCAAGCAATGAACAAGGCACAGATTTGTTCACCCAGTTCGGCCAATCTGCCTACGTCTGGGGAGGACTATTCTCCAGTCCTCAATCCACTCATCCGAAGGTTCCAAGTACACTAGGTTACAACTCACGCAACCTATGCTACTCAACCTTGTGTGGACCACTCAACACAATCAGAACAAGCTCTGATTTGTGTCTGCACACCCTCTACAATATGTCAATCTAGAATAGCTACAATCCTCTCAAAGAAATCAACCTATTCTAAATTACACTACTCAGCAGGGTTGCTGCAGCAACAGCTGTAACACACAGCTGAAGCACAATGTCCGCGTCGCTCCAAGGCCTTCTGCCGAGCCGATCGAACCTCTCCAAGAGCGCTGCACACTCTGGACAACTCCCCCTCACTCAGTGACCACCTGCCACTAGTGTGTACTGCCGCACGATGTTGGAATCGTGGCTTTCTAAACTTCGCGTTTGTCCAATATTTAAATTGAATGGACAATCAATAGAATACTAGAAAAGTAAAGAACACAAGTCTTTTAAAGTGGTTCGGTTATTATTGCAAATAACCTACTCCACTCCTCAAGTAACCACTTGAGGCTTTTCTTATTAACGATGGCTTTTCAATAGGATCTGCCAAAGAACCTGTACAATGGTTTTGAGTGGGCTAAACCAGAAACCCCTTTGTTTTCAGATCAACAAAGAAACTCACAACTTTGCTTTTGCAGGCTAAGCAACAACCTTGACGGTGTAGATTCTTTGTTGTGGGAACACGTCTCTTTCTGCACAAGAGTTGGAATCAACTGATGAATCTGTGCAGAGTACTTCAAAGCTTCAGAGAATATGGCAGCGGGAAACTTTGCTTTGAAGGAGAAGGGAACTCTCGGGAAAGATTGAAAGTGGAGAATCTTCGAGAGTTTAGTTTGCTTTTTGTGCGCTTGTATGTATTTCAAAAGTAGAGAGAAAGTTGGGTTCTTCTCAAAACTGTAAGGTATAGATATAGGAGAAGTGATAAATGGTTGTGTCGGTTTGTAATTTGAATTCAACAACCGCTTGCACCTTTTAACTTCTAAAGGATAAGCTTTGATTCAAATAACAAAACTGCCCTGAACTGTCAAGAAACTGCTAAGTGTGGAAACTGTTTAACTGACATGTAGCCTACATCTGGATAGTTACATGTAGTCCACATGAGATACCAGACAACTGAATTTGTCCAAGTATATGAACTATCACTGTGATGTAGTCTGCATACAGATTTCCATATGAAGTCTCCATTAGCACAAGCAGTTAACAATGTAACTTTATGTAGCCTACATCTGGATTCAGTATGTAGTCTACATTGCTAATGAGATTCCAGTTTCAACAAGATTACTTAATATCGTTTCAATATTGTTAATCATTGTTATCATCAAAACTAATGCAGGATAGAGATGAAACACACGACACTCGACCAAGCCTTCCACCCTTCAGTTCTTCCGCGGCTGCCCTTGATCAACCAACAAGCTCCCCAGCTCTGAATTGGCTTCCAGATCAAGCACGAATCAGACTCTGCAAGTCCTGATTCTCTTCTGCAACAGTCACCTCAGCTCTGCGCTCAACGCTCTGCTCTTGGGTGATGATCGAAGTAAACCCCCGTCGCACACAACAAATTGCTCTCCGTGAATTCGGTGTATGCACTCGTGTATCCCTCAGCTTCGATCAACCTCTACAGCCCTGAACACCTTCTGCTTAAATAGCTGCACCACTTTAAGTAATTTCCAGGTTTAGGCAATTGACCCAACAAGATCAATTATCTCCTAAAATCTAGGAGATTAGATTTGATTATTATCTCCAATGCAAATCTCCTTCTCTGACTAGAAAACCTCTCTGGAATAAACTCTTCAGCAATTTAGAAATTCTTTAGAGGCTCTGCATAGAGTTTCCAGCCATTCCGGACAAGCCCAGGCAGCTGCTATGCTTGGTCAGTTGAACCAGCCTGTTGAACAAGCTCCTGCTGCAGCATCCCCTGCTGCAGCTGCTGCTAGTTCACTTCTGCTTGGCTTGCTTGATAATTTGAGCTGTAGCAGCTCC
Source organism: Umbilicus rupestris (assembly GCA_963678935.1). Classification (NCBI taxonomy): domain Eukaryota; kingdom Viridiplantae; phylum Streptophyta; class Magnoliopsida; order Saxifragales; family Crassulaceae; genus Umbilicus; species Umbilicus rupestris. Next base: position 7,891,747 of record OY787628.1, on the reverse strand, counting down.
TTGTTCACTTATGCTGGTTTTGTCAAACACTGCCATACTTGCATCATCAATGCACACTTCCATGAACCAGTAAACACACCAAACGAAAAAAATTCAACGTAAGAGTGAGAGGTGGCCACACTCGGCCTTAGCACGACCACGCAGGGCCCAAAAAAAACAAGGTTCATCAGTTCATCAGTGGCAGCATCTTACTCTCCCCCTTTTTGGCACAGATGCTCAAGGGGCCTGCTCTTCATCCGCCGGGAACTCCAGGTCTCTGAGCAGACTTCTGATCTGGCCGCGCCTAGCATCCCTCCTTTTTGCTTCTGCTTCAAGAGTGAGCAGCTCAGATCTGAGATGGCTCACAATTCTGGCACGGAGAGCTGTTTGGATCGTGGCGGCAGGGGGAAGGGATTCCTCCAGAGGAGCTGGGGCTGAAGCACCAACCAAGAGCGGATCCTCATAGGCTATGTCCACTGCATGTTTCCTTTTAAACAGTTTGTGGTCTACTGTAAAGACCTGCAGCACCTTCAGAAATCTCACCAACTCCGGATGTTGTGAGACCATCATCCCATAGATGAGGGAGGGTAGCACGATGGGCTTGCTGGAGGAAGCGCTGCCAGCATGAGTAGCCAGCTGGGGAAACATCACACTGCCCAGACTGATTTTCCTCCTTTTCCCAATAGAATGTAAAAGGTTAGCAAAGGCTCTGCTATCCTTTCCCCTGTGAGAGCTGGGGATCCAGATTCTAATGCCCAAATGATATAGCAGAGCATTTTTTGAGGTGAGTTCAGCAGCACTAAGATTTGGACCACCCCAAGACAGGCATACTCCTCCTGTCAGAACCTTAGCCAGCACCTCTGGCTGGACATCCGTGCGCTCTCTGGCATTTCCATGAATCTCAAGAAACTCATCTATTTTCTCAGGGGTAATAAGTACTTTTTTACACCGCACCCAACTCTTTCCAAACTCATTTCCTCCTTCCTCACCAAATTTTTCTTCCATGTTCACAATAAATTCCCTAACAAGAGCTATATTGAATCTGTATGGGTAAGTCAGGGATTTGAGAAGGTTTACCTCAGTGAGAAGCTGGATAATGGCTGCTGATTTGTACTTGTCCAGGTCCAGTCTCTTTTCTGTCACAATGTGCTTTCTCTCAACAGCATCCCATGATTGGGAGGCATTCCTATTTCTGAACCAGATCTCCCCTATTGTGATTGCAGTTGAGTCTGCCAATGCAGGTCCTCTCTCAGACGATTCTCCAGCAGTACCTTCATCTTCTTCACCGGATTCCTCTTCTTCACTGCTGGAATCAGGAATGAGGATTGGAGCCTTTCCTTTTTCTGAGGGTGGAGGAGGATGTGCTGCAGCAGGTTCTTGTTCAAGAGACTCAGTTTCTATCTCCTCCCCTTCACCTACGATGCCAAGAGACATGACAAGAGTTCTGCACCTCTCTTCTGCAGGACCTGCTACAGCATCCTCTGTAGCTTGTTCTTCTCTCGAGACTTCTTCAAGCACAGCCTCTTCAGTCATCACTGCTGCACTGGTTACAGGCTCCCCGTCACGGACTAGACGCCTCCTTTTCTGCGGGGTTCCTCCTTGTGGAGAAGGATCGCTGCGCGACACAGGGAGAGGTGCGGACTCCCAGACCACCACGTCTAGACGCTGAGCAGGCGCTTCATTACGCGACTTAGACCTCCTTTCAAACTTGCCTTGTCGATCTGCTGCCAAATTCTTCTTCAATCTGCGAGTCTTCACCATTGTTGCGGGTTTGTAGAGGATTGGAGGAACGCACGGTGAAGATGTTCAGCAACAATTTTGGGGAAGAACCTTCAACTGTCTTTGCCCTAGAAGTTGATTTACCCGTTATTTTTCCTTTTCAATTTGAAGCTTCTGGATCACGTGCCACACATGTGCCTTCTCCCAGCTTTAGCAACCAAAACACGTGAACAAGCTTATTCTGACCAGGTTGCTATAGCAGACGCGAGCTAGTTCTCCTACTCATTCCGGATGACAGCTTTGTTTGGCGGATCCTCGTGAGGTTCTGATGTTGATTTCTTCACCCATACCTGGGTTTGTCTAGAGCTCCTCCTCTTCCGACCCTCAAGACTCCTGTCTCTCCGTTTGTCATATTTGGGTTTCCACACCTGTATTACCTGTGGCTTTCTCCTGTCTTTTGCTTTCCAGTGCCATGGTGCAGCGATCTTACTAATCCTTCTTTGCGATTCTTTACAGTAATAAGCATTTCGCGAATCTACTGGGCAAGGAGTCTTTATGCAGCATGTGTTGGCTCTGGGTTTCGTTCCCCTTTTTTCAGCTGAGAAGGTTCTCTGCTGCCGCTTCAGGTTAGATGATATCTTCTGATTCCCTTTCTTCTGACCACCATTATTTGTGCATGAACTCCTTTTATTTTGAGGCTCTGGCTTTGTTTTAGATGGATGATGCGACAGGTGCTGCAGCATCTTCTTGTTCACGTGTCTAGTTCCAACTTTCCCTGCAGGTTTTGGAAATTCATCTGTATTATTCTTTTCATATATCATATCATCCGAGGCTTTTATGAAAACTGTTCCTCTATAGCTTTCTTCACCAATATATCCAAGCCCCGTTCTCCCTTTTCCAAGTCTTTGATAAGACAAAATTTTATCCAAGATATTTTTCTGAGGATCACCTGCCTTGGCTGTTGCTGGTGAGACACCAATGTCAGTGGCTTGGCTTCCTGTGTCTTCCCTTTTCAGAATGGTAACTTGACTGTTGGATAAGGGGAGAAATTTCCTTCGTTCTTCTTCCAGAAGCTTGACTCTGGCAGTCAATGCTTGATTCGTCTGAAGGGCTGCCTCACACTGTTTAAGTATTTCCCCCAGATAGTCAATAAGGCTGACAGTTGAGTCCTCCTCATCTTCACTTTCGGATACTTCAATCCCATAGTGGAATGCGTCCTTCTTTAGCTCTGATACCAATTGTAATTCGCAGCATCTCTGACAGACAGATTTGTGAACAAGCAGTTGCTGCAGCACGCTCTTGTTCACTCGGAAATTGTCTCAGCAAACAATGAACAAGACAGAAGTTTGTTCACCCAGTTCGGCCAACTGCCTACGTCTGGGGAGGACTATTCTCCAGTCCTCAATCCACTAATCATAGAGGTCTCCAAGTACACTCGGTTACAACTCCATGCAACCTATGCTACTCAACCTTGTGTGGATCACTGGACCCAATCAGAACAAGCTCTGACTTGTGTCTGTACACCCTTTACAAATGTCAATCTAAAATAGCTACTGTCTCCTCGAAACTCAGCCTATTCTAAACTACACTCAACTCTGCAGGGTTGCTGCAGCATCTGCTGTAACATACAGCTGATGCACAATTGTCCGCGTCGCTCCAAGGCCTTCTGCCGAGCCGATCGAACGATTCCACGAGCGCTGCACACTCTGGAATACTCCCCCTTGCTCAGTGACCTCCTGCCACTAGCGAGAATTGCCGCTTAGACACTCGACCGAGCCACACACCCGTCAGTTCTTCCGCGGCCTTCCTTGATCAACCAACAAGCACCACTGCTCTGAATTGGCTTCCAGATCAAGCATGGATCAGACTACGCAAGTCCTGATCTCCTTCTGCTTCAGTCACCACAGCTCTGCGCTCACGCTCTGCTTTCGGATGATGATCGAAGAACTTGTCGCACACCAAAATTACTCTCTCTGAATTCTGCGTATGCACTCGTGTATCCCTCAGCTTCGATCAACCTTTCTGCTCTGACCTGTTCTCCCTTAAATAGCAACGCCAGCTTCAATCAAGAACAGAATTTAGCAATGTCCCACAAAGAATCAATTATCTCCTAATTTTTAGGAGATTAGATTTGTTTTGATCTCCAAAACAAATCTCCTTCTCTAGCTAGGAATTCCCCACTGGAATATTCTTCGCGGCACTTTAAAAGATTCTTCTGATGCTCTCCGCAGAGCTGCCAGGCCTTCTAGCCAATCGCCCAGGTTGCTGCTGCTATTCGGACAGATGCTGCAGCAACTTGAACAAGCTTCTGCTATAGCATCCCCTGCTATATGTCAAACACTGCCATACTGCATCATCACGTTGTTTTGGCGGCCATCACCATTAACACTACCTGCGTGCGACATGCTGGAAAGAGCAATTTACCGCAACACAAAAATAACACAAAAAAATAATCGAAAATTAAATATAAAAAGAAAAGGAAAAGAAACTATTCACTGTAGCAGCTCCCCCGCAACGGCGCCAAAATTAAGATGTGTGTTGTGTTGCAAGGTGATGAGAATTTTGTGTGTTGATTTAAAGAGTTGATCTTTTGGTCTAAAGGGGGTTTGGATTTACGCAGGAAGAGTGAAGCATTGTATAGTTCTTTTCAAGAATGAGTGGTTGGCAATTGTTAGGATTTTGATGGGGAATGGGGTGGAGGATGATTTGGTGAGGAATAGAGAGGTTGGCGAGGGAAGTGGAATTGAATTCTCATCACTTGGAGTTGTGTTGTGCGGAAATTTTCTGATAGTTTGTTTGGAGGGAATTGAGATGTATATGAGATTGTTTTGTTATGAGTTAACTCGATACTTATGCTAAGTCAATTGAGAAAAAAAAACACTTGGGTTATATGTGATGTCATGACGAAATACAGAGAAGCTGTGAGCTATCTTAAGATGCGGCGGGATGGTAATACATTTTCTTAATTGCAATATAGGTTTAGAGAACGAAACTGCTGGAGGAACTGGTTGACTGCACGCTCTCAAAACAATCTTAGTGTGAGTAAATAATTCCCACGTATTCGTTTCGTATTAGTTATCAGTTTATTATGCATATCGCATAATCATCCGTAAACGAATTCTGTTAAAGTTGAGAAGAGACTTTGTGAGAAGCATCATACACGTGCATACATATTGCATCATGAGACTGCAACTTTTGTTATGCGATGATAATGCCGCATTTCGTTACGCGATGATGAATTCCGCGTTTTGATGATCCGGATCGGCAGTGACGACTGCCTAACTATATGCTTCTGTTAGTTGCAGTTCTCATTCTGTGCATTCACGCATTTGCATATGTGCATTTGATATATCTGATTATTTGGTGGCTTGTTATTATATATTTACAAGCTTAAGAAATGACATATCTCGTTTCTGGATATGTAAGTGTGTAACCACTTACTAGAGTACGTGCGGGTTATTTCCTCACTGAGTCTTCCCGACTCACCCTTTATTATCCTTTCCTTACAGATAAGTGAATCGGTACCTGCTGAAGGGTCCAGTTATCCTCGACGAGAGAGCTATCTTTTCTTACGGTGCATCAAACTCCAGCTGTCTTGTTTTTGGGACTCGTTATCAGCTATCCTTTTTGATTCCTTTTGGTTAGAGTTATGCTTCGTTGTCTAGGGCAGGTTACTAGGAGCACAGTTTGCTTAGTTTAGTAGTAAACTCGTTTCCGTAAATATTATAAATTTTATGACCGAATTAATTAGAAAAACCTATCTTTTTGTATAATATTGTCATATGTGAGGCTTGCTTGATCGTTGGTCAAGCGCCGGTCTCGACCTGGATTTTTGGGTTGTGACATATGTGTATCAATTTTCGTCTTTGCGGTCTCCATAAAGGGTATCCCTAACAGAATTGGTGAAGAGCCTATCTCATCCTCCATTTTCATCACATAAAAATCTGCAAGGAATGTAAGTTTCCCTACATGCCCTAGCACATCAACAACAAGACCCTCGGCTTTGTGCATGATTTATCAGCCATTTGAATGGTAAAATCAGTGGGCCTCAGAGGACCGATACGCAATGCTTGATTTAAGGAATAAGGCAAGATATTAATCGAGGCACCCAAATCCAACATACAATTATCCATTTGAACCATGTTAATTATGCAGGAGATTGTAAAGGTACCTAGATTTTTGCATTTTTGTGCTACCTTGGCCTGAAGAATGGCCGAGATGTTGGGCCTTAGATTAAATTGATCAAGTCCTCCTCTTCGAGTGGTGTACAAATCCTTAAGGAACTTGGCATACTTTGGAATGTGCTTGATTGCGTCGAGTAGTGGGATTGTGATCTCCACCTTGTTGAATAGCTCTAATAACAACTCTTGATCACTTCTATATTCTTCTTTGTTCTGGATACCTACATAGGAAATGGAAGCGGGGGTTAGAACTTATTTTTTCAAGAAACTCTACGAAAGGTTCTGAATTGTCAGCTTTGTCTTCAGCCTCCGCGGTGCTTGCTGGCTCAGCGCTCAGGTTGCTGCTAGACTCCTCTCCTTCAAGCTTCTTCCGACTTATTAAAGTCACTGCACAGACATTTCCTTTCGGGTTGGGAATTGTTTGTGAAGGCAACTTTCCTTTATCATTCTTCAGCTCAGAAATTGTGGCTGCCAATTGTGACATACTTGACAACTCAGCTAGGGTGCTATCGTTCTTAGCTTGATTGTTTTGCACACTCATCGCCAATTCCTTAACCACTTCTTCTAATGACTTCTCTGAATTCACATTGTTTGGGCCAGCTTGATTGTAATTGCGCCTCTGCTGAATCGGACCATAAGAATTACCATTGTACCGCTCGTGTTGCTGAAATGGAGGGCGGTAAGGTTACGCTTGCCCTTGGTTCTGGTTATGCCCTTACTGGTTTGGGAATCCTCCCTCATTTCTCCAGCTGAAACCATTTGCTGCAAGTCCAAACTGCCTAGGTGCTTTCCTATTATTGAAGTTCTGAAATCCACCCATAGCATTTACATCGACTATTCCCTCCTCTTGAAGGGTAGGGCACTGATCTATTTTTTGGCTTGCAGCACCACAAAATTTGCAAGGCTTGACTCCACTGACTTGCCCAACCATCATCTTATGCATCAATTCCTTAAGCTCTTGATTTCAGTGGCCATATGATTAGTGTTGGAATCCACTTGTGAGACATTTCTTGTTCTGCCGGTATCATCTCTTCTATTGCTGGTCTCTTCTTTGAATCTAGCACTCTCAACAGTCTCGTTAATCAGCTCTCACACCTCAGCAGGTGTCAAATTCAAAACCATACCACCAGCTGCTGCGTCTAATAACATCCTTTTGTCAATCCATCCAATAAGTATTCAATACGCATATTTTTTGGAACAACCAAATTGCAGCAACTTTGTTCCAAGGCGCCGATCTCTCCATATAATCATACATTGGCTCACTTGGTCCTTGTCTAATGGTGGACAGCTCTCTCCTCACTTGAGCGGATTTAGCGGGGAGGAGGGGGGTAATATTTATCAAGGAACTTTCTCTGCATTTGCTCCCGAGTTCTGATACTTCCTGAAGGCAAAGAGAGAAACCAAGTTTTTGGCAAGGTCAGTCAAACTTAATAATATTATAAATTTGATGACCGAATTAATTAGAAAAACCTATCTTTTTGTGTAATATTGTCATAGCGCCGGTCTCGACCTGGATTTTTGGGTTGTGACAAAGTTGGTATCAGAGCCTAGGTTCGTCCCCTAGTACACGGAGCTAGGACTTAGTAGAATGTTGATTATGGTGGTGTAGCGCGCCACCACCATAAACAATGTTCTGCTATGACCTTCAGGAAATTTCTTCTGATTTGCTGTCAAACCATTTTCTTGACATTCCGGTTTGCTGATACAACGTCATTCGTATAGGTTGTGATGGCACCACGTGGGTCAACTCGTTCGAGAGGTACATCTCGACCTGGGAGAGGTGTTAACAATTATAAGGATGCGCATGTCGGTGTTGATAATGTTAATCAGCCATTTCCTACCATTATGCCACGTAGCACTCGGATGGGAACCAATCCGAGAGGTGCACGTAGCGAACCACCAAGGAGCGAGCCAGTTATTCCACCTCAGACCATAATGTCATATACCGACGTCGTGACCAGTATTCAAGGTTTGATTCAGGCACTGCATGGTATGGTGCCGCAGGGTGTTGCTCAGGGCCAATCCGCGACCCCACCACCAGCAAGTGGTGGTAGTGTAGACCTTCCCCCGGCTCAGGGCGTAATTCCGACTGTTGACGATGGAAGTGTGAAGCTGGATGAGTTCATCAGGCATCAGCCACCGACTTTTAGTGGAGCAGATGAAAGGGAGGACCCTCAGACATTTATTTATCAGACTCAGCATCTTTGTCAGGTTCTTCATTGTCCGGCTTGGAGGTTAGTGGAGTTAGCTTCCTTCAGATTGTATGGTGTTGCTATGGCTTGGTTTGATGCTGTGATAAGGGTAGGAGCTCAGAGCAGCCGCGTTTGGAGTGGGATGAATTTAAGACATTGTTCTTGGAAAGATTTCTGCCCGACAGTATGAGTGATGCGAAGGCAAGAGAGATTGAGATGTTGAGACAAGAAGCTATGACGGTTATGGAGTATGCCAATAAGTTCACCGTCTTGTCAGCTTATGCCCCACATTTGGTGATTACAGGGCAGATGCGCATTAAGCGTTTTGTTATGGGATTACGACACAATATTTTTTGATCGGTGGTCAGCACTCAGTTCTCTAGTTTCTCAAGAGCTGTGGATACTACTCGAGTTGTAGAAGACAGAGAGGTTTTAGAGAGAGCTGCTCGTGACCCGAGAAAGAGGCCTCGTGAGAATGATCAGTATGAGAACCAGCGCCGAGGAGACTTTCGAGGAGGTAGAGGTCAGCGTTTTCAGCGAGGGAATCAGTTCCAGTCATTATAGCACGGTCAGCGGCCTAATACTACCTCATATGACCGCAAAGCCTCCCAACAGAGTATTGGAGGTCAGCATGCAGGTTCGAGCAGCCAGGATCAGTCGAGGACGCAGTGCAAGACTTGTGGTCGATTCCATACAGGTGTTTGTTATCGCGAGGCGCGTGCATGTTTTCAGTGTGGTCAGAAAGGGCACTTTATTAATCAATGTCCCCATCAAGGTGCGAGTATCCATCACATAGCAGCATATCCTTCTCCCACATATGCGCCTTTAGTTCAGCCTTCGGTTCAGTCTGGTACCAGTAATAGTCAGTATGGAGGGACTGGTTTTCCGATAGCGCAGTATGGAACAAGTGTTGGAGGTCAAACTAGTAGTCAGACTATGAGCAACCAACCTCAACATCTCGATGGAGGCACACAGGCTAGAGTTTTTGCACTAACTCCTCACGATGCTGAAGCTTCTAATGCAGTCGCCACAGGTACCTTACTTGTTTGCAATATTGATGCTTCTGTGTTATTTGATCCTGGAGCTACGCATTCATTTGTTTCGCCATATTTTGCATCTCGCCTTACTATGAGTCCTTCACGGTTGAAGACACCCTTATCGGTAACTACTCCACTTGGTGGTCATATTGAGACGAAGTCGGTATATTGTTCTTGTTTGATTACGGTTGGGGGTCACAATATGCAAGCAAACTTAATTTTGCTTGATATGTTAGACTTTGATGTCATCTTGGGGATGGATTGGTTATCCTCATATTATGCCACTCTCGATTGCCGTGAGAAGATGATTACATTTCGATTACCGGACGAGCCAGAATTCACCTTTTTATGTGATAGGAGTTTATCGTCACCTTATTTCATATCAGCATTGATGGCTGATAAATTGATGAGAAAAGGATGTCAGGCCTACTTGGCGATAATATTGGATGCTAAGAATGAGGCATAGTCATCTACACTGGATACCATACCCGTAGTAGCTGATTTCGAAGATGTCTTTCCAGAGGATTTATTTGGACTACCTCCGGTAAGAGATGTGGAATTCTGCATCGATTTAGTTCCTGGTACGAGCCTATTTCAATTCCTCCTTATCGGATGGCTCCGATGGAACTGAAAGAATTGAAAACTCAGTTGCAAGAGCTTCTTGACAAGGGTTTTATCCGTCCTAGTGTTTCTCCTTAGGGTGCTCCTGTTTTATATGTGAAGAAGAAAGACGGAATGCTGAGGTTATGCATTGACTATCATCAGTTAAATAAAGTGACAGTGAAGAACAAGTACCCTTTACCAAGGATTGATGATCTGTTTGACCAGTTGCAAGGAGCTCAATATTTCTCCAAGATCGATCTACGTTCAGGCTATCATCAACTTCGGATTAGAGAGCAAGATATTCCTAAGACAGCGTTCCGAACTTGTTATGGACATTACGAGTTTTTGGTGATGTCATTTGGACTCACAAACGCACCGGCAGCATTTATGGGAATGATGAATAATATTTAGGTCCTTCTTGGATAAATTTGTGATTGTCTTCATTGATGATATTCTGATATACTCGAGGACTGAGGAGGAGCATGCTTCCCATTTGAGACAAGTACTTCAGAGGTTACGAGAGCACAAGTTGTATGCTAAGTTCTCTAAATGTGAATTTTGGTTGAATAGTATTGCTTTCCTCGGACACATTGTCTCAAATGACGGTGTGAAAGTTGATCCCTCAAAGGTTGCGGCAGTTGAAAGTTGGCCGACGCCAACCTCGGTAGCAGAGATCCGAAGCTTTTTAGGGCTTGCTGGGTATTATCGGCGATTTGTACAAGATTTCTCTCGCATAGCTGCACCATTAACTCGTTTGACCCAGAAAGGAGTCAAATTTGTCTGGTCTGACAAATGTGAAGAGAGTTTCCAGATGCTGAAGAGAGCATTAATTCCCTTCCCTCAGGCACTGGCGGATTTACTGTGTATTGTGATGCTTCAGCCGTTGGACTGGGATGTGTTCTAATGCAGCATGGTCGGGTTATTGCGTATGCTTCTCGTCGGCTGAAGAAGCATGAACATAATTATCCTACTCATGACCTCGAGTTGGCAGCAGTAGTTTTTGCCTTAAAGATGTGGAGACATTATTTGTACGGAGAGACATTTGAGGTGTTTACGGATCACAAAAGTTTGAAGTACATTTTCAGTCAGAAAGACCTTAATCTTCGACATCGTAGACGGGTGGAGTTGCTGAAAGACTACGATTGCACCATTTCTTATCATCCAGGAAAGGCCAACGTAGTTGCTGATGCTCTCAGTAGGAAGTCTATGGGCAGTTTAGCACACATACCTGTTAACAGGAGAGGACTTGCAAAGGAACTCACACAACTGCAAAATAGTGGAGTTTCTTTTGAAGTGGGAGAAAAGGGTCTTCTAGCGCATTCCAGAGTTGTGCCAACCTTAGTGACTCGGATAGGAGAAACGCAAGGTAATGACCCCGAGTTAAGAAAGTTGATTACAGAAGTCCGTGAAGGTAGACACGCAGATTTCACAATTGGTTATGATGGTATTCTTCGATTTAAAAATCAGTTATGCGTTCCTTTAACTAATGGATTTCGCAAGAGATTTTGACAGAGGCTCATTGTACACCTTATGTCATGCATCCTGGATCGAGTAAGATGTACCATGATCTCCGAGACACTTATTGGTGGAGTGGTATAAAGCGTGATGTGGCTGACTTTGTCTCGAGATGTTTGACTTGTCAACAGGTGAAAGCTGAACACCAGAGACCAGCTGGCTTATTGCAGAATATGAGATTCTAGAATGGAAATGGGAGCGCATTACTATGGATTTTATTACTGGACTTCCACGCACCAGCAAGGGTCATGATTCTATTTGGGTAATTGTGGATAGATTCACTAAGACTGCACACTTTATTCCAGTAAAGACAAATTATTCAGCCGAGCAGTATGCCCGTGTGTACATCGATGAAATTGTGCGCCTACATGGTGTACCTATCTCCATTATCTCTGATCGTGGTTCGCAGTTTACTTCTAGATTTTGGAGTTCACTGCAAGAGGCATTAGGAACGAAGCTACATTTGAGTACTGCATTTCATCCCCAGACAGATGGACAGTCAGAGAGGACTATACAGACGTTAGAAGATATGTTGAGAGCTTGCATTATTAATTTCAAAGGTAGTGGGATCGGTATACACCATTGATGGAGTTCGCTTATAATAACAGTTATCACTCTAGCATTCGGATGGCTTCTTTCGATGCTTTGTATGGAAGAAGATGTAGATCGCCTGTTGGCTGGTTTGAGTTAGGTGAAAATAAGTTGATTGGACCTGACCTGGTACATGATGCAAATGAGAAGGTCCGTCTGATCAGGGATAAGCTGTTAGCAGCTCAGAGCCGACAAAAGTCTTATGCTGATCCAAAACGAAGAGAGTTGGAGTTTTGGGTTGGTGATTACGTCTTTTTAAAAGTGTCACCAATGAAAGGTGTGATGAGATTTGGCAAAAAGGGGAAACTTAGTCCTCGATTCATCGGTCCTTTTGAAATCTTGGAGCGGATTGGTGAAGTTGCCTATAAATTAGCTTTGCCTCCGGCATTGTCTAATGTTCATCCAGTATTTCATGTTTCGATGCTACGAAGGGTATATTTCGGATCCTAGTCACGTACTAAAACATGAACAACTTGAGATAGATGATACATTATCTTATGAGGAGCAACCAATTGCCATCGTGGACCGAGACGTGAAAAGACTACGTAACAGGCATGTAGTTGCAGTCAAGGTATTATGGAAGAATCATGCCAATGCAGAAGCCACTTGGGAATCAGAGAAGGATATGAAAGTCAGATACCCGCAACTTTTTGAGTCTCAAGGTATGACTATATAAATTCGGGGACCGAATTTTTTTGAAGGAGGGTAGAATGTAATACCCATTAAATAAAATAAAAAATGATTAGATATTTTTGTGGCTCAAACACTCCTTCTCCCCATCTTCTTCTCTCCTCTCCCGTGCCTTCTCTCCCCCTCCTCCTTTCCCCATCTTTTCCCGTTTTCTCCCAATGGATTTAGGGTTCCTCAGAGCTTTGATCAGGTATGTTCTTGCTCTTATTTTGGGTGATGTTTTGTGGGTGTTTGTGGAAGATTTTGTGGGTGTGTCGATTGTGGAAGAGGTGTATGAGAAGTTTGGGGGGGGGGGGGGGGTGAGGTTTGCTTCATGTTGAATTATATGGGTTTTGTGGTGTTTTTGGGAAGGGGATTGTGCTGGGTTGATGAATGGGTGTGAAAAGGGGAATCTGGGATGATGATGGTGATGAGTTGTGAGCTAGGGTTTTGAGGTTTGATACAAATAACACCAGAAAAGTGCAGAAAAAAAAAAAGAAAGGGTGCATTAGGATGTGTGTTGTGATGCAAGGTGATGAGAATTATGTGTGTTGATGTCAAGAGTTGATCTTTTGGTCTAAAGAGGGTTTGGATTTATGCAAGAAGAGTGAAGCATTGTATAGTTCTTTTCAAGAATGAGTTGTTGGCAATTGTTAGGATTTTGATGGGGAATGGGGTGGAGGATGATTTGGTGAGGAATAGACAGGTTGGCAAGGGAAGTGGAATTGAATTCTCATCACTTGGAGTTGTGTTGTGCGGAAATTTTCTGATAGTTTGTTTGGAGGGAATTGAGATGTATATGAGATTGTTTTGTTATGAGTTGACTCGATACTTATGCTAAGTCAATTGAAAAAAAATACTTGGGTTATATGTGATGTCAAGACGAAATACAGAGAAGCTGTGAGCTATCTTAAGATGCGGCGGGATGGTAATATATTTTCTTAATTGCCGTATAGGTTTGGAGAACGAAACTGCTGGAGGAACTGGTTGACTGCACGCTCTCAAAACAATCTTAGTGTGAGTAAATAATTCCCACGTATTCGTTTCGTATTAGTTATCAGTTTATTATGCATATCGCATAATCATCCGTAAACGAATTCTGTTAAAATTGAGAAGAGCCTTTGTGAGAAGCATCATACAAGTGCATACATATTGCATCATGAGACTGCAACTTTTGTTATGCGATGATAATGCCGCATTTTGTTACGCGATGATGAATTCCGCGTTTTGATGATCCGGATCGGCAGTGACGACTGCCTAACTATATGCTTCTGTTAGTTGCAATTCTCATTCTGTGCATTCACGCATTTGCATATGTGCATTTGATATATCTGATTGTTTGGTGGCTTGTTATTATATATTTACAATCTTAAGAAATGACATATCTCGTTTCTGGATATGTAAGTGTGTAACCACTTACTAGAGTACGTGCGGCTTATTTCCTCACTGAGTCTTCCCGACTCACCCTTTATTATCCTTTCCTTACAGATAAGTGAATCGGTAGCTGCTGAAGGGTCCAATTATCCTCGACGAGAGAGCTATCTTTTCTTACGGTGCATCAAACTCCAGCTGTCTTGTTTTTGGGACTCGTTATCAGCTATCCTTTTTTATTTCTTTTGGTTAGAGTTATGCTCCGTTGTCTAGGGCAGGTTACTAGGAGCACATTTTGCTTAGTTTAGTAGTAAACTCGTTTCCGTAAATATTATAAATTTTATGACCGAATTAATTAGAAAAACCTATCTTTTTGTGTAATATTGTCATATGTGAGGCTTGCTTGATCGTTGGTCAAGCGCCGGTCTCGACCTGGATTTTTGGGTTGTGACATATGTGTATCAATTTTCATCTTTGCGGTCGCCATAAAGGGTATCCCTAACAGAATTGGTGAAGAGCCTATCTCATCCTCCATTTTCATCACATAAAAATCTGCAAGGAATGTAAGTTTCCCTACATGCCCTAGCACATCAACAACAAGACCCTCGGCTTTGTGCATGATTTATCAGCCATTTGAATGGTAAAATCAGTGGGTCTCAGAGGACCGATACGCAATGCTTGATTTAAGGAATAAGGCAAGATATTAATCGAGGCACCCAAATCCAACATACAATTATCCATTTGAACCATGTTAATTATGCAGGAGATTGTAAAGGTACCTGGATTTTTGCATTTTTGTGCTACCTTGGACTGAAGAATGGCCGAGATGTTGGGCCTTAGATTTAATTGATCAAGTCCTCCTCTTCGAGTGGTGCACAAATCATTAAGGAACTTGGCATACTTTGGAATGTGCTTGATTGCGTCGAGTAGTAGGATTGTGATCTCCACCTTGTTGAATAGCTCTAATAACAACTCTTGATTCACTTCTAGATTCTTCTTTGTTCTGGATACCTACATAGGAAATGGAAGCGGGGGTTAGAACTTATTTTTTCAAAAAACTCTACGAAAGGTTCTGAATTGTCAGCTTTGTCTTCAACCTCCGCGGTGCTTGCTGGCTCAGCGCTCAAGTTGCTGCTAGACTCCTCTTCTTCAATCTTCTTTCGACTTATTAAAGTCACTGCACAGACATTTCCTTTCGGGTTGGGAATTGTTTGTGAAGGCAACTTTCCTTTATCATTCTTCAGCTCAGAAATTGTGGCTGCCAATTGGGACATACTTGACAACTCAGCTAGGGTGCTATCGTTCTTAGCTTGATTGTTTTGCACACTCATCGCCAATTCCTTAACCACTTCTTCTAATGACTTCTCTGAATTCACATTGTTTGGGCCAGCTTGATTGTAATTGCGCCTCTGCTGAATCGGACCATAAGAATTACCATTGTATCGCTCGTGTTGCTGAAATGGAGGGCGGTAAGGTTGCGCTTGCCCTTGCCCTTGGTTCTGGTTATGCCCTTGCTGGTTTGGGAATCCTCCCTCATTTCTCTAGCTGAAACCATTTGCTGCAAGTCCAAACTGCCTAGGTGCTTTCCTATTATTGAAGTTCTGAAATCCACTCATAGCATTTACATCGACTATTCCCTCCTCTTGAAGGGTAGGGCACTGATCTATTTTTTGGCTTGCAGCACTACAAAATTTGCAAGGCTTGACTCCACTGACTTGCCCAACCATCATCTTATGCATCAATTCCTTAAGCTCTTGATTTCAGTGGCCATCTGATTGATTTCAGTGGCCATATGATTAGTGTTCGAATCCACTTGTGAGACATTTCTTGTTCTGCCGGTATCATCTCTTCTATTGCTGGTCTCTTCTCAGAATCGAGCACTCTCAACAGTCTCATTAATCAGCTCTCACACCTCAGCAGGTGTCAAATTCAAAACTATACCACCAGCTGCTGCGTCTAATAACATCCTTTCCAAGGGTGTCAATCCATCCAATAAGTATTCAATACGCATATTTTTTGGAACAACCAAATTGCAGCAACTTGGTTCCAAGGCGCCGATCTCTCCATATAATCATACATTGATTCACTTGGTCCTTGTCTAATGGTGGACAACTCTCTCCTCACTTGAGAGGATTTAGCGGGGAGGAGGGGGGGTAATATTTATCAAGGAACTTTCTCTGCATTTGCTCCCGAGTTCTGATACTTCCTGAAGGCAAAGAGAGAAACCAAGTTTTGGCAAGGTCAGTGAAACTTAACAGAATTTTTAATTTGAACCTCTCTTTGGGGGTAGCATATGATCTTAAGGTCTGACATATTCCATTGAATTCTTGTAAATGCCTTGCTGCAACTTCTCCTGGCAGTCCTCCAAATTTGGGAAGATGATGGACTATTGAGGTCTTTACTTCAAAATCATCTTCATCCAGATCAGTGTTTATACACCAATGTTGGTTATTGAATGTTGGGGCTAAGAGCTCCCTCATTGCAGGTTGCCTATTCCTTTCACGTGCATGTTGTGGAGGTTGAGGTGCATGTGCATAATCATCTTGTTCCTCCATCCTTTCACCTCTATGTTAACGAGCTGCCCTTTGTCTTTGATTGAAGACTCTCTTTGGCTCATTATAGAATGGGGGTATTACTGGGGGAGGGGGCACTGGATTGTTGATAGGATCATGTACATGGTCGCTACGGAAACTTCTTGCATCAGACATACTAGAAAGCTAAGTAAAATGCACACAATTGAAAAGCCAATATGCAAAATGCAAAACAAAACAATTCAAAATAAAATAGTAAACGAACTCGGATGGCTAAAAAAGCCTACATCACACAGCATAAGGGGTGATAGTTCACCGTTCGTCGTGCTCCTCAAGCTTATATTTATAATGACATGTTAACACTTAGCAAGCGATAAGCAGAGTCGAATCCAAAGAGAGCAAGTGATCTAGAATTCTAGTGTTAATTCAGGGAAATCAGAAGAACAATTTGCTTATAGTGAATGTCTATCAAGTGGAAGAAATAAGTTCGGGGAATACACTGCAACTAGTTAACATTAATCAAACAACATACATCAGCTAATGAATACTGTCTCAATGTTCTACTTATTCTTAACCGCTAAGTTCTCGAACAGGTTCAATAACTACTCGACTAACACCACAAATTAGTTCTACCGCTAGGCTTAGTCTAGTATAACACAATTGATATCAACCTAGCTTCACTTCTAAGCTACACTAAATCGATAATCAAGCATTCAATTCATACAAAGGCAGTAAATCACTAACTTAAATCAAATGTTCATTGATCTCAAACAAGTGTTGCAATGCAAACTGTTAAAGTATGTGGCATTGACAAACTCAGTTGAAGTTGATCTAGCAAGTTGCTATAGCATTTCGTTGCAGCAAGCTGGAGTAAGCTTTCTGAAGCCAATCTCCAGAAGATGCTATAGCATACCATGAAGACTTGAAGCAGCCAGCAGCATGCTGATCAGCTTGGAGCAGCCTGCAGCATGCTGATCAGCTTGGAGCAGCCTGCAGCATGCCGATCAACTTGGAGCAGCCCAAAGAACGTACGGAGGGTTGCTGCCAGCATCGCAACAGGTCGGTAGAGTATCGTGAAGATTAAAAGCAAGATAATACAGCTGTCCGTGTGAAGACAGCAACTGGTGCAAAACCAGCCAGAGTGTACAAGCTCAGTGTACAATCAGTTGCTACAGCAGGAGCCGTAGCAGGAGCTATAGCAGCAGAACATCAGTTTTGGCGCAAAGAATAATCTGTCCAGATATGAAGTAGCAGTGCAACGGGAGGCTTCCAAATATTCTCAGAATATCCCCAGTGAAGATTTCGTGCCACGGCATGAAGATTTGATTGGGAAATCAAATCTCCTAAGTAGGAGATAGCATCTTGTTGAGATCTTTGAGGAACTTCCTAAATTTGATATTGATGGATCATGGAGTTCCTATTTATAGGAGGCTAGGCAGAGCAACAAAGAATCCATCAAAGACAGAATCCAAGCATCAAGATATCGAGCAAACACTGAGAGAGATTCAGAGTGCCGAGCAAAGAGGTTGGATCACCACCGAAGAGCAGAGCATGAGCATAGAGTGGTTAAAGTAGAGGTTGATGAAAGACTTGTAGAGTTTGATCAGAACTTGATCGGAGAAGGCCAATTCAGAGCAAGACTTGCTTGTTGGCTGATAAAGGTAGGCGGCAGGAGAGTTGTCAAATGGAGGAACTCGGACAATCTATAGAAGACCTGTTCTTGCTAGTACAGGCGGTCACTAAGTGAGGGGGAGCATCTCGGAATGAGGATCACTCACGGTAGAGTTCGAACGGCTCGGCGGAAGGCTTTGGAGCGACGTGGACAGAACCTGCACAAGCGTGTGGTATAGCAACCTATGGTGAGATTGTTTAATTAGAGTAGGCTAAGTCTGGAGAGCAAATTTGTAGCTATTCTAGGTTAAATCAATTGTGTAGGTGTGTGTGAGACAAATCAGAGAGTGTTCTGATTGTGTGTGATCTACTAGTTGAGGTTGGGTAGCATAGGTTGGCCGTGTATCGAATTTGTGTTGTACGGGGCACCTTCGAGACTAGTGGATTGAGGACTGGAGTATAATCCTCCCCAGACATAGGCAGTTGGCCGAACTGGGTGACCAAATCACTGTTCATTGCTGCACAAGATCAGACTATATAAGAGGTTGCTATAGCAACTACTTGTACACCCTCAGTAACTCAGAGGTGCTGCAAATTTCACAAATCCCAAACTAAAGTAAGGGTTTAGCTACTCATACAATCCATCGAATGTAATAAAAAACTGAGTTTAGCTTACTCACTGAGTCTACTGAGATGAGAATACAAAATCAATGAATAGGTACCGTGAATAGTATTTCTGACGATGAATAGTAAGCGGGATGAATAGTAATCGAATGAACAGCGCCCGATGAACAGTACCTCCGCCTCCTCTGGTGGTCCCCTCCTAATGTCTGGTGTGTAATCCCCTTGTCCAATGTGTTCTCAATTTAGGGTTTGGGATTGAACAAAATTTGAGTGAACCAGCACTGGTTGAACCAACAGGTCTTCGATTCAAGTGCTCTTGGTCTTGCTCTTGCTCTTGCTCTTGAATGATTGAGTGAACATGCTCCAGAATATGAAATAAAATCCAATGCGATCTTGACACACTTGCTATGCAAAAACACTATAAATAAGTAATCGATCTCACGAAAAACGTAATAAAATTATGGGAATAAACAACTCAATGGAGCGTATAAATACGCTCTATGAGCAGTTTTCCAGCAACCCCAGGCGGAGAAAGAGTCACTACTAACCTTCCACAGCACGAGGAAGAAGCTCCATATCCCACAACACCAGCCGTCTCAGAGCCCGCTCCCGGAAGAAGGCGAAGCCTTGTTGCCTATTCTCTACTTTTTCTCTGATCTACTGCTGCTGGTTCTCCACACCCCCCCCCCCCAACACCCATCAATCTATTGCTGCAGCCGACACTCCAAATCCCACAACACCCGGCCTACTACTGCTGCCGATCCCACAACATCTGACACCCGATCTACTGCTCCGACACCCGTTCTACTGCTTTGATCCACCTAAAAGAATTATTGAAAGTAGCAAATGCTTTTATTCAAGGGAGCAGTTTCAAGCTTGGAAAAGATATTCATCTCTCTAAGTATCGAAATATTTTCAAGTTTGTCCCAAAATTGCCACGGTTTTGAACTTATTTCCCAAAATGCCACTTTTTCCACAAACTGCTACCGCGAGTAACAGTTTTTGTGTTGTTACAAATTATAATGCTGACTAGGTGATGATTTTGTGCGGAGTTGTACACTTTTAGGCCTGGTGCTCCTTTGAAGTCTTTGTTACCCGTCTTCTTGAATCTGCACTTGAGTAATTTATGAAGGACCTTGGTCATCAAAAGTTGCATCTCCGGGTACCGGTTCGTGAGAAGAGTGAACATTATCTGCGCAAGTGTGGAAAAGAAATTAGCTACAAATACAGAAAATGTGCAAAAAGAGTGGGTGATGCGTCTACCATCATGAAATTTAATAAGGTCCGGCGTAATTCCCATAGCTCTCTCTCCTCTGCAAGATCTGCCAGATCCGCATAACTAGCGTGGAATAAATCGTAAGCCAGCTTCTTAGATTTTTCGGCACATCTTTTGAAAAAATTTCAGCGGCTATAAGGTCAGATCGGACCAAAGAAAGTGCCTAGACCACAATTATGTCAGAGAAAAATATGTAAATCATAGAATAGTATTTTGGATTTATAAGAAATTATAGTGAACCATCTATGGGGCCTGGGTTGACAACCGAAGATAAATCGTCTTACTGAGAGTAGGTGTGAGGGCTCGCATGAACTCCCGACGATGAAGGAATGTGGGTACCCTGCGACATAACTAATTCAAAATGAAAATTATAAATATAACAACGAAGTAATTAACATTTAAAAATGTGCATTTGTCATACAATAATCAATATAACAAATGATCCCACAATGTCATGTGTCTCTAACACAAACACAAACTTTAACACTACTGCGTCGGCACGTCACACGTCTTCTTGTTATGGCCAACCACGCCGCACTTAGAACACCGCATCGATCTACCAGCTTTAGATGGTCCTGAACTGCTAGGCCCGCCACATGATTCGAAGTCCATCTCATTGCTCCTCATTCTTGCTGGTTCACGACCTCTCTTGGTTCTTTTGAAATGTCGGTTCGGCTCAGCCCCTTCATAGGGTTTCCAATATGCTTGATCCGGAATGGGATTGAACATTGGGTACTATGATCTATTGTACGCGTCCTTGTAAAATTCTTCGGCAACACATGCACTTACGCTCATATGCTTTCTCATGAAAACAGCCAACACGTGAGTGCATGGATAGTGGAATACCTCCCATTTCCACACACACATGTGTCGTCGCTGATGTTTACAATTTGAACATTTTGTTTATAAGCAGTGGTGACAGAAGCTACTCTCTGGGTTTGATCATACATTTCCACTACATGGCCAGACACTTCCACCTAAGATGATTAATTTTTATATCCATGTTTGGAGCATAAATACCTTTTGTTGTTTGGTAGTGATCACGTCTCCTCTTAAAATATTCGTTCGCTTGTTTGAAGGTGTAGTGTACAAGCGCCGTAATTGGCAAGTCACGCCTCCCTTTAGAATGTTGTTGACACATTCAGATGCATTTGTAGTCATGGAACCCCACCTTCTCTCTTTATCGTCATACGCCAAAGCCCATTTTTCAGTTAACATCTCGTCAAGCCATTTCAATGCTTCAACGTTATCTTTCAATTTTTCCCTCAAATCATAGAAAAGCTTAATAAAGGAAATCTTTCAGTTGCTTGTTCTTCACCCGAATATTAAAATTACTCACAAGATGTCATGAACACACACGATGATATGCCCTTGGCGATGCCCAATTCGGATCTTTCATTGCATTTATGATTTCAATATGTCTATCTGAAAAAATGCAAAGCTCTTCCCGTTTTGTTACCCCAGCCCTTAAATAAGTCATGAACCAACTATAGCTATCGTCGTTTTCACGTTCAACCAGAGAATAAGCAAGTGGAAGAATATGATTGTTTGCAGCTATGCCCGCGACGACCAATAACACTCTTTTTATTTACCATAAAGATGAATCTCATCAATACAAATTACGGATCGACAATGTACGAAAGCTTTTATAGCCGGTGAAAATGCCCAAAACACACATGATCTACACTAACTTTAACGCTTTGTAACAGG
This sequence comes from Umbilicus rupestris, assembly GCA_963678935.1. NCBI lineage: Eukaryota > Viridiplantae > Streptophyta > Magnoliopsida > Saxifragales > Crassulaceae > Umbilicus > Umbilicus rupestris. The sequence continues at coordinate 7,870,138 of OY787628.1, read as the reverse complement.
GTTGTTTGCCAAAATAGAGCGCTCCCAGGATTTGTATATTGCACTCTGTTCATAAATTTTGGCAACTGTGCCAAACAAATATTCAAGGGCCTTCTGCCTTGCTTTCCATGCCTTTACATATGGGATATCATACCCAAATTTTTTGAACATCAATCGCTTGATGGCTCTAGGAGTAAGCCTTAATTTCTGTCGAATAATATCATTGATTTCCTTAGCTATGAATGATTTTTTGAAATGAGTGTTGTCCTTAGAATAATATCTTTCTCGCAAGAGTGTGCTTCTCTGTATCTAGTGATCTCCCACATAGTGGCTTTTGATTTTTTTTTTTTTAATTGGTCGAACGTGCCACACACATTTACTAGCTCCACCTCTACAATATAGGACAAGTCTACACACATCTGACTTGTATGTATAATATTCAACCCTATTTAAGATTGAATATTTCTGACATGCATGTATAACATCCTCTTTCGATGCAAACAATACCCTTGATATAGTGAGTTCATAGAAAATTCACTATTCAACCCCATCATATGTTCTTCTACGTCCATATTACCCATCGAGTGCGACACAACATTAAATCCGCGAAAATCCCACAAAGTATTATTTAACACTCTATTCTCATCCTCAATATGAGTTGATGTCCATGATTGTGGAATTTCATTATCTCCCACCGCATCTAACCTTTTAAGATTTCCCTACTATATTCATCGGACATAGTTACGTCAAACATCTCCAGCGTGGGCATAACCATTCCATCAAGTTCTTCATTATCCATTAAACAAATACATGCGCGTTATTTTACCTTCGTACACAATAAACATACATGATCATCAAATATAACTATTGCACATACCCTATTCGCACTGAACCTAAACTCAAAAACACCCAATTTAAGCACTAATATAGCATAATTTCCCTAAACTATAATGATAACCCTAAACACACGATTATACAAGCTTCAATCGAAGCAATTCAACTCATATGAACTGTAATGCAACCCATTTGAACTGCAATAACCCAATTTCAGAATCCTAAACCCAATTTCATAACCACAAACCCAATTTGTGGAACCTCAACCCTAACCCCCATTCCAAAATCCATCACAAAATTGAACCATCCAACTAAATTTACCTTGGGATGAAGATAGGGAAGGAGAGGGGTAGCTCGACGTGGTGTTGGACTGTGAAGATGATTGCGCGACTCGGCAGCGAGAGAGAAGTGAAGCAGTGGCAAACTGACGAAGAAGGCCACTACGAGAACTTAAAACAGCGTTTGACATAATAATGTTTGGGCTCTCGTCTGAGTTTTGAAAAATTATACAAACCGCTACTTGTAATTATGTACAACTCAGCGCCAAATCATCACTCAGTCAGTATTTTAATTTTAAAAACACTCAAACCGCTACTGAAAGTAGCGGTTTTTGAAAAAAGTGACATTTTGGGAAGTAAGTTCAAAATCATGTCATTTTTCGAACAAATTTTCTTATGTTGCCTAAACAGATGGATGGTTCTGAGAGATTTAAAATGTATGAATTTGGCATTTTAGCAAAGCAAGGTTGGAGAATTTTAACTAGTCTTGACTTATAAGTCAGATTCTTAAAGCTAAATATTTTGCTGAAACAGTTAAATACAAATGCATCGCAGATTTGGTAGAATATTATGAAGGTTTAAATATTATTCGTTTAGGAACTAAAGATTTTAGATGATGGGAGAAGTTACAGATGGAAAGAGGACAGCAAAGGTATTTTCTGTTAAATCATCTTGCAATTGATCTGAATATGGCTGTAAATTATCATATAGGAGAAGCTTCCAACATTTAAATTTCTGGAAAATCCTTTGGACAGCAATGGTGCCAAATAAAATAAAAAATTTCATCTGGAGATTGTTTTATAATGCTCTTCCTACAACCATCTGTTCAGGAAAAGGTGATAACAGAATTTAAATGTAGTCTTTGTGGTTATAATGTTGAAAATTGGGTATGGGAGAATAACTAAATAATTTGAAACATATTGTTTCACTAATCGCGCTAACTGATATGATATGTTGTAACGTCTACTACAATATTCCTTCGATATTAGAGCTATTTTGGCTACCTTGTGGAACCTGGAGATTTAGCTTGGCTTTTCTGAGCTGCTCACAATGTATCCAGATCTAACTATCTGCCTACTTTTCAAAGCACATGAAACAAACAAACACAAGCTGTTGCAAATAGGAGGCGACATAATCATAAGAACAAACAATTTGGCTACACTAACAGGATTCAGCATTTTTTTTTTCAGCATGTTAGCAGTGTGAGAAGGCTATAGAAGTAGCATTTTATAAGATAAACATGACAAGTCCGAAAAAGAAAAATGATACCAAAGTTATGAAGGAGAGGTTCTAGAAATGTCAACTGAACGACAAAACAAGTCTGCAAATCTTATGGTTCCACTGTTGTAACTTGTTGCCACTCACCGTCAACCGCTTCTTTCCACAATGTTACTTGGTTATTACCATCAGCCACAGCCAACAAATTTCCGGTTAATGACCAACTCACCCTCCAGACAGGGGTGTTGAAATCCTTCAACACCTTACCCTCCCATTGATCTCCCTCCTTAGCAACAGTCCATATAACAACAGTGCCATCCTGAGAAGCACTGGCAATCGTTGACTTGGGTAATCCTAAGTTAGGAGCCCAGGCAACATCTCTGACCCAATCAGAGTGCATTTGAAGAGCTGGGAAACAGTCCATTCTCCAAGCACCATTATACAGTTTCCACACTTTCACAGTGTTGTCACAGCCACCAGAAACAAGTTTCTGCACAGTGTCCATCATACCTGAACCGACCAAAGCACCAGGAGCCATGGAAGGGGCCCATGAAACTGATGTCACTCCGACAGGGTGAGCTTGGTCTATCCTAGTTGTCTCCCAGCCACCATCGCTTCTTGCTGTGAACACTGAAATGTTACCATCAGAGGATCCACATGCTAAGCAAAGCCCCAGCTCATGTGGTGCCCATGCAATAGAGTTAACAGATGACTTATGTTCGCCGAAGACATGAGCCTGCTGCCAGTCATTCTGATTGTTTTCCTTCCAGATAATTACTTTTCCATCATAGGAGCAAGAAGCCAGTAAGGAGCCAAATTTGGGATGCGCCCAGGCAACCTGCCACACAGGACCTTGATGGCCAGTCAAGGTAGCTAAATGTTGTGATGCGGAGTTAGAGCTTACACCAATGATCTTGATTGTCATATCTGATGAAGCTGTAGCAAGACGTTTTCCATAGTAATCCATCACAACATCATGAACAACATCCTGGTGGCCTGATTCAATTTTCTGAGAAGGCATCTTTCAAATCTTGTAATCAATGTCTAAGTTTGATTTCTTTTATTTTCTTTACCAACCAACCTGCAATACATGTCACATGAGAAGGTTAGCTGAGATTTTCCTTATCCAGAAGCGCTACAAAAAGAATTCGCGATGAACAACTACGTGCACTTTCAGAGATTAAAATCAAATGCATTTTTGTTGTTGCTAAGAAAACTAATTAAACATCCTTGAAACATTTATTCTAATTTAAAAAATGAACAGCTCAATTTTGCGGCTAGTGTGATATATTTAAGGAAACCAAGAATACAAATGATAAGTGTATTGACCAATCGTATAGAATACTTGCATAAACATCCACATTCAGTGCAATCTGCAAAGCGTTAAAAACAATTGTTCCCAACAGACACCAAAGACCAGCTTTGTGGATCAAAGTCAGCTTAAATGTAGGAATGGACACACCATAATGGAACCTATTAATGACTAAAAGCCAATTAAAGGTCATAACCCGACAACTGATAACCATGGTCCAAATAGCATAATTGAGCAACCACCTGACATACGATCGGCAAAAAACCTAAAAATCAGCGCTCAAATAAAGTAAAACAATTCACATATACAACCTTAACAATCAAAACTACACAGGAAGCAGCTACCACAACACATGAGACGATCTAGCAGATCAGAAAATCAAAGAGAAGAACAACAACACGCGGATGAAATCAAATGCATCAACCCAACGCGATCCCGACCGTCACCAACAGATCTACAGAGAGATATGAATAGATCGGACCTTACTGCGCAGAGACGAGATGGATCGATTGAGCTGAAGCGAGCGAGAGAAAGCCTAGAAAGACGATGCCATTGAGCGAAAACCGTCGTTGGACACAAATATTTATATTTATATTGAATAAAATAAATAAAATGTCTTTTAGGTTATTATCAGGTTTTTGGTATTTACAAATACGCCCCAAATTTACGGCATATTTGCGTTAACGTACCAAAAGAAATTGAACGCTGGAGCTGCCGAGAATGTCAGGAGTGTGCTTGGCGAGTCTGATAGAGAGTTGCATACACAAAAGATGTCATATTTCCGGGAGAATCGTACACTCTTTCATTCTCCGGACGGGCATCTTCTTCGTTGACACTTTCTTATGCAACCGTTTGATTGAATTTTACTCCCTCTGCGGTCATTTGACGTCTGCCCGCCGAGTGTTTGATAAAATGCGTAGCCCAGATATTTACTCTGGTAATGCTCTGCTGGGTGCTTTTTGTAAAGCTGGTAAGTTGAGAGAAGCCTTTCAAATGTTTCATGAGATGCACGACAGGAATGAGGTTTCCTGGAATAATGTGATTAGTGCTATGGCCAAATGTGGGCAACAGAGGGATGCCTTGGATGCTTACCTGAGGATGATGGAGGATGGTTTTGCGCCTACTCGGTTCACTCTGGCAAGTGTATTTAGTGCTTGTGCTGCTTTGGGTGACGCCGATTTCGGGAGCAAGTGTCATGGTGTTGCTCTTAAGATTGGTCTCGACATGAATGTTTATGTGGGAAATGCAATGTTGTGTATGTATTTGAAGTGTAAACATTTTGAGGATGCTTTGAAGGCTTTTCAGTACTTGCCCGACCATAATGAGGTTACTCTTACCGCCATGATGAGTGGGTTAGCTGAGGCTGGTCAGACCAAAGAAGCTTTTGATATGTTCAGATGGATGCATAAATCGGGGCTTCCGATTGATTCTGTGATGCTCTCTAGTGTTTTGGGTCTTTTTTCAAGAGGAGATTCTGGAGAATTTGAGATGGATGATCTTGGTAAAATTTCTTGGTTTTCTGCTCTTGCACAACAGGTCCACGGTTTGGTTACAAAACTTGGTTATGAGCAAGAACTTCACCTTAGTAATACGTTATTGAATGTTTATGCAAAGAATGGGGAGATGGATAGTGCTGAGATCGTGTTTTCCAGTGCACTTAAGATCAGTGTTGTTTCATGGAATGTTATGATAGCTGGGTATGGTTTGAAAGGTGAAAGCAAGAAATCTTTGGAATTTTTGCAGAGAATGCAGTCTGGTGGTTTCCAGCCGGATGAAGTTACCTATATCAATATCCTAGGAGCATGTATTAAGTGTGGAGATATCGAAACTGGCCGTAAAATATTTGATAGCATGTCCCGCCCTAGCTTGAGTTCCTGGAATGCTATGCTCTCGGGGTATTCGCAATGTGAAAGTCACAAAGATACTTTGAAATTGTTCAGGGAAATGCAATTCCGTGGTGTTCCTCCTGATAAAACCACTAGTTCTATTGTTCTTAGCTCCTGCTCAGGGTCGGGGTTTCTAGAAAGTGGAAAACAAGTTCACGCGTCCTCACTAAGGTATGGTATTCATGATGATATTTATATTGCAAGTGGACTTATTGGTATGTACTCAAAGTGTGGAAGGACCGATCTCGCAAAAGATATATTTGATAAGTTGCAAGAAGTAGATATAGTTTGTTGCAATGCTATGATGGCGAGTTTGTCACATGAATCTAAAGACGAAGAAGCTTTTCTGATGTTTAAGCGTATGAGACAAAGAAATATGTTCCCCTCTCAGTTTTCATTCGCAACAGTGTTAAGTTGTTGCTCCAAATTGTCGTCTCTGCTTCAAGGTATTCAGGTGCATGCTCAAATATTAAAAGATGGACACATAAATGACGTCTACGTTGGCAGTTCTCTTATTGATATGTATTGTAAATGTGGTGAACTAGATTTTGCTAGACTCATTTTTGATGGACAACCCGATAAAAATAGAGTTTCATGGAATGAGATGATACATGGATATGCACAGAATGGACATGGAGATGAGGCTGTTTCTCTTTATGAAAGAATGATTCAATCAAATGAGAAACCTGATGCTATAACATTTGTTTCTGTTCTAACTGCTTGTAGTCGTGCAGGAATGGTTGATAGGGGTATCCAAATATTCAATGACATGCGGACAGAATGTGGCATAGAACCACTTATGGATCACTATACTTGTATGATTGATTTGTTAGGGCGAGCTAGTCTATTTCAGGAAGCAGAAGTGCTTATGAATGAGGTGCCTAATAAAGATGATCCGATAATATGGGAGGTTCTATTAAGCTCATGTAGACTTCATGGAAATGTTAGCTTAGCAAGAAGAGCAGCTGCGGAATTATTCCGCTTGGACCCACAAAACTCAGCTTCATATTCACTCTTAGCTAATATGTACACATCCCTAGGAAGGTGGGATGATGTACAAGCAACCAGAGAACTGATGATTCATGAACAGGTTGTTAAGAATCCAGGCATTAGCTGGACAGAGTACAAGAATCAAGAAGGAAAATATGCAGTCGATGGTCGTTTTTGACCACTAAAATAATGTTTACTGAAGATGATAACATGAGGTATAAATTTTCAAAATGGCACATCCTGCTTATCCGTAAGCTGAAACGGGCAGCATAATTGTCAATGCATAGAAAGTAAGATCACTTATAATGGAAATATATGCACAGACTTTAATGACAAATGCTGGAAATCTATAGTGTTCCTTTCGCAAAAGTGCCTCGTCTCAACTCAACCTATACTTATGAGCAAAGACAAATGAAGTTACCGCGTCTTGTTGAGGCCAGGTTTTTCTGATATCAAAAGAAGATGCCCTTTTAGAAGCAAAGGGAAATAGAAGATTGAGCTTGCTTCTGCCTCAAGACTTAAATGATCTCTTGTATCATATGCCAAAATACTAAATTTAGGTGGATATCCTGGTACATATCTCTCTCTCTCCCCCCCCCAAAATTATGAACTCCTGTCTTCTTGGTACAATTTTTTCCACCTTATCAATATTTATCATTTGGTCTCCATGAGCTGTGGCATTGTGCGAAAACATAAAAACAAAAAAAAACTGGTGGGTAAATTCAACTGAAGTATTAATATAATCTAGGTAGCTTTACCCCAATACTTTATCGTTACAACTAGTCTCTCTTTGGAATACGAATTGTAAAGTATCTTTGGTACTCAGTAGGAGTCTGTGTCCCTATTATGGTCAGAGGCTGGCTAGACAGATGCAGTTGTGGACTAAAAATTAACAGCAAGGGTGGACACTGTAGATATTACTTGCTCATTGTTTATAGTACAGTTAGCAGAGTAGTAATTATGAGATCCATGGAGTGTTCGTTCACATTCTATGCTATCCAATCCTGGATCGTCAGCTTAAGAACTGCAGCCATCTTGGAAGGATTTTTACTAGAGGTCATAATAACACAGTTTCCACCTTATTTTCTTGGAGCATTCTTGTTTTTAGAATGATAATGGAAAATCCATAGTTGCGTAAAATGTTTGGAAAAAGTCTAAGAATTTTAGCCCTACATTTGGGTCTATAATTAGGTGCACAAGTTTGAGAGCAAAAAGTTTATTCCAAAATGATTCCGGTTAGGCCCTTCGACTCTTGTACCCGTTTTTGGACCAAATTATACTGATTTTCTTATTTTTCTTGTTGACTCTTGTAATTTTCATAATCTTGAGAGGCGCTGCAGCTACCAAACGAGCAAAGATAATCAATTTTAGGAAAATTTGGTAGTAATAAATAACTCACATCCAATTTCCCAATCTTTTAGTCCTAACAGCTGTCATTTGTGATCAACCCCAAATTTGACCTAGTCATCTCAGGAGTACATATACGACAACCTATTAAGTTAATTTGTTTATTTATTCAATTAAAGACCTAATAATTTATTTTTATTATTTGTGTAATTGAAGTTAATTGTTAAGAAGGAATATAATCACTTAAATCGATTGTATGCAGCACAGTTGATGCTATGAATGTGCAAAATTAACTTTGTGTTTCTTGCCAATTGTATCTCTGCTGTTGCTGTATGGGCAAAACCTGATTTCTGTGCAGTTTCACTTATAGATGACCCAGTGTCTGATCCAAATTTTGTACGGGTGAGAAACATAGGAGATTAACACTTGGAAGGAAAGTTTGTCATTGGTGGGAAGCTGATATCAGACCTGGTAATTCATGGGTTTGTTGTTTTGGAGTTCTGCAGTTCTTGAAGATTAATAAAATAAGAGAATGGCATTTGCGTGTTCCTTGGTTCAATAACATAAAGAAGAACAGCATAAAGATCAGATTTATTGCTGCTGCTGGCTCTTGGACAATTATTGAATTATGGAGAACAAGGAAATTTTATATGCAGGCAGATACAACCTGATCAGTGCAAATCTGCAAAAGAAATCTGGAGCTTAAAAATGAAAATGGCTACTCAACTAAAAACACATCAGAGGAAGAGTTTGTGCATGGAAAAAAATGAAGATGATACAATCTAGTACTCAGTCTAGCTAAATCTTCAGTTGCTTTGAGTCTCTTTTTTGTCTGCAGGTATCTTTCTTTGTTTGATCTCAAGTGTTTCTTTCTGTTTAAGCCCAGGCAGGCTGTGGCTCATTGTAAATCCCCCTTATGTGGTGCTTGAGTTTTTTTTATCCCCCCTTTTTAACACCATTTTTATTCAAAAAAAGAAGAAGAAGGTAGATGACAAAAATAATTAGCAGTCCATTGCACAAAATTGAAGAAGATACCTTTGTATCATCAGGAGGCAGAAAGGTGAGACGACATTAATTTGGAATGTCAGTGCTGGTATCAAATAGAAAGTTTTCTACTGAATATACTCAGGTGAGCATAATTTCCTTACTTCTCTCATTCAACGGGGCAAACCGAAAAAGGGACAGAAGTTTTTGCAAAGGAAATGATCTTGAGTTCTGACTCTTGCTATTCGGTACTATTGCCAAGGTCAAATATCCTTTCATCTTTTTTAAGTACTTAATTTTACTTAATTCAACATTTCCTTCAATTCTAGTATTACCCGACCCTGTTTATGTATTATAAGAATAAAATAATTAACTTAAACTAAATTTTAAGTGATAAAGAACAAAATCTAAAGTGCTAATGTTCTTAAGAAAAACTTCCTACCCGACAAAGATGCAAAATTTTGTCCAAGTCCATTTAGGCAAATTTAAAGAGTTATAGAACCATTTGAATGCGAGTAGCGTTGCTTTCTTCATCTAATTAGGGTTTTTCTATCTGTCTTTGGCAGCTCAAAAATGCAGATTGTGGGAGAACTGCTTGATTGTTGTTGATAGTATGCACTCAATCATGTTACCAACTGTATGATTTAGATTTTTTTTCAGTGTATATTTGATTCTTGTTCAATGATTACATTGCTATGCTCAAATATATGAGATTTTGGAATTTATGTATATTTAAATGAACAACAACAATGTTTAAACAAATATAATTTTTGCAATTTTTTTTGAGTATTTCATATTAAGTGGATAAATATTTATTCATGTATGAATGGATGCCTTATTATAGAAACCATTTGAGATTTGGGTGGAAGAGCATACTTTATGATTTACAATTATGTTAAAAAAAGATAAAAAGCTCATTTTCCATTCCATACATTTGCGCATTCAACTAACAAACAAAATTTTTATAGGAAGTCCATATCACAACACCTAAAGTTGTTCAATCCCAGAATTCATCGGCCATAAAAATCGCAATTGCAATCAAATTTACGGATTAGCAACATCACAATGGGAATGATGATCAAAAATCGCCAAGCAGTAGCAATATAGAACGGAAAGAAATTTGGGGAGCAGCCATAAATCTAATTAACCCTAGGAAAATTTAATAAAAAACCCTAGAAATCTAATTAACTCAAGCTTGAAATTTTGGGAAACAACATATCGTTCGGCTCCTTAGTGTACATACCTAGGCACACACCAAGGACTAGAAGCTCAAGAGTATTTGCTATGCAAATTGCAATATGTTTTACCCTATCGGTTGCCAATAAAGTACAAGAAACAGGCTGGTTTAGCGAGTACGAGTTCTTCAGATAATTATTTACAAAAAAAAATTACATCTCAATTAAAATTTAAGTGTGCAAATACATAATAATCATTGTCAACACAGTACAACTCAAAAATGAGTTCTAATTCAACATTATCTTGCAAGCTCGGCTGTCAGATGAGAAGCCACTGCTTATATCTGAGTTGACATCAAGAACCCAAAATCCGTCAATTGTGCAGTGTTGTAAAACTAGACAAGATTTGACAGTGTAATGTCCATAACCTACAGAACTAGAGAAGATTCAACTGGATTCAATGAAGAAGCCACCAGGACCCAGTGGGGAGGTACAGCCTGAGATAATTAAAATTTCAAATGCTGGCTATCTACAAGCCTTGTTCTTTCTTGAAGAAGAAACTACAGTCCAACCATCTTCAGCTTCAACAGTTTTACTAGTTGCAGTGTTGTCAGCTGACAGGGTTGCTGGTTTAGTGTTTGGAGTTGAATTTGTAGCAACCACTGACATCTTCAGTATGCCAGTATCTCCCTGTCTATCTTCATCGTCATCTTCTTCACTGTCATCCTCTTCGTCATCGAGAGCCTGATACATTTTCAAAAATGTGAAATCTAACTCGTGTTCAGTCTACACCAGCTAAATATTGCACTGATCAAGGTTTTCACGACATCATAGCGAGTCATGACGCTAGACTGCCCCCAGGACGATTAGTTGACATGGCGGAAAACTAGTGTACCAAGGCGATAAGTCGATATTTGTAGATATATATATAATTAGTATGTTGATGTGTTTTTTAGGGTTTTACGTTTTAATAATTTAAGAAACTTAATAAATTGATGTCTTTGAATGTATCCCTATGTATCAGTTTAGCATATATTTTTATCGATATTAGTCATGATTATGTACTTATTATTTTACATGAACATCAGGGTTGAATTATTTTTAGTTGGGGTCTTACTGTAAATCCTGAAATTGAAAGGATGCAAATAGAATAAACAAAAATTTAATAAACATGTTCATCTTCTCTTAGAATCCTAATGAAGCGGTCGCGCTGTGGCAGACCATCCATCCATGACAAAACCAGCCGACAGAGACAATTTAGTTCAGCTTATCAACCCCTACTTTCCACGTTTACACGACAAATCGCTAATTAGAGCGACAAGGGCGCTTATGCGATGCCGTACCCAATAGACCGATGATTTGGTGGCCAAAACCCGCTGCAATGACTTGGCGACGCCGTGAAAAAAATGGCAATACAAAGTAAAAGCACACAGGATAGGTCAGTGGAGATTAGAATATTACCTGTCTCATGTGAGAAACAGTTGGAACTCGAGGTTTTCCTCTTAAGCTTTCAACTGCACTGTAATTACCTTTCAAGGATTCTTCATGCATGAGCATTAAACTTTCTGCAATCTGTGTGTGAGATTGATATATGTCATAGGTGGCATTCAAACTGACAGTTTGACATCTAAAATAGAAACAACTAAATACAAAAACATAAAAATAAAGGTATTCATTTCACCAATTAAATTAAGCACTCCTTCCGTCCACAAACACTAGTCGCTTTGACTTTTAAGACAAAATATAGTCCGTCAATTGTCAGAAAATAGATATTGATACATGTTATGATATTAATTATTTATCTTCATACCAAATTCTAATTCAGGAATGTTTCTGTTATATAGTTTCTTTTGATAATTTCTTCCAATAATCTATATTATGAGCAATTAGCAGTCAAAGTCTAATGCATGTACGTCAAAGCAACAAGTATTCGTACACAGATGGAGTACTTCCGCTGTTGTTTTTATTCAATAAAGAGAGGGAAGTGATGTGTACACATAGAAAGTGGGTCAATTTACAGTTAGCTTTCCATACTGACATCACATGTACAGGCGTACTACCAAAAAATTGACATCACTGTGTAAAAGTACACTACCTAAAATCTTCTATACTGCTGAGTTTAAACTGTGGCATGAAAGCAGTTGAGTGAAAATCTTCTAACGCCATCTAGTTCAGTAAGACTCATAATCTATTTTGGTTCATACATTTTTTTATTAATTTGAAGAAGGAAGAAAAAGATTGTGTCTGGCAGCATAAATAAGTTGCTGCCAACCCTGAGAGTTTCTAATCTAAGAATATTCCATTTGCCGGTAGTAAAAAATTACACAAGTAGTGTTAGGGAGGGTATAGAAATATAGCTAGAAAAAAACCCAATGTTACCTCTTCAATGCTGCCATCATCAATCACGGTATTTAGAGAAAGCATGAGTTCCTCAAGCATGCCCTCAAGATCATCGATATAAAGCTCTGAAAGTGAAAACCCTTGCTGTAAAAAATGAATAGAAAAAACTTGGCTAGCAGGCTACATAAGATTTTATGTAGTATTATACCTCTGGATTGCATAAACCAGGAGAGTACGTCGTCGACGAACTGGTCGGCTTTGAGGCGGGAATTACGGCCTCCCCACTCGTTATCGACAGCCATCTGAAGCGCGGACCATCTGGAAAGCGTGAGGGAAATCCCTTCCCGCATGAGTGGCGTCGCCTCTGCTGATAAGTACTTCCTGGCACTGTCAACATCCATCGCTGCCGGTGATAATGTTGTTGGCGACATAACTTGCAGTAGAAGTCTTTCGCTATAAAACCCTAACTTTCTCTCTCTCTCTCACCCTCACCTTTTCGTTTTGTTCAGAAAGAAGAGAATAATGGGCCTTCTTCGTTCAACTGGCCCAAACAACGTTCTTAACTTTTCGATAAATAAAATACTTTAAATTAATTATTTTATCGTCTGGCACTAAATTATAAATATGTGATGAAGTGTTAGAGTATGTACAATAGTCGAGGAAGTTCTCTATTTTAAAAAAAATTTTAAATAATATTTTTTGTGATTATTCATAACATTTCTGTCACTATTCACATTATTTGTACAATGATTCAACAAACAGCACCTCATATTACTATTCATTACATTTTAATAATGAATGATTTATTTATATTGTTTTATATCGTTGCATTATTTGAAAATATCTATCATAACTTGAAATTGAACTTGCATTATTTGAATATGTATCATTACTTGATAAGTTCAAATGACATAAATTTATATGTCTACATGCATTTTATACATTTATATGTGCAAGATTACTCATTTCGTGTAGTATTGTTAAGGTAATGACACCCTTGATAAATCAGCGCAAGAAGTTGCTACAGCATCCAGCGAAGATTGAAGCTGGAGCTTCTTCCAAAGACTGACAACCTAGCAACAAAGAGTAACAAGCTGGTACACCATCCGAGGACAACAGAAGCTATCTGAAGACAGTATTTGAGAAGAAGCTACAAGACAAACTAGGGATAGCTTGAGATCGGCAGAGTCCTTGAATAGAGATAAATCCTGAAGAAGCTGAGAAAGCTACTAGAGAAGGGGTCTGAAGACTAGATGACGATTGCCTAAGATCAGAAAGGTCTTTGGATTTTGTCAAAAATGACAAGGGGGAGATTGTTAAGGTATGTGGCATCATTGACAAACTCTTACAAGGTGCACAAAAGTCTACTACAGCAAGCATGTGAAGACAGCAGCTCATGCAGAGCGTTTCAGAGTGTTCCAGAGTGAACAAGCAGAGTGCACAAGGCGTTGGTACAACAACTTGTGTAGCAGAGAGCTGTAGCATCCAAATAGCAGATTTTCGTGTGAAGAACAATTTGCCCAGAGATGAAGAGCTGAGCAACGGGAAGATTCCAGAGCATCTATCAAAATATTCTCAGTGGAGATTGAGGCCTACAAGTCAGCTTGAAGATATGGATCTTTTGGAAGGTGGGTATCCTACAAAGTAGAAGATAAGTTTTGGAAGGTTTCCTAATGGACTTAGGTAATTCCAGCAGCAATAAACAACTCAGCAAGCTCAAGGTAAAGATAAGATTTCTAACAATGGTTTTAGAAAATCAAATCTCAACAAACTTGCAAGAATCTATGAGAGCTTTTTGGAAGGCTTCCTAAATTTGATATTGATGGAGCATGGAGTTCCTATTTAAAAGGAGGTTGGCAGAGCAGCAAAGTATCCATCCAAGATAGACTCCAAGCACAAAGATAAAGCAATATACCGAGAGATATATTCAGAGTGCTAGAGTGAAGAGATTGGATCACCACCGTGAGCAGAGCGTGAGAGCAGAGCTGAGTGGTTAACTGCAGAGGCTGATCGAAGACTTGTAGAGTCTGATCAGAGCTTGATCGGAGAAGGCCAATTCAGAGCAGGACGTGCTTGTTGGCTGATCAAGGAAGGCGGCAGGAGAGTTGTCGAGTAGAGAAACTCGGACAATCTGCAGAAGGCCTATTCTCGCTAGTGACAGGCTGTCACTGAGTGAGGGGGGAGCATCCCAGTGTGAGGAGCACTCACGGCAGCGTTCGAGCAGCTCAGCTGAAGGCTTTGGAGCGAAGCGGACAAAACCTGCACCAGCTAATTGCTACAGCGGGTGATATAGCAAACCTACGGTAGCATGGTTTTAATTAGAATAGGTTGAGTCTGTGGGATCAGTAGAATAGTTATTCTAAATTAATTCAAGTGTGTAGGTGTGTGAGACACAAGTCAGAGGGTGTTCTGATTGTGTGTGATCGGCTAGCTAAGGTTGAGTAGCATAGGTTGCATGGAGTCAATCCGTGTTGTACAACAGACCTTGAGACTAGTGTATTGAAAGACTGAGCTTCAGTCTTTCCCAGAGGTAGGCACTTGGCCGAACTGGATGAACAAATCGATGTTCATTGTTTTATCTTGCTGCAAAAGATCTATCGGTACAAGAGTGTGCCATAGCAACTGCTTGTACACAATCTGCAACTCAGAGGCGCTGCGAATTTCAGTGTCCTAGGTGTATTTTGGAAGCTATGAGAGGATATGATCTAAAAATGGCCATCTATCTGCAAAATTTTATTATAGGGCAAAAAAACCTCTGGCACTTCAATAGCTCACTGCGCATTCATGAATGATCAAACATGCATGAGATACACAATGTTGCAAAGCCAACTAGACGCCCTACAACTCTCTAGGTGTCATCGAGACATGATTCTGATGTTTAGAGGGGCAAAACAATGACAGAAGACAAAACTATCGACAAACCAACTCTGTGTTGACCGCGCGCTGAAAAGACGTTATGGCCCGCATGCAATCTTACAAGTTGGCTTGCGCAGATGACGTAAGCATATGAGAATGATGATGTCATCATAGTCGATTGTCAATAATTTAATATTCAAATCTCCAAGATATTTCCAAGACCAAGATAATTCCAAAATAGTTAGAGAATATTTGGAAAAGGAATCATACTTTCTTTATGTTTTGGCAAGCCTTGAAGCTATATAAAGAATGCCCTACAACAGTATTAATCATCTTGAATTTGGAAATCAAGAATCAAGAGAGAACGAGTCTCGCAGAGAAGAGTTGAATCAAGAAGTGCCCAGAAGCGAACCGACGAAGTCTTGGAGTTCTCATATGACAATCTTCTTCTACACTTTTTTCCCCTTTATTATTGTCATTTGACTATGACTATGTGTAGCTAAATTATTTGTTTAAATTCAGCAGATGAACTTGTGAAAATACATTTTGAAGCTTACTCTTAATGCATATGTTATATTTCTGCTACTAGTTATATATGCTTATTTCTAGGAATTAAATGGGTAGGCTAAGTGGAAACTTTATCGCAAAGCTTTTCTACTTGTTTAATTCCTGTCTTTAACACTTAATGAAAACTTTGTCGTAAAGTTAAGTAGGAACTACTAGGTTAATTATCATCTTTGTTGGTATATGTTTGTCTAGGAGAACTAGAATATATCACTTTTGTTAGGATATATTAATTAGTGTACTATAATTGTATGAGTAAACTACGAGATTTATGACATGTGATATTTAGTGGTTGTAATAAACATTAGTCACAAGTGATTGTTCTGGATTGATACTTTTTATAATTGGAAACCTTCCTATTGTTTGCTATGTCCAAAAGTTATATACAACCCTCATTTTTCATAATTGTTACAAGAATAACTTTACAAAAATTAGCTCCTCGTGGGATTGACATTGCTTACCACTACACTAGTATCAAAGTAAGAATTAAACTAATTTGATGTGTACAATGCGCGCCAATTGTGCTCTCGGTGTAACCTAGAGAGTTGTATATCTCCGAGTGAGCTTTCTAACGATATATGACTCGTATTCATCAGATCATCCATGTACAACGAGAAAACTTACGAAGCATTAAAGGTCGTATTGTCCTTTGTGATGAAATCACCAATAATTGGCCTTTTCAGCACGATTTCCCTCTTAGCACTCCAAACACACCTGAAGCACAAAAATACTCCAAACAAGTGATGTTTGATACACAAATATATTAAAATGCATATATTAAGAAAATAAGATAAACATATAAATACAATTCACCAGTACTCCACCTTAAAATATTAGGCTCCAACAATCATTATTTTATGCAGCTTGGTTTTGGTTTTTAACGAAGCAAAAGAGATGGGAATAAAAATAGACCGGAAGCACTTTCATTTATAAACTCGGCATGATATATATACTTTTAGAATAAATAAAGGCATGAGGTATGCGGTGAGTAATTATTAAAGTAAGACAGAGAGTTTCACTTTAAGCTGAAAATGGTTGACATGAGAGAGAGAGAGAGAGAGAGAGAGAGAGAGAGAGAGAGAGAGAGAGAGAGAGAGAGAGAGAGAGAGAGAGAGAGAGAGAGAGAGAGAGAGAGAGAGAGAGAGAGAGAGAGAGAGAGAGAATGTTTTTTTAATATAACATAATTTCACTAATTATCTTAAAATAACAAACAGCATATATACAAAAAAAGGTGTACATATTTATTGGTCGTAGTTGGGAGATGTGCCAAATAGAGAGAGAGAGAGTCACCATCAAAGTCATGTGACGATGCAAAAGTAAAGCGCGACTTGTGATTTTAGATCCGTTGCAGGGCGGGCGGGAGGGAGGAAAAAAACAACATCAACAAACTTGTGCATAAAAACAAGCAAGGTTGATTTTAAAAAAGAAAAGAGTCACGTCACGCGCGGAGACATCTCAAATAGCTTTCTTTGTATTTATACGCTGAAAATGAATTGATAAATGCCTACGTGTATTTTGCTTTCTGCACATTCCAACGTTCACAACACCCAACCCAACAAAGTGGAACCCCTCCCTCCTCCTTTTTCTGTTTTCTCCGCCACCACCACCACCACATCATGTCCATGCGATGCTGCTCTTTATTCCCACAACAACCAACTTGGGTATGCTCTGCGGATGCGGAGGAGACCTAAAGTTGGTGTCTTTTTCTGATGTTTCAGCTCCAAATGGGGACAAATCGATGCTTACTGGGGGCTCTTTTTCTGGGGATGTTTCTGTGCACGCATTGTTCGCGTAGTAAAGCTGACAGTGACGAAAGTGAGAGTGAGGATGCTTCTGTTTATATCGTCACACTGAAGCAGTTTCCCGTCGCCAAGCAGTTCGATGGCGAGCTGATTACAAAGGGCGGCGCGGGTGGTGGTACGAGTAGATTCAGTACGCGACGCTCCCATAAGCCAAGGTATTACTACCCACCTTTCGTGGTTTGTCGTTATTGAGTGATACAAACAGGATTGTTTGTATAAGTTACCAAGTGTAGATTCTGGTAAAATGAGAAGAGAGGTAGGGTTTGGAGAAGGGAGGAGTCGGGAGAGAAGAAGATGAGAATAAGGAAAGGAAATTAGGATTAATTCATTCATATCCCAAATCCAATACAGTCTCTGCCTTTTATACTAAGAGTTACAAGAGATTATATCCTAAGATATTTAAAGTCGTGTACTATACTAATAAGCCCTCACAATTAGGCCTCACTGATTGGCATTCACTCTTATGTTCGTATCATTGAGATGATGGGTCCTCGCATGTTCTTTTCTATGAGATTTACATTTCAACGCGGATTCCTGTGGAGCTTGATTTTATGCTCAGTCCCTTCGATTAGGTATTGTTTGTTTTGTTGGGCTGTCCATTTGCTCTTATTTTTTCTGGCCATAGAATCCGTGTGTAATCACCTTTTGTATCTTCAAATGAATAGTAGTCAGTCAGTTTCAGGAGGAGGTGGGAGGGTGTGGTTGGTTTTGAATCTGTCAGACAGCATTTGTGTGGAATTATACTTGCTAGTGATGTGTGTTTTGACCATGGCATTGCCATTTTATCCCCTCACTCTTTGCCAAATAAGAGTCGCATTTTCAAGTAGCTGGCGACAGTGATATGAATTGCATTTTCTCTTCTTTTTTCCCCCAGAAAAGACAGCAATATTTCAAGATCTGATCCGCATTATGGTTCTTATGTATCACGAGTTCACGACTCGCTTTTGAGAAGGGTATTGAGAGGAGAGACATATCTCAAGTTGTATAGCTACCATTACTTGATTAATGGGTTTGCTGTGCTTGTTACCCCTCCCCAGGTATGTGATCTGTGCTGACTGTATTACTTAATCATGGAGCATTGCTGTTTTAACATTTTTGTAAATATGTTTCCACTGGTTGTCCATCTTCTTTTTTTGTTTTGTTTCTTGAAGGCAGACAAGCTTTCTAGGAGGAGAGAGGTAGCAAATGTAATTCTGGATTTCGCTGTCAGAACTTCAACCACTCATACTCCTGAGTTCTTGGGTCTTCCACAAGGTGCATGGGCTCGAGTAGGTGGATATCAACTATCCGGAGAGGGAATAGTAATTGGCTTTATTGATACTGGCATTGACCCAAGTCATCCAAGTTTCAGAGATGATTTATCTGGGCATAAGTATCCGATCCCAGCTCACTTTTCTGGTGTCTGCGAAGTTACAAAAGATTTTCCATCTGGATCGTGCAATAGGAAGCTAATAGGAGCCCGCCATTTTGCTGGGTCAGCTATTGCCAGAGGAATATTTAATGTGTCCGAGGACTATGCGTGTCCTTTCGACGGTGATGGCCACGGCACGTAAGTATTCATTTCTACCAATTTCCGTATTATGGTGCAATACCTCCAAGATATAAAAGTTCTATTTAATAAAACTGATATAATAAATGAATCATCTTTGCTGGGGTCGTACTGCATTTGAGACTGATGTTTTGTCAACGGCACTCCAGGCACACAGCATCCGTAGCTGCGGGTAATCATGGAGTTCCGGTAGTTATAGCTGGCCATTACTTTGGAAACGCAAGTGGAATGGCCCCTCGTTCACAGTATGTGATATCTGGTTCCTTGCAAAATGCATTTCAACATTATGTAATTCGATCATCATCTTGTAACTAGCTGATGGTTTCCAGTATAGCTGTTTACAAAGCACTGTACAAGGGTTTTGGAGGCTTTGCTGCAGATGTTGTTGCGGCAATTGATCAGGTAAACGTTCGTTTAGTCTGTTACCAATTTAACTGCTGCAGATGATCTTGTAGTACCTATTTTAGCTTTGGGCTATAATTCAGAAAATATCCATGAATATTACTTTCATAATTTTCTAAAGTGATTAGCTGTAGGGTGAAATCAAAAGGGACTATGATAAAACATCTTTTTTACAGGCTGCACAAGATGGCGTTGACATAATAAACTTATCAATTACTCCTAATAGGAGGCCACAAGGGATTGCCACCTTTTTTAATCCAATAGATATGGCATTATTATCTGCCTGGAAAGCTGGTATTTTTGTCATACAAGCAGCAGGAAACACTGGCCCTTCCTTCGGGAGCATGTCTTCCTTCAGTCCATGGATTTATACTGTTGGCGCGGCCAGTCATTGCAGAGTCTATATGAACTCAATACTTCTTGGGAATGGCGTGACAATCCCAGGAGTTGGATTCGCATGTGGGCCTCCTTCCATAGACTTCACTTTATATTTGCAAATTATCTGAAAAATTTAATGTCTTTGTTTTCTGTTTCAGCCGGAACCGGTAAGGATATAATGTATACTCTAGTCCACTCACAGCATGTTTTGAACAATGAAACGACTATTACCAGAGATATGTACGTGAGTGAGTGCCAAGACTCGAGCTTTTTTGATCCAGAACTAGTTCGAGGAAATCTATTGATTTGTAGCTACTCGGTGAGATTTGTGCTTGGACTCTCCACTGTCAGACAAGCTATAGAAACGGCCAACAATCTGGGTTCAGTGGGTGTCATTTTTTACATGGATCCTTTTGTGACTGGCTACCAGATCAATCCGGTTGCAATGAAGTTACCTGGCATCTTAATTTCCTCAGCAAACAACTCAAAGGTGCAGAATCCTGCTCCTAAAATTTCAATGTAACTTGCATGATAATGCTTCTTATTGCTATGTTTTGTATTGCTCACAAAATGTTATGCTCAGATTCTGCTTCAATACTACAATTCTTCCTTAGTAAAAAGTGAAAGTGACCAGCGAATTGTTAGATTTGGAGCCTGCGGAAGCATCATGGGCGGATTAGAAGCAAACCTGAATAGAACTGCTCCGAAAATAATGTACTACTCTGCCAGAGGGCCTGATCCGGAAGATAACATTCTCAATGCTGCTGACATTTTGAAGCCCAACTTGGTTGCACCTGGAAATTCAATATGGGGTGCTTGGAGCTCTCTTGGCACCGATTCCGTAGAATTCCAAGGTATTATTTAACATAAAACCCTCATAATGATTATTAATACTGGTTATGTAATGATGTTTATACGCCTTCAGGGGAGAGTTTTGCAATGATGTCGGGGACCAGCATGGCTGCACCTCACATTGCTGGTATTTCTGCATTGCTGAAACAAAAGTTTCCAGGGTTTAGTACATCAGCTATAGCATCCGCCCTCTCGACAACTGCATCTATATATGACAATAGTGGGAGACCTATTATGGCTGAGCGCTCTAACCTGAACCCTGATCAGAATCAGGTTCCTGCTACACCTTTTGATATGGGTCACGGTTTCGTAAACGCAACCGCAGCTTTGGATCCAGGATTAATATTTGAAACAAGTAAGCCAGTTTTGTCCTCATATTTAAAGAGCAGTTAAGCTTCTGTACGGTGGATTGTAACTTTTTCTAATTTGCCGTTTCTTTCAGGTTATGACTTTTACATGTCATTCATTTGTGGGATTAATGGCTCTGCTCCGGTGGTTCTAAATTACACCGGTGACAATTGTTTGTCCTACAACAATACCATAAATGGCGTAGATTTGAACTTGCCTTCCATCACAATAGCAAATCTGAACCAGACTCGGATGGTCCAAAGAACGGTAACAAACATAGGAGGCAATGAAAGCTACGTTGTAGGTTGGAATTCACCATATGGAGTTTCAGTTAAGGTGACCCCAACTAGGTTCTCTGTTGGCTATGGTGAGACACAAGTGCTGAACGTGTCAGTGAGCGCCATATTGAACAACACCCTTGCAAGCTTCGGAAGGATTGGGTTATTTGGGAACCAAGGTCATGTCATTAACATTCCATTGTCGGTTATCCTCAAAACATCATCATATAATCTCACCCATACCTAAGAAATCACCTTTTGTGTTCATAGTTTCTGTTTTTTGCCCACTTGTACGGGGAAGTGAAAATAGTGTCATTGTTTATTTTGGGCGGAATGAACCGGGCAAGGGTGCTAATGAAACTAGTGTTTTTTAGCTATTGGTTTGTTTCTACTGGTATGTGATCGTTGGGGGTGCACGTGGCGGGTTAGGACGGATTTGGTTCGATCCGTACTCAACCCGAAAAATTAACGGATGATCTTTTATATTCTGATCCGATCCGAAAAAAATATGATTGACCCAAACCTGTCCTGAAAATATTTTAAATAAAATAAGATAAATATTATAAAATATAATTATATTCAAATACACTTGTATTTACAAAAAGTTTGGAGAATGAGAGTAGAGCTTTCACATGCAACTGTCAATCTCTAGAGTGGTTTTTTTATTTTGAGTGAGTTAATCTTCAAAAAAGTGAATGCATATTTTGGAATACAAAGTTTGAAGCATCAGTTGATCTCCAGTCTTCATCATCAAACTGCAAGACAAATTAGAACAAAAAGAAAACAAGTTATAAATAAGGGATACAGCTCGGTTGGAAAAGTTTGCGTCAATAGTTCGAATCTCTGCCCAAAATATATTATGCGATATATTTTGGACACAGATTCTCCAGCAAGATTTTGGTTAGATCTTAAAGAATATTTTAAGAAGATACGAAAATATTGATGACAACTTTATGAGAGTTATCATCAAATCCAAAATATATTATTTAATATATTTTTAACATAACGAATATATCTTCTTAAAAAATATTGAAACATATCTAATTTATTAGATGATACTTTCCTATTTAAATAAATGAGATAATATTCGGACAATGGGAATATTTATTTTTGATTAAAAAATCCCAATCAAATATTTCTAGGCAGGGATATCCATGATGCAATAAGGAATTATTAATAGACGAGCTAGAGCGTTGGATCAAGCGTGTGAAAAAGAGAGAAAAAGGAAGAGCGTGCAATACAGAGAAGAGCTTCTTGTAGGCATCAAAAGCTCGGACGGTCAAGTTCGAGAGAGATAAATCTGTTCGAGGGTTGGGTTGAGTCAGAGTATCAAAGATAAGTTAGAACTTGTACTGAGCGTACTAGTGAGTAACTTAGTCGTTTGTACTTGGCAAGCATATTCTAAATACAGAATAGATCTTTTCATAAATCCTTCTAGGGGATACTGGAAGGTAATGGTTTTACTCAGGCTATGTTCTTTTGTACTTATAAAGTACTTATATAAGTATATATAAATAAATATAAGTACTTTATATATACTTTTACTATTCATCATATCTTTCATCAACACACCACCACTATTCATCAACATACCACCACAACTATTCATCACCAACACCACCATCACTATTCATCATCTCTTTCATCTACACACCACCACCACCACTATTCATCACCACCACCTAACAACACCACCACCACTATTCATCATCTCTTTCATCCACACACCACCACCACTATATATTTTTTTATTGGTGGTGTGTTGTTTTGGTGGTGGTGGTGGGTTGTTGTGGTGGTGATGAATAGTACATAAATATAAGTACATATAAATAAATATAAGTACAAGTAATAAGTTTAATTATAAAATATAAGTACAAAAGAACGCACCCTCAGTTACTTGATTAAGTACTAAGGTTTCCACTCTAAATCACTGAGTAAGCGACTTAAATCTTCCTACATTTAATATTCCGTTGCTGTTATACCTGTCGGGTAACACATCCCGCTGGTGCTATACATGTCAGGTATCGCACAACTCTGTTACCTAAGAGGGAAAGCTAACTAACGATCCAACAATTGGTATCAGAGCCTTGGCTTTAGATTTTTGTTAGCTTTTGCAGGAAAATGACCGAAAACAACTAAATACATGACTCCTTCTGGAAACCACCAGTGCTAAACCCACATCTATTCCTTGGATAGACAACTATGGAGGGTAATTGAACAAGAACTAATCAGGGACAACTTCGATCCCACCAAACATTAAAAGAAAGAAGATTACAGGGATGCGAACTATAGAGCTCTTGAAAAGAATTATCGAGCGAAGAAAGTACTATACGTAGCTCTCACCCCCGTCGATCTAAAAAAGGTCTTAAAATACTAAACGGCGCAAGACATCTAGAACAGACTCCTAAAAAAGGTCTTAAAATACTAAACGACGCAAGACATCTAGAACAGACTCCTAAGGTTCGGAGGAAATGAGGACATCAAAAAGAACAATACTCGCTGCCTCTAAAGACTATGAAAATGCCATACAAGGAAAGAACGAGTCATTAGAAGACTTCCACACTTGATTCCAAACATACGTCGGTCAGATGGAGTTTCTTGGGGAAACCCTCCTTGAGTGCAAAGTGACACATCACTTTCTACAAGCACTGAATGACAAATGGGATGCCGTTACATTGGCGCTACAAGCTCAGAGCAACATCAAGAAAATCACTCTGGAAGAACTGGTTGCAAGTCTCCAAAGCAATGCCGGAATCATTGAAAGGAAGATTGCTAGACGTGAGCCGGACAAAACTCACTCCATTGCCCTAAATATCGAAAAGGCCTTCGATCTTGTGCAAACTGATGAACACGATGAGGAGGAGGATGAGACAACCACACAACTGACAAGAGCATTCAAGATGCCTAGAATTAATGGCGAACATAATTTGATGAAAGGGAAGCCAGAACTCAGACGTACCTTCGAGGAAAATGAAATTCTTATGCTACCACTGCCAACGCAAAGGGCACATGGCCAATAATTGTATAAAGAAAAGAAATGGAGAACCACCAGCTCAGAAGAGTGTACAAGCCATGCTTGCAACTTGAGGAGAATCTGAAGAAGACAGTGATGATGATCAATCAACCATGGAAGCATGCTTGATGACTCACGGAAATACCTCAGAGGTAACGTTTCCTTCCTTACTCAATAACCCTGTTCATACTGACTCTGAGTTCATTGATGTAACAAAAGGCTTAGTGAAGGAGAACGACCGACTTAGTCAGATCATAGAAGAAAAGGATGACTTGATTGAAGGAAATGATTGAGAAAAACACACTTTGAGCTGGTAAAGCAACAAGACTTGAAAGGGAAAAGGAGACATGCAAGGATGAGTGCCACACCTGTGAGGTACATCTACTTAAAGCCAAAGATCTCAAAACCAATGTGACTCAACTAAAGATCGACAACGCATAGCTGCTACACTCTTTAAGAGAAGCCAGAGAAGAAACTAAGAGAAAAGAACAATGGATAAAGGAGCATAAGGTCAAGAGAATGGAAAAAGAACTACAAATGGATCATTGCCACACCTGTGAGGAGCACCTGATCAACATCCAATATCTAAATACCAGCCTGACACAACTCAAAACAAACAACATAGAACTGCTACACTCCCTAAAAAGCACCATAAAAGTGAAGTTGAGAGAAAGGAACAATAGATCATAAGGGTTGAAAAGGAACGCAAGAACTTTTCAGAGCATTTCATTAGATCTGGAATTGGATTCTTAGAAAAAAAGGCCACACTAACCACCGCAACACAGTCCAAAGCTGCTACACCAATGAAAGATACATGTGACTGCTCCTGTCAGAATGCCCAACCAGGTAACAGACCTTCAACGAACAATAAGTATTCCTCTGAGGACTCTGTTCCCTTCAATGCAAAGAAGACATATGCGATCTGGAAGAAGCAAGTTATGAACAAGAAGCCATTCAGCATTGATCTTCAAGCAAGAAAGAACCACAAATCTATCCCTGCTAGAAGGAGTAAATATGTAGGACTAAAGTGTCATGCATATGCTGGCATTGTGGTAAGGAAGGCCACTACAGGAGAGATTGCCCCTTGCTAAGGAAACTTGAGGAAAAGAATCGAAACGTCCATGGAACATCTACCTGCAGAAAACCTAGAACCACTCCAAGAATTAAGATTAAGGTAACTGATACTTATACTAAATTCAAGCTCTCTTCTAAAACCAGTAAGCCCAAGCTTGTCTGGGTAAGTAAAAACTGACACTTCCCTTGCAGGTAAGAGTGAGGTCCCGTCCCTGGTATAGTGACAGTACTGCTCTAAACACGTGACCGGAAACCAAGGATGGTTCAACTCATTCCAACAACACTCCGCAGAGTACATATTCTTCGGAAATAAGAGTAAGGAAACAGTTTCAGGTCTGGGAAAGGTAAGTATGTGTAACAAAATTCATATTGAAAATGTAATGACTGGTGATTAGGTGCAAGAGTCAGGTTCCTCACCCCTACTGAGGAAGGAAGAACTTCAGATTTCATCTCAGCCTAAACATGAAGTGGAACCTATTCCGACATCACCAATGGAGATAATCCCTGAAAATTCACCAGATCAAGTAAGCATTGCTCCGGAGCCCAAAGAGGAATCACAAGATGCATTATCTCCGCAGGAAGAAACAGAAGCACCAGTACCCAGTGAGGAACAACATTAAGGCAAAACATCACAGGGAACACAACACTTTGAACATAGAGTAACACACAGTGGAAGAATAGTTCAACCACCACTAAAGCTGAGTGACTATCAGTGCTATACCTCCCAAAGACAAGGGGAAGACTCAAACTCAACTCCTACACATTCATCCTCATACTATGTTGTTGCATCTTTTATTTCCCTTGCAGAAACTAAAAATAGTGGCCGAAGCTCTCAAGGATCCAGATTGGGTAAACGACATGCAAGAGGAGGTATACTTAAGTCAGACACCTGGCTTTGAAGACCACTCTCATCCAGACCATGTATACATTCTCGACAAATCTCTCTACGGACTAAAAATAGCACCTCAAGCATGGTATGAGAGGCTATCTCAGTTCTTGCTCTCCCACGGATATGTACGTGGTGAGGTAGATAAGACTCTATTCCTCCTCAGGGAAGGGACACATACTCTGGTGGTACAGGTATATGTAGATGTTATTTTTGGATCCACTAATGATAACCTTGTCAGAAAATTCACCAAGCTCATGTCCAGTGAGTTCGAAATGAGTATGGTGGGCGAGCTTAAGTTCTTTCTTGAGCTGCAAGTAGCACATGGGCGAGATGACACACAGATTCATCAACAAAAATATCTCAGGGAAATACTCACAAACTTCGGTATGGATAGCGCCAAAACATACAACACCCCCATGTCACCAAGTGAGTCCCTAGGGAAGGATGAGAGCTCCCCCCACTATTGACTCAACTCTATACATGGGAATGATTGGATTATTATATCTCACAGCTAGCAGACCTGACATTATGTTAAGTGTTTGTTTGTGTGCTCGCTTTCAGGCTGATCTCAGGAAAACTCACGTGAAAGAGCTAAAAATAAAACTGCGTTACCTAAAGGGTACAAATGCCCTCTGCTTGTTGTATCCCAGAGGGGAAGACTTGCGACTTGCAAGATTTACTGATGCTGATTATGCTGGGAGCAAAACTGATCGTAAGTCCACCTCGAGAATGGCTCAATTCTTGGGCCCCTGCCTAATTTCATGAGGATCAAATAAATAAAACTCCATAGCTCTATCCACTGCTGAAGCCGAATATGTTGCTGTCGCTGCATGTGCTTTACAACTCCTATGGTTAGGCTAACAACTAAGTAACTATGGTGTTAATATGGATCACTCCTTTATACTTTGTGATAACACCAGTGTCATAAACATATCTAAGAATCTTGTGCGATTCTCACGTACTAAACATATTGAGATACGATATCATTTTTTTGTGTGACTGTGTTGAGAAGGACTTTGTAACCATGAGCTTTTATCGAGGAACAAGTTGTGGACATACTCACCAAAACACTTAATAGAACCCTTTGAAAAACTGCGTCTGGAGCTAGGTATGACTTCCCTCAACTGATATATGCGTTCCCTGTCATACTCCTTCAATGACTGTCTATGAAGAACATACGTAAGTAGTTCTAGATTAGTTTTAATTACGAAATACTATTTTTTAATCACTTTTGGTAGCTATTGCATTGTAGCATCTTAAGCATATAGATATCATAATTTCTCTAATATTGATTCCAAAAGATATGATGAGTTTCTTTCAAGCCCTAATGAGTCTTCCAGATTTTGATCCCACTTTACAAACCACAGAAGATCTCAACAGCCAACCTTAGCCGATTAGGATTTGCCATCCCTATGAGCCCATTCTGGGGCGATCAATCTTGAAGTACTCACATACTTTCTCACGTAAATCAATGAAAGAAAATTTCTTATTTGTATGATGCCTCTCTTGTACACTTGGGTAACTCAACCGCATCATACCCCTCCTTGATTGAACCTTAAGATTCGAACCGAGTATTTGGGCTGCATAGAAAGTTTCAAGTGGGAGTTATTGAGGAGAAACAATTGGCGAGAAAATAAGGGAAAAAAGAAATCAAGAAAAAAAAACAGGGCATCACATCTATGGACATACTTATCAAGTCTTGGGATATGATTTTGGAAGCATATGGCAAGTATTCACACCATGGATAAACATGGCATGACCTATCAGTGTGGTAAAGCTCATTCTCATTAATTGACATATTTACCGAGGAGAGGAGGAAATGTTCTATACGCTCACCTCTGGGTCAGTTGAGTAAATGAGGCTCCAAACTCCAAAGCTGTCAAGGTGGATGTCCCTCAGGTGGATGTCATTCTTGTCATGAATGGCATTCAGAGATTGGAGGGTATGGTAACCTCACTGGTAGAGCGGGTGATAATGGAGAAGTCAATTGATCACATCACTAAGCTGCTCGCACAACTGCAAGAAATTATCCGTGATGCCCGGTGATCGATTTATACTCTTATGGTTCACCCCTCCTTGTTTCCCTGCCTCATTATACCCGTTTCTTGCTATTTTTTATTCCTCATCATGCACTGCCTTTTATCTATCTTAGTTGTTAATTATGTCTCTTATCTTCCGGCTGGTGCCACTTCGTATGGCATCTGGATATGATTGATAAACAGAGTTTTGATGTGGTTGTTAACCTGTTACTAACGGTTTCTTTTTGATGATGCTAAAAGGGGGAAGTTACATAGGAGATGCACAATCAAGGGGAAGTAACATATCAAATCTATACACATGTTTTTCTGAGGGGGAACTAACCGATGCTACTTCTGATAGGGAATGATCATACATGGTACACATGATAGGGAATTGAATAGGACACTTATGAAACACTGCGCATTTCATGATCATATTCTTTTGTATCATGTGTTTTCCTGCTTATCGAAGGAGTGTTTGTCATCATCAAAAGGGGGAACTTGTTGGATTCCTAAGGTTTTGATGATCATAAACACTTAACTAATTAATTGAACTAGTGTGTAGGAAAGATTTTAACTTCATTAAATGCAACAAGGCGAATAGGAAAGACGATATGTGGAAGATATTTGATGACAACTTATGAGAAGTTGTTATCAAATCAAGAAGACAAATCTTCAGCAGGATATTCGGGTGGATCTTAAAAAATATCTTGAGAAGATCTAAAGATATTGATGACTACTTTATGGGAAGTTATCATCAAATCAAAAATATTATGAGATATATTTTGGACACAGATTCTCTAGCAAGATGTCGGGTAGATCTTAAAGAATATTTTGAGAAGACCGAAGATATGATGGCAATTTTATGGGAAGTTGTTATAAAATACAAAATATATTATGTGATATTTTTTGGACATAACGATAGTATCTCCCTAATAAATATGGAAACAAATCTATTAGTTAATACTTTTCTATTTAAATAGAAGAGATAATATTCGGGCAGTGGGAATATTTTTTTTTTATTAAAATATTCTAATTAAATATTTCTGGGCAGAACATCCATGATGCAACAAGGAACTATAAATAAACGAGCTAGAGCACTGGATCAAGCGTGTGAAAAAGAAAGAAAAGGGAAGAGCGTGCAATACAGAGAAGAGCTTCTTGTGGGCATTAAAAGCTCGGACGGTCAAGTTCGAGAGAGATAAATCTGTTCGAGGGTTGGGTTAAGCCAGAGTATCAAAGATAAGTTAGAACTTGTATTGAATGTACTAGTGCGTAATTTAGTCGTTTATATTTGACAAACATATCGTAAATACAGAACAGATATTTTTACAAATCCTTCCAGGGGATACTGGAAGGTATTGGTTTTACTCAATTGCTTGATTAAGTATTGAGGTTTCTACTCTAAATCACTAAGAAAGCGACTTGAATTTTCGTATATTTAATATTCTGCTGTTGCTATAGCTGCCGAGTAACACATCCCGCTGGTGTTATACCTGCCGAGTATCGCATAACTCTGTTACCTCGGAGGAAAAACTAACTAACGGTCCAACACTAGGAAATGGGCAGCAGGAGGAGACACAGGCAAGGTTGGGTTGAAAGGAAATGCAGGCAGCGCAGGATAACCGGGAAAAATGTGGGGCTAGTGGGGCATCCATGCTGGGAGGTAGCAACACCACCCCGGGGAGTATTGGTAGGGATGGGAAGATGATGGCTGGGTAGAGGATCAGCGGAGGTGGTTGAAGGAAGGCATGCAGGCGGGAAGAGGCAGTGGAAGGTGGATAGAATGATTAGGAGGATCAAATGGAGGAGCATTTCGATGAGCTTTTGGGTGAGCGTATATATGGAGAGAGGAAAGTGATGGAGTTATGGTCATGCTGTCTTTATGCCTCAAACCTAACAGCTCCAATGAAGTTTGTGTTGCACATAAATGACATGAAGATTTAATATAAAACGAAAATATTAGCCAAGCCTTAAAATTAGGGAAATATAATAGGTAAAGGAAGACACTACTACTACTACATCTCTAAGCACTCTGAATAGTAATAGGTGAAAAAGTGATGATTAAGAAGGTCCACGAGTTTGAGTTCAAGATTGATGCACAGAGAACTTTAAGGAGATTGAAGCTACATAGACATTGTGGCATAAGGATGATGAGATGGATTCAAGTGAATTAAGTCTATGCGGTAAAATTTGCTTCATCCACTTCTGACTCCATTCTTCAGTTCAAGGCCATAGTCACGCGTTTACGCTGAATTTGCTTTCTCTGGCATGTGATAAATCCAAGTTATGAGGAACTCAACTTTTTCTTCTTCTTTTCGGTAGGACGGCTCTTGAAACTTTCTTGTTTTGTTTGGTTCGAAGACTTCACTCAACTCGATTGCTTTTCTTAAAATTTTCTTTCACATTTGTCTGAATTTTCTTTTTGAGCTTTGCTCTCCAATGTAAATTGAACTGTTCCAATCATAGCCTTCGAATAACAGTATATGGAGCGCGTCCCGCTCTTTCTCATCATTATCCTTTCAGCGTGAGGCAGGATAGGGGGTTACCCACCCATTCACGTTTACTAGGACTAGAGATAGGATGGTTTGTTTTCCCGTCCCACCATTGCATAAACGCTGCAAACGTGGAGTTAAAGTCTCACCCCTCATAACTCGGAATGCCAACCTCCACAAACTCAACGCGCTACGCGACTAATCCCCTGAACCTTTGAATGTTTGTCAAGTCTCTCTAGGAAATTTTCTATCAACTCCACATCCTGTAATATGTTAATTCAAAAGAACATATAACATCAAGTCACTAGCATCACACTATTTCAAAAATCATGCAAAGCATACACATCAAAACCTCATAGAGTAGAACATCATCTCATAAAATCAGCATCTTCATCATAGCATACAATCGCAGCATATAACTCATAAAATCAGCAGCATCGGGGCATCTAAAAAAAAAACGTGCTCTAACTCCTACTAATGCATGCTAATAAAGGTAAACGTGCTGCCACATAATACTAACTCCCCCACCCCACATTTGAAACAAATTGTGTCCTCACGGTACAATTAGATAGTCTTTAAAATAAAGGAAACAAATAAGAAATCCTAATTATGCTCGGGCTGCCTCCCGAGGAGCGCACTTGTTTAACGCCATTTTCTCGACGGTACCTCTCATCACCCATCATTTACCGGGTCAGCCAACTCGAGCTTTTCATCGGGTGATAGTGTTTCACCCTCTGGCCATTCACCG
Organism: Umbilicus rupestris; assembly: GCA_963678935.1. Classification (NCBI taxonomy): domain Eukaryota; kingdom Viridiplantae; phylum Streptophyta; class Magnoliopsida; order Saxifragales; family Crassulaceae; genus Umbilicus; species Umbilicus rupestris. The sequence continues at coordinate 7,838,529 of OY787628.1, read as the reverse complement.
TGAATTTCTCCCCCGTGCTTGTTTTTTCCAGCTCAAGCGCACCATGGTTGAGTAATCGTATCATCATATACGGACCTGTCCAACGCGAACGCAACTTCCCATGCATTAGTTTTAATCGTGAGGAGTAAAGTAGTACCTTTTGTCCCTCTTCAAATGAACGACGCAGAATGAATTTGTCATGATACATATTTGTACGTGCCTTGTAGTCTGTTTGGCTCTCGTAAGCCTCTAGGCACAGCTCCTCAAGTTCGTTCAGTTGAAGCATCCTCTCATTTCCTACAGAAGTTAGTTCGAAATTACATTGTTCTACCTCCACCGGCAGATGGCATGCCTTGCCATAGACATGTCTGAATGGAGAAGTCCCGATAGGCATTTTGTAGGCCGTGTGATACGCCCACAATGCCTCTTCTAGCCGTGTGGACCTTTCTTTCCTAGATGGCTTAACCATCTTCTCCAATATCATCTTGCTTTCTCTGTTAGATATCTCTGCTTGTCCATTAGTCTGTGGATGGTAGGCGGTAGAAACGAGGTGATGTACTCCAAAATGTTTGAACACGACAGCCATGGACTTGTTACAGAAATGAGATCCTTGATCGCTTATTATGGCCTTCGGAACTCCGTACCTACAAGATGTTAGTACGCTAGAAATCCACAACAGTTCTGCCATCATCCTTTCGCGTGGGTTGAGCTTCTACCCATTTAGATGCATAATCAACAGCAGACAATATGTATTGGTACCCATTAGATGTAGGAAAATGTCCCATAAAGTCTATGCCCCAAATATCAAACACTTCGTCAACAATTATAGGCATTTGTGGCATTTCATTCCTAGCAGAAATATTCCCTACACGTTGGCACCTATCGCATTTCTTATAATGATTATATGCATCCTTAAACACATGAGGCCAAAAGAATCCACTATCCAAAATTTTCCTAGCAGTCCTACGAGGTCCAAAATGGCCTCCACATGCATGCTCATGGCAGAAACTAAGCACAAAATCTATGTCATCATTAGGGACACATCTCCTAAGTATTTGATCAGCTTCAACTTTTCACAAGAAAGGATCATCCCAAATATAGTAATGTGAGCATATCATAACACTTTTACCTGCACGGCGTAGAGATGCTCATCGGGGAATGTCTCTGTGATGGCTATCTGTTCCTCCTTCGTGACAATTCTGCTCATGTCATCAGCCACTGTGTTCTCCATTCCCTTCTTGTCTTTTATCTTGACGTCGAACTATTGAAGTAGTAAGATCCATCTAATTAAGCACGGCTTAGACTCCTTCTTCGACATCAAGTACCTAATTGCTGCATGATCAAAAAACATAATAACTTTAGCACCCAGCAAATAGGGACGAAATTTCTCTAATGCTAACACTACTGCCAAGAGCTCTTTCTTCGTAGTTGAGTAGTTCTTTTGAGCCACGTCTAAGGTCCTCGATGCATAGTGGATCACCACTGGTTTCTGCTCCTTTCTTTGTCCAAGGACAGCCCCTACGACGTAGTCGCTTGCATCACACATGATTTCAAAGGGCTGATTCCAATGGTGCTTGGATGATGGGTGCACTAGTCAGTGCGTGTGGAAGCTCATCAAACGTCTCCTTGCATTTATCTAAAAATTAAAAATGTACATTTTTTTGCAAGAGGTTAGTTAAGGGCAGCGCCTTCTTAGAGAAGTCCTTAATAAAGCGACGATAAAAACCAGCCCCAAGAAATGACTTAACATCACGCACATTCAAAGGGTAAGGAAGACTAAGAATTAAGTCTATTTTTGCCTTGTCTACCTTAATTCTTTCTTGTGACACTATATGTCCAAGCACAACAACATGCGTGGCCATGAAATGACACTTTTCATAATTCAAAACAAGGTTCATCGACACACATCTCTCTAGCACCTTGTTCAAGTTCTCTAAACATGCATCAAATGTGTCACTATGCACAGTGTAATCATCTATGAACACCTCAATGAAACTACCTAACATGTCAGAAAAAATACCAGTAACCAACTTTTGAAAGGTTCCAGGTGCATTGCATAAACCAAAAGACATATGTCTAAATGCAAATGTACATAAGGACATGTAAAAGTAGTTTTCTCCTGATCTTCTGGAGCTATAGGGATTTGATTATATCCCGAGAAACCATCAAAAAAATAAAAAATGGCTTACCTGCCAGCCTATCTAATATTTGATCTATGAAAGGGAGGGGGAAGTGATCCTTATGAGTGATTGCGTTCAACTTCATATAGTCGATGCACATCCTCCATCGATTCTGAATTAGCTTTGTCACCATCTCACCGGCTTCATTCTCTTCCACTGTTATGCCGGTCTTCTTTGAAATCACGTGTACTGGACTCACCCATTGACTATCTGAAATAGGATAAATGACGTTAACATCTAATAATTTCTGAATTTCTTTTCTCACCACTTCCATCATTTTTGGGTTGAGTCGTTGTGGTGGTTCTCTCGATGGTTTAGCTCCATCTTCCAGCAAGATTCGGTGCATGCAAACGGTTGGACTAATCCCTCGAATGTCGCTAATTGTTTATCCAGTTGCTTGCTGGCTATCTTTCAGGACCTTGATGAGCTTGCGCTCTTCTTCCAGCTCCAGCCCCTTCCTGATAATCACCGGTAACGTGTCATCCTTTCATAAGAAGGCGTACTTTAAGTGCTCCGGTAATGGTTTCAGTTCGATGAATGGGGCCTGCACAAAAGAAAACAGCAAGGTATTAGTTTTATACAAACTTATTTGATTAGCTTCATACCTCGGTGTCAGCGGGCATGACACTTCTAATTGCCCATGAGCTGTCTGAACTAACTCTCTAAGCTCGTAGGATTCATCCAGTTCGAACACAGATTTTTCCACCGCAATCTCAACATCTCCATAGGACGGGTTCACTTCACTCACAATGTCATCCATGACGTCAATAACATTTACTGTGTTGTGCTCCAGTGGATGCTTCATTGCCTTGAAGATGTCAAACTCTACTATCTCGTCTTTGACTCGCATGGTCAACATTCTCGTGCCGCGATCAATCTTCATCCTCGATGTCTTAAGAAAGGGACGTCCTAACAGTATTGGTGGATTGTCGGCTAAGTCTCGACCATCCATTTTCAGAGCGTACAAATCTGCTGAAAATACGAGCTCCCCTACCTGCACTACGCTAAAATCAATTACCTCCTCTTCTTAGAGTGTAGGGCATGCACTCATCTGTCTTGTGGCTCGCAGCGCTGCAAAACTCACAAACTTTCACTATGCTGGCTTGGCTCACCGACATCCTTTGGATGGTTTTCTTCAACTCTTTGATCTGCTTCACTAGCTGGCTATCATTTGCCTCGACTTGAGATACATTCCTTGTTCTGTCATCCCTACGACTCGTTTCCTCTCGGAAACTTGCACTCTCTGCAGTCTCGGTGATCAAATCACGTACTTGACCGGGTGTCAAGTTGAGCACTGTTCCACCAGCTGCGACATCCAATAACATTCTCTCAATAGGTCTCAACCCATCCAACATATATTCAACGAGCATCTTCTCCGGAACACCCAAGTTGTAGCAGCTTTGTTCCAATGAGTTGAACCTCTCCATGTAGTCATACATTGACTCATTTGATTCATACATTGACTCAATTTGATCCTTGCTTGATCATCGATAACTCTCTTCTGACCTGAGTCGCTTTAGCAGGTGGGTAGTACTTATCCAAGAACTTCCTTTGCATTTGGTTCCATGTCTTTAGAGCATATACAACGGAAGCATCTTTGGGGACGTTCTACTGAAATTTATAGAACGTCCTAGTAGTGGATCTGTGCAGCGGTCACCTTCTGCAGAGGAAGTGCTGGAATAGGAAGAGCAGAGGGGCGTGCTGCTCAGGGCGATCAGAGCGCATGTCCTCTCCTCCTCCAAATCCTTCGATCTTGTCGTCCTCTCCCTTCAATCTCGCCCTAATTCTGTGGATTTGCTTAACAAAAATTCTCAAAAGAGGATTAAATCTAAATATTTCCATATATTAAACATATGTGAAAATATATAATTATATATATGGAAATGTTTAATGTATATACAAATCTAATATATAAAATTGACTATAATCCTTAATCATGTTAGTCAATTATTGATTTAATTTCAGTCCAATTTCGATTTAATTCAGTCAAATTTGTGTCTAATTTCGTGGTCCAATGGTACAATAATTCTCCAACGGTCATATTATAACTGTTCAAGTAATGATACATATTCAAATAATGCAAGTTCAATTTCTAAGTTATGATACATATTTTCAAAAGATTGCAAGTGTATCAAACAACATAAATAAACCATTATTCATTAAAATTTAAACTCATAACGAAATTTAAAACACACATAAAACTAAAGCACACAAAATTAAACAACACACAAGGAAATCAAATAACATACCGGAAATTAAACAAGCACGACATTGTTATGAATTATAGTTGTTCACCGGTTTCAATAAACAAATTGTGCTTCACTAAATTACTTTGAAGTTGTGAATGAAGATACGCAGATTGGAAGCTTGTAAGACGCTCTGAAAATGTGCCTGGACGTAGATCCCTTCCAACAGGGTCATGGCGAATTCGGTTACCAGTCTGATCAATTGGACCATCATATACCATGAATGCACTAGCTGGATTATGTGGATCGTGCTCAGTGACTTCAACAAATTCTTCTTCCACAAACTCTTCCTCGACAATCATGTTATGTAGTATGATGCAAGCTAACATAATCGTTTTAATTTAAAACACTTTTTTGATGAGACATACCTGCATGAAGAAGTATTGCCCATCGAGATTGTAGAATTCCAAAGGATCTCTCAACATCTTTGCGATAAGACTCCTGCTTAGTTGTATATAACTTTGCAGCATCGGTCCGTGGACTGCGAATTAATTTCACAAAAGAGGAGTATCTTGGATAAATTCCATCGGTCAAATAGTACGGATTGCTGTAAGTGCTCCCGTTCACTTTATATGTCACATGTGGACATATCCCAGCAAGAAGAGGGTCAAAGATGTCTGATTGGTACAAAACGTTAAGATCATTTTGTGCTCCAGGTACACCAATGAAGCTGTGCCAGATCCAAGTGTCATATGAGGCAACTGCCTCCAAGATGATGGTTGGACGACCTGTACGCCCTGAATGTGAACCTTGCCAGGCTGTCAGACAATTCTTCCACTCCCAATGCATGCAGTCGATGCTTCCAATCATTACTGGAAACCCGAGTTGCTCCGCTCTCCGTAAAAGTCGAGATAAGTCAATTGCATTTGGAGACCGTAAGTAATAGTCTCCGAAATTAAGAAGTTTACCACTTCTTCATACATTCAAGTGTTGTTGTTACACCCATCCTCGTGATTTCCGCACATTGATCTGCACATGAACCATATGCCAACATACGTATAACAGCTGTCATCTTTTGTTCAGGAAGGAGACCAAGGACTCCAGCCGCATCACGTCGCTGATGCCAAAAGGCATCGTGATTGCAAACCGTAGTCTTAATATGATTGAATAAGTTTCTGCTCATTCGATACCTCCTCCGATAGTCTCTCTCCGAGAATATTGGATGTTCGACAAAGTAGTCTTCTAACAAATTATGCCCTCTAGGCCCTCGTTGTCTTTGTCGATTTGGTTGGCGATGTCGAGGTTGGATATCCTCTTCTTCACCGATAGCTACCAATGCAGTTGCATCTGTGATGAACGAGTTAGATATCTCATCTGTTTCTCTCATTTGTTCCTCATACGTGCTAAAACTCTCTTCAAAGTTGAAAGGATCCATTTGATTTTGGAGTGAAAGAGAAGAACAGGGATGAAATGTGTAGATGTGATATTTTCTATACAATGATAGACTCATATTTTATAAGCATCTTAAGATTACAATCGAATCTAAAGGGATACACTTGTCGCACATTCATTTGTCAAAAGTTTTATAGAAAATCTCAAATGATAATTTAACAGATAATTCAAAATATATATAAATATATATATTTTTAAATTTGATGAATAGTAATAGGAGGTGCTAGTTGTTGAACCATTGTACAAATAATGTGAAGAGTGACAGAAAGTGCTATGAATAGTGATAGAAAGTGCTATTTGAGGAGGTTCTCAAAATAGAGAACTTCCTCCATGGGTGTATATGCTCTTATACTACCCGAAGGCAAAGATAAAAACTAAGATTTTGCAAGGTCAGTTAAACTCAATGGAAAGACTTTTAACTTGAACCTTTGAGCTTGAAAGCTGAAAAATATGAACTGTCAGAATCAGTCAAGGTATGCAAACAGAACTTGAAAAGGAGAAACTGGAACATTCCGAGGTTTTGTCAGAACTGTTGCGAGTTATAAAGTATGTCAGAATGATGAATAACGGCACAAAGAAACTTGACACCATCTTAGCTGCTCAACGTACGAGTCGTGGAAGCCTCGGTTTGGGCTATGAGCATTAGAAGACTCATGGTAAGCCTATGTTTCTTCAAGCTAAAAATCCTAATCATGTTAACATTGCTCATCCCAGTCACAGGTCTAACATGCTATGGACAAAAGATAAGCGTATCTGTTATTTCTACAATATTCAAGGCCACATCCAGAGAAAGTGCCCTAAGTTCCTTGCAAAGTATCATCAACAACGATCTGTGCCTCCTCTACAAAATTACAGACCTTGGTGAAACTGCTGCCATGTCGCATATAGTTCATCCTCTACCCTGAGAAGGATCGGTTATACTTTGATAGTGGCTGTTCAGCCCACATGACAGGAGAAGCCAGCTATTTGACCGATGTAAAGAACGTGAATGGAAGATTTGTTACATTTGGTGATGGCTGTAAAGGAAAGGTTATCGATCAAGGTACGTTGGCTGTAAAGGGGATGCCTCTAATCTAGAAGGTGCTTCTAGTGGAGGTCTTCAGGCTAATTTTTTGAGCATCAGCCAACTATGTGATGGAAAGTTGAATGTCAAATTTACTCAGGATTCGTGCCAAGTCATCGATAATGAAGGGAAGTGTGTTATGAGAGGAAATCGATCATCAAATAACTGTTATTTACTGAGTTTTAAAACAGAGCCTGTTGAAGGTCACTGTTTTCTGTCTAAGCTGGATGAGTTGAATCTGTGGCACAAATGGTTGGGTCACTTGAACCTCAAGGCAATGAGAAAGATGTCTAAACATGGTCTGGTGCGAGGAATACCTGAGATAAAGGGAAAGACTGATGTTATGTGTGGAGAATGCAAGATCGGAAAACAAACAAGATCAGCTCATCCAGGAACTGATCAGATTCATACAACCAAAATCCTCGAACTGCTACACATGGATCTAATGGGTCCTATGCAGGAGAAAAGCCTTGGGGGTAAGAGCTATTTTCTAGTTTGTGTTGATGTTTTTCTCGTTTCACCTGGACTGTATTTCTCAGACGTAAATCAGATACTACTGAAGCCATGATTAACCTAATTATGATATTTCAGCGTGAGAAGGACACACCTCTAATTTCCATTAAAAATGATCTTGGTAAGGAGTTCGAGAATAATGGCATGGAGGAATTCTGTCTCGAACAGGGCATATTTCATCAATTCTCAGCACCTAAAACGCCTCAATAGAATGTAGTTGCTGAAAGGAAGAATCGTACGCTTCAGGAAATGATGTGCGTCATGCTCCATGCTAAGGACATGTGTTTAACATTTTAGGCTGAAGCCATCAACATTGTATGTTACATCCTCAACAGAGTCCTGATTCGCCCCGGAACTCAGAATTTGGAAGGGGATGAAGCTTTTAGTCAAGCACTTTCATGTGTTTGGATGTTCATGCTATATATATATATATATATATATATATATATATAGGATGGAGAATAGAAGAGGAAGCTTGACCCTTGCAGCAGTAAAGGAATATTTCTAGGTTATTCTATCAACAGTCGAGCATATTGTGTCTACATCAAGAAGTCACGAACAGTTGTGGAATCGAGAAATGTGGCTAGTCAAGACTCAGACTATTCGATCAGAACTGATGAAGATGACTATGTCTGTACAGATATAGGAACCGGCAGAGCCACTCAGGTGGAACAGACAGATGTTCAAGAATCTCTCCTAGATACAAAATGTAGGGATGGATCAGTCTATCAATGATACTTTAGAATCTGGACCTGACCCTGCTCAAGCTCCTCAACCACCGCAGCGTATTCTGCAAAATCATCCGATGACCGACATTATTAGGGATCCGCAAGCACTCAGAGTAACCCGTGGTAAAACTATTGATTTTGCTGAAATGCTAAGTGGGTCATGCTTTCTATCATCTGTTGAACCGAGAGACATCAAGCATCACTTCATTCGTGAGTTGGTTGAACAGAAGATCATCATTCTGAAACATGTATCCACCGATAAACAGCTAGCAGATATTTTCACTAAAGCCTTGAACAATGCTCAGTTTTGAAACACTTAGACTCGCATTGAGTCTATGTGTTGTCGACACATAGTCAGGTTCTAGAAGGCTTGACCAGTTCTGGAACATTGCATAAGGAACTATTGAACTGGTTTGACATCTAGAGACAGAGATTCTGATGTCTGTCTCTCATGTTGGGTGAAGCAGAGTTTGACCAGTAGTGCAAGGATTATCGAGAATCCCATAAGCTAAGATCAAATTTGTGGGGAAGAATACATCGAGAGAGAGCTCAATCACCAGTGGAGATCGGGCGGAAGTAGAGCTCACTGGAAGTTAACTACAGCCTGTTTCACTGTTGTACGAACAGCCTGTAAAAGCAAACACTCAGTGAAGTGCTTGTGTTTACGGGAGGAGAACTTTCGATCTGCGGGAGGCAGATCGAGGTGGATAAAAGAAGGATCTCAGGCTGAGGGAGTCAGTCGCACTCACGGTGATCCAATTTCATAGCGGTAGCAGAGGAACTCGTGTTACGTAAGATTTATTGTATTTGATCATTTATGTTCAGAGAAACCTCCCTGAATAGGCTCATGACATCTTGTGTCGTTTATATTTCATCGTACCGTTTGTACTGTTACTAACAACTGCCGAAACACTATCCGTTTGAGTATTGTGAAACATCTAATACAGAATAATGGAACAGTCACACTCGGACAAACATAGAAATTTCAAATAGCAAGAGGATGAGAAAGAGAATCAGCCCCTTCAGGCACCAATTACTCGAATAGCGACGACTGAGTCTCGATCTTCACAGCGCCTTCTCCAAGGAGAGCCTTCGCCAACTTCTATTGCCTCTATCAACCCTCTTCAGCCTTCGATCTCCTCTGAAGACCTCCACACACGACGCAAGAAGGAATCACTCTTGGAAATCTCTCTCTAGGGTCTCGAACTGTTGAGGCAATCTCGAGTACTACGCTCAAAACTACAATGTTTCGAGCTATGGCAGTCTTGAGTTCTTGAACTTAGCCAGACAACTTGTCAACTGGGTCTGTCGACTCGGCCCACGAGTTAAGGACATAGCTTAAGGCTCGATCAATCAAGCTTAACATTTTCCGAAATTTTCTAGGGGGGCTGTCAATCTTTGCGTCATTTGAGTAATATGTGCACTTAGTTTTAATGTGCGAGATCTTACTCCATTGCTCGTCTTTACAGTAATATTCAAAGTGTTAAGTTTCTTCAACAAATAGTCTTATTATTATTAATTAACAAGATTTATCAAAATGATCAAATTTTCCTTTATTGCCAAAAATCTCAATATGAGTGGAACGATATATTTAATTGTCTTATGTTATATGATGATTTATTTTTGTGTAATTCTGTAGGTTAATGGAATTTTATATAATAAATACTCAGTTAAAATTAAAATAGAAGGTTCGTATAATGGAACCTGACCAAACAAACCCGCCATTTGGTTTTATTTTCTAGTTTCATATAACTTTATTGTATATGGAATTTTGTAAAACGAATTCAATGTTGTTTCACTTTGGTAAAAAAAAGAATCATTGCATTCCTAAATCTATAATATTAAGTCTCAAATGAACTTCTACATTTCTTGAGAACACCAAATATTTATGCAAAAAACGGAAACATGTGCTGTCATTTCCACCTTAAGCTCCGTTATTGGAACTTAAAATATTAGTAAATAAGTCAAGTTCAAGTAAATTAAATAAATTTAAGTTTGGAATATTGATGAAAATAAATATGATGATGTTAAATTAACAAGTTCACCTCAAAAAACGAACAGTTTTAGTCATACAATATTTCACCATGATTTATTTAAAATGTTTTCTTTCATATTTACTTTTAATTGAATAAAAACAAACTTACCATAGGATGCATATTTTACCCGAAATAAAGTTAGATTAAATTCAGATGCTGATTATTGTAAGACACAAAAAAATTAAACTGAACTAATTTTTAAATTAATATTATTTTATTTGTTAAAAAATACATACATTAGTGAGGTTTTTTGGAATGAAGAGATAATTGTGATAACAGTTAGCTAAAAAAAGGGCTACGTGAATAAATATGGATGGATCAATGAAACTGCCAAGTACTCTGTTTTTTATGCTTCTGACAGTTGAAGCTACACAAGAGTGCAAGATTATGTGCACTGTTAATTTTATGAGTTCTTCGTTAATACACAATTTCGTACACAAAATAGAGGTAGTGATCTAGGTAAGATCATCTTCGTCTAAGGCTTCTGCTTGCTCGTCACTCTTAAATGCACTTACATCACCCGTCGGTAACTTTCTAGCAAGCTTGATGATCTGCAAATATCAATGATTTTTTTAATGTAAGTATCAGAATAGTTTTACTGGCTGAACACCTAGGATTAGGAAAGAAAACAGAAACCCTAATGTTTTGTACAATGCATCAAGATTTAACTGGTATTCTTGTTTCAAAGATAGATGCACTAAAACAGATTGATGCAGAACAATAAAACCCTCTGCGATAAGAAACTGCAATTAAACGTTGGGGATTGGCATCTGGCCTGTCCCTACACACACAAGCTTTAAGAAACTGCACTCAAGTTTTTGAAGCGCATTTTGAACTAGAAAATCAATGATACAACTCATACGAGCAACAAAGGAAAATATTGGCCACGACTTGAAAGAAGCCATGCACTAGATTCTACAGTATGCATAAATCATATCATAAGAAACAAAATGCTCAATATATGCAGCTATAAGGGTCACAGCTCACAGGAGGATACCAAAAACATTTGTCATATTGTTATGAGTTCTATCACACCTCAACTTGCTCTTTTGCAAAACACATCTATATGTCACCATACATCCCCAAACAAATACATTACTGTGCAATATACTACCCATGTCTTTCAACTAGACAACCACGTAAAACATGATGTTTAGGTGGGGCATAACAATAACTTGTATAATAAACTTACCACGTGGTCAAGATGGGATATTATGCTTGATTGAGCAACGCGCTTGATTTCTTCAGCATCACCTTCTCTGTAAGCAGAAATTAGCTTACTAGCACATCGTCCTTGATCACTACTGAGAAAGACATCAATCCTGTGCAAATAGAAAAGGTGTGAAATCAAAATCTCATAATGTGTTTGTTTATACACATTTGCTATTACCATATCAAATATGTATGGTACTACTACCTCTTATAGTGACAACAATTAGATAAGTAAAAAGACAGCAAGTTTGTTCTAATAAGGAAAATTTTGATAAATTTTCACGTAAGAGCTAGGTAATACATATCACTTGAATTCCATAAGGGATTACCTCAAAATAGATGAAAAATTTAGAGATGCAATTACAATTTTTATAGTCTCTACAACATAGCAAATAAATAGTTAAACATCTTCACAACTTGGCTTTGATCAGGTGCTGAATGAGAGTGATTGACTCAGTATCAACGATTATATTGTGTGAATGAATGATGGCTCTAAACCCATCGGCCCAGATATAAACACGCATACACACTAGACTTGTCGAAAGTTTGTAACTGACAACGGTTCTGGTTCTTCACAGTTCCGGTTTGGTTCTGGTTCTTCACAGTTCCAATTAAACCACGGTTTGTTTCCTTTCAAACTTGGTTCCTTGCAGTTTTTGTTCAAGAATTTTTTTTTTTTTTTTGAAATCATTTATATCATAAGAAGCATTACTATTTGATGAAATTTGATCTATTTTACTGTAAGTATGATGAAAAAAAATGATATTCTATGTATTAATAAAGTAGTTTTTGAAGTAATTTGGATTAAAGCGCATAAACTACGATTTTATATAATAGCTACTGTTTATGGATTTAAGGTTATGGTTCTTGTTACAGTTCTAAACAAACGGCTCACGATTTTGAAACTTTATTTAGCTGAAGCCCATCAGAACCGAAACCACTCGAGTTTGACGATTTGGTTCCATGGTTCGAACCAAACTGTGGACTGGTCTAATTCACATAACAAAGGCTTCTGTTCCGTCAAACATATAACCCGGCTTTCTAGAAGCCATCTTTCAGTTGCACAGCTTACTTGCCAGTTTGAAATTTGTGTATGTTTGTGTCTTTGTAACTCAAAAGTATAAAAGTAAAACTTTGAAACTTGGCACGTAGAGAAGTACCATACTGATATAACTGATAATGCACAATCATATAATCAACTCACTGAGAACAGTCGTTGAAGCACTTTTCTGCCTGCTTGAAGTCATGTGAAAATAGATGCACAATGATTGCACTGAGATAAGCCTGAAAAGAAGATTAATTTCACAATGAGAGCTCAGAAATGTATTTTGAAGTCCATTTCAGTAAAGATTAAACTTCAGGCGCAAAAGGATCATCGAGCACAAAATTAGAGTAGAAAGGAACGAACTTTGTGCCAAATTTTAATATAAAAATAAGATGAAAATTGCAATTAACCAAGACAAATCCTTTCCCTATCAGATAATAATGCCAAATCACCCAAAAGTGACCCCCTAACTAAGCCCATGCGAAAGGAAAATATGTATACTAGTAAAAAGGTGTCTGGTAATTCCTAAAGATGTCGAGATAGAGAATTAACAAGCAGAGGAAATTGTATGCACAATAAGGTTCAACTAAGGTGTCAAATTTCGTCAGTTGATTCCTATGCTTTATAAGTAAGAAATATGACACTAGCCAACTATCCTTGGAATCGTAATGTTGGTTCGCATACCTTGCATTGGCTGTGACTCGCATTACACTTGTCTGCTGATAAGCCCCATCTCAGTAACAATAAAGCAGCGTCATCATACCTGTTGCCAAGCAAGTGCAATATTGTTGTCAGAGATATATCATTATGGCCATTAAATGTTCACTACAAATAGATATGGTACAAATGCTTTTCCACATCTTCAGAAATTTCTGGAGAAAACTCATATGACTGAAACACACAAAAAAAAAAAACATCTTCCAGCAGTTCATGACTAAATACCTGAAAGAATGGGATAATTACTGATTATGTAGATCACGAAGATTATATTCATCAAGTCTTACCAATATAAAACACTAATTTGCTCGAGTTTCACAACAGAGCGCTTAAGATGTAACAGAAATGGCGATGCAAAAAGGAGTTTGAGAAGGATAGGGAGAGTGGGTTATCGAGGGTTGATGAGGAGACTAGAGGACGAAGAGTAGAAGAAGCTGAGAAGAGGAGCAGAAAAAAAGGAGAGGAAATGAGAAACACATCGGAGAGAACTAGATTATTTCATTGACTCAAATTCAATATGCAATTATATGCTTATACTAACTCCTTTTAAAAATTTAATTCTCAAAACAGCAATACAAGTTCTATTTAATGGCAGTAACTCCTCGGTCCTCCCACATAAATTTCTTGCACATCAACCCAAGCTTTTAATTGTTCTAGTATCACCATATTTTCTGTATGTTTTCCACTTTCACTTGTTTGGATGACTTTTGGTCCTTATTTCTCATAGGTGAATAAATAAATGTAAGAAAAAAAAAAGAACTTGAATATGCTCTTCAGTTCTAATATAACACTATCATTTCATTTTGGTGATCAAAAATATGTTTTCGATAAGTTTAGGGCATATTCATCTTAAAAGAGTCAAAAGGAGAATTTCATTCATGAGCCAATATAGTTAATAGTTTACTATTTTTGTTCACCATAGATAAGCACTAATAAATATTCAATTATGCAAAACAAAAGAGAAAAGTAAACAACATTCTTTTTGGTACTTTTGCAAAGATAGAATGTACCAATAATAAAACATACTTTTCAAGCTTCACATACAAGCTCGTAGCATCCCGGTATAGATCAAACGCCATCTGCTCCTTTCCATCTTCTTCAAGAATAGAACACGCATCTGTATACAGTTGAATAGCTTGGTCAGGAGCAGCGTCTGTCAGAGCACTACATTTAGAAGACGAGTCATAACATTAAGTTCTGTCCCAAAAAGGTGCTTAATCCAATACAGAAACAAGGTAAACCTCTGATAGACTAGGCAAGATAGATACAGACATGCTAAACTATACACAGAAATAACTCAATGTAACCGAAAGACAGTAAAACCAATGCTTACCGAGCTCCCTTTCCTAATGCGTCTGATGCTGGCTGTGGTCTACTACACTCTGTATATAACTCACAAGCCCTTCTATAGAAATCAGCCACTTCCCTCCAGTTGCTTAATTCCTTCGCCAAAGCAGCAGCTGACTCCATATGCTTAGCAGCATCCCAAGGACTAAAAACTTGTAAAGGACAACCATTATGCAAGGCATAAAATAAATGAACCTATAACTTCAAACTAAGTGATTCTCATAATTAGCGCAATTGATAAAATGAGGATACGAAGCTAGCATCTCTTGTCCCTTTGAAGCTTTCTCGAATGCTTCTTTTGCTTTCTCATTGTTTTTGGAGCGTCTAAATAAAATGGCTAAAATAGAAAAAAGAGTGAAGCGACATTGATATATAAGATGAAAGGTTGAAACAATAGATGGTATTAAACTCTTACCAGCCTGCTCGTACAACTCAGTTGCTTGTTTCCAATCAGCACTCCATCTTGTCAGACTAAGTTTTGTGCTGAGAATACATCAACAGGACCCAGATATTGTTCAAAAAATATAACGATTTCGCGAGAAATAAACACAATAATGTCAACAATATCAAAAACGCAATCAGCCGTGACACAAAAGGAAACGGAGAGAGAGGTACAGTTTGTCGGCTTTGGCGATGAGCTTTGTCGGATCGGAAGCCGCCATGACGTCAGGGGAAGCGTTGTGGCTAGAGATCGATGCGCTATTACGTCTTGACAGGCGCAAGCCTCGATCAACTCCAACCGCTTACTTTCTTCTTCTATTGATCGGATCGGACCGAATCTAATCGAATCGAGCTGTTGTTTCGTTTAGTTGTCGACTGGTCGCTCTTCTGGACGACAACTCACGAGAACACCCTTCCCTGCCTAGCAAACGCCGTCGTTTTAATATTTTCAAGAAATTGACAAAATTTTACATTCTGCCACAAAATGATGGTTGGTTGATAAATTGCCGAAATTTTTTTTGTCATTTTTTCGAAAATCGTTTTTGGTAAGAGCGATTTTTTGAAAAATTCAATCTCCTGACTCAGTCAGCGGTGAACTGACTCTTATGTGGTAAATAAATTGAAAGTCGCTCTTCCCAAATACGATTTATAGTGGAAGCTATCTTTGGTAAGAATGGCTTCATAAAATTACAATATAAAGTGAGTTGGAGCCGTCTTGAGCCTATCTTCAAACAAAAGCCACCTTTGGCAAAGGCGATTTTTGTTTGAACACAAACTCAGCCTGGCGTCTTCTTCTTCTTCGTCTCTTCCTCTTCTCCCCTCCTCTTCAACCCTCCTCGCCGAACGTTGCTGAGCCGCTCCTCCGCCTAACCAGGTATTTTGTTAGCCTTCATTTAATCCGAAATCACCTTAGTTGAGCTTGATATGTATTGAGTATTAATTTCGAATTGAGGTTAAATGTGCATATATTGAAATTAGAGTCTAGGATTTGGTGGACTAGTTCAGTTTGGGCTGGTGAATGAAATGCCAAATCTCTTTTTTCCAACTGAGGTTGATATGTAACAATGAATTTGCAGACCAAAATCAAAGTTCTTTGACATATGACTAAAGTGGTATTTTTTTTAAACTCTCACTATAGTAGATCTATCAAGAATCGAACCATAATCGTTGAGATAATTGGCGTCTTATTAGTCACTAGACCACGCCTTACCAAGGCGGCACTGCAATTTAGGCCAAAAGCACTAATGTATTGGCGTTTTTATCAATGGAAGTACTTTTTATTCATATATCAACCAAGTTTTTTTTTATAAAAAAGAGAGTAAATTGCAAAGTTATAAACAAGGTTAGCCGCTAGTAGGGGCGGAAAGCATCCTAAAGGATTCATGGGGGATTAATCGGTTTGTAATTTTATATTTTTTAATAATAATAATATGATCATATTATAATACCTATAAATAGATAAATAATATTCATCTAATAAATATATCAAACGTCAATATTTTAATAACAAATAACACTATCAAACTAACTTAAAAAATTCTTAAACAAAGTCATTGATATTTGAAAAGTAGATTGAAGAGACACGCTTAAACAAAAATATGGGACAATAAAAAAACACAATTCACTACTAATTCAACAACCATGTGAAAAATGTTTAAAAACAAATTATAATTAAATAAAGTGCAATCCTTCATGACTATTACAATTCTTCTTCTCCATATTTTTCGAATATTTCTTCGTTTTCGGACTCAAACTCATAGTTCGTATATTCTTCTTCCTCTTCATCCGATTGAAATTCTTCTTCAAACTTTCTTATTTCTTGAATCTGCAAATTTCAACCAACTTGGCTGGAGATCTTCTTCGTCAAACATAGTGCATTCAAAACCTCCATCAACAACCCAACCTTGTGCATTAGTGGCTTCACTAGATAGAAGAACATCGACATATTTTTCTATTTGTCTTTTTTTTTTCCCAAGTATTTTGACATTGAATTGGAATAGACAAGATTGTTTAACCTTGATGTATCAAGTCTATTTTTCTTCTTTGTATGGATCTAAATGAAGAATAACAAAAGAGAATTGATTAGCATGAATATTATAAGAATATATATCTAAAGCTATTTAAATTCAATACTTACATACTCAAAAGTGCTCCATGTTCTGTCACATCTGGAAGAACAAGTTGTCAAACCAAGCATTCTTTTAGCCAAAGTTTGTAAATTTGGTACATGATTTCTATAAATGTTCCACCAACAAATTACAAAAAATTAGCAATAAAAAATTATTACTTTGTCAAATTATAACTAAAGCAACACACAAAAATAATACTAATCACAATAAAAAATTTCTTACCCTGATGATAACTTTTACTATCTTGTGAGCATCTCTTCAAAGGAGTAGTTTTTCTAAATGAACATTCCTTGTTCAAATACTTGTGCAATTCTACATTTATCACATTGTCTTAAAGATCTACGTAATCACCAACTATCTTTCCACACATTCAATAAATATGGCCATGACCATTCCATCATTTGAAATTCTTGGATCAACATACGTGTAGTAAGGGTTCAAGAGGTATTCCGCTAAATATTATGGATTATCAAGTTGTTCATGGGCTGTCCTATCCAAGGATAGGGTGATAATGTGTTTATTGATTTTTATAAATCATCTTAATCTATTCTCTAGCTTGGTGGAACTCTACATATACAAAAGCCATTGAAGGTCTTTGAACCCCATCAACAAGGCGAAATACGTTAAATCGAGGGGCAAATACCTTCAAGCAAAGACTTTTAATCCATTCTAAAAAGGACTTAAACAAATACTCGCCGCAACATTCTCTTTTAAACTCTTTCCGTGCTTGCTTTCACTTCACTCGACACTAGTAATCATGGATCTCAGGTCATTCTTTTTCTCCATCAAGCTTTGCAAAGTAAGAAAAGCAATTGCAAATCTTGTGACTCCCGGCCTCACTATGTCTCTTTTCTTTGTAAGCTTTCTCATCAAGTGCAAAGTATTTTGGAGTGCGTAAATATATATGGTGAAACTCTTTGCCTTGTCGATCACTTTCTTGAGCCTAGGTTGAGTGCCAATTACTTGAAACATAAGATTGATGGTGTGTGTTGCACAAGAACTTTAAAATTTTGTTTGCCTTTTTAAATTCAATAAATTTCTTGCCGCCATGTTGTTTGAAGCATTATCCGTCACCACTTGAACAACACTTCGTGGACCGACTTCTTCAATGCACTTATCCACATATTCAAAGATATATTGCCTGGTATGTGACTCATTTGATGCTTCCTTTAAAGAAAGAAAGATTGTCCCTTTTGGACAATTCACACACAAGTTCATTATACTTCTTCTTTTTCGGCGACTCCATGCATCGGTCATAATAAAGCAACCATTCTTTTCCCATTCTTCAATAATGCCCCTCTTAACTGATATTGAGTGGGTGGTTTGTAGGCCGGACCAAATTGTCCAATTGCTTTTACCATCCTTTTGAAGCTATCATTCACAATGCCAGGCAAAGGATTGTCGGATTCATACATCCATCTAGCCACGAATCTATCCAATTTATGTGTTCTTTCCTTGATAAGTGAATGACTAATTTGTCAACTTTTCTTGCTTCTATCCAATGAGGATTCGGGATCAATTTCAGACACAAAACGGCCCATAAGCCCAAAAAACTTTCGCTTCTCCCTCATTGTCTCATCATCTTAGATTTATCCTACATCTTCTTCAATTACAACCTCTTCCCTCAATTCTTTTTGCCCCAAACTTTTTTGTTTCTTCTTATTAACCATTTAACTTTATACGCGTCAAAACTTTTCTTGCAACACTCGACATTCCCCTTGACGTTGGCAATATGTTGTTTGGTCCAAAATATTCAACCACTTACCACTTTATAGCATAAAAGACATCTCAATTTATCTGAATTCAACGGATCAGCTTTCACAGCATAATCCTAATCTACATCATTTGAATCAACTCCGAAAAGTAAATCATCTTAGCTATTCAACTCTTAAGCTGTAGTAGATGCAGTGGAAGAAATAGTGCCGCCATATCTATCAAAATTTACAGTTGGATGAGCCACAAAAGATATCACACCAACAAGTAGCAATCTATTAGAATTTGTCAACAATGCAACATATGCCAGCAATCATAATTTATTTCTATAGCCGTAAAGAATTTTAAGAATAATCTAATACAAATGCAAAAAATTAAAATAAAATAATTTACACTTTTGATTAACAAGGATAGTCGCAGCTGCTGCTGTATAAAAATATTTTTAGGTTTTGTTTTTGAAAATCATTAGAAAGATTGATAGGTATGACTTTTGATTACACAATTAGAAAACATGAAAAACATATTTTGGTTGTTAGATGAGGATTCAGCCTACTTTTACAAAAACAAGACTTGGAAGTTTTAAGATGATTAGAACGCAATTGGAAAATTACATGCAAAGACTCCCAGAGTAATTTTCTGGAAAAGAAATAAAAATAAAGGAATTTATTCATTAAATAGAGGAGGTAAATGAACATGTATTGAAGTGTTGTGCCGAACTGCCGATCAATTTGAACTATGGAGAATCAATTGCTTTCCCATCGAATTGAACTGCAAATAAATGATTGTTTTTCGATCGAATAGCAGATGTTGTGCATAAGAAAGAGTTGATGATTGCCCGAGTCCTTGCCTCTGAGTGACGACCGACGAGTGTTGTACGGTGTCTCTTAGGTTCTTTCTTCCATTTTGTTCTTTCCAGGAGCACCCCAACAAAATAGAGTAGCAGAGAGGATGAACCGGACATTGAAAGAGCGTGCAAGAAGCATGAGATTACACTCCGGACTGCCAAAGATGTTTTGGTCTGATGCGGTTAACACCGCGGCATACTTAATCAATCGGGGACAGATCGTTCCTTTGAATTTTAGAATTCCGGAAGAGACCTGGAGAGGAAAAAGAGTAAACTTTTCTTTCTTGAAAGTATTTGGTTGTTTGTCCTATGTTTATATTGATGTCACGTCCAGAAGCAAACTTAATACAAATCTAAGTAGTGCTACTTTATTGGCTATGGTGATTCTGAGTTTGGCTATCAGTTTTGGGATGACAAAATGAACGTTTTCGAAATTGTGGTAGTAAAAATACTAGTCTAATCACGGTACGCAAAAAATATTTATAATCCGAGTGACCTCAGGTCTAACCTAAGAGAAAAGTCTAGATTAGTCTAAAGCTAGCTAATATTGCTTAATGCGAGTCTGCTAAATAAAAACTGGGGTTTTCCTCTAAGCGAGGTATCTCTAGTGAGTACTAAAGACAAGTTCGAAATTGGTTTTGAAAGGAAGCAATTAAGAAAGCGTAGTCGGAATCCCACTTCACCCCTAGGTCATGCGATTAGCAACACAAAACAGCAATTCATGCATGAGTTAATTTAATTGATTATTCTAGGCTAAAGTATCACGCATTCTAAATTCAACTCTCGTTCCTTCTCTAGAATGGGAATGATACCTAAGTGACACAATTCTCAAACGCTCGCTCCATTGAACCGTGTAGAACAAAAGTCTCCTAATCTTAACCTCTCGGTCTATCGATAGTTAACTAAAGTCCGCTCTATGCTTAGCCTAATAGATTGCCAATGTCACTCTCATGCACAAAAGCTATCTAAAATTAACATGCTTGATCTTTTAAACAACCTAAGTTCAATTCTCATTCCATCCTTAGGAGTTTATTAATTTATACTCATTCATGCGTTTCGTCAAATACTTGGTGTGCATAAAATTAACATGAAGATAAAACATGAGAATTTTTAATCAAACTTCACTCATATTGATTAAAAAAAACATGTTTTGCATTACAATCTAACCTAAGGGATCCATAAGAATCCCTACTACTATGGCACTACTCACTCATGGTGAGTTCGAAACAAAACATAATGAAGTTGTTCAACAAGGAAAAGTAAAGAAAGTAAAGTAATAGAGAAGTAGGGTTTAGAGTAGCAATAGAGTAGAATGATGTTGTAGAATCTCCAATTATAGGTGTCTTCTCCGAATTCTCGACAATCTCCAAGTTCTCAAATTAGGATTTCGTTCCAAGAGAGTAACCCTAGGCGCAGGAGGCACCCCAAGGCACACCCTAATTTTTTCCATCTTTTTCTATTTATATTTACCCGCCGTGCCCGAATCAAAAGTGATTCGGGGTAGCTTAATTTAGTTGACTCGGACAAAGTGTCCGAATCAAACTCTCAGTGTGTTTCATGGCCGGGCGAATCACTTCTTCTTGGGCGGATCACTTTTGTAGTGTTATAATCTCGTTTGTTTGACCCTTTAAACCTTCGAATCAAGTCTTGATGTAACTAATAAGTTGTAGCTCTTTGAATTAGCTTTCTAACAAGCTATGGCAAGACTCAATCAAATAAGAATCATGTGCTCGGCAAGCCTTCAATGATGAACAGGTCATTCTGCCCAGATTTGGTCTCGGGATAATTCTGCTTGAGTCAATTCTGATTTGGGCAGCATGGAGGTTGATTCGACCAAGGGTGGCCGAATCACACGTGATTCGTGCACCCCTTGGCCTAATCAAATCTGCCTTGGGCGAATCACTTTTGCCCTTTGCTCAATTTTGCTCGTTTTTGCTCTCGATCGATCGGAATTCATCCAGATTTTCTTCGAGCCACTTCATATCGTGTAATAAACATTTTAACCTGAAATGGATAAAAAAACATCAAATTATTTCATAAAACAATGGAACAAACAAGAAGTAACGGGAAAATACGAAAAAATATAAGGTCATTTGTCCGCTCATCACAAAAATTGGAAGATCATCCGAAGTAAGGACATCATCTTCAATGATCAGGTGTTATACAAAGACAGGCTGAAAGATATACCGGAAAGCAGAGTATTCGAGAATGAAAAATCAGTGATGGTTGACTTGAGAGATATCCCAGTACACGAGTCACAATGGCCTGCCTTGGAAGAAGAAGAACAAGCAACTCAAGAAGAACATATGCGAGATAGAGAAGAAGCTGATGAAAACGTTGATCTCCCTCAGGCCACAGTTCATCGAGCTACGCCGATCTTCTCGAGTTAGAAAGCCAACTCAGAAGTTCTCGCCGTCACTCAACCACATTCTGCTCATAGACAGAGGAGAGCCTGAATTCTACTCTGAAGCAAAGAACGCTGATAAATCGAGCAAGTGGGAGTTGGCGATGAAAGACGAGATGGACTCGTTGTTGTCAAATCAAACGTGGGAGCTAGCCGAACTTCCGGCGAACAAGAAAGCGCTGCACAACAAATGGGTCTGCCGGATAAAGGAGGAGCATGACGGAAATAAGCGCTACAAAGCGCGTTTGGTCGTTAAAGGCTTCCCACAAAAGGAAGGCATTGAGTACACTGAGATTTTCTCTCCAGTTGTCGAGATGGTAACCATCCGGACCATCCTTTAGTGGCAAAAGAAGATCTACATCTTCAACAAATGGACGTGAAATCATCGTTTCTTCACAGTGAATTTGAGGAAGAAATCTACATGAAGCAACCAGAAGGTTTCGAGGTCAGAAGCAAAGAGAAATTAGTGTGCAAGCTTAAAAGGAGTTTGTACGATTTGAAGCAAGCTCCGGGAGAGTGGTACAAGAAGTTTGACAGTTTCATAAAGAAAGCTGAGTTTGTAAGGAGCGAGGAAGATCATTGTTGCTACTTCAAGAGGCTAAAAGATTCTTATATTATTATGTTCTTCTACGTCGATGACATGCTCATTGTGGGAGCAGACGTTCATGAAGTTGAAAAGTTGAAGTAGAGATTATCAAGGGAGTTTACCATGAAGGATCTCGGCGTCGCGAAGCAAATCCTCGGGATGATGATCACTAGAAGTAAGGAGGGGCTAAAGCTTTCTCAGGAAGAGTATGTGAAAAAGGTCATCAAGAGGTTTAACATGGAAGACGCCAAGTCAGTCAGAACTTCTTTGGGTAGCCATTTTCAGCTGTCCAAAGATGACTCACATGTGACTGAGGAAGAGATGGCGCAGATGGAAAAGATACCTTACACTTCGGCTATCGAGAGTCTTATGTACTCGATGGTATGTACGAGGCCCCACATTGCACATGCAGTATGAGTTGTTAGCCGGTTTATGAGCCATTCCGGTAAACAACATTGGGAAGCTGTGAAGTAGATTTTTAGGTACCTCAAAGGAAGCTCAAGTTCGGCGTCGTGCTTTTGGAAGTAAAATTCGGGCCTCGAAGGGTTCGTTGATGCCGACAACAGTGGTGATATTGATAATAGAAAGAGCACCTCCGGTTATGTCTACATATTCGAAGGTACGACAATTTGTTGGGTTTCAAAGTTACAAAAGATTATTGCGAGGTCGAGTACGTTGCCTTGACAGAAGCTACAAAAGAAAAAAAATTTGGCTTTAGTCTTTTCTACAAGAGCTGAACCATAAGAAAGAGGGTGGTGTACTTTATTGCGACAGCCAGAGCGCCATTCACTTGGCAAGAACTCGGTCTATCATGCCCAGACGAAGCACATACAACTTCGATACCACATCATCAGATTGGCCTTGGAGAACAAGCTGCTAGTGCTAGAGAAGATCGCGGAGAGTCAGAATCCTTCGGATATGTGGACGAAGGCTCCTCGAGTGATGAGAAGAGCCGCCGCTTGTAAGCTTGAAGACATGTGACAGAGATTACTCTTCAAGTGGGAGATTGTTGATTGTGAAGCCTAATCTACACGAAAGCGCTACTCTTATATTGCGACAGCGAGAGCCCCATTCACTTGGCAAGAACTCGGTCTACCATGCCAGGACGAAGCACATACAACTTCGATACCACATATCAGATTGGGCTTGGAGAACAAGCTGCTAGTGCTAGAGAAGATCGCGGAGAGTCAGAATCCTTCGGATATTTGGACGAAGGCTCCTCGAGTGATGAGAAGAGCCGCCGCTTGTAAGCTTGAAGACATGTGACAGAGATTACTCTTCAAGTGGGAGATTGTTGATTGTGAAGCCTAATCTACACGGAAGCGCTACTCTTATATTGCGACAGCGAAAGCGCCATTCACTTGGCAAGAACTCGGTCTACCATGCCCGGACGAAGCACATATAACTTCGATACCACATCATCAGATTGGCCTTGGAGAACAAGCTGCTAGTGCTAGAGAAGATCGCGGAGAGTCAGAATCCTTCGAATATTTGGACGAAGGCTCCTCAAGTGATGAGAAGAGCCGCCGCTTGTAAGCTTGAAGACATGTGACAGAGATTAGTCTTCAAGTGGGAGATTGTTGATTGTGAAGCCTAATCTACACGAAAGCGCTACTCTTATATTGCGACAGCGAGAGCCCCATTCACTTGGCAAGATCTCGGTCTACCATGCCCGGACGAAGCACATACAACTTCGATACCACATCATCAGATTGGGCTTGGAGAACAAGCTGCTAGTGCTAGAGAAGATCGCGGAGAGTCAGAATCCTTCGGATATTTGGACGAAGGCTCCTCGAGTGATGAGAAGAGCCGCCGCTTGTAAGCTTGAAGACATGTGACAGAGATTACTCTTCAAGTGGGAGATTGTTGATTGTGAAGCCTAATCTACACGGAAGCGCTACTCTTATATTGCGACAGCGAAAGCGCCATTCACTTGGCAAGAACTCGGTCTACCATGCCCGGACGAAGCACATATAACTTCGATACCACATCATCAGATTGGCCTTGGAGAACAAGCTGCTAGTGCTAGAGAAGATCGCGGAGAGTCAGAATCCTTCGGATATTTGGACGAAGGCTCCTCAAGTGATGAGAAGAGCCGCCGCTTGTAAGCTTGAAGACATGTGACAGAGATTAGTCTTCAAGTGGGAGATTGTTGATTGTGAAGCCTAATCTACACGAAAGCGGCTACTCTTATATTGCGACAGCGAGAGCCCCATTCACTTGGCAAGAACTCGGTCTACCATGCCCGGACGAAGCACATACAACTTCGATACCACATCATCAGATTGGGCTTGGAGAACAAGCTGCTAGTGCTAGAGAAGATCGCGGAGAGTCAGAATCCTTCGGATATTTGGACGAAGGCTCCTCGAGTGATGAGAAGAGCCGCCGCTTGTAAGCTTGAAGACATGTGACAGAGATTAGTCTTCAAGTGGGAGATTGTTGATTGTGAAGCCTAATCTACACGGAAGCGCTACTCTTATATTGCGACAGCGAAAGCGCCATTCACTTGCAAGAACTCGGTCTACCATGCCCGGACGGAAGCACATATAACTTCGATACCACATCATCAGATTGGCCTTGTGAGAACAAGCTGCTAGTGCTAGAGAAGATCGCGGAGAGTCAGAATCCTTCGGATATTTGGACGAAGGCTCCTCGAGTGATGTGAAGAGCCGCCGCTTGTAAGCTTGAAGACATGTGACAGATATTAGTCTTCAAGTGAGAGAATGTTAAGTGTGAAGCCTAATCTATATGGAAGCGCTACTATATACGCTTTGTAGCCGTCGTCATATGTAATCGTAGCAAAATACAGAGTGGCGTGAGACGAGTTCAGAGGGTGTAACGATCTTCTCCGATTGAAAGACAATAATGAATTAAATTTATAAACGACAAGTGGACATACCTCCCACTTGATTTTTCATTATTTTCATCTGTTTGATTCGTGGTGTTAGATCCATATCTTAACAATGCTTGCACATCAATTTGAAACCAAGAAGAAAATCATTATCAAATAATGAGACTGCACAACGTTGGACCTTTTTTGAAACACTATTGCCTTACGACAACCAGAGAGAGAATCGTGTGCTGATAGAACCCACTCGCGTCGCTTATAAGTCGTGAGAAGTTTGATTATATATAAATGTATTTACCCATCCAATCTTTAGGCAATGTGGGATAGAACACTGAACTACATTTTCTACTTTAAAAGGCTGTGTTCATGTCTCAATGGAGTCATAATTTTCAGTATTTTTAAGCATAGGATCAATATCACTTTGATTTTAGGTTTGAATTTAGCATGTAAATAATTAATTCAATAACTCATACAAAATATTTACAGAAAATTAAATCCATTCATTTTGAGCCGTTGATTGCAAAATCAAGTTTAACCGCCATTTTTTTACATTTGAATTCATTTTTCCAACGGTAATAATCAATGGAACAAAAGTGATATGTCAAAATAAAGAAAAAGATTAACTTGGTTTTTCACAAAAAAAAAAAAATGTAAAATTGAAATGTGGCAGTGATGGAGGAAAGAGGTAGTAATAGTTGTTGGGGTGCTAACTCATATATGAAAAGAAATTGAAGCTTACATTTACCATCATAAATTCATAATTGTCTTAACTTAAATTACATTAACTATCATTAGTTTAGGATGGGATATGATATCACTGGCCACTAATATTGGAGACTTCACTAAACATAATATTTCTTACAATGAAATATCTCGGTGACCATTATAGAATGAGCTTACAGGTTTAAATTTGAACGCAAGAGAGAATAAAATTAGATCTTTTCAGACTTCATTTTTTCTTTAAATAATTGCTAGTCGATTTCTTTGAAAATAAAGGAATATCTCCATGGAGGGCTAAGACTATCTAAACAGGAGATTCTCGCAATACCTGAACATTCAGAGTACTACATAAAAACTCTCGTCTCAATTAAACTGTCAAAGAGAAGTGCAACTTTTCGCTTCGTCTGACTGAAATTTGACTCCGCGTTACATAGTGTAATAAATAAATAAAAAAACAGAAATAAAATTAAGAGAAATAAAAGGAAAGTAAAGAAGAGTAATATATCTTATTTCCAACTTTCTCTTTTCACACTCTTTCTATCACACATTTTTATTCTTCCCCAAAAATAAGAAAATAATTTGTAGAACTTGAAAACATAACTAGTTAACTAGAAATCGAATGATGAGTGTCTTATGAATTGTGGCATCCTTGACAAAATCTGTGCGAATTTAATCTAGGAGTTGCTATGTGAAGACAGCCGCTGGAGCAACCTAAAGATAGTTAGTGGAGCAATCTAAAGACATCCATTAGAGTCCTTGGATTTTGTCAAAAATGTCAATGGGGAGATTGTCAAGGGTTGTGGCATCCTTCACAAAATCCCTACAAGTTGATCTTTGCGGAATGCTACAACAATCTGTGAAGACAACAGCTGCAGCAACGTAAAGACTGCAACCGCAGACCTTCAACCAACTTAAAAAAAAGTAGAAAATTAGCGTCCCGGGATTGTTCCCTAATAGTTTTGGGAATCCCCCGCAGCAATAAAATACCCAAATCAACTCTCAAAGCACAAGATAGAGATATGGTTTCTACAAAGGGTTTTAGAAAGAAGGTTGTTATAACCATATCTCAATAAACTGCTAAGATCTTGGATTGCTAAAAGGAGTTCAGAAAGCGTCTAAATCCTAATAGAACTAGGAATTCTATAATCCTCCAAGGGCTGCCAGTATATAAGGGCAACGCCTCTAGGGAAGAAAGAGAACACACACACACAAAGAAAGAGCGGTATGCAAGAGCGAAGAAAGTGTGCTGTCGAGGATGAAGCAGGAGAGAGATCAC